>CM052438.1:100833065-100930998 GCA_028533085.1 Varecia variegata | reverse complement strand
TCATGTTCTGTATTGAATATATGCACTACAAACATTTGCATCCAGGTGTTTCTTGTCTACACATTTACTTATTAATATCATGAAGAGCACAAGTTTCTAATTTCGGTAAAGTCCAATTTTTTATTTATTTCTATGGTTCATGCTTTTTCAGTCCTCTTTAAGAAATCTATAATCTATAGGTAGTCCAGGTTTATGAGGGGTTTTTTTCTAGGAATTTAATAGTTTTAGCTCTTACATCTAGGTCGATAATCCAATTCAAGTTAATTATTGTATATAGTTAGGTAATAGTCAAAGTTAAATTTTTACTTAGGAATGGCCATCATTTT
The DNA here is from genome assembly GCA_028533085.1 of Varecia variegata. Classification (NCBI taxonomy): domain Eukaryota; kingdom Metazoa; phylum Chordata; class Mammalia; order Primates; family Lemuridae; genus Varecia; species Varecia variegata. The sequence goes on along the minus strand of CM052438.1, from coordinate 100,930,672 downwards.
AGTCATCATTTGTTGAAAGCACTACACTTTCCCCTTTGACATGCCTTCGCACTTTGATTAAACATCAACCAACTGGTAAGTGCAGGTCTATTTCTGGACTCCATAGTCTATTCCATTCTTCCATATGCTAATACTGATGGAACTCACTCTTGATTACTGTGATTACCAGTACTTATCCCATCTTTAATCACACAGGTTATAAGTTCCTGTGCCTACTATATGCACTATGTGAACATTATATGCATCTCTATTTGCAAAACCCTCTAAATGCCCCTTTATTACTTAAATGAATGCTTTTGGCACCTCGTTTTCTTTTAATTTCCTTCCAATATCCCTTCAATTCTATTACGATCTAAGCTCTGTAGTGGAAGAGTTTAACGGCATTGGGGAACTGAAGAGAAACAGTGGTGCCCTTTCATCCCTTGCTATCTAGACTATGCCATTGAGAAGGAGCTGCTTTTGTAAGTGCTATCTCTGGGCCTCTTTGAATTTATAATTTCTATACAGGTCTTTGGGTATTATTTTGAGAAATAATTCTGTAAAAAAGGTCTAATAACAGATTTGTGTAAATCTGAAGTTGTCCTTTCTTGGACTTCCTTGGACAATGCAGGGGTGGTGGTTATGCTTTCCTGACCTGGCCCCTCTTTATGCTACTATTGAATAAGAGAAGTTTCCTTCTCCATGTTTAGGAAATGGATGTTTAACAGCCAGCACAAATCAGAGAATGTAGGGACCAGTCCTCCTACTTAACTTCGTAGGCTTCTGCTGCTTCAATCAGAAAATTTCACCTGAAACTTCCACAGGTACTCAACCCAAACATTTCCAAAGTGAGACACTTTATTCTACCCTAAGAATATCACCCTGTTACTTCCCTATTTTCATCAGCTCTGTCACAACTGCCAAAGTGTATGAGCTTCTCCATCAGCTTTGCCTCCTCATGCTGTCCATTTCTCCACGCTCAATTCCCACTAGTTTGCAGACAATGATTCTCTTTTTTAATGAAATGAAACAAAAATTCTAAAAGTACTAGAGAATTTAACTAAAGGCAGTTCCCACATGCATAGCTGGCATTTTAATTTATATTCAAATGCTACATAGAGAACATCTGTATAAATCCTCTAGCTGGGTTTCCCATTGGTCATTTTCAAACACACCTGTGGTCCTAGAATCCTTCATTATGAGAAGCATCCAGTACTGTAACCTTTTATGAAGTTTGCCTTTCAGAGGCCCAGGGGCTTCTGCTTTGTGACTTGAAAGTTTACCTCTTCTTAAATTAGTGGTATTTACTTTGAGAGGAAGTGGGCCAGTTGCTGTTAAGTTTTTGCACCATTGACCCTATGCAAAGTTGCTGCACGTTGCCAACTAAACTGCTCTTCAGGAAGCCTTCTGAAGGGAAAAGCAACCCTGTTTCAAATTGCTGCCAATTCAGCTCCTCTGGAGGGGAGCTTACTTTCTGATTTCATGGAGTAGGAATTTTAGAGATTGAAATGAATGATCATTTAGTCAGATTTATCTTACAATTTAATTTCATGCAGCTCTGTGGCCTTCACAGTATTATTTATAAAGTGGACCCTGATGGTGATGTTCTCTTTAAAACATATTACTGGTAAGCTGGTGATGATACACACTGATGCTGTCTGTCTGATTTTTCAGACAGTTTTTATAGCTTTCTATTGAGAATCAGGGATGTGAGCATCTCTGGAGCAGTGTTGAATGTAATTTGAGAAACATGGATTGTGTATTTTGACTTTTATTTTATAAATACACAGCTAAACAGTGCCTTTTCCCCGTCACAATCCTGTTGAAAGATGCTCACTACTTTCTATGTGTCTCTCTTCTCTTGCCCAGCCTCTCCCCAAGCCATTCAGTTGATTCATTTATGCAACACTGTTTCCAGCTTGAAACCATTTCCTCACATCTGTTGGAGAGATAATCACTGTTTTTCCTTAAGGTTCTGCCAGCTTCCTGTTGTTGAAGTGTTTCAGTTGACTACCTGAGGCAAAAGCTATAAAATAGACACTCAGGGAGAAGGGGAAAATGACAAAAAAAAAAAAAAAAATCCCACTGCTGCTGTCTGAGCTTGGATTTTCTTGTATGTTTCCCTCCTGATACACATATGAAAAAGCTCATTACTGTATCTTGCTTCTCTAAAACTTACCTTCTTCCCGTCTGTCTTCCATGTTGTTACCAGTTATGTTTCTAAATATAAATACTATCATATTACTGTTACATCATGAAGTATTTCAAGAACTCTCCCAAACTTGAAAGATAAAGATCCTCCTTCCTAGTGTTGTATACAAGTTTCTTCTTGATTTGTTTGATTTTTTAGGACTCATCTCCTTATGAACGCTGTTTTCTTTTATATTGGAACTGTAAGCTTCTTGAAAGGAGGTCTATGTTTAACCTTTCTACTCAGAGTGCATAGCACACAGTAGCCACTCAGGCGTGTTTACTTATTGAATGGGTAAACAGGTGGATTTAGGCAGGGAAATCCCATCTTCTCTAAAAGAGAAGAAGGAAAACATAAAAAATCTAAACAAAAAGATCAAACTTAACTCAAGGATGGTTTATCTAACCCTCTAATAAAGAAAATACCATATTTGACAGCTTTATGCAGTTGTCATGTTCATATTAGTTTAAAAAACATCACACAGGAGAGTCTTACGGTCTTGGAACTGTTCAAGGTACGACAGGTTCAGTATCTTGACTGGTGATGGATACATAAGCTTACACTGATGTTAAAATTGCACAGTACTTAATACATACACACATGCAAATACCCACACACACACAAAACTGTGGGAATCTGAGTAAGACCTGTGGATTATATTAATGTTAATATTCTGGATGTGATATTGTACTATAGTTTTGCAAATGTTACCACTTGGGAAACTGGGCAAGGTTCACAGAGACTCTCTGTATTATTTCTTATAACTTCATTTGATCCTACAATTATTTCAATTAACATTTTCAAATAAATAAGGACACTGATATTTACCTTATATATCATCACTAAATACTTAAACTTCTTTCAACCTAGTTTTGTATAATAACACATTGTTATAGTATTTAGAATCTTCTAGCATATTTCTGAGTCAAAACTAATTGTAGATCTCTCCTTGGACACCCTCTACACTTACCACAATGTAGCCTGGATGATGCTACACTTGCTCTCTCTTTTCCCCCTTGCCAGAAAATGACCTTGGTGAATGCAGACACCTAGTCTGTTTGCACGCGCTCACACATGCGTGTGTGTGGCTCTCTGTCGTTTGTTATTTGCTTTAGCACTCCATAAATGGCCCATAACATGTTATGTAATAGTGAGTTACATGCAATAGTGTAATGATACAAGGAGTTGGAAAGAATCACTGTAAGTCTAATGGCCAAGTAATTTTGGTCGATTTGTACCTCAATTTTCTCCTTTGCAAAATGAGCTGGGTTATATAATTGGCCCATACCAATCTGTTTGGTTGCAGTAAACACCAATAATTAACTTCTTACATAGACCACTGTTTCATAGGTTATGTCGGCCATGCTTTCACAGTTAGTATGATTTTCCTCTCAGCACAGCTCCACAGCTACTGAGATCAGGAGGCGGCAAACTAGCACGGAAGGGACGTCCTGCTAAAGCAGCACTCAAATGCAGCTGCGGCAAATCGGAGGCCTTTGAGAAATGCTCTTCGGTTCCAGCAGCTGCCTACCAGTTTTCTCTTTCTCTCTTCCTGATGTGCTAGGTAGAGGTGGCGTGTATTGTGTTAACAGGATACATGTGACATTTAAATTAAGCATTTACTTTGAGAAAAATCAATTTAAACTTTCAACATATGTATATATTTGGATGACTGATTTTGAGGTTAATGGTCCGAGCCCTACCTCCCTAGATCGTGTCTAAAATTCATTTTGTACTTTAAGTCAAACAAACGTGATTTAAAGACATAGTCTAATTACATGGGAACTATTTCCTAGTACTTGATTCAAATTGGGGAATACCCTCAGCATTTTTGGCTGTATATTTTTGTCTTTAAGGTTATTTGCTTAGTTTTTATATTATTATTTAGTTTATATATTAGTTTAGTTTATACTTTATTATTTACCCTGGTTAACTTACAAAAATAATTTTATATTGCTGAAAATGGAAGCTTTGCACTTAGCATAAGACTTCAGCTGCTCTATAAATATCGAAGAAAAGTCTACATAGTTATTATCAGCAACCAATACAATGCATGAAGTACAAAGAGTGTATAAATGGACAGATATTCATATTTACTTTTTAAAATCTTGGAGGCCAAAGTAAAGGATTAAAGAATTATACAGTCTTATTAGCTCATAAATGTACATAAAACCATTCTTCTTAAGAATCAAGAGCTTCTTGTCTAGTGTTTTATAAAGTAAAAATTCTGTCATGTGGATACTACATTATATAGGGGATTATCAATATTGTAAGTGATTTTTTTCAATATGGAAAGTTTGAAACATGCAAAGAAAGGTTTTTTATAAAGCTCTGACTTGAATCACACAAAACAAGCTATACGAGAATCATATTGCGTAGCAATTCTGAAAATATTTATATAGATGTTAAAAATAAACTACTTTTCTGATGATTTACTTAATGGAACATAGAAAGAAGAATAGATTGCTTCTCTACAAAGGTCACAGGAAACAAAAAAAGAAAGAAGAATAGACTATCATCCTTCCTCTTAGATTCTGACCATTGAACGGCTGCTTTAGCTGAGATTCTGACAAACATTCTTCAGAAAAAAGTTAAAGATTCATTAATTGCCCCATTGAAAATTGGGACTGAGTCAGTGAAATGCTTTGTCCAAGTATGATGCTCATGTTGAAGCTTTAATTTGATTACAAATAAGAAAAAGAACTCAGGCATATTCAGCCTATCTTGATTATTTACCCTGAGTAAGTACCCAGTCCAAGTACCGATGCACTTCTCAGCTTCAGCAGAGCTCTCTTCACTTCTTTGTTCCTCAGGGTGTACACAACAGGGTTGAGAAGGGGTGTCAGCACAGTGTAGAAAACTGCCACAGCCCCATCCACGGCATCCCTGGAGCCTGGCCTCAGGTAAATGAAAAGACCGGGGCCAAAGAAACAAAGGACCACGATACAGTGGGAGGCACAGGTCTGAAAGGCTCGGTGTCTCCCCTCTGAGGTGCGGATCCTCAAGATGGAACAGACGATGGACACGTAGGACAGCACTATCAGGAGAAAGCAGCCTGAAGCCACTACCCCAATATTGACAAAGATGACCGTCTCATTGGCTGAGGTGTCCTCACAGGCCAGTTTGAGGATGGGTGGTGCATCACAGAAGTAGTGCTGGATCTGGTTGGGCCCACAGAAGGGCAAACGGAATGTCAATATGGTCTGCACAGCTGAGTGCAGAGAGCCACTGAGCCAAGTGCTGGTGGCCAGGAGGGCACAGGTTCTCCCACTCATCATGCTGGCATACCTGAGTGGGTACGTGACGGCCAGGTAGCGATCATAGGACATGACTGTGTAGAGGAAACACTCTGTGCTCCCCAGGAAGTGGAAGCAATAGAGCTGGGCCATGCAGCTGTGGAAGGAGATAGCCCTGCCACCCGGGGATGCCAAGGTCATCAGCATTTTGGGCACCGTGACAGTGGAGAACCACATGTCAATGAAGGATAGGTTGGTGAGGAAGTAGTACATGGGGGTGTGGAGGCGAGAATCCAGCCTGATCACCAGCAGGATGAGGAGGTTCCCCAGCACAGTGAGCACATAAATCAGCAGGAAGATTGCAAAGAGGGGCGTGTCCAGTGCTGGGGCATGGGGAAGGCCGGTGAGGATGAACATTGTCACAAGGCTCACGTTTGACATATCTTCTCATTTATAGGGCTCTGTCTTTACAGGAAGGAAGGCAAATTTGGCATTTATTGGGATCATAGTTTCTATGAAATATGGTAAATACATTTTTTTCTGATGGAGAACATAAGGGTTAAATTGTCTTTATCTTTTACCTAGCCTTTCTGCTTCAAAGTGTGACTTTGATGAGAAATGATTGCTTCCTTATTCTACTATCAAAATCAACCATATAGAAAAGAGGAGAGAATTAATATAAAATCAGCCAAATTTCAAAAAACAGGCATAAATTTTATATTTTGGTTTTTTTTCAGATTAGAAAAAACGTACCTACAGTTGCAACTATTCAGTGTTAACAAGCTTCTCCCAAGGATAAGCCTTTATGCAAGCATCTCCTCTCCCCCTCTTTCTCCTAGCACATACACATATCTAGGTACACACACATTCTCTCTCTCTCTCTCTCTCTCTCTCTCTCTCACACACACACACACTTTCAAACATACAGATTCATTCTCTTTCATCATCAGAGAATTTCCATTATAAATATAACTTTATAAAGCAATCATCCTCCTGGATGGCTGAGAGAAAATTGCCTTCTTAAAACTCTCTGGTGAACAGCAGAAGTAACAAGGCAGGATCCCAGCAATGGTCTAGGCTTGCTCGGAGCCTGCCTTCTGTTTCTCTGTCCTACACTAGCCTTTCCTGGTCATATGCAAAATCTGATCTCAAAGCAACATAATAACGGTCAGAGTATCATTGCTTTCCTCAACTTTTCTTATCCTATGTCTTTTTCTATTTATAAATTTATTTCTCCCTCCAGGATTTAAAGCAATCAATCTTCCTCCCTCTAAAGCATGATCAAATCATCTCACAATATATTTTGAGATGGCCAAGAAGAATTAGATCTGCTTAAGTAGTCAAGAGGACTAAACTGTATTTCTCGTGTTTCACTTTCAGGACTGAATTAAATATAATAATGTAGTTGTTCTAAAGCAAACACAAATATGCCTTTAGAAATAAAGGAAAAATACATAGTCTGAAATTATTTTTTTGTTTCTAGGATTTCTAGTATTGCAGAACTCAGACCTAAAGTTTTCCTTCTTTAGAGAATATACTGGATGACCCAGAAACTATATATTCAAAGAGAAAAGAAATAAAAAGGTATGAAGAAATATAAGGAATTCTGGTTGGAGACCTGAACCTCTCTGATAGAAAAAATACATTTCTTCACTAATTTCTAAGATGCTTCTGTCATAGAGACCACATCAGCAGCACATTTGAATTTTGGAGTCTCTGATAAAAACAGATTTTTCCATCATGGAACTCAGCTGGAGCTGAGTTGGAAAATCAGAGTCATAATGCAAAGGTTTATAGAGAAAGCACTTTATTGACTTATGGTTTTATAGAATTTTGAGTCTTTCACAAAATACCCAAATTTGGCTCTATAGAGTCATGCATTAAGCAATCTAAGGCAAAGTTGAAGAAGAATGAAAAAGAAACCCCACAAAACTATGACCATAACTACATTGTAATCACCTTCAAAGTGTCTAGTAATGCATTTAAAATGTGGAGGTTTTTTCCAATTTTTCTACTTAACAATTTTACAACTAGATTTTGGATCATAAGACAAAATTCAAGGTTTAAAGAAACTCTCAGTCCTTGAGTAGTAGAATTCTTTTTCTTGCAAATATGGAACCACAGAAGAAAATGGTATAGAAACAAACTCTTTTTAAATAGAGCTTAATCTCTTATATTCTCCTGGATAGAGTTGGAACCCATTCTACTAAGTGAACTATCCCAAGAATGGAAAAATAAGCACCACATGTACTCACCAGCAAATTGGTTTCCCTGATCATCACCTAAGAGCACATTTGGGAATAACACTAATCGGGTGTCGGGCAGATGTGGGGGAGGAGGGGATGGGTGTATACCTACATAATAAGTGTGATGCCCACTCTCTGGGGAATGCACACACTTGAAGCTCTGACTCGGGCGGCTAGGAAGGCAAGGGCAATATACATAACCTAAATTTTTGTACCCCCATAATATGCTGAAATAAAAAAAATTGGTTTACTATCTCAGAAGATAATGCCTTGCCCATAGCATCCTCATGGATGAGGATAATGTTTTGACATTATGATAAATACTGAGAATTTTTTCCAAATGCATCTATTAAAGTTGATTCTGCATTTGATAGGTGATCATTTCATAAGCTATTTTATTTACCCAAAAATTAATTTCCAAAATAACTATGACACTCTGAATTTTAAAATTTCTTGTGCAGGGAAGGATTCCTTTTTTCCTATTTCTTTTCTAAATTCAAAAATAGAAAATATGGGCTTTTATCACAAAAGAGATCACTCTGGTGAGGTTCCTAGTCTCTCTGATAAATCTTTAGCTTTTTGAAGATTATGGCCAGTCACAAAAAGGAGCTCTGGATCATCTATGCTCCAGGGATGATGAGAGTATCACTCCTTAAAGATAAACATCTTACTAATTAAACTGCCTCCCTCTGGGGCTTGGCAGTCTCATAATATGCAAGTTCCTGGCCAAGAATGGATGCTACCACCCCTTGTTTGGTTCAGAGATTTTTCTCTTCCTCTCAGAGACTTTTGCCTTTGTATTTTTATATCTTCTGTGCCTTAAAACATATTTAAATTTTCTGTAACAGTTGCTTTTGTTTTTTAGCTTGAATTAATACAACTAAAGAGAAGGAAGTTATACTTTTCTTACAAAATTAATGCATGTTTTAGTTATCCAGAAATAGGTTTTATGAAAACAAGGAAAAAAATTAGTCTGATGCAGTAAAAGCTCAAAGCACTATTAGTTTTGAAGAAGGAAAATAGCACCTTCATGAGCCTTCTGTGCTAATGGAAATGCTCTCACCTGTATATGGAAACTACAGCTCTCTGTGAAATGGATTTTGAAGAAGCTGAAATCCACTGAATTAATATCTCTTCCAATTAACCTATCACACTACCCAATTTTGTGACATTGGTTATCCATTTAGTATAAGGCATATTTAATTAAAGTCACAAAACTATCTTGAAAGGTTATTTTACTTGAATGTTATAGCAGCACAATTCACAATTGCAAAGATGTAGAAACAACCCAAGTGCCCATCAATACATGAGTGGATTAATAAAATGTGGTATATGTATACCATGGAGTATTATTCAGCCCTAAAAGAAATGGTGAACCAATACCTCTTATATTAACCTGGATGGAACTGGAGACCATTCTTCTAAGTGAAGTATCACAAGGGTGGAAAAACAAATACCACATGTACTCAACACTAAATTGGTACTAATCGATCAACACTTATGTGCACATGTGGAAATAACATTCTTTGGAAATGAAACAGGTGGAAGGGAGGAGGAGGGGATGGGGAAATTCACACCTAACGGTTACAATGTATACTACCTGGGGAATGGGCACACTTATAACTCTGATTCAAATTGTATAAAATCAATTTACATAACCAAAACGTTTGTGCCCCCATAATATTCTGAAATAAAAAAATAATAATAAAACAGAAAGACTATTTCAATAATAATTTGAAATTTAGCTGCAGTTAATATATTTGTAAATCTTTTTATCAAGTATATGCTATTAATTTTTGTTAATTTAAACTTCTATTCATCTTACTTTTTTCTTTTATGAGTGCTATTAACTTCTATTTGATTCTCTTGGGTTGTATAGCTATAAAATAACACAATCTTTATAAAATACTAATTTTGTCTTTCCCTTTCCAAAAGTAAAGCATCCATTAATTTTCTTTCCTGTCTTACTAGATTGGTAGGAAATACTGTTGTTGCCCACCTGTCTATTGTTTAAGGATTATTTAGATTTCCTGTGAGTGCTACACAACACCTTTTTCCATCAAGAGAAGGTCAGCAGTAACATTTGATGACTTTTACCTTCTTCAAGAATAAGAAAGGAATGATCCCTCTTTTTTGGCTATGTTTCACTAAACCCAATGAGATTTCATGTGATAAATGAGCCATAACTTCTAACATCATCAAGAATTCTGTACTGATAGTCCCTTGCCCATGGAAAAAGGCACAGCTGAATTCATCCATATGTTCTGGTAACTTCTGTTGAGATCCTAACAAAGACTAGAGAAAGGTAGAACTACATGCACTTGTATTTACCACTCGTATTCATCACTGGGCATGCTCTGCCCCTGAACCATTCTTCCAACATTATTTTGCTTACAATTATTTTTGCTATTCAAAGTCCTTCACACTTCCATATGAATTTTAGAATCAGCTTGTTAATTTCTAAAAAAAAAAAAAGCCTACTGAGATTTTGGTTAGAATTGAATTGGATGTATAGGTCAATTTGGGGAGAATTGATATCTTAACAATAGTGTATTATTTTTGACCCATGAATACTATATATTTGTTTTGTTGCTCTCAGCAGTGTTATATAGTTTCAGTGTTCAGATCAAGTATATTTTGTCAGATTTATCACTTTTTAAAATTTTGATGCTATTTTAAATAGTTTAATTTTTCCCAATTCAGTATGATATTGCCTGTGGGTTTACCATATACAGCTTTAATAATTTTAAGGTATGTCCCATCTATACCACTTTGTTAAGAGTTTTTATCATAAAAGTGTTCTGTATTTTGTCAAATGCTTTTTCTGCATCTATTGAGAGAATCATATGGTCTTTGTTCTTGCTTTTACTTATGTGGTGAATTGCATTTATAGATTTGCGTATGTTGAACCATCCTTGTATCTCTGGGACAAAGCCTACCTGGTCATGATGAATTATTTTTTTGACGTGCTGTTGGATTTGGTTTGCTAAGATTGTCTTGAGGATTTCTGCTTAGAACTGGAATGAGACAAAATTGCTCACTATCTCCACTTCTATTCAACATAGTGCTGGAAGTCTTTGCCAGAGCAATCAGAAAAGAGAGGGGAAATAAGGGTGCCCAAATTGGGCCAGAAGAGGTCAAACTCACTCTTTCCTGATGATATGATGTTATATCTAGAAAATCCCAAGGATTCATCCAAGAGACTCCTGGAATTCACAAATGAATTCAGTAAAGTCTCAGGATGCAAAATCAATGCACACAAATCAGTGGCATTCATATATGCCAATAATAGTCAAGCCAAAAATCAAATCAAAGATGCAACACATTTCACAATAGCATCAAAGAAAATTAAATATTTAGTAATATATTTAATGAAGGAGGTGAGAGACCTATATAGGGAGAACTATGAAACACTGAGGAAATAAATTGTAGAACATGTAAACATATGGAAAACTCTATCATGCTCATGGATTGTCAGAGTCAATATTGTTAAAATATCCATACTACCTAAAGTGATCTTCAGAATTAATGCAATCCCTATCAAAGTACCATCATCATTCTTTACAGATTTAGAAAAAAATAATTCTATGCTTTGTATGGCACCAGAGAAGACCTCATATAGCCAAAGCAATCTTAAACAAAAAGAATAAATTGGGAGGTATCAGTCTACCAGACTTCAAGCTTTACTACAAGGCTATAGGAACCAAAACAGCATGGAACTGGCACAACAGAGGTATAGATATACCTGCATTCTCAGTCCTGTTTAAAAGTAAATAGGACTGAGAACGCAGATATAAAAACCATCCTCACACCACATAGTCATCTAATCTTTGACAAAGCAGACAAAAATATACATTGGAGAAAAGAATCTCTATTCAGTAAATGATGCTGGGAAAACTGGATAACCACATGCGGAAGATTGAAACTGGATCCCCACCTCTCACCTCTCACAAAAATCAACTCACAATGGATAACGGACTTAAGCCAAAAGGGCAAAACCTTAAGAATTCCAGAAGAAAATGTAGGGAAAACTCTTCTAGACATTAACCTAGGCAAAGAATTTATGGAGAAGATCCCCAAAGCAACCACAGCAACAACAAAAATAAAAAAATGAGACCTTATCAAATTAAAAAGCTTCTGCACAGCCAAGGAAACTATCACGAAAGCAAACAGACAACATACAGAGTGGAAGAATATATTTGCATGCTACACATCCAATAAAGGGCTCATAACTAGAATCTCTATAGAACTCAGGAAAATCCATAAGAAAAAAATCAAACAACTCCATTAAAAAGTGAGCAAAGGACATGAGCCTTGGGTTTTTATTTTGCTCTTCAACAAGTTGAGAATGGGCCGGGCGTGGTGGCTCACGCCTGTAATCCTAGCACTCTGGGAGGCTGAGGCGGGTGGATCTCTCAAGGTCAGGAGTTCGAGACCAGCCTGAGCAAGAACGAGACCCCGTCTCTACTAAAAATAGAAAGAAATTATCTGGCCAACTAAAATATATATAGAAAAAAAAAATTAGCCGGGCATGGTGGCTCATGCCTGTAGTCCCAGCTACACGGGAGGCTGAGGCAGTAGGATCGCTTGAGCCCAGGAGTTTGAGGTTGCTGTGAGCTAGGCTGATGCCACGGCACTCACTCTAGCCTGGGCAACAAAGCGAGACTCTGTCTCAAAAAAAAAAAAAAAAAAAAAAACAAGTTGAGAATGGTCCCTTCTATTCCCAGTTAGCTGAGATTTTTTTAAAGTCTGAGAATGATTTTCCAATTTTTCAAGTGTATTTTCTGCCTCTATTGAGATGATCATACAGTTTTCTTTTTTTTTTTAGTTTGTTAATGTGGTAAATTATATTGCTGGAGTTCTGAATGCTAAACCATACTTACATTCCTGGAACCAACCTCACTTGATCATGATGTAAATAATTTTTCCAATATATTGGATTCAATTTGGTAAAATTTTGGCAAGAAATTTGTATCATTGTTTATAAAGGATATAAATTGGTAGTTTTTGTCCTATAAGTCTTTGTCTTATTTTGGTATCAAGGTTATACTGGAATCATTGAATGAGTTGGGAATTTTTCTACCTATTCAATATTCTGAAAGAGTTTGTGTAAATTTGGTATTGTTTCTTCATTAATTTGAACTCCTAACTCTGTTCTCTCAAATCAATGAAACTGTTGTGCTCTCTAGGAGACCCCCATCCACACCCCACGGTCCAGGATGGGCCTCTTAACAGAAGTGCTTGGGTCATTTGTTTTTCCTTTTTCCGGGATTACAGTCTTGTGCTGCCTACTGTCCAATGTTTGAAAATATGTTTAAATATTTTTTGGTCCAGTTTTCTATTTATTTATGGTGGGAGGACAAATCCAATCCCTGTTATTGTGTCACAGGCCAGAATACAAAATCTCTAATTCCTGTTTGTTTTTTGTTTTTTTGTCATTTGCCTTGTGTTGTGAAATATAAAGTATATAGATAAAAGTGCATGAACAAACATACACAGTTCAAATTCATTATAAGGCAAACACTTATGTTAGCACCACCCAAATTAAGAAGTTAAACCTTGCCAGTAACCTTTGAGCCTCTCACATGTCTTCCTGAACTCAATCCCTTCCCATTGCACTAACATGACTTCCATGGTAATTTCGATTTGTTATTCATTTCAAGGGTATCTCTAACCAATAGTTAAATTTTGTCTTTTAAAAATTTATTTAAGTGGAATCATATAGTAGTATGTAATGTATAATTTCTATTACTTAACATGATGTTTTGAAGATGTACATATTGACATGTATAGCTATATATTGATTCTTTTTATTGATGTGCATTGTTCCATTTTAAAACATAAACTTGGTAGGCATTTAACTGTTCAAATTTAGCTATCACAAAAATCCTGCCTTGAATATTCTTATACATTACCTTGATGCACATGTACATGTATATCTACAGAGAAATTTATGTATTGTGAAAAAAAATACATTCCAGTTCACTTGAGAGTGAGAAACCATGTTTTAAAGTGAGTCTATGAAGTCATACTTTCTTCAGTAATGTGTGAAATTTCTAGTAATTGATAATTTTGACATTTACTTTAAACAAATTTTTATTGCAATTTTAATTTACATTATCCTAATTCATAAGGTGATTGAGCAGATTTTCCTTTGTTTATTGGCTATTTGTATTTCTCCTTTTGTGAAGCCTGACCAAAATATTCACCTACATTCATACTGGATGGCTTGATTTTTATATAAATTTTGGGAATTCTTTATATATTTTGAATATGAGTCCTTGATAGTAATATTTGCTATAAATAATATATTTTTCACTTTTTCCTTTTGCTTTTATTTTCTCACTCTTTTAATGTTATTCTAAATATTAAAGAAACTAAAATTATCAGTGTTTCCTTTATTGTTATTAATTTACATATTTGCATCAAATAGATTTCTCCCAGTTTAACTTGTAAAAGCTGTATCGTTTGCCTTACAAATTTGAGTTTATAATATCCCTAGAATTGTATGGTATGTGAAGAGAAATTAATTTGATTTTTTCCTTGTAGATTCAGTTGTCAAAGCATAATTTAGTGAAAACAATTTCCCCATGATCTTCCATTCGAACTTTGACTTAAATCAATTATCCATACATGCAACAGGTGTGTTTTATACTCTCTATTCTATTCCATTTGTCCATTTGTCTAATCTTACACCAACTCCACATTGGTTTATTGCTATAAAGAAAAATAATAAACAGAAATTTCTAAATATATTGAGCCTTAGGAATAACCAAAAATGAATATTAAAAACAATTGGTTGTCAATTGCTTATGAAAAAAATCTTTAAAACTATGTTGGCCAGGCGCGGTGGCTCACGCCTGTAATCCTAGCTCTCTGGGAGGCCGAGGCGGGTGGATTGTTTGAGCTCAGGAGTTCAAGACCAGCCTGAGCAAGAGTGAGATCTCGTCTCTACTAAAAATAGAAAGAAATTATCTGGCCAACTAAAAATATATATAGAAAAAATTAGCCGGGCACGGTGGCGCATGCCTGTAGTCCCAGCTACTTGGGAGGCTGAGGCAGTAGGATCACTTAAGCCCAGGAGTTTGAGGTTGCTGTGAGCTAGGCTGACGCCACAGCACTCACTCTAGCCCGGGCAACAAAGTGAGACTCTGTCTCAAAAAAAAAAAAAAAAATATGTTGATACATAATGCTGTTAAAATTGATCTAGCAAGGATTGGTGCTAACAAAGTAACTAACTTGACAATAATCTTCAAAAGCATGATATTCATTAATTTTATAATATTTCTACTTATATAAGCTTATTTTTAATAAAGTCTCAAATATGGACAATTGTAAGAGTTAATAGATTCATCATAGTGCATTATATATGCATTTATATCTGTCTACCTGTATTTGTTTATTTTGAGAAATATAAGCAAAACTTTAAAAAATAAATATCTAAAAAAATGAATATGGTTGAGAAAATTGAGCATATCTACTGTGTGGAGCAAATGTTACCATTACAAATGATAGTTGTACTCTTATATATTTTTGATGGGAATGTAAATTAGTAGAGCCATTATGGAAAACTGTGTGGAGCTTTCTCAAAAAACTAAAAATAGAACCACCATATAGTCCAGCAATCCCACTACTGGATATTTATCCAAAGGAAAGGAAATGACTATATCAAAGGGACACCTGCACCCCCATGTTTATTGCGTCACTAGTCACAATAGTTAAGATATGGAACCGATCTAAGTGTCCATCACCAGACTAATGGGTAAAGAAAAGGTGGTATATACACACAATGGAATACTATTCAGCCATAAAAACAAATGAAATTCCACAGTTTGCAGCAACATAGGTAAGCCTGGAAGACATTATGTTACATAAAATAAGTCCGACACAGAAAGATAAATACCATATGTTCTCACTCATATGTGGGAGCTCAAAAAAATTTTTGGACTCACAAAAGTAAAGAGTAGAATTGTGAACATTAGAAGCTGGGAAGAGTTGGGGGGAAGGGAGGAATGGGAGAAGTTGGTCAATGCAGGCAAAATTATAGCTAGATAGGAGGAATGAGTTCTGGTGTTCTGCAACACTGTAGGGTGGATATGGTTAGCTATAACTTATTGCATATTTTCAAAAAAGTAAAAGATAGAATTCTGAATGTTCACAGCACAAAGAAATAATAAATGTTTGAGGTCATGGATGAGCTAATTACCCTGATTTGATCATTACACATTCCATGTATGTATAGGAATATCACTTTGTATCCCATAAATATGTATAATTATTATGTGTCAACTAAAAATAAAAGAAAAAATAAAAAAAGATGCTTGTAACAATTGAATGATATGGAAATTATTTTGATAAGATTATGTACTAAAATTAAATTAAACAAAAAAGATGCAAAACTGCATATATACCATGATTATAACTAGTTAAAAATATACCATAACCATGTGGGGGAATAATTGGAAAGAACACACTAAAATGTTAACATTGGTAATGTTAAGGCAGAAGAAATGTGGTATTTTTTTCTTGCTTTTTAGAATATTTACCTAAGAGTTTATAAATCTGTGATACACTTTCATAGTGAATATGGCATGCACCATGAGATAATGAAGTGGGAGTGAGAAAGGGTATGAGGGAAGATAGGAAAGCCCCCACTACTCGCTCTGCTCATTCTTACTTCTTGAGTCTGGGGATTGGGCCGCTGGGGATGCTGTCTCAAAGGAAACCAGGTCTGTTAATACTCTCCAGTTCGAAAACAGTATAAATTAAGAATTTCAGGTCCAGACTATAGCAGGGCTGAGTGTGGAATCTATGAGTCTTGGATTCAAGAGGGGAAGTGAAAAATCTTGGTTCTACGCCACGGCATTGGATGCAAAATAGAGTTTTGGCTTTAGGAGCACTTTCTTCTTGCCTAGAAACGTTAGAAAAAAAATCTCACTACTCATATTAGATGTGCATCCTATCAGCTGGTATGTGCCTTAAACGTTGCCTGCTTCTATTTAACTCTTATTCCATTTATACTGCTGCTTTCTTTTTTTTTTCTCTTCCTCTGTTTTATTTAGACTTCTTCCCTGTCTGGTCATCTCACCTGCTTAACCACCCAAAAGAGGAGAATCGTGGACCTTAAGAAAATTCTTCCATGTCACTGAGTTCAGCGATACAGTAGTAAGCTGGCACTGAGAAAGAAATGAAGAGAAGTCTTGGGGATGAGTGTGTGTGGCAGGAGAAAGGCCTGTAGGGAGAATGTGGGTGATGCTGAAGGAGATCGAGTCTTTGTTCAGAAATCCTATTTTGCAGTTAGTATAAAAATTAGAAATTATCCCTGCTCTCAGCATCTACTCTTCTTATTCATATGATAACTTCCTTTAGCAGGCATGCATATTTATATTCTATTATTAAAGACTAAAGCATGAAATGTAAATAACAGTGAGTGTGATGACAGTAAAAGAAGAAATTTTAAAAAGATAATAAAAATTTTAAATTCCAAAAAAATATTGTTTACCCTGCTTTGCAGGAGAATAATTCCTTCTTCTGTTCTCCTAAGAGATGAGGCTGAGAGGCTCTACTTGAAGATCTTCAGTGATGGAAATTCAGTACTTTTCCAAATGACTCTGTTTATGATCAGGGGATATCTGTTCTTAGAATACCCACCCTCCCTTGGACTGATGTCAGATCCTTTCATGAGAATAGGTTAGGATAGAGATACAGCATTGAGTACTGACTGCAGAGGAGGAATGAGAAAGATTTTGAAAGTGTATCAGAGATAATTTTTGAAATTTACACTTTTGCCCAGAACAAGTTTGGCCTAGACATGTGTGCTGTCTGGAGGTGTGAATTTGGTTACTGAGCTAGAAACAGAAAGGTTGAGATTATAGGGAGAGTTTGTGTCCTTCCAGCCTACAAAATGATCTTTTAATTCTGTCAGTATATTTATCTAACAAACTATTTTGAGTCTGAATAAAATGGCATTCTCCTGACCTGTGTGCCTTTCTCTGCCTTTTAAATTCCTACATATTCTTCAAAATCCATTTCAAATTATATCTTCATCACATCTGGAATGATTTTTGGTTACTAATACATTATCACTCTTACTTCAGTCTTATATGCATGAGGTTTAGTTGTTAAACCAAATTCATTCAACATTTACTACTAAGTGCCAAGCACTGTGCAAAGCATTTTGTATTCATTATCTCACTTACTTCTCAAAAGACCCTATGATAATACAGATTTTTTTACTTTTATTGAGACAGGGTCTCACTCCGTTGCCCAGGTAGGAGTGCAGTAGTGTGATCATAGCTTGCTCACTGCAGCCTTCAACTCCTGAGCTCAAGCTATCCTCCTACCTTGGCCTCCCAAGTAGCAAGGACTACAGGCCCATGCCACCATGCCTGGCTAATTTCTAAAGTTTTTTGTAGAGGTCGGGGGTGGTCCCACTATGTTACCCAGGCTGGTCTTAAATTCTTGGTTTCAAGAGCTTCTCCTGCCTCAGTCTCCCGAAGTCCTGGGATTACAGGTGTGAACCACCATGCCTGGCTCAGAAAATATTCTTATCTAATAATTTTTGTTTTGAAGATGAGGCTCCAAGAGGTTAAGTAAGTTGCTCAAGACCCCAGAGGTACAAATGGTAGAGTCAGGTCAGGGTTAGAAATCAGTATATAACTCCAGAGTGAGCTCTTCAAAGGATGGTACTTTGTTTTATTCATCTTTATGTTTCTAACAGGCAGATAAAAAATAAATGTTTGTGAGATTAAATTGATTGCCATGGCCAAAACTCAATGTTTAAATGTCATTTGGGGCTAGAAAGAAGTCTTCTTGTCTTCCTGTCTACATGTTTGGTAGAAACTTAGTCTATTCAAACATTTTGGCAGGACTGGCTTTACACAGGGCCTGTACAAATAGATTGATTACAACAATGGTCTAAAAAGTTCCCATTTCCTTTACCTCTTCATCCTTGGCAGTAATTTCACTTATTAAGATTTTTATTAATTGCATTTTTTTATCCTTGTAAAAATTGAAATAATGTAGGAAATGGTAACAACAGCAACATATAAAGTATTAATAGTATGAATATATTTCTCAGATTATTTCCTATGGACAAATATTGATCACAGCAGAGGGAAATTGGTTGTATCTAGTGGCAACACATGGAGGGCTAATATAAAACGGGATGGAAACAAACAGAAAGATAAATTGTGACTTTAGAAAATATAATTCAGCTTGTTTTTTAGGTTTATCTAGGACTCATACTAATTAACAAAGGTAAATAATATTAATGCTATTAAAATTTGCATTTGTGAGATGTAGTATAGAAAGAAAAACATAGCTAAGGAGAGACAATTTCTAGTGGGAGGTGATAATTTCAATTACCTATACAATATCTTCTTCTAGACTCAATCCAATTTCTGTGTCTGTGTGAGTAGGTTACAAATATGAATTGTATGCTTTTCTATTGAATATGAATGCTGAAAAATTGAAAGAATATTGTGAAAAGAATAAATAGGTAAGTATACATCTTTTCTATTTAGTTTCACATTTTTATATTCATATACTTGGATACTTGGCCTATTTACAAGCAAATTATGGCTTAGCTGATATTAAAATGAGGTTGGCATCTGATGACAAATTTTCCAATGGACAAGGTGGTTTTGAAATATGCCAGTTTTTTTTTTATGATAAATTAGATGGGAGAAACTACACAAACCTGGTGATAAGAGTCGATTACTGAAACAGTTTTGCCAAGTGTAAAGATAAATTATTCTGCTACCTAACTTAACATATGAAGAAACTGAGGCCAAATAAGACACATTACTGAGTGTCAGGGCCAGATTTATTACTGGTTTCCTTTTCCTCTTTTGGCCTTCTTTTGCTCTCAGCCACTGCCTTGGATGGACATCGCTTTGTACAGAAGGTATCCTGTCCGTTATTGTGGTCTTACATCGTATCGTTACTTTGCTTTCCCAGGACTGCCCGAAGTGTGAACATGAGGAACTACACCTCTGTGACAGAGTTCATCCTGTTGGGGATTCCCAACACTGAAGGGCTGGAGAAGATGCTCTTTGTCTTCTTTCTGGGCTTCTACCTCTTCACCTTGCTGGGGAACCTGCTCATCTTCCTCACCATTCTGGCTTCCTCCAACCTCCACACCCCCATGTATTGCTTCCTGGGAAACCTGTCTGTGTTTGACATATTTTTCCCTTCTGTTAGTTCTCCCAAAATGATGCTCTACCTAATGGGGCAAAGCCGCACCATCTCCTACCAGGGCTGTGCCTGCCAGGTCTTCTTCTACCACGTCCTGGGGGGCACTGAGTGTTTCCTCTACACTGTAATGGCCTATGACCGCTTTGTGGCTGTCTGTCACCCTTTGCGATACAATGTCATCGTGAACCACAGGGTATATACTGGCTTGACAGTGGGCACTTGGCTGGGGGGCTGTCTACATGGAAGTATCCTCACATTTCTCACCTTTACATTACCGTACTGTGGCCCCAATGAGGTGGACAATTTTTTCTGTGATATTCCAGTGGTGCTGCCCCTGGCCTGTGCAGACACCTCTCTAGCAGACGGTGACTTTTACTAACGTGGATGTCGTGACTCTTGCATGCTTCTTTCTTATCCTGACTTCCTATAGTCTTATCGGCTTTTCCATATTGAAAATCAGCTCCTCAGAAGGCAGGCGCCGGGCCTGTTCAACTTGCGGTGCCCACTTGCTTTCAATCCTCTTGTTCTATGGGCCTGTGATGCTCATCTACCTCCGGCCTGCTTCCAGCCCCTGGCTAGATTCTGTTATTCAGGTGTTAAATAATATAGTCACTCCTTCTCTTAATCCTTTGATTTACACCTTGAGAAACAAGGATGTGAAATTGGCCCTGAGGAAGGTGTTAACTCAAATGGTCTACACTTCTGGGGTATAAGGATCAATTCCTCTCTGAAATTCTTTGGGGAGTTGCTACAGATGAGCTAGTTTTACAACAGGTTTCTTTCCAAATGGCAAGGTGGGCAAAGTTACTGTCGGGCATCTCTTGGGAGTCCTACCGGTCACATGGCATGATATGAGTGGACTGAGCCATGGATTTACTACTTCAAGGAAGCTTTTTCAGATCAACTCAGCCTTTTGTCTTTTGTAATTTGCCAAAACAATGAATCTTTCTGCATCACACAGTCTGTACTTGTTGGAAATCTGATTACGATGCAACAAGTTTCTAGAGGCCGTGGACTATATCCCTCCCTCCTTTCTTCCCTCCCTCCTTTCTTCCCTTCCTCCTTTCTTCCTTCCTTCTTCCCTCCCTCCCTTACTTCTTTCTTTCCTCCCTCCCTTCCTCCCTTCCTCCCTTCCTCCCTTCCTTCCATTATTTCAAAACTTATGTCTTACTTTACTCTACTGCAGTATTTCACTGACAATTTCATAAAGCTAGCCTTATGGTCTACAAGGTTTAGACCTTGTAGGATTGCACAGTTAGGTAAATTTAAATTTAAACTGATTTATAACTTCCTTGGCTTTAACCATATTTTCCTAGTACCAAAATAATCAATATGGAGATGTATTACTTTGGCTATCAGAGAATTTTGGTGCTGGACTTCATTCATTATGTCTCAATTGAGAAGCCGGCCATTAATCTATTTTTATAAAATGTGAGAATGGATTTCTGCAAATTTACAGAGGAGAGTGGGTTGAGCCAGAGTGCTCTCTCCACTGTAGGTGTATCGTATTTCTTGAGCATCTAATATATCTGTAATTAATTGAAATTAAATCACTAACAATATTTATTATTTATTTTTGGAATCTTTCAACATTTAAACTTTAATATTTAATCAAATGAATTTCAGGCCAGTGACCTATGTATTTAAGTTAATCCACTCAAACACTGAGAACAAGAGGTAACATTTAATATCTTCCACTATGTGCATTATAGTTTTAAGCACTTCACATGTGTCAATTAAGTTAACTTACAAAATTCTAAGAGGGAGATATGATATCCTCCTTTTATAAATGAGGAAACTAAGGACACATAAGTATTCACACCAAGGGAATCTGAATCTAGAACTGAACTCTTAGCCCTGTCTATGATATACTGCATTATAAGTACTGAAGAATCATAAATTCCATATGATAATAGCTATCCTTATTTACTGTTCTATTTTGTAAATATTAACTAATATAATCTGACTAGCATGTCTATTAGGTAGGTCTGATTACTGTCCTCAATTATGTATGAAAGAACTGAGGCCCAGGGAGGTTAAGTAACTGCACACAGCAAAATAGTGATGACATTGTGAATTAGTGACAACATAACTAGGGAAGCCCTTTGGGTAACGTTGATAGAAATAAGCAATTGTGAAAAAATAATAACTGTAGTGCTTTTCCACTATACAGTAATATCCATTCATTCCAGCTGTCATTGATCTACTGATTAACTTAAAAGTCTTTATCTGACTGGTGTCAGATGGGACCTGGGTAAAGTGTTTACTAAATGACCAACACAAAAAGTAAAAGGGAAAAAATATTTGGAGGAACACCATCTAGCTGTCTGTGGTATAAATCATACACTTATATACAATCACCTGTTTTTCTACCATGGTTATTAATATCACTATGGTGTCATTCAAGGGCAACCTTACTTCCCTTATTTGAACATTCTTGGGTCCCCTGCACCATCTATGACAGCGGTCCCCAACCTTTTTGGCACCAGGGACCAGTTTCATGGAAGACAATTTTTCCATGAACGGCAGTGGGGGTGGGGCTGGGGGTGGCTGGAGGTGGCAGCTGCGGAGCTCTGCGGCCCCTGGGGTTGGGGACGGAAGTTCTGTGGTAAGTATTAGTTACCTATTGTAGTTCAAGAAATTACTCCAAAATTTAGCAGCTAAAATAAGATGATTTATTGTCTTAACACAGTTTCTGAGGGGCAAGAACCCTGGAGTGGCTTGGCGGGACAGTCTTGGCTCAGGATGTTTCCTGGGGTTGCCGTCCCAGGCTCTGGCCCTGTGATGCAGGGTCTGCTTGCAAGCCGGCTCAGTGCCTGACTGCGGGCAGAGGCCTCGGTTCTTACTCGCTGCCTGGACCTCCTCCTCTGGCCACCTACCTCCTCACTGCATGGCAGCTGCTTGCCTCGGAGTTAGGGACCAAGAGACAGTCTAGGCAGGAAGCTGCAGTCTCTCATGACCTAGTCTCCAAAGTCACATACTATCCTTCCTGCTTTTATTTTCTCTTTGTTAGAAGTAGGTTACTGAGTCCAGTCCACACCCAGTGGGAGCTCTCACCTTTCAATGAGAGCGTCAAAAAATTACTCAACACATGGTCAGCCATCACAGATATATTTCCATCTTATTCAAACTTTTCTTACTGGAACTCATCTTTCTATTTAGGTTTATTTCATATGCTAAAGGCATGTCCTGTTCCACATGTTTCTCCCCATGGTTTTCCTGATTTAGAATGTCTATTAGAATTTTCTCTGCCTTTGTGAGAACCACATATCTTTTAGATTTTTTTAATTCTCTCTTATTTTCATAGTACCTTCTCTCAACATCACATTCCACAAAGATCCCTCTCTTCTATCAGCTGATAGTTATTATTTAAATTAATCACTTTGTCATTAAGGAATACAATTGTGACAGTTCTCATATAATTATTTTGGATTTTTACATGATTTATAAGTTATTATTCAACGTTTTAATCAATGTCTGGCTTAGTACATAATTAAAACAGAAGGACACATTAGGGTAACATCAAGTACTTACTGGCAGTTTGTTATTTGTAAGTCATAGTGCTAGCCAAAGAGGATATGGCGGTAAATAAGATAAATATGATCTCTGCCCTTATGGAAAAAATATTAAACACATGATGGGGATAAAGGCTTTTAATAAAAATAGAAGACGGGGTTGTGAAACTTAGGTTTAGATAAAAGTGCCAAGGCCAAGGGAGGAAGGAAACTAGAAAATTGGACAAAGGAGAAACTCAAAGTGCTTGCCTGGATACAGGAAGCATTAAAAATATTCAATTTCTGCTCCTATAATGTCAAGCTTGGCTAACTTGAGCACTCTTACTCCTCCTAGTTGGCACTGTGAAATGAATTAAAAAGACACTTTTGAAATGAATGGAACGGCATCTTAAAAAATGAATTCTGATGAATGTGGTTCTAAATATTTAAACATGCTTAATATATCAAGGTGAACAATAGTAAGTGTTCCTGTTTTCTGAGAAAAACAGGGCTCTCCATTAACAGGGACCTTTGCTGTAATAAACAGATTATTTTAACAAGTATTATAAAATAACAAACAATTTTTATGGATGACCTACCTTGTCCACTAGTGTGCAATCTTTGTAATGGCAAAAGCTATGCAGAATACCTATTTGTTGCACTAGTGCACTTCACACAGTGTTCTTTGCATTATAGGTACTTCTCCCAGTTTGCTTGAAACTTTAAAAATTCTATCGCTATTCAAACCAGTGACAGATTTAGCAATGACTATCTCTGAATCAGGACTGAGGAAAGCATTTCCCTTATCCTTTAAAAAACTTTGTTCGATTAAACCAATGGAAGGATGAATAAGTCACAACTGCCTTTGCAAATGGTGTACTAGAGAGTCACCTCAACCATAATCCTTTATGTCAGCCCTATAGGGGCACGCATCCTGAGACCCATTAAATCAACTCATTGTCAGATAAATACATTGTCAAGTCTTCACAAATCTCTCATTTACACCCATTGAATATTGTCCTGATCTGCACATAATGTGATCCATTTCTTATGCAGTTATGAACTTGTGGTATTATCACCTATTTATTGATGTCTGAAGGGATCAATAAAAAACAACACTCCTATATTTTCCACCCAAGTCCAGAAATAATTGAGATAAAAAAATAAAGGCATCAGACTACATAAAAATAGCAACTTAATTACTGGTAACTAAGTTATATAATTACTAAATTAAAGAATGTGGTTTAGATCTATGGCTAAATATACTTCATAATCTTTTCCCCAGTGATTGCATTCAGTTTCTCTTTTGCTAGGCTCTATGATCTCCTCAAAGATTTTAGTTTAGATTTCCCTTTTGGTTATATGGCAATGTAGGTGACATATTCTCCTATAGCTATAGCTGGCTTATCAGTTTCTAAACCACATGATACAGCATGATAGCCCTGCTGTTACCAAGCAGGCTGGGGATTCAGGCACCCATGTATATCTGCAGTTGTGGCATGAGAAAATAAGAGTAGAAAGGACCTCACATTTTAACACAGTGATAACTACCATTTAAAAATTGAACTATTTTTATTTATAATAAATTGTGTTTTCAAGCCACTTTGAAATAATTTATCTCTGGAAGATATTAGATATGTCCACCTATGCACACTGTATATATAAAGTGCTATATTAGGCTGAGCCAAAGGACCAAGGAAAGAGCACTGCAAAACAGTAAGTAGTAAGAACAAACATGTAAGTGGTGAGATTAGATGTTTTCAGAAGTCATTCTACAACATAGCTTGATTTTATGAGACTTATCACTGATATCAGAAAGAAGATAGTATGATAATTTTATTAGTCTCCAAAAGAATTTACAATCTTTGGTAATAGACTAAAAAGAGAGTGGATGAACAAAAATTAATATTTATATGTGAATGTTCATAGGAGCATTATTCATAATATTACAAAAGCTGGAAACATCTCAAATGTCCATTATCTGGTAAAAGGGTAAACAAAATGTATTGTCATCTAATGAAATATCCAGCAATAAAAAAGCACAAACTGTTTTTCACATGTTACAGCATGGATGAACCTCAACAATAATATGCTAATTGAAAGAAACCAGATTCAAAAGGCAACATATTGTATCATCCCATTTATATGAAATGCCTAGCAAAGACAAATTTATGGAGACAAAAATCAAATTAGTGGTTTCCTAAAGAAGGGAGTAGGAATGAGAATTAATCACAAATGGGCTCCAGGAAATGTTGGGGGTCATAGAAATGTTCTGAATTTTGGCAATGTTTGTACAACTCTATAAATTTACTAAAAAATCCTTAAGTTTGACACTTAGAACAGGTGAATTTTATGACCTATAAACTATACCTTGATAAAGCTGTTGAAAAACAAAAAGGAACTGGACTCTGAACAAAAGGGTGGTATTAATATATCTCTAGTGGTATTAATATATCTCTGATATATCTCTAGTGTCCAGGGCAGAGGAAATACCAACTGACAGGAACAGTTCAGCCTATTAACAGTTATACTGATATGGTGAAGAAAAGTGTGTCAAATTATTGTAGAGGAGAACACCTAGCTATAATCACCCAAATCACTGTGCTTTAACTATGACACTCACTAAGCAGCCTACCGAGAGAGCATTTTGCTTTGAATGTACAAATATCCTATTTGGAATATGCTAACACATACTCTTATTTGGTATTTGGTAACACACTAACGTGTGTTCTAGTGAATATGGTCTTTTAATTCTCTTTGTAAAATTTATATATTGGTATTCAATATATATCTATATAAATATTATATTCATAAATTCTTGTATAAATCATATATCTTTTGAGACTGAATGTCCCAAGTAACATTTAGTCTGGCTGGCTGACAACTATGGAATTTCTACTGCTGATGCTTATTAAATGAATGAATGATTTGGAAAGTGTAGAGATAACACTTAATACGAAGATTGATACAATTTGGGGCTTTTATGTTACTTCTGACTTTAGTGACTCTTGAGATTTTACCAAGAACAACAGTTCTGGGAAGTTGAAATGAAATGGTGTATATGTAGAGGCTCACGGTTGCTTGTAGGTTCTCCTAATCTGTGTGTGTGTGTGTGTGTGTGTGTGTTGTGTGTGTGTTGTGTGTTTTAATGAGTCATAGGGATAGTAATTGTGAGATATATATACTACTTGGAGAATTAATTCTTGAGATTACTTAGATGCAATGTAAAATACTCAATTTATTATAAGGGCAGTTGAAAAGGAGAAGATTGGGGCACATCGCTAATTAGAAATTATTTCAGTACTGGGCTGATTTTCATTAATTCAATACTGCTTTTCATAATGATTTAGAAGGAAGATATTGAAGCTGAAACTAGATAATCAAAGTCAAAGTCATATATTTTTTCCCACAATTCACACACTAAGCTGTTTAATATGTGACACATCCAAAATTACTCACTTTTGACTAGATGATGATGATGATTTTTAGATCTCCAAAATGTTTCTAAGTTTATACCAATAATTTTTTAGGGGCTTAAAGGCACCAGGAATAAACTTAGAATCTTAGCCTATAGTCCAAGAAATAGAAATATCCACATAATGGAAAACTATTAGCAGCTATAAAGGAACAAAATACTGGTACATACAACAGAGATGATTTAAAAAAACATTATTCTCTCTGAGAGAACCCAGATCAAAACGAATGCATATTTTACTATTCGACTTAAAATAAATGTCCAAAAAAGGTAAATATAGAGAGAAAGTAGATTTGTGGTGGCCTAGACCTGGGAGTGGGAATGGGAATGATTATAAATGGCCATGAGGTTTCTTTTCAGTGTGAAGAAAATATTCTAAAATTAGATTTATGATGATAGCTGTAAACTCTGTAAATATATATTCTTTTTACATATATAGTCAGAACTATGGACTTAAAATGGGTAAGATTTATTACATGTACATTATATTTCAATAAAGCTGTTTAAATATATAGAAATCATTGCTAGTTATTAAAAATTAAGCTTTTATGTTGATTTAATCTAAGCTAAAGAACAAGAAAATGGGTAGGACGTATGAATCAGCATGCTTACTTTTAAAATTAGTACTCAAAATATGTATTCTGTTTTGTTAGAATTGGGCATAAGTTTTAAATGCAGACAGACTGAAATTCAACTTCAAGCTGTATGATTGGCTTTGGGAGTAAACTTTGGCAATTATTTGAATTACTTGAGCCCTATTTTTATCTCTATAAGAAAATAACATTGAAATCATGGTGTTGAGGCAAGAATGAAATAAACGGACCTTGAACAGCCTGGTTTAAAAAAAAAGAGAGAGTGAGCAATTCTCAGTAAGCAATAATTACTACTTCCGAACCATGGAGCTGAGAGTGTCCTCTGTATTCCTTCTTGCATGAGGAAGGACGATAATTATAAGAATGCTGTTAAGATTACTTACACCTCAGGATAGTTATTCCTGTGCCTTCTACATTATCTCAAAGGGATTTTAACCATAACATTTTTGATAAGCCCATGTGCTTGTACCATTGGACAGCCAGTAAAAGTAACGTGCTCACAGACCTACGTAGTTTATCCTTGTCCACTCTGATCCATTCTCTACACAGCAGGCAGCTCATTGAATTCTTAAAGTATACATTAAACAAAGTTTCAGTAATGAAAGTATGCTAAAATAAACATTAGTAGCAGTCTTAAAGTAATATAAAAAGAGTTTTCAGAAAATGAATAAGGTATGAATTTAATCAGTTGTGGAAGTTATGCTGGGGATTATAAAGCCAATTGTAGGGGAAAAGTTGCAGGTATATTTTGTTTTGTTTTTGTTTGTTTTAACATCACATGAGACTGTTGCCTCTTTTCTTTGAAGCATTGCTTTCTTAATCACCAGCTCTTTCTTCAAACCCAGCTCCTCCAAGCACAGGATCACTGGGCAATCTCAAATATCTGAACTCAATGGATGGCTCTCTATTATAGGGAAAACATGTCCAGGAGTTTTTGTTAATCAGAGAGCTTTGAAAACTGAATATAACTAAATGCCACTATATAATTGCATTTTAGTCTAAGAAGTAATGAGGTAGAGACAGTGGGGAACAACAAGGGAAGAGGGAAGAGAGGAACGTCTCCAGTCTAATTGCTCCCCGTGTGCCACACTTCCCTAGGGCCCACGAGGGAAGAGGATCCCAAAGGAAACTAGAGACGTTTATTCTCTCTTGAGGGGTGACTGCTGCTCCTTCACTCAGGGGCTGAGCACTGTTGGGTCTAGAATTTCAGGCTTATGTGGCAGAGTCTGAGAGAGAGGGATGTTCAGCGTTTCTGGCCTCAGAGCCACAGATGTTCCCCAGCATCTAAAGGCAGAGGACACAGGGGTGGGTGGATGTGGGGCTCGGTTTTCAGCCCAAGTCAGCTTATTTCCCTTCAGTCTGCAAGTGACTTTTCTCTGGAGTGCTTTCTTCTCCTCATCTTCTGATGAGTTGTATGCACTAGGGGAAGACGGAAGGAATGTGGGAATTGGCGCTGTCTGAGTTTGGGCTGATACTGACTTAGTTGACTCTGGTATTTCCTTAACATATTCCCTGATTCAGGAAGTTTAACTTTAAAACATTAATGGTGATTGCAGATGTGCAATCATGTTGCAGACATAATTGCTATTGGAGACTAAACTCTATTAAAAGAAGATGTCTGTTTTAATATTGGTAATTATCTATTGCTTTTTCCTACATTAAATATCATCTTTTCCATTCTGTTTGATTTTATGGCCACTAGACAATTCTCAGTTTTCAGTTGCTCCAGCTGATGGAGAAAGTAGCTTTGTGAATCAGTCACAGCAATAGGTAACACTGGAACTGCTCCAAGTCAACCTAGAGAAACACTGTGGAATAGAGGCTCATTAAAATCAGAATATTAGTATGTTGAATAAATTTTTTAACAAGGATGCATAGGAGCAGACATTATACTAGGTACTCTATATACATTGAAGTATTAATTTTCACAAGAACCATAGGGATAGTCTTATACTATTTACACCGATTCAGAAGAGATTTCGAGGTTTTGTTTTTTTTTTTTTCAGTTATCCAAAGTCAGAGTAGATAACAGATTTAGCATTTAAAATCAGATATTTTCAACCATAAAGTTTATTCTATGCCTTCTTTTCTGTACTGCCTCTAGTGTTATCTCTTCATTTTACTTTTGAAGAAACCGATGGAAAATACATCACTTAGCCAAATGTCACACATTAGTGACAGAGTTGGACTGACTCCTGTTTAGAAGTTCTTTACAGTGTATAGTTACTATCAGTTTCCAACGAGTTCTATGAAGACACTAGATTTTGGGGGGAAAACTCGTCTCCGTGAGGCCATTCTTTGATCTTCCAGTACTAACTGGAGATGACAATGAGGAACCACACTCCAGTCACTGAGTTCCTCCTGCTGGGCATCCCTCATACAAAAGGGCTGGAAAACGTGCTCTTTGTCTTATTTCTGGCCTTCTACCTGCTCACTCTGCTGGGGAATCTGCTCATTCTTCTGGCCATCCTCTATTCCTCTAACCTCCACACTCCCATGTATTTCTTCTTGGGAAACTTGTCAGTGTTTGACATATTTTTCCCTTCAGTGAGCTCCCCCAAAATGATGCTCTGCCTCATGGGGCAAAGCAGGACCATCTCTTACCAGGGCTGTGCCTCCCAGCTCTTCTTTTACCATTTCCTGGGTTGCACTGAGTGTTTTCTGTACACCGTGATGGCCTACGACCGCTTTGCTGCCATCTGCCACCCTTTGCGATACGCCGTCATCATGAACCATCGGGTGTGTGCCATCATGACTCTGGGCATTTGGACAGGGAGCTGTCTGCATGCATCTGTCCTCACATTCCTCATCTTTAAGTTGCCCTACTGTGGCCCCAATGAGGTGGATAATTTTTCCTGTGATATTCCAGTGGTGCTGCCCCTGGCCTGTGCGGACACCTCCCTAGCACAGACGGTGAGTTTCATCAATGTAGGTGTCGTTGCACTCATGTGTTTTCTTCTTATTCTCACTTCTTATACTCGCATTGTAATCTCTGTATTGAAAATCAGCTCTGCAGAAGGCAGGCGCAGAGCCTTCTCAACCTGCAGTGCCCATCTGACTTCCATCCTGCTATTCTATGGCCCAGTGGTCCTCGTTTATCTCCGACCTGCCTCGAGTCCTTGGCTGGATTCTGTGGTTCAGGTGTTGAATAATATTGTTACCCCTTCCCTGAATCCTTTGATATATACCTTGAGAAACAAAGATGTAAAGTTGGCGCTGAGAAAGGCCCTAATTCAAGGAGTACATAATTGTGGAGGGTAAGCTTTATGCCATGACCTGTCTTTACAACTTGGTCTTATATTTATCTGGGGGCAATTAGTCTAAGTGAGGTTTGTGATATTCAGTCTCTGAATAAATTCTGGGATGATTTATGTCTATCTATTTATACAATCTTTTATTCAACAAACTCCTTTACAATGCTTACTCTGTGCCAGACACTATTCTATGCACTTTATTAATACTGACATATGTAATCATCATACTAACCATATGAAGTAGATAATATTATTAAACCAATTTACAGAGGAGTAAATTAAGGTACTGAGAGCCTAAGACATTTCTTCAGTGTAACAGAGTTAGAAAGTTGCTGAGCTAGGATGTGAACAAAAGGGTCTTAAACTTTGTGCTAGTGCTGCCTCTGTATTGTCAGGATTGCAACATAAATACTTTTAGGTACTTCTTTTCAATTTATGTGGAACAAATCTATAGTTCATGAAATTTGCTTCACTGATTTTTACAATGTTTTAGTCTATATTTTGTTGGATGATATGTGTTCAAGTCTGATATCAAGAAATTCTCTTACGTTTTAGAAACCAGGTAGTATCCCTATATCTACCAAGATATATTAGCATAGTCTCTACTCTCAAGTAAGCATATTCTTTCTTTATGACAATGATTTGAATTCTATAAGAAGGATTACAAGTTTCCTTTCATTTAGTCAAGGGCTGAATTTGAATTCCAGAATTCCTGGACTTCTGTATAGAATATTTTTTCTCATGTAAATACCTTTGAAGAAACTAGGAAACTGCAAAGAAGTAAAGTGAATAGAAACTACTCACTAATCTCACCACTATAAGACAACCACTATTAATATTTTGGTATTTTTTTCTACCTTTTTCATTAGTGAGTAAATTGGAACTAGAGTTTCTGACTTCTTGTTTAGAATTATTTCATCTATATGTTATCTATAACTATGTTTATATGTATATCTATATGTGTATATATGAGAGATGTACATAGTTGTGATCATATTTTTATATATTTTCCTATTTTAATGGTGTATCAAGCATTTTCAATTGCCACAATTTTTTAAACAGCTTTGAGATATAATTCACATACCAAAAATATTAACCAATTTAGAGTGTAGAATTCAATGTTTTTTATTACACATACAGATACATACCACCACCGCCACAGTCGATTTGAGAATATTTTCATCACCATTAAAAGAAGTTCTGTATCCTTTAACTATTATCTCCCTGTTCTCCCATCACTCTAAGTAAGCAAACACTAGTCTACTTTCTATATCTCTAGACTTACCTGTTGTGAACATTTCATAAAAGTTGAATCATATAACATTATATGTGTTCTTTTATCACTGGCTTCTTTAACTTAGCATAATACTTCCCAGGTTAATCTATGTCGTGGCATTTTTTTGGGCTAAGTAATATTTCACTGTATGGATATATCACAATTTGTTTATACATTCATTACTTGATGGATATCTGGGTTGTTTCTTTTGGGGGATATTGTAAATAGCACTGCTATTAACATTTTTTGTTTATATTTTTGTTTAAACATTTATTTTCATTTCTTTTGGGTATATACCTAGTGGTGGAATTGCTGGGTCATATGGTAATTCTATGTTTGACCTTTTGAGGAATCATCAAACTATTTTCCATAGCAGCTGCACAATTTCACATTCCTATCAAGAAGGTAGAGAGTTTCAGTGTTACTACATCCTGGCCAACATTTTATTTTTATTTATATTTTTTTTAGTTTTCGTTTTTTTATGATAGCCATTCTAGTGGTTGAGATATAGTATCTCATTGCGGTTTTGATTTGAATTTCCATGATGACTAATGATGTTGAGGATCATTTCACATGCTTTTTGGCCATTTGTATGTTTTCTTTGGGAAAAAATATCAAGTTCTTTGTCCATTTTTTAATTGGTCTGTTTGTCTTTTTGTGGTTGCCTTGTAAGAATATACATTCTCAGATACTAGACATTTATCAATTATATGATATGTAAATATTTTCTGTAATGCTGTGAGCTGTCTTTTCACCATCTTGATAGTGCCCTTTATGCACAAAAGTTTAAAATTTTAATGGGATCCAATTTATCTATATTCTCTTTTGTTTATAATTTTGGTGTCATATCTAAGAAACCATTGCCAAATCTGAGGTCATAAAGATTTACCCATATTTTCTTCTAAGAGTTTTATAGTTTAGTTCTTACATTTTAGATTTATGATCCAATTTTTAGTTAATTTTTATAAACTATGTGAGGGAGGGGTCTAAATTCATTCTTTTGAATGTGAGTATTTAGTTGTGCCAATATCATTGAATGGTCTTGGCTCACCTGTTGAAAATCTGTTTGCCATAGATACATAGGTTGATTTAGTTCTAGAGTCTCAGTTCTATTTCATTGACCTATAGTCTATCCTTATGCCGGTGTCACAGTGTCTTGATTACTATGGCTTTCAGTAAGTTTTCAAATTGGGAAGTGTGACTCCTCCTACTTTCTACTTCATTTCAAGATTGTTTTGGTGGGTCCTGTAATCCTTTACAAACTTTAGAATCAGCTTGTCAATTTCTACAAAGAAGACAGCTGGTATTCTGATAGGGGTTTCATTGAATATGTAGATTAATTTGAGGAGAATTATCATCTCAACAACATTAAGTCTTCTAATCCATCAACATGGGATATTTTTCCATTTATTCAGATTTTCTTTAATTTTTTTTCAGCAATGTTTTATAGTTTTCATGGTGCAAGTCTTTTACTTTTTTGGTTAAATTTATTCCTGGGTATTTATTCTTTTGGATGCTAAGAAAACAAATTGAATTATTTTCTTAATTTTCTTTAATATTTTTCATTGCCAGTATATAGAGATTGAATTTTGTATATGGATCTTGTATCCTATCTTGCTGAACTCCTGTATTAGTTCTAATAGGTTTTTAGTGGATGCTTTAGCATTTTCTATATGCACAACCATGTCATCTGCAAATAGAGATAGTTGTACTTCTTCCTTTTCTATATGGATGCCTTTTAGTTCTTTTAGTTTTTTTTTTTTTTTCCTTGCCTAATTGCTTTGGCTAGAAATTCTAGTACGATGTTGAATAGAAGTACTGACACCAAATATCCTTATGTTGTTCCTCACTTACGGGTAAAACAGCTAGTCTTTCACCATTGCTTATGATGTTGGCTCTGTGGATTTTTCATAGATGCCATTAATCGTGTTGAAGAAGTTGCCTTTTACTCCTAGTTTGTTGAATATTTTTTATCATGAAAGGGTGTTGATTTTTGTCAAATAATTTTTCTGTCTATTGAGATGATCATGTGGTTTTTGTAGGTTTTTTGTTTGTTTTTGGTATGATGTGTTATATTAAGTGATTTTTGAGTCAACCAAACTTGGATAGCTGAGATAAATCTCCACTTGGTTATGGTGTATAATTCTTTTTATATGTTGATAGATTCAGTTTGCAAAGATTTTGTGGAAGATTTTTGTATCCATGTTCATAAGAAATATTGACATGCAGTTATTTTCTTTCTCTGTTGTGGTATCTATGGTTTTTGGTATCAAATAATCCTGGTTTCATAAAATAAGTTGAGCAGACTTTCTATTTTTTTTTGAAGAGTTTTTGAAGAATTGTTATTAATTCTTTAAATATATTTTTAGAATTTAGTGATGAAGCCATCTGGGTCTGGGCTTTTATTCATGGGAAGTTTTTTGATTACTAATTCAACACCTTTATTTTTATTTATTTATTTATTTATTTATTTATTTATTTATTATAGTTTATTATGGGGGTACAATGTTCTGGTTAAGTATATTGCCTATGCCCCTCCCACCCCCCCGAGTCTGAGCTTCAAGAGTGTTCATTCCCCCGACAGTGCACATCGCACTCATCATGTAGATCTATTTTTATTGTCTATTTCTTCTTGAGTCAGTTTGGGTAGCTTGTGTCTTTCTAAGTGTTTTTTCATTTCATCTAATTGATCTATTTTGTTAAAATACCATTGCTCATACTATTCTTTTATAATCCTTTTTATTTCTGTAAGCTTGTTAGTAATGTTCCCTTTTTCATTTCTGATTCTAGTAACTTTGGTCTTCTTTATTATTTTATTAGTTAATCTAGCTAAAAGTTTGTCAATTTTGTTGATTCTTTTAAATAACCAGGTTTTGGTTTTATTAATTTTTCTATCATTTTTCTATTCTCTCTCTTTCTTGTTAATTTCCACTCTAATCTTTATTGTTTTCTGTTTCTAATCTTTATTGTTTATTGTTTCCTTCTTCTTACTCTAGATTTAGTTTGCTCTTCTTTTTCATTGTTTTAAGGTGGATGTTTAAGCTATTGATTTAGCTCTTCTTTATATAATAGGCACTCAAAGTACCAATTTCCTTCTAAGCACTGCTTTAGCAGCATCACGTACGTTTTGGTATGTTGCTCTTTATTTCTTTTTTCTAATTTCCCTTTTGATTTCTTCTTTGATCCATTGGTTATTTATTGTGTACTATTTAATTTCCAGATTTTTATTAATTTCTCAAATTTCCTTTTGTTATCAGTATCTAATTTTCTTTCTTTGTGTTTGGGAATATAGTGTGGATAATCTCAATTCTTTTAAACTTCTTGAGATTTGTTTTATAGATTTGCATGTGTTCTATTCTGGTGAATATTCCAAGTGAACTTGAGGAGAATCTATGTCCTGTGTTGTGTGGTGTAGTGTTTTATGGGTATCTGTTAGTTCAAGTTGATTTATAGTGTTAAGTCTTCTATTTCCTTGTTGATCTTCTGCCTAGTCATTTTATCCACTATTAAAAGTTGAGTGTTGAATTGTCTATTTCCACCTTTATTTCTGCCTGCCAGTTTTTGCTTCATATATTTTGGTGTTCTATTATTAGATGGATATGATTATAATTGCTGTATCTTCTTAATAGATTGACCCCCTTTATCATTAAAAAAATCCCTCTTTAGCTCTGATAATATTTTTTGTTTTAAAGTCTATTTTATCTATCATATCAGTATAGCCACTTCAGCTTTCCAGTGTGATTGCTGTTTGCATGCTATATCTTTTTCCATGCTTTTACTTTGATTCTCCTTGTATCTTTGAGTCTAAAGTGTGTCCCTTGTAGACAGTATGTAGTTGGATCATAAGTTTTTGTCCAGTTTGATAATATCTGCCTTTTGATTGAATTTTTAATTCATTCACATTGAATATTATTAAAATAGTTGGTTTTACCGTTTTATGTTTTGTTTTCTATATGTCTTATGCCATGCCTTTTTGTTCTTCTATTTCTTCTTTACTTTTTTCTTCATGTTCATTTCAAATGTAGCATTTTAATTTCCTTAATTATATTTTTACCATATTTTTTATATAAGGTATATTGTATACCTTAATGGTTGCTCTAGGGCTTACCATGTTACATTTTAACTTATCACAATAATCTTCAGATTTATGATAACTTACTTCCAGAGAAATGTAGAAATACCACTCCTATATAACTCTTTTCCTTTCCCCCTTTTTGTGTTACTATTGTTATACATATTACATATATGAATAGTATAATTCAACACTGCATTGTTATAATTATGATTTCATGTACTTTTATGTCTTTAAAAGAAGTTGAGAGAAGAAAGGAAAGCAACTATGTATTTATAGTTTTTGTTATAATAAACTTCTTTCTTATTATTTCTGGTTCTCTCCATTTCTTTCTATGGATTCAAATTACCATGTAGAGTCATTTCCTTAGTCCAATACAGCTTTGCTCCCACCCACCTCCCTTTTACTATTATTGGCAAGTATATTACATTTATATATGTTATATAGCCAATAATACTTTACATATATATTATTTTATACAACTACTTTTAAATCACTTAAGAAAAAGAAGAAAATATGCATTTATTCTATCTTTTATAATTACATAATTACCTTTTCTGGGCTCTTTGTTTTGCCCGTGGATTCAGACTGCCATCTGGGGTCACTTGTTTTCAGCCAGAAGAACTTTATTTATTCTTTCTTGTAAGGTAGATATGCTGGAGACAAATTCTCTCAATTTTTGTTTACCTCAGAATGTCTTTATTTCAGCTTCATTTTTGAAAGGCAGCTTTGTTGTATATAAGATCTTGGTTTACTTTTTTTTTTTCTTTGAGCATTTGAATGATGATTATCCCACCACTTTCTGGCCTCCATTGTTTCTCATGAAAAGCTAATTGTATTGGAGTTACCTCATGACTGATGATGAGCACTTTTTCTCTCCATGCCTTCCACATTTTTTCCCTGTGTTTGGCTTTCAGTATTTTTACTATGATGCATTTGTGGATTTTCTTTGTGTTTATTCTACTTGAAATTCATTGAGCTTTCTCGATATGCAGAGTGTTGTTTTTCAATAAATTTAGGATGTTTTTAGCTATTATTTCTTCTAATATTTTTAATGCTTCTCTCACTCTCGCATGCTTTCTCTTTCTCTCTCTCTTTCTCTCTCTCCCTCCCATTCTGGCATTCCCATTAAACATATGTTGGGTTGGTGTACTGAATGGTATTCTACATCTCTATGAGTCTCTGTTCATTTTCTTTATTATTTTTTCTCTGGTTTTTGGTTTCATACTCTGCTAATTTATCTTCACGTTTGCTATTTCTTTCTTTTGCCAGTTCAAATCTACTTTGAGCCCCTTTGATACATTTTTCATTCCAGTTATTGTCCTTTTCAATTCCAGAATTTTCACTTGGGCATCATATAATTTCTATTTCCTTCTAATATTTTCTATTTGGTGTGACATTGTCATCATACCTTCCTGTGCTTCTTTGGTCATGAGTTCTTTCAGTTCCTTGAACACATCTATAATTGCTACTTTGAAGCCTTTGTCTGTTAAAATATGACATATGGTTGATGTCACAGGCAGGTTTATTTTTTTTTTACCTGCTTTTCTTGATGTATAAGCCATGTTTTCCTGTTTCTTCCTATGTCTAATAATATTTTTTTGAAAACTAGACATTTTAGATAATATATTTTGGCAACTCTGGATACTGGTTCCCACCTCCCTCCAGGGCATGTTATTATTTGCTTATTTATTTGTTTAGTGACTGGCTGAATAATTTTAATGAGGTCTAATTGCTACTTTGCAGTGTCA
This sequence comes from Varecia variegata, assembly GCA_028533085.1. Classification (NCBI taxonomy): domain Eukaryota; kingdom Metazoa; phylum Chordata; class Mammalia; order Primates; family Lemuridae; genus Varecia; species Varecia variegata. Next base: position 100,892,907 of record CM052438.1, on the reverse strand, counting down.
AGCCTCAGTGTGAGGGACAGCCTTGGGTATGTGCACAAGCATACTCAAATGACAGTGTTTTGGGCAGAGCTCACTTTAATTGTCTGTTTCCCTGGCCACACCCAGCTCTTCAGCTCCACTATTACTGACTAGCGGTTGTATTGTTTTCAATAAGTGCCTAAATTGTTCTTCAGGCTAATCCAATCATATCTGGGGTCCTTTGAAATAATAGTTCAGGAGGTAAGTGATTGATATTTTCCCTGATTTATGCATGGTACTTCTAGCTATCTCTTTCCTAGATTTTCTGCTTTCCCCACCTCAGCCCCACATAATCTCTGAGCCTGGACTCTGGAGCTGGGAGTGGGGACAACGGTATACTTTTTGAGTGACATTTTTACGTTAGGAGCTGAGCACTCAGTGGGGATGGGGAATGGCTAGCACCCTCAGGTTTTCTCAGTTTACTTCTCTTGGTGTGAAACCATCATCTTATGGGCTGGGGAAAGGTCAGTCAGGGGCCCAGTATTCTCAGCAGTGTCACACCCAAAGTAGAGCCTCCATCCCACCACTGGAGAATAGGCAAAAAAGGGAGCCCCCACATTTGACCACCTAACCTGAAACTTAGTTCCAGTAACAGGTAGATGGGGGAAGTATAAGAAATGCTGACGTCCTACCCTTCCTGGGAAGATAGCCCTCTGGCTGGGATCTGGGGAGAAAGGGAGCCCTGTGTCCTTGGCTGTGTCAGTCAGGAGTAGATTCTCCATGTTGCTGGGCTGGACAGGAATGGTAGGGAACAGATTTCAGTTCAAATACTACAAACTCTCTTTATTATTACCAAATTATAGGAGATTTTCCTAAATAAATACTTTTTTGTTTGCTGTATATACATAGGACTATTTCCAGAGATTTTAAATGGTTCTTTATTATTATTAATATGATTTTGACCAGTGTCAGGTTCACAGAGCTCTTCAAGCTGTCATGCCAGAAACTCATCATCACCACAAAATATTAATAAGGAAGAGTTTTAAAGCTGCATGATATTCCATTTTTTTCAATTAATACAATCATCATAATGATTCCTATATTACTAAGTTTTAATTCAATTCTAAGTTTTTCACCATTAGCTATAACCCTACAGTGAACCCTACCATATTTGTGCTAAAAGATTTTTCCACCTTTCAATTATATTTTTAGCTGTGGGTATAACTGAGTCAAAGAACATGAGTTTTTTGTTTGTTTTATGCATGCAGCCAAAATACTTTATGGAAATGTTATAGCCACTCCTAAAAATAGATGTTCTCCTTCTTTATGCAAAATACCATCATAAAATTTGTTAAATTAATAATTTGTTGTTGAAATGATTGTTTTTGTTTCAAATGAAGTAATATATGTTTTATTTATTTGAATATCCTCTTTAGTGTAAAATCAGTCATTGACTTTTGTCAGTGTTTAATGTGATCTTGGGACTGTCTTATTTTATGTTCTTCATAAATTTAAAATGTTAACTTCTGTATACCTACATAATGAGTGCGATGTGCACTGTCTGGGGAATGGACACACTTGAAGCTCTGACTCGGGGGGCGGGGGTCATGGGCAATATACATAACCTAAACTTTTGTACCCCCATAAGAAGCTGAAATTTAAAAAAAGGAAAATGAAACTTCTCATATTTGTTACATTTTTCATTCATTTTTTAATTTATCTTTTGCTTTCATTAATGACATGTTATGTGTAGAAGTCTTTTTTAATGTAATCTAACATCAATCTTTTTTTCTCTTTCCCTATTGCTTATATATTTAGGAATTCTTATAACTACTCTCTGATGAATATTTAATAACAAGTTTTCAGGGTTTTTAAAAAATAAACTCATTAAATTACAAAAAAATTATAGGTATTGATTACAGGTAGAAATTTAATTTGTTTTGCTTTATAACTAAACTTTTGTCTTATTTAATATTTTAATGCATTAGCAATATCACTCTATTGGTAAATTGCTAGAACAAACTAAATAGTTATTGGAATCAGACTTTTTAGTATTTGCTTGGATTTTATTTGCTTGAACTCTCTTCAGAGATTTATATGTATTTTTAATTACAGATTAAGTGATATATTTTTGGAATTAATTGTAGTCTCAGATTTTTTGCCTTTATAAAATGAATTGAGTAAACATACTAATTAAACTTTGTATGCTCTAGAAAAAAAGCTATAAGACGATTACCTGTTTCTTGAAATAGCCTATAAAGTCATCTGGTTCTAATGTGATTTTTATAAGTAATTCTTGAAAAATACTTTTCAATTTTTTCATGAACCTTAATCTATTCAGATTTTCTATTTCTTCTTGAGTTGCTCTTGTGATTAACACATTCCTAATGAAAATTTCCATTTTATGTAAATTTGTGGCTTTCATATTTTAGTTACATTAAATCACATTGAGTCTGTGGGGCTTAGAGACTGCAAATTAAAAATATAGTTTTTGAAGTGTCATCCTCCAGAGATTCTGATTTGTGAAGTCTGAAGAAAGGGCCCCAAATCTGCACTTTTAACAAGCACATTCAGGAGATTAATTTGAGCTCTTAAATTTGTCAGAATAAGGACACTAATTTTTTTTCTTTGTCTGTGTTATCATATTCTCATCTTGCTGTTTTTTTTTCATTTTCTCCATTTTTACCTAATTAGATTTGTGAAAAGTTTGCCTCTTATTCATTTCTTTCCTGAAAGAAAAACTTTTGAATTTATTTATCAGTTCTCTTGATGTTTGATTTTGAGATAAAAGATGTCTGGCTGTATCTTGGCTATTTATTTCTTCCAGTGTCATTTGATATTTGTCCAGCTCCCTATCCTGCTGGGTCTTTTTCTTTGTATCACATTATAAAAACATTTATAATATTTTTATCCAAGTGATTAATTTTAAGGAGTTTTAGATTTTTTAACTTTAAAAAATTATTATTTTACTTCTTAGTGGTTAGAAAACATGAATAACATGTTTTAAATTTTGGGATTGGTTCAAGATTTTCTGTATCCTAATACATGATCAAGATGTGTCATTTACTGTATATGCCAGGATAAAAAACAGACTTGTAGTGTACCACATTTTTAAAACCAATTTAAGCTTTATAATTAAATTTATAAAAACTTCACAACTTATTTCTTGTCCATTGTTTTATCATTTACCAATACACTGATACTACAATGTTTAATTGCTTTAGCTTTCTAAATTAATATAATAGGTAATTGGAGCATATAAATCATTAACACTATTGAGGGGGAAAAAAGCCTTTAAATTTTATTATTAAAATTTATTTTTCTTAAAATGCACCACGAATTTATATTTGTTACTCTTGATATTAGAACATTTCAAACATTTGAACATTTCAAATTACATAAAAATATGATAAACAATATAAAACACAAAGAAATTTGTTGACAGCTTACTTCCAAAACATCACTATTTCTTATATTGCAATTTATCAATAAGACAGCTTATACAGCTCTCCAGAAAACACATAGTGTTTTCAGTGGAGTGTTATTAACAAAAATCAGCACAATCTCACACAATGTCTCCACATAATTGTATTCCTAAGTGAGCATTTTTTTTAACCAATTGTTTTTTCTCTAAACATATCATCTCTATGACTCTTTTTCCTTTTACTAGGGACCAAGTGTTTCTCACCTTTATCACTTACAGCACATTATTGACAGATGTTTTCTCTTTGTTTGTCCTATATGCCTAAGAGGCCACCTCCTTTCCCTACTCTATCTCTAGCTTTAGCTGTGTTATACATAAGGAGCAGCTATCCCCAAAGGGCTGTAGAAAGAGACACTGTTGAAAAGAAATGTGTATGGGAAGATGGTAGAGTGTGAGTGGGGACTGAGGATGGAATTCAGGGGTAAAGGATAGATTTTTCTTCCTTACTCTTTCTTCCTCCTTAACTAGCATTTTTGACCAGAGATCTATTCATGCTTCTGTCATGATTTTCTCTCTTTCAATATCTCTTTGTCTCCCTGCATTCCTATCATTGGAAATTTCCCTGAGACCCCTTTTTTCCCCAAAATTATTTATATATTATTGGTTTCTGATATTATTACAGGTTTTGAACATCCTTATATGAATTTTAATTAGGCGATATTGTATCATGGTCAGTCTGTCGTCATATCAACTCATAACTTCCCCAAATAGAAATATGTTATTGTAAAATGTACTCCCTCTTTGTAGAGTTTCATTTTTCAATTTATTCCATGTTAGTTTTGGGGAGAAACATGTCAGAGTGTAGAAAGCATGCTATTATTAATATTTAGAGGTTAGTCTCCCTGAACTCACCACCAGATGCCCTGTATATAGTATACTCTATTCACTTAAAGAAAATGAAAAAAAGTTATTAATTTCTTTTACAAAATAATATTTTTGCATTATTTGTGTTTTAACATATCAATGAATTAAGTGCAATAAATGAAATTAAATTCACTATAGTTTATTTTGATTAAAATGGAATTTGAGGAGTCACATGACACAAACCAGCCTAATTACCCGCTCTCCATTTGTGAGTCTCAATCTGTGAGGTAAGAATCTCAACCATTTGCCACTGTTTAGCAGTAATATAACAAGTTTTCTTCTTACTTTATTTTTAAATCATAAGCAAAACCAGTAGCTGAATATAAAATGAATGTGTTTTCTTAAGCCAACAGTACTCAAAAGCTCATAGGATAATATTTATACATGAAATGGAAATTGTCTACCTTTCAGAAGCACCTGAAGTATGACATTGCAGAGGTTTCAGCTTCTATTAACGTCAGGACTTATCAGGCTATTTTCTTCTAGTTTTACCAGGAGTCTAATATCACCTGTTTGCATCTGCATAAAGCCTTAGTCCCTTTAATCCTGCAATGGCTCTCATCCTGGTTAGTCTTAGTCACCACCTGAAATACAAGCCCTCCCCTAACTCCATCCCTAAGTTCTGCACCTTATTCTGTACTCACATGTTCAAACTGCTCCGTGCTTCTTCCACAATGATTCTCCCATGCACTAATAAACTCTTTCTTAATCCTTCCTATTATCTTCTGCAAAAACTCTTGGGACAAGGGCAATGCTGTCTACATATACCAAATCCTGTTTTGTTTTCTTTTCTTGGACACAGATGAAGAGGGTATTTCTGATTCCTCGATAGCTGCATCAGAATCTTACTACTGGGTTCCGGTGGGTGGGATGTGGCCTGAGGTGATGCAAAGCACTCTGGAGGAGAAGGGCTTGTCAAAGCAGCCCGAGTGACCTTCCTCTCCCCTCTCCCTCTGATGTGGGGACTCTGGAAGCCACTGGAGCAGTTTCCCTTCCATTTAAAACTTGTCATGACTATGAAATAAATCTTTGTTCTTATCCACTAAAATTTTGGATTTACTTGTTATCATGGCATAGCCTCTTCTACATTGGACTAATATAATTCTTATTTTTTTTTAAATAAAGATTCATACATACCTACCTTTTAGAATGTTATTTACACTTTCTACTTTAACTAAAAGATTCTTCCGTTTAGTAGAATTTGTATTTATTTTACCTGAAAATTCTGTATGTAGCAAAAAATTGGATGAGATATTGCTAGGTGAGATAATTGTTGATAGTATTAATACCCCTGATTTTTCAAGTAACCTGGAAATGCAGATGTTTACATAAAGTTTACCGTTTTTTTAAATTATTGCAACTAACTTAATAGAAAAAGTAAATCCATTATCCATGCCCTACCTACAGAGAGTCAGGTTTGAACTTCTCTAGTTTATGACTCCTAGTCTTCAGCAAAACCTTTTCTCCTGTGGAAGTCCAAGCAGCTCTTCTATACTAGGCCCATTAAATCAGCAATTTTCACAATGATGCATGAATATTCACTGAAATATCTGGAAGCAAGAGAACATTATTTCTCCAACCCAAACCTATTCCAACCTTAGGTGAGTTCAAAGTCTTCAGCAATGACCCATGAATCACCCAAGCCTCAAAGCTCTCATGCATGTGCTTTCCCTCAACTTCATTTCAGGATCCTGCACCCAGGGCTGGCCCTAGATCCTGCCATCACTCTAACCTGCCCCACTTCTGAAGTTTCAAACATGAGCATCCCACTCTGAATATAACTTTGTCTTCCAGATCTGTCATTCTGGTCTCTCACTAGACTTTCTCTTCTACCTCATTGAAATCTGTTAATAAGTTTTTTGTTTTTCACTGTTTTCTCCTGGCTTCACCTTCTTCTCTGTTCAGCTTTGAATATATAACTCCCTTGGTTCTGGTTTCTATGTATTAGGCATAGGTTCATGAGCCTAGTCCCATCTGTCCCATCCCCTCAATGCCCTCACCCTAATATGTTTCAAGAACATGCTCTTTGCTAGCTATTCACACACTTATCACAAAGAAAACTCTGACCAAAGGAAATATGTGTAAAGTGCTTAAAGAGTCTCCTGTCTTTTTGTCTGTTCTCGTGCACGATCACTCCTTTCATATGCAAACTTCAGCCATTTCAAAATATGAAATCTCTGAATGAGCTATTTATAGTCTGTGTCTCTATATTTTTCCATAAGTATACTTCACTTCCCTTTTTACACTTCCATCCATAGATAAGGTAGGACAATCAAATGAGGCTTGGAGACCAGAGATTATGGCTGAAAATTCTAACTTCATCACTCACTGTCAGTTGTAGTTACAAAATCTATAAAACAGGCATGATGATTCATGGACTTCTGGTTGTTGTAAGAATTAAATGAGATAATTTGCACCCGGTATCTTACACACTATCAGGCCTATGGTAGACTCTCAAAAAGAGACAACTATCTATCATTCCCATTCTTACTAGCACAGCTCGATTATCTTCTATTATGAGAAATTTTTCCTAATCCAGACTAACTGCATTGGTTTCTTCTTGTTTTCTGTCACTGTGTCTGGTACATAATTATTGTTGAACTTAAAAAAGCAATTTGAAATTTGTTGATATAGCCCTCCCTAGTCCACATTCACATAAACACTATACTGTGAGCTCCTCATGGACAGAGAGGTCTGGATTATAACTCTATATCTGAGGCATCTAAGTTGCTAAATACATTTTTAAATTAAGTGGAATTAATTGTATCTGTACATAACAATCCAACTTTGTTTTGCTTTTTCATTTCACACTTTTTCAAGTCCAATAATCACTGTCAATGTTATCCTTAATAAGTTGACTTGCTTACAGTGCAAAAGTACACAACACTGAGACCTCACATGAAACAGTGGGAGTAACCGAAACCTTGTCTAGACACATTCTCCAAATCCCAGGGTTGCATTTCCAGTGCCAGAATTCACTGGGTCCTGTTTACACATTTAGCTCTGTGTCATAGCTAAATCTGAGGTTGTGTCGAGTAGCTTTTCCCTGTTCCTTGACCCTAGCTCAGATATCCTGAATGGTGGTGGTGGGTCTACATGCTCCATGCCAGGGTTCTACCTTGTTTTGGGATCAAAGTAGAAGGGAATCATCTGATATGATGGGAAGAAAAAGGTAAGGCACTGATTTCCATTCCTTGTATTACTACTACTCTTGATTTTGAAATCCTGCCCTTGAGATGGGGCTCTGAGTAAAGGTGAAATACCCGATATTGGCCAGCAGATGGCGCGATTGGGACACCGACAACTAGACTCATCTCCACACTGACTAATTAGTGGGTAGCAGTAAAGATCCTGCGACTGGATTGTCAGGATAAAGAACGGTCGAAACGATTATTAAAACTGTGAGAGAGGTCAGCGATGCTCATTATTTCTGATGGCACCACCATGTGCTAACCTCTTTCTAAAGAAACAGCTTCAAATAGCCAGTCAATTACTATGATTTTTGATTTTGGTGCCAGTAGATACACTGCTCTACGTGTGTATCCGACAGCGGGCGTCGGATACATGAGGTAATTCAGGTAAGAAAGACAGTCTTGATGGAAATGTGGCGGGCAAAGGTCACAGGCCCCGCATTATGTTTACAGACTGCAAAAGAGCCAGTGATGCTAAAGCATGTGACGTCTTTGCACACACCTTCATTATTCCCACTGTCAGCTAGTACAGAAGACAAGTGGACATTTTTTTCCATCATGGGAAGAGGCTTGACCTCCTTTATCAAAAAGTCCCAAGGATTAACTTTAGCATAGGAAATTGAGCTATCATAACATGCTCCAAGTTTTAGTTTCAACAAAACAAAACAGAATAAAGGAAATTTCCTAGCTAGAGGATATTATGACAATTCCTTGACATAAAGTTTGATAAAATTTACACTAAATCTAACTGAAAGTTTTATGATGCAAAAGGAAAGAGAGAAACATGTTTTTTTGTCTTATTTAATGTCACAAGAAGAAACTGAATTGTTTCTACCTTTTCCACAACCTTTCCTTTTTCTCTCGTGTATATTCTTATAACCCATATATATATTTTGTTTTGCTTTTCCTAAAATATCTCTGACATGTATTTTTCCTTCTCTTCTCCAAGCCCAAAATACTAAGTAGACTTTAAATTGATAGAGGTAAGAAACAACTTATTTTCTCCTTCATTTAAATTGCTGGTGGCAGTAAAAATATGCTATTATAGTCCTCATTTTGAATTTGTTAAATTTTTTCCTGCTCTTTTCATTTTCTATATTTAAAGTTTTAAAGTTCTTTCTGTGCTACCTTGCTAAATCCCAAATTTTAACCTTAAAAATTTTGCCTTTTCTACTAACAATTCCTAGTTACAGCAATTTCAGAAAAATGAAAGGGACAAAAGGCTTCCTCTTCCCCTATAATGGTAGCAATAGATACCACTCAGGATCCTCAGACCTCTTTTAATAAAATGTTAAATAAAAACATTCACAAAACTCTGAACCTTGAGAAAATGCACTTCGATTTTATTTTTTCTTTTTATAAAATTGTTCTCATAAAAGTTGCTTTAATAATGGATACTTCCATGTCACTGAAGGAGCTAATGGAATTTCACCCCAAAATATGACTCATTGGTATAAAGAGTATTTTGAATTAAAGGCCCTTAGAAATCAACAGGCATTGGAAGGGGCTTTCCCTGTATCTACATAAAAACCAGACAGACCCAGAAAGAAGAACAATTGTCTTTTCTTCTCCTCCCTGTTATCTCAATCTCTATTCCAGGAAAGATGATGAAGAAAGCAACTGGGCCTGGCCCAACCCATTTTAATAGTAATACCTGTCTCTAAGGTTCATTTAATTTCTGAAGAAAATCGTTTATAAGTCAATATGTTTTCCCCCTCCATTCATTCTCCCAAGTATTTATTCATCCTCCTTAGTAATGATTTATTGCCCCGCAACAGAATTACCTATATTCCTCATCTCCTCCTCCCCTCAAAAATGAGGGTATATAAACTTCTGTGTCCCACTGGGATGATATTGGGTAATCCTCTGTGATTCTCCCTAGGTGCACAGTAAATAAATTTGTAATCTCTCTTATTAAATCTGCCTCATTGTGAGTTGATCTGTCAGTGAACCTTGGGGGAGGGGAGGTAAAGGGGGAGTTCCCCCCCACATTACCCACCTGGATTAGAAAATTTGCTCTATGTCTTTTGAAACGTAACTTTGCACCCGTAAAATGAGCTATCTGCTTGCTTTAGTTCATAATTCACTGCCTTAGTTTGAGTATTTACACATAAATTTGCATTTTTCTGGAAGTATAAACACTCCAAAGAATTTTTAGGTGATGGAATTCTTTTCCTCTTCTCCCTTTATTATAAAGTTAGTAGTAATCTACCAGACCAATGTGTTTCTTATTTAAACAAAGGGTTTGGAAGTCTTTGTCCCTTTTATATCAACACAAGTCATAATAAGTGACTACTGAGCCTCACATTCCCTTCTCCTTTTGCTCTTGGAAGAAGATTAGTAACTGTATAAACCAAGCGCCCACTGCCTGCCCCCCCCCCATTTTCTTCTTAAACGTGTACACCTATGGGAAAAGATACATCAATGGGAAAGAACCCAAACTCTGTAAAATAATTTAAAGAGGTTTATTCTGAGCTGAATATGTGCCACCATGGCCCTGAGAGCCAACCCCAAGAAGCCTTGAGCAAGTGGTCTCACCATGGTTGGGTTACAGTTTGGTTTTGTACATTTCAGGGGGACAGTAATTACATGTAAAGTCATAAGTCAGTATGTGGAAGGCATACATTGGTTTGGTCCAAAAAGGCAGAACATCTTGAAGCAGTGAATTGCAGGTTATAGGTGGATTTAAAGACTCTTTGATTTTGTAATTGGTAAAAGAAATGAAGCTTTGTCTAAAGGCTTGGAATGTTTTAAGTTAAGGAAGTCTGTTAATCAGAGATAAGCCACAGACATATACTGGACATACATCTAGACTCAAGTGATCTATTAAGTAAATTGATGTCCTGCAGGTGTGATTTGTGTTTTGTCTTGCATAGCCTTAGGCCTGTTAATGAGTTACAAAAGGGAGGGGAGCATGACAAGGCATGTCTGACCTCCCTTCTCGTGCTCAGTAACTCAGCTTTAGGGTATTTCTGGGGCCCCGTTGGCCAAGAGGGGGTCCACTGAATCAGCTAGTGGAGCTTAAGATTTTATTTTGGCTCACAGATAATCAGTAATTTCCTTTCTTTCAGACACTACTTTTAAATACTCCTATTTTAAATACTTGGTTTTTAAATTTGAGCTATCTTTCATCTCTGCTTTTCTTGAAAGCTCACTTCCAAACTTTATGACCACCAGAAATTTATTAACAAGTAATAAAAAAGAGGTTTTCCTTTTGCAATGATGCAAAAATATTCTGGGAAAAGTTGTAAGAGTATAGCCATGTTACTTTGCCTTTCTAAAGCAGGGAAACTGAGATTATTTGCACATGGAGGAAATATGCATATGAAATAAGTGTCTCAGTTAAGAGGGTAGTTTAAGGAGAGCATTCATTATTGTAAATTCTTAAAAAAATATGTCAATGATATAAGTACATTCAGATGCATTCATAAAATGGATTTTTATAGCAGTTCAAATTAAGATGACTATCCATATTTATTGATGTGGAAAGAATTGGGAGAATAGGAAAATTAGAGTACAGAACAATTACTATAACATTACTTCACTTGTGTAAATTTGTGTGGGGGGCATATATATGTGTCTTTGGTGGAAAAATGACTACTAAATTGTTATCAGTGGTTATTTCTGAATAGAGGGATTTTCAATGGATTAAAAACGTTCTTCTTTGTATTTTCCTTTATTGATTGTTTATCTTTAGAAATTCAACATCAGCACATTCCAACATAAAACATTAAGTAGTTTAGAAAAGAAAAAAACATAATTCTCTTGACCGAATCTTCTAGTAATTGTTCTTACCTTATGTAATTGGAATCTACTGAGCCTACACAACAGAGCTTGATGAAAGAGAGGGAAATTTAATGAGTTCTCAAAATACTATGAAAAATAAAAATTAGAGAATAAAAAGAAAGACTTCCAAGGGACCATATAAGATCGGAATTGCAGGATGGAGAAACAATAGCACACCTAGCTCTAATTCATAAAATTAGGAAATAACACCTACAAGAAAATGCTGAAAATTATCAATGTTTTTTAAAAAATTTTTTTCTGCTACCTGTGGGTGATTTTCAGAGCTAAGTAATCTCAGCACTTGTCCCTGAGGCTGCATCAGAAGAACGAGGACAAGTAGGTTGTGGAGAAGGAAAGAGGAGTTTATTAATTTGCCAGCAAACAAGGACGATGGAGACTGCTGTCTTAAAATGCCATTGTCCTAATCATAAGCAGAAATACAGAGCTTTAAAGGGAGAGTTTTCAGTTCTAGGCCATTGTCAATCAACTACAGTTAATGATTCTGATCATCCTGTCGTCCCACCTTGTCCCATCCCTACCAAAGACAATCCTGAAAACAATCTTGTGACCTCCACCTGCCAGGACTGGACATCCACCTGGCAGTTCCCCTGAGCCATCTCCTGTAGCACAAAGAACAAAGGACATTCCCCTGCCCCTCCCAAGCATTGGTTTGAGGGAGGGGTGCAGGATTTCATTCTCAAAGAGAGTGGGTGAGGTTTTAAAGAGACAGAAAACATTTTTGCTATTTTTTCCAAGCCAGTCCCTCTGTTACACTTCTGGTTCAGTAATTTATTCTCTTTAGTTTGCTATTCAGCTATCTTTCATGATAAATTTATTATTTTAATAGTTGAATAAGATTTCTACTGGCTTCTTTTTATAACTTTTGCTTGCCCCTGTTTCAGGATTTCCTGTTCTTGTTTCATATATATGTTTCATATATTTTATCTTTTATTGCCTCTTTTACACTTTTATTTTAAATTCTTTAGATGTTGTATTATTTCTATTACTTAAGCTATAAATTCTTCTGATAATTGAGTTTGTTTCATGTCTTTTAAGAAGGTTGGTTTCCTTTAATCTTTAATAATAATCCTGTAAAGTTTGAGAATCCTGTAAAGTTCTCAGTTGTGAGTCCCTCCTGGAGAGTGATGATTCTGTAGCACTAACCCTGGCCCTTGTGAGGTGTGGCTCTGGCCTGCAGCTTCCTTTGCCAGTGTAGTTCTGGCCCCAGTATTGTTTGAACAGCTTGGGTTTTCAGCATCAAATGAGTGCTATTGGGGCCCTGATTCTGAATTTGGTTTTTCTTCTTGTTATTGTTCATAGTCTGAGAATGGAAAAAACAACACTCAATGTGCTTTTATCCTATTCTTTCCCTCAACAACAGCGATCATCATTAACACAGAAGACTTCTGTAACCAAATGCATGGGGGCTTTTTCCCATACACAAAGTAAGCACTCAATTCTGCTATGGACACCAGCTGGGTGTCCTCCATTTCTGACACTATCTGCCCCATGCTTTAGGCACCAGTCTGGATCCCTGGAAATTCTGACTGACTGGTTTCAATTTGGGGTTCCCATGATCCCCTTCTGGGGTTCAATTAACTTGCTAGAGTGGCCCACAGAGCTCAGGAAAACAATTTACTTGTGTTTGCCAGATTATCATAAGGGATATTACAAGGATGCAGATAAAGAGATGCATAGGGTAAAGAATGGGGGGGAGTGAAAAGCCTCCATGTCCCTCTCTGGGCACCCCACCCTCCAGGAACCTCCAGGAGTTCATCTGTCCAGGAGATCCCTGTACCTCATCCTTTCATGGAGACCTCATTGGATAAGCATGATTAAAGCATGGACAGCTATGTCAAAATGTGATTAGACAAGAAGGGTATGATCTAACACTAACAGACTGAGTGAAGAAACCCAGCAAGGACTGTCTGTTGAGATGCTTCCTGCCCTCTCTATGCGGCATTCCATCCTGTAGGGTAGGGACAGGATCCTCTTTGGAATGGGGGTCTTAGGATCCATAATCAGAAAGACAGGAAAACATCAGAGTCCTGACTTGGGCTAGTTAAAGGAGGGCAGTTAAGGCCAGAGAGAGATTCTGTTCTCTGAGGCCTGATCCTGAGGCCTAAAGTGCCCCAACATTATAACAAAAGACTAACAGGGGCTATGGGAGTTATGAGTTAGAAACCGTGGACAAAAACATATATATATATAAAATAAAATAACAATAGAGAATTACTTTTTCATGTTTTCAATTTGTAGTTATGTATTTATTATATTTTTTCTATAATTTCTCTGTCTTTAGAGAAAGAGATCAAAGTTTCAGAATGTGTAATACTTACTCTTTCTTCTACACTCAGAAGCCCCAATTTTGTTTTTCACATTGTAACCTCATAAGGTGTTTTTTTTTTTTTCCACAAAAATAAAGAAAGGAAAATTTATTGCTCCTGTTGGTATTCTTTCTTTGCTATTGGTGTTGGGTGATCTCAAACATGTTAAAGCAGAGATAATGGAGCACTTCCTCACAGGTTAGTTAATAATAATCATGTGATATTTACAAGGGTGTGTTTACAGATGAGATGATACAATGTCTGGGATTTGTTTCAAATGAGGAGGAAGTAGAAGAAATAGGTAAAACAAGATTGGCCATGAGTTGATAATTGTTAAAGCTGGCAGATAAATACGTGGGAATTCATCATGCTATCCTATTTTTGTATATATTTGAAATTTTTCATAATATTAATAAAAATTATATTACTAAAATTAGGGCCTCATAAGGTTTTGATACTTTCACTTTTCTAATGCCTTGTAATAATCAGTGATAAATTCTTTGGAATTAAAAGGAGATAGTGGGTATGACTCACATGAACATAAATACCCTGGGAAATGTGTGCCTTTTTCAGATTCTATGCCCAAAGAGAATAAAGCCAAAGTGAGAAAAAGTGAAAAGCGAGAGTTGGGAATAAAAGTAGGTAGCAGATTGATTCTCAGGTCCTTCAAATAATTAAAACGGGTGTATAGCAGGCAATGTCAGGATCAAGAAGTAGATGCAAGATATCAATTATCAGGAAGTCAGCTTGGGTCCCCATGAAAGATGATGGGAAACATAACAACTGTGTTCCATCACACAGCTTTGAGATAATGCAATGTGTGCCTTAAAGAGATAAGAGGAAACTGGCCTGCATTTCAACTCAACGTTCAATATTTGACAAGATATCTCACTTTCCATCTTATTATCACTTATCACTGAGGACTTTTTGTGCCCTTCATGTCAGTTATGATTAAGAAAGTTATCATTTATGACCATCTATCTGGTTTTGTTACTTAATGGATTTTGCTCGAATAATTAAGTTCTTTGGTGATTTGCTACTGTTGACTCAGTAAGTGTTATTAACAGGATCTTCTTTTTTACCCTTCCTTAAGTAGATACAATTTAGTTTCCACTGAGAAACTCTACTGACCGTCTTTTGATTGGGTGACAGGAAGACAGGGAGTGAATTGAGAGCATAGAAAGTCTAATCTTGAAGCTCTCTTGCTTTGTAGCTCTGTGTTCCTTAGGACAAAGCCTGACTTAAACATTTGCCTTCCCTCTCCCTTGTCTGGTCATCTTCCGCAGGCACATATTGGGAAAGGAAAAGCTTTATCTAATATCTCTTCTCAATTTTCTCACTGGAGGTTGTCCCCTCAGTACTGTGTGTCTTTCCTGCTGCTGCTGAGCTGTGAGGGCCCCCTGATCATTTCAACACCTAGGACTCCTGGGCATAGTGCCCCAGAGAGACTGTTTCTCTTTCAACATGGGTTATCTATGGAGGAGACAATTTGGGCGAGATGCCACAATTAGAGCTTAAAGGATGTCACAGACTGATAAGCAGACTCACAGGACACTCTTGATTCAACACTGAGCTTGCATAGCTAAAGGCGTTGGTGCAGGATAGGAAGCATAGCTGCGCAGCATGTGCCCTCCTGGTGAGAATTTGTACAATAGCCCAGGCACAGCTCCCAGGCCCCACTGCAAAAGAGGAGGAAGAATGTATGAGGATTCCTCAGCACAAGGAAGCCGGCATCCCTTGTTAATCATGTGGATACTTCATGGGTATGTGACCTGCTCTGTCTTGCTGCAGCTGAATCACATTAATTACATCATATGATAAAAAAATCTCAACAACCAGGTTCAGTTACTCTGAGAATCCTCGGAACATTGAACAGAACCTGGCAACCTTACAAGCATGGCTCATTTATGATCGGTTCAGTAGGTTCTTAATGCAACCAGTGTGATCCATTTGGATATCTCTGGGCCTGGAGGGGAGTTTGAGAGTCCAGCTACTAAGGCCCCTCCTCCCAGCGAAACAGGCCACACTCCCCCTTCCTGTTTCATTTCCTTTATTCTTCACAATATCACCCACAGCTTGTGAAGATACACCAGATGTTTCAATGGGTGGGGTCAAGAGAATTATAACATACAAAATATACACTTCACTTCAGTATTAGTTTCTTTTTATAGTACAAGAGAAAGTCACCAAAGAAGTTAAACCCATTGCAGAGGAGTCTTCACCTATTGGATGTCTGTTGCTCTTAATCTTCCGTCATTCCCTTCATGCCCACATCTCTCTGAAAATTATTCTTCTAACTCTGTCCTATAACTAGTTAGCCTAACCCCTACCCATTGTTATGAGTCTTACCCCAACATTGATCACCCCTCCTCCAGCAATACTTACTGACTTCTACTAGTTTGTTTCAAATGTTCCTCTTTGCTTACTTTAGTGTCTATAGGCTACCTGTTTAACCGTACAAATCTCCTGTGGGAAAACATTAATTTTCAGAATCAGCATAGTCTATATGGATGGGGAGAACCATATATTTCAAACTATGGTAATTTTCAAGATTGCCTCCCTCACGATGGAATTAGTATTTTGCATTACTAAGCAGAGCACTATCCATTTCTTTTCTAAGTTTCCCCTTTCAATTTCTCCTCTTTATTGTACATAAAAAGAAGCAACAGGCTTAACAGCGAGTCATGCACGTTTCAGTTGCCTCCTACTGGCTGTTTTGTATGCATATAACTAAATCATCAGGCACCAGTGGCCAACATTTGAGTAGCAGAAATCAGCATGCATTAAGAAAAACCAAAAACAACACTTTCTTTAAACAATAGTCCTTGAATTTTGTTCTTATTAATAGAAAAGAACTAGATAGGAGATAATCTAAGATAATTCTCACCATATGAACATAAACAGATGCTATCTTATTATGCCAATCAAGGTGAATTTGTCTCTATATAGTTTAGCTTAATTCCAAAAAAGGAACCCTGCCTTACTCAGCAACTCTCCTTAACTTTTGCTTAATGTACAGGAATGAGAAAAGGTTTAATTTTTTGTAAAATCTCTTCTAAAAAATGGTTGAAATTTATTATTGCAACATAAGGGAGATAATGATTTTTAGTGAATGTTTTGCAGGGATACAGGCTCTCTTCCCATGCTTTCTTCATAGAAATCAGAAAAGAACCAAAAGTTGTTAAGTTTGGAGGCTGATCAAATAAAAAATAGAAATTAAATATCTGCTATGCACATAATAAGCTATATATCCTTTTAAAGCATGGGCACTAGCATATTTTCACATGAGGACATGAAATTAAAGACAGTACTATTTAAAGCATAGGTTTTTGAAAGCTGCTAATGAAAGATATTCAAGATTCCTCCAGAGGTTCTGAAGTTTCTCACTTATTTTCATAAGTAAAGTTTGTCCTTTAAATATTTTATTTGGAACTTGTTTCACACCGTTGTGTTTCAGGCTAGAGATTCGGGAGTTCAACACAAGGGTCCCACAAATTCAGCAGCTGAATCACAGAATCACAGAAGTCTCTGGGGCTAAGCTTCTATTTATGGTGGGAAAGCTTCATGCATGCCTCTGCTGAGACAATTTTTGGTATGGAAATTTTATTGCTAATATAAGATATGGAAATAATGGAAAAAGAAGAGGGTGAAAAAAATACCAGCATTGGGAAAACCTATTCTTTGGGCTTGTGATGTGTTTGTATAGGTCACAAGTTAACTTTGGGAATTTTATGGGAATGATAGCCAGAACTCTTTGGCATTGGATTAGGGTAACTGTAAAATGAGGGTCAGGAGCTTGACACATAGCCAGCAGCCTCTCCAGCATGCTATGGTGAGCAGTATATGCAGCTGGAGCATCATGGTGATCTGGTATTCCAGTGGCTGACCGGTGGCAACAAGCTGGTGGCCCTGTGTCATTGTGCACAAGAGAATCTTGGGGCAGCATAGGCAAGGAGAGAAGAAAACATGGATAGCAGAACGCTGAAAATGGACAGCCTGTCTCTGCCCCGAGGGTACAGCAATCGTTGAAGACAAACTCATGTCAAACAGAGAGGTATTTTTCAAGAAAAAAAAATACAAGGGTGTGAAGTCCAAAGGAACAAACAATAGTCCCAAATATAATGTTTCCCAAGAGGGGACGGTACATATTTTAATGATTAAAAAGATAAGATCAGGATAACAAAACATAGTTACCAGCTCTTAGCCACTCACAGTAGAGCAAACTAGATATTACCATGTGATTTCCTGTTTTAAAGAAGAGTCAATACAGGATATTGAGAGGAAATTTTTTATTGATATAAAGATCTTTCTAAATAAACAGCCTGTGGATATGGGCCGTGGAGAGCTGTGAGTGAGCAGTGTAATCAGATGGTATTATGAAAAGGTGGTACCAGTCAGCCTGGACAGGCGGCTGGACACAGGCCAGAGTAGAATTCCTTTTAAGGAATTCTGGAATTCAGACTGGAATTCCTTTTAAGAGGCTATCAGTGTGTGATCAGGCTGTGGGATGGGGTGGTGGCAATTGGGAGGAAGAGTGAATGATAATAGGAAAAAAACAACATTTAAGAAACAGTAGTGGAACTTAATGGATTATCTGCAGAGTGGAAGTATGAAAAGGTAAAGGTGTGCTCTTAGTTTCTGACTTGGGCATCTGAGCATGTTGCAAGGTCATTACTGTAAAGATGGAAGAGAAGAGGAGAGATCCTAATATCTCCTGGGTAGTATCTTAACTTGGGTCTCATCAAAAGGCTGTGATGATCGATAAGAGTATTACTCTCTTTGTAGTGTATTCAGCACGAAACTTAGCTTGGCAGGCACTTGGAGAAGATTTCCATAGTTCTTTGTATATAGTAGGCTGAAGCTAGGAAGAAATTGAAACAAAGTTATCAGCTGTGATTTCATCAATCCATCCATTCACTTGAAAGGAACTTGTGCTGTGTGAAGTATCCTAACAACCTGACAATAGAATAATGTAACAATGTATACTGAGGAAGCCTAATCAATCACCTTTCTGCCCACTTCCTCATCTCTGAGTACTAAAAATTGATGAATAAACATAAGGATCCAGCTGAGGATCAAAATAAAATGTTAGTTTTATTGATGATAAAGCTGGATTAAGAGTGCAAGAGAATATCCTCTTGCTCTCTCTTCCCCTAAAGCCTTGGAACCAGCAGCATCTTCACTTGCCCTCCCCCTATGCTGGGGAGAAAGCAGAACACTGGCTGACTTCAGCCAGCTTGTTGCCAGGCAACTAGGGAGAGCTGCCTGAATCATCCAGCAGTCTATCCTTACGGGCTGTCTTTAGATACAGCATAAATTAATTTAACATCAGGGGTGCACTTCACTCTCAGCCAAAATGCATTCTCTAATCTATTTCTCACCACAAACATTCTCAGCCAAAATGCATTCTCTAATCCATTTCTCACCCCAAATTATGTCTAGTCATGATATTCAGTGCAGCTCAGCAGAAGAAGCTGTAAAGTGAACACTCACAATAGTGTTAAAATATGCAAAATAATATAATGCAAAAAAATTAAACTGCATATGAACATAAACTCTGAATATAAATTTTTCTTCTTATTAATTTTTCAGAAAGACATTAAAATACAAATATGAAATATGCTTTTGTTATATATGAAAGTCCAAAGAATTAAAAGTCCAAAATTTCTCCTCCACAATTTCATTTTGTCTTATTGTAAAGATGAGTGCCTTATTTGATAGTCATAGTTCCTTCTTCTATGGCTAATGTCTAAGTTCTCTCCTGATGAAACAGTCTCCTTTAGTACTTCCAAATTTGAATTGCTCCATGAAATCTCTTAATTAATTTCCACTTTCCCAAGTGAAAATGTATAACTTTCACAATACCAGTCCAGTATCTAAAAAATTAAGAACAAAAGCAAAGTCCTAGCCATACAGTAACATTCCAAGCAAAATAATATTCTTAGGATCCAGTACATGATATAATATCAACCCAATTGCTATTGCAAAATCATGTGAGAGAACTAATGCTTCTGGGAGGTAGCAGTGTAAACAGAGACAATGTGAGAGAAGGAGAAAATCTTGATATCAGCTCTGTCAGGGTGCTAGTCAGTCTGTGCAGGTTGCCTAGAGCCCATACACTGAGTCCTGATATAGAATTCAATTGTGAGTAACATCTTACGGAGAAGTTCATGTGGCATTAGGCTGCCATATCCAGGGAAAGAATTCTCCTATAGATACATCTTTCTATCTTTGGTAGACAAATTTCAGAAAGTCCTGTTGTTTGAAATATTGAGAAATTTACAGTAGTGACATCACAGTCTCCAGGTTTTACTCAAGGCTCCCTTCTTCCTTTGATGTAAATGTCACAAAGGTAGGGCCCATGTTCATTTTATTCACTTCTGTACTCCCAGATCCTAGCTATAGGTCAATAAATATGTGCTGAATAATAACATACAACCCAGTACATGCTTAACCTATTAATTTTCATTCTTTTTGAGCCTTGTGTGTCTGTAGACAAAGTTATTTAATATCATGTGCTCACAGGTGATAGTTTAGGGAAAACCATGAAGATTTAATATTAAGATTGTAATGGGAAGAGCCACTATGTTATAGAAGTGTTCTGGTACCAGGCCATTTGACTTTAGGACTTCTGGCTAGTACATACAGGACAATTATGTTTTGTAGAAAATATGAAATTCCCTGCCAACATTCGTTGTTTTGGGACTTTTTGATAAAAGCTGTTCTCACCGGAGTTAAATGATATGTCATTGTGGTTTTGATTTGCATTTCCATGATGATTAGGGATGTTGAGCATTTTTTCGTAAGTTTCTTGGCTACTAGTCTATCTTCTTTTGAATCCTTTCTGTTCATTTCCTTTGTCCACTGTTTAATGGGGTTGTTTGATTTTTTCTTGCTGATTTTCCTGAGTTCTATATACATTCTAGTTAACAGCTCTTTATTGGATATATAGGATGCAGATATTTTCTCCCATTCTGTAAGTTGTCTATTTGCTCTAGTGATAGTTTCTTTGGCTGTGCAGAGGCTTTTTAATTTGATCAGGTCACATGTATTTATTTTTGTTGTTGCTGTAATTGCTTTTGGGATCTTCCTCATAAATTCTTTGCCTAGGCTGATGTCTGTAAGAGTTTTTGCAACATTTTTTTCTGGAATTCTCATGGTTTCATGCCTTAGGTTTAAGTATGTTATCCATCATGAGTTGATTTTTGTTAGAGGAGAGAGGTGAGAGGTGTGCATCCTGTTTTCAGTCTTCTACATATGGCTATCCAGTTATTGAATTGGGATTCTTTTTTCCGTGTATGTATTTGTCTGCTTTGTCAAAGATCAGATGACAATATGAGGGTGGTTTTATATCAGGGTTTTCAGTCCTGTTTCATTGCTCTATGTCTCTGTTCTTGTGTTGTACCATGCTGTTTGGGTTACTATGGCCTTGTAGTGTAGCTTGAAGTCTGGTAAATTGATTCCTCCCAATTTGTTATTTTTGCTTAAGGTTATAACATTAGCTATACAGGGTCTTTTCTGCTTCCATGCAAAGTGTAGAATTATTTTTTCTGGATGTGTGAAAAATGATGTTGGTATTTTAATAGGGATTGCATTGAATCTGTAGATCACTTTGGGCAGTATAGACATTTTAAGAATGTTGATTCTGCCGATCCATGAGCATAATATGATTTTTCATCTGTTTATGTCCTCTGTTACTTCCTTCCTCAGTGTTGTGTAGTTCTCTCTATAGAGTTCTTTCATCATAAAGTTCCAACACAACAAATACTGACATGGATATGGAGAGACAGGAACACTTGTACACTTCTGGTGGGACTGCAAACTAGTACAATCTCTATAGAAAGTAGTATGGAGATATCCCAAAGAACTGAAAATAGAACTGCAAATTGATTCAGCAATCCCATGGGTACGTACCCAAAGGAAAAAAAGACATTGAATAAAAAAGACATCTGCACTCAAATGTGTATAGCAGCACAATTCACAACTGCAAAGATATGGAAACAACCCAAGTGCCCATCAATACATGAGAGAATTAATAAAATGTGGTATATGTATTCCATGGAGTACTATTCACCTATAAAAAAAATAATGAACTACCTATTGTATTATCCTGGTTGGGGCTGGAGCCCATCATTCTAAGTGAAGTAACACAAGAATGGAAAAACAAATAACACATGTACTCACCATTAAATTGGTACTAATTGATCAACACTAATGTGCACATATGGGAAGTAACATTCATAGGGTGTCAGACAGGTGGAAGAGGGAGGAGGGGATGGGTAAATCCACACCTAACAGATGCAGTGTGCGCTGTCTGGGGGATGGCCATGCTTGTCGGCTAGTGCAAAGGCAATTTATGTAGCCGAAACATTTGTGCCCCCATAATACTCTGAAATTAAAAAAAAAGAAACAAAATATGAAATTCCAAAACAGAATTGGGTGTTGTATAGATTGTGCTCTATCCTATAATATTGTGCTGAGATTAATGAGGTATATCTTCCCTGGGGTGAGGTAGTTGGTAGCACATATTGTCGAGCTAAATAAATGAGACAAAAATCTCAATCAATGAAGGTTTATTAAGCCAAGATTTTGAGGATGCTCCCGGGAAAAACACTAATTGCAGACAAGCTGTGGCTGTTTTTCTGAAGGAGAGGTTGGAACCTTTAGCGCTTTAATGGTGTACAGAAAGAAGAAAAAAGTGGGGCAGTGATTAGGGCCCTGGTGGGGATTGAGGTGGTACGGTTGATGAGGAAGTGGTTACCTTCCTGTGAGATCTAAGAAATGCACATTTGACATAAAATAAGGGAGTGAAGGAAGCATCAATTACATAGATGTCCCTGGGTAGGTGAAAAATGTCTGATTCTATCTTATCTCCTGTTCTGTTACCTGTAAGATAAACTTGTAATTCATTATCAATATAGAATTGAACAGGCTTTAGTTTTAGGTGCTAGACATAGGTATAATTTGCATGTCCTTACTTAAGGAAGGTCAGCAAGAAATTTCCTTAATGAATAATCTGTGGGACTTGTTCTTCACAAGCGCCTGAGGCTTTTACCTTCTTTTTTGCATAAGGAGGTGAGGAGGTGGACCTGAGACTTTGATTTTTTTTTTTTACAATATGTACAGGAATTGTTGAGCTTTATATTCTACTGTATAGTCTGAGAGGAGTTCACACTGTTTCCAGAGGCTCTGATGTAAATTTATTCATTTCTATATTATCATGAACAGCCTTGTGTTCAACTGTGAGATTTAGGTACAGAGAACTTGAATCTTCAGTCTTGAAAAATGTTTCTGATCTCTCTGTAATATATTCTGATTGTGCCACTTCTCTTCTATATTCTTAAAACAAATAAATCTTGTTATTTGTTTGACTAATGTACTTGCCTAGTATTTCATATCTAATATTTGCAACAGTTACCAAAAGTTTGTACTTGTCCATGCTGCAAAACAAATGAAGGAAGACAAGTGGTTTGAGGAGAAGGAAACAGAAGTTTATTAATTTGCCGGCAAATGAGGAGGATGGTGGACTCTTGTCTTGAAGTACCAACATCCTCCCTATAAGCAGGAATAAAGAGCTTTTAAATAAAGTTTTCAGCTTTGGGCTATGATGAGGAGAATCTCATGATCTCTGCCTAGAGAATTTCATTGAGCCATCTCCCGTGGTACAAAGAATAAAGAACACTCCCCCGCCCCTCTGATTACTGGCCTCCGGCAGGGATGCATGTTTTAATTCCCAAAAAGAATGAGTGTTGTGTGGGTGTTTAAAGTAACAATTTATAAAACATTCTACCTTTTTCAGGCCACTCCCTCTGTTATATAACTGACTGGCAACAAATGAATGAAAGACGAATTTTTTTTTTATTTGTTGGCTAACTGAGCAAAGATTTCATGCTAAGAAACAAATATTTCTTTTTGTTCCATTATAATGTTCCCTTTCCTTCCTCTATCCAAACTCTCATTTCTCCAACAGATAAGTGGGTTTACAGTTATGAGACAGCCATATGAAATCACACCATTAGTATTTCAGAGTCAGGTGGGAACTTAAAATTCATCTAGTCCCATGGAAGCACTTCCTTTGATAATTTTTATATCTCCTCTCCTAAAAAGGGACACTCCTTCCTTAATGAGAGATAATGTTCTAGTTTGATCACTTTAGCCCATGATTTCAGCTGACAGAGCAACAAGATAAGTATCATATGCTTTATCTAGTTTATCATAGAGTGTCATTTTGTTATAAATAAATAGAGGGAGAGGGAAAGACCGTCCATATGGTAGAAAACCAATTAGTGTAGTAAGAATGGTTCAATTGGAAGATCATTATTTGGGAATTATCATAATAATAGATTCAGGCAAGAATCACTCATGGATGCTAAAACTAGCAGGTAAAAATTTCAGGAGAAATAGGATATTTACAGAATTGCAATGTACTCCTCTCTCCTCAAAAATCATCATTAATTAGGAAGGCTTCTACCCTGCAAACTGGACCCTTGGGTGAAAAGTGAAGCAACTGGGAGAGAGGAGAAAAACAAGACTAGATGTAATTACATTTTAATACACATTAGAGGAAAATTGCTGTAAAAAATTCAAAGAGATTATCTAAACCATTGTAACTTTACAAGTGTTTATCACTTTGTAGTATTGCCATCTGTTTCTGACCAGTGGTAAAATAATTAAAACAAAAAGTGTGTGCACGTGCACATGTGCATATTTGCATGTTCAAAAAACAGAAGAATGGAGGTTATGAAATGCAGTTTCAGCATTTGCCTGTGAAAAAGGGAAGAGCGGGAAAGGAAACATGGGTGTTCAAGGATGGAGTCACTGTTGTGTTTCCCTGTTAACAGAATATATTGCATTATAACAACCTTTCTATAATGGATAGTTATGACATTTTTTGATGTTTATTTTAAAGAGCTAAGGGAAAATTAAGCTATTATTAATATTTACATTTTATCCTTTAATGTTGACATGTTTAATATTCCAATCCAATTGTTACTTATCTGAAAGGAACTTCAGTGTCACTAAGTTTTTCTGAAATTGGATTAGTGTCTCTTTTATTTCTAGGTAGAGTGACTAGCTGGTTGCTTCTGAAGTACATTTACAGGATCTCACAGTAGAGATTCTTATATAACAAAGCACTGGTCACTGGAAGGTACTGTTACTGGAGCCGAGTTAATATTTTCTAATAGTTCATTGCACACTCAGGTTGATGGCTAATAGTTTCCACCTGGAGAACTGATATTCAATCACCTGTGTTGATAGACAAGAATTGAAGGTAAGAGAAGGAAAGTAATAATTATTCCATTATAGAGTGCTGTTTTACTTTTAAAATATAACTAACTTTTTTCATTTTCTCCCTTCCTTCTTTCCTTCCTTCCTTTCTCCCTCTCTCCTTCCCTATATCCCTCCCTCTCTTTCAGTCTCTCCCTGCCTCCACCCTTCTCTTTCTCTCTCTTTCTTTCTTTCTTTCTTTCTTTCTTTCTTTCTTTCTTTCTATGTATTATTTATTCTCTATTTCTTTCCCAAAAAGACTTAATGTGGCTTACAAGAAAAGTCATACATAACTGGTAGGTGTGGCTTACAAGAAAAGTCATACATAACTGGTAGGTAAAATATAAAAATAAATAAAGAACAAAATCAGAAAAAAAGCAATGAGAATATGTTCATATAAAATTTAACATAATTTCTATAAATAAAATTTACCTATTTATTTCACTCAGCATTATGAAACGCAGAGATTAGCAGAAGCAAAATAAGATGCATAGATGTTATATAGATCTTATTATGAGAAAGGAGGAAGCATATACTTTCCTATAGGGAAGCAAATTTATTATTGTTACCTGAATTTAAATGAAAATTTTAACATGGGATTTCTATGATAGAGACAGAGATGAATCAACATTCCTTTTTTTTCCAATCTTTTTTTTTAATAGCCTTTCCAGGGTCTAATAATGCAAGGGAATATCTAGATACCAAAGGAATCTGTATACCAGCAAAATCTTAAAATCACACAAGACTGCATACTATAAAGATCTTACCTTGAACATTACTTAAATCACTTTGAGCTTTGTTATTGATTAGAAGAAAATTGGAGATTATATTCTGTAGTAAGGTAGGATTTCTTGAACTTTTTTCTTTCATTCTCATTTCCTTCTAAATATAGATGAATGCATTTTTCATTCAGACTATGAGAAAGAAAATGTATTCTCTTAACTCTTTCAAAGTTTGAAGAGCTAAGAAAATTTGGGGGTGTGTGGGGGAGGGGCTAAAGACGTTGGAAGAGAATCCACACACCATGAGAGTCAGTGCAATGTCTGCCAAGTGACTCTGTGAATGATATTCATTCTAAAGCCTGGGGGCATATAAAAACAGACGTATTTTAAAACAGCAAGGTTAAGTGGTAGATTGATTTGGAGTACATCCCATTTCAACATGTCTTGGAAGCTGCAGATAAGAATTTTTCTTAGGAAACGGAGGATCAAACTTTTTCCAGCAAAGATTTAAATTTTCTCATTTATTTTCTAGAGCAAAGCTTCTCTTGGGAAACACATTCCTCAGGGCTGATTTTACATCCTTATTCCTCAGGCTATATATCAGTGGGTTCAATGTTGGGGTTACAAGATTATTCAATATCTGAATTATAGCACCAAGCAAGGGACTGGGATTGGGTTGTAGATAGATGATGATTACTGGCCCATAAGCACAAAGAACTGCAGTGATGTGAGCACTGCAGGTGGAGAAAGCTCGTTGCCTGCCCTCTGCTGAGCGAATTTTTGATATGGAGATCCCAATGCAAGTGTAGGAAACAAGGATGAGAAACAAGCAAATGAGAGACAAAAGACCAACATTTGTAAAACCTACCCTCTGCGCGAAAGATGTGTCCTCACAGGCTAGAGGTAACACTGCAGGTATATCACAGAAGTAGTAGCCCACCTTGTTAGAGCCACAATAGGGTAACTGGAAGGTGAGGGAGGTTAGGACAATGGCGTGGACACAGCCACCCATCCAGGTCCCTGTGGCCAAGATAGAGCACACCCTGTGGTTCATGATGACTGTGTATCTCAAGGGAAAACATATGGCAACAAAGCGGTCATAGGCCATCACTGTGTAGAGAAAACACTCAGTACAGCCCAGGAAATGGTAGAAGAAGAGCTGGGACATGCAGCCTGCGTACGAGATGGTGTGGCTGTTCCCTGAAAGGTAGAACAGCATCTTAGGAACAGTTGTCGAAGGGAAACCCAGATCAAAGATGGAGAGGTTTCCCAAGAAAAAATACATAGGCACATGAAGCCGAGAGGAGGAGATGACAGTTGTAAGGATGAGCACATTTCCCAAGAGTGTACATGAATACAATGAGGAGAACAGGAACAAAAGGGCGGTCTCCAGGCCCTCTGTCTCAGGGATTCCCAGCAGGATGAACTCAGTCACTGTTGTGTGATTTCTCATTTTTATGGAAGAATCAATTCTTGGGTGTCTGTGAAAAGAAATGTGTGGTTAAATTTATTATGTGTGTATATTAGCTGTATTTAGATCAGTGAAATGAGAAAACAGCAAAAGATCTGGATATTCATAGAGTGGTGCTTCCTGGGAGAATTGTCTTGATCTGCCTGCTTCATCCTGCACTGGATCTTTCTGCAGTGCAAGTTATAATTGCAAATGCCCCTCGTTAATAATCTCACCAAGAAGCCTCACACAACTGGTCTCCTGTCTTCCATTCTTCGAATACACTATTAAATTGCATTGATTCCAAATGCTACTTTGTGATTCTAAAGGGAGGGATATAAATACTTAATGTCTGTATAACAAACAAGGTCTCTTCCAAATTTCTCATATTCATCTAAGACAAGTTGGTTACATCAACTCTCCAGAATTCATTTACGATTATGTGAAACACACATATGAAATATAAAGCATTCCACATTGTCTCTTTTGGTATAAGAGTCAACAGTGAGAAACTAGCCAAAAGAAGGGTCTTAGATACCTCTTAATGAACAGAAAATTACAGGGTCCTTATCCTCTGGAGTTGTCAGATCTTAGTACACACGAATAACTAGTAGCCTCACTGCAGTCTCCAAAGTCTGTAATTGTATAACCAGACTCAATTTAAGCAACACTCCAATTTTGTGGACAGAAGGTACAGAGGTAGGAGTAGTAAAGGCTCCTTCCCAAGTTTCATATTTTTTAAAAATCTGATACATTTTCTAATTCTTTTAACTTTTCCAACACAGTGAGATCTTTAAAGTGAGATCAACCTATGTATTCTAGTACCTAAGACCCTATCTCTGTCTCTATTTATTTATATCTGTTGATTTGTCTCTAAACTATCTATTTTTTTTCCTGGTAACTGTGAGGGGAGGGAAAGAATGAGAGCCCAGATAACAGTAAGGGCAACATTTGAGGACTTACCTAGCAAACAAGGAACATAACTGGCTGGTGCTAGTGAGTGTCGTCTTCCCTTCCTTCTGCAGCAGAAGGAAGGAGGTTTCCCTGCCTGAATTCCCATCAGCCTGCAGCCTGCATGTGGGTATCCTGAATTCTTCTTTTTTTCGGTTACTTTCAAATAGAATGTCACAAACTAAATGTGCTTTAGCGCCCTTATAGTAATTTCCTGTCTCACTCCAGGAACTGCAATAATTCCCAAACACAGGATATTTAAAAAAACTTTGGTCTTCCTTTGGGTATTAATACCCCAAGTTAAGAGCCCTATTGAGCAAGGGAGCAATTAACTATTATACTTGCTATAATTGGACCTTAGAAATAAATGAGAGAGAGAGAGAGAGAGAATCTGATTATTATAATTTCCTTTGTAAAATATACTTCAGTGGAATAACAATTTTTAAAAAATTCATTTGACACATACATCACACATATTTATGGTAATTTTTATATTTACTGATTTTTCATGTGTATGTGTTGTTTTTATGAATAAATTAAACCTTATTTTACTACATGGTACCAACAAGGTTGACTTACTGCAAGCAATAGTACCTGGGGAAGCTCAGAGAATCAAAGAAACCATGAAAAACTAGGCCCAGGAAGGGCAGGAACTGGGGCAGCCCCAGGGACATTAGCTGTAAGAACTTACGGAGCAGCCTCAGGGCCCCGTCATGTGCTTCAGCCTCAGCTGCCTTTGTTTCTGTCTGCCTGGGCTCAAGATTCAAATCTGATTTCCTTGGCTGATTCACGTGTCTACCCTGTGACCAGGGACAGGATACAGTGGGATGGAGATCGGCAGTTCTCCAAAGGGCAGAGGAAGCAGGGAGAGGCTATTTCCAGGAGAAAGAGGGAAGAAATTTGCAGAGAGGCCAAAAATAATTTTAAGCTATCACTTGAAGTATCTGTCTTATACTACTTGGCATCTATTAAAGCTTCCAAGATAAATGCATTGAATACTCAACAAATACTGGAGGAGTAGAATACCAAATTCCTCGTTGAGTGCATTCATTTATTTATTTATGCATACATGTAATTCATTTATTTTAATAAATATTGAGTGCCATTTATATGTCAGGCATTAATTATTTACCAGGAGAGACAGAAAGTTGGGGGCAGGAGGAGGTAAGTTAGATATAGTCCCTCTGCTTAAAAAACTTATAATCTATCTGGAAGAAAAAGAATATTTTACAGTCTTATTTAAACCTCAGAAATCTGATGAAGTTTTCTACAGATAAGGAAAGTAAGGGTCAAAAAAGTCAAATAACTTGCCCCAAATCATGAAGTTTACCCTGGAAGAAATTGAGAGTTGACCTCTTCTTTAGGACTTTTGGCCATAAAGTTTCTATTAGGTTTACTTAGAGTGGGAACCCAAAAAGTATGTATAGGACAGAATGCAATTAATGGAAAACGTAGGCTTATAAAATAATAGCCCAGGAGTCTGGAGAGTCCAGAGGTTGTAATCTAACAGCAGTGCTGGCATATCTATCCCCCCTGAGAATGAAGCTACTACCCCTGTCCTCTCTCTCTGCAGGGGTCTCTCACTCCCCCTGGAAAAACCCTCTATAAAACACAAGGCTTTCCCCTCCCTCGTGGTGGATACTCTTTTGGCCTCCACCCATCTGCACCCAGATGCTCAAAATAAATAGCATTTTGCTACACATGAGGCTTCGTGTGTCTCCCTCTCAGCTTCAGAGCTAACAGTTTCCAATTATAAAGTGTCACTGTTTAGGGAATGTTTAGGTAGTTACACCATTCCAAATACATCTGGAATTTTTATGTAAAAAGTAAACAAGGATTTTGTTGCATACCTAACTAATCATAAAAGGATACAAAAGTTAATTTTGCCTTCCTATTTATCATTGGTTATCTTTAATGTTTTGAAGCATGATGAAGTGTGGCTTGAAAAAATACTTTGTAGAATTAAAAAAGATGATAAATAAACCTATAAATAGAAAGTAAAATCCCATTAAATTTACCTTGGTCTGGTAAAAATTTATTCAGGGAAGACAAATGTCATGGACTATTTTAGATGTTCAACCAGAATGCTTTAGAATTAAGGTGGCATGTGCTCAATTAATGTGATGGTCATAGTGAAAACACTCATGTTAGATGTTTTCTAACATCTAAGGTCAAATGTTCTCAGTGGCAATAGCCGTTACAGAATAGTGATAAGATCACAATAGGTCATACCTTAATAAAATAACTCAAACATATTCTTGGTTTTGCTCATATTTCTTTTCCTCCAGAAAGTGTAAAGATGTTCCAGAATTATCATAAGTAAAAAAAATATATAATTGCAAGTTGTATTTTATCTACATTTTAAAGCAAATGTTCAAAGTTTGATTAGTTCTTTGTGCTAAATGTAGATTCTGTGTCTTGAGCATGTCAAGTATTTATATTTAGTAAAATTGTAAAGAAGTTATTTTAACTGCCAAATGAAAATTGTACATTTTTATGGTGTGCAACATGTTCTGAAATATGTATACATTGTGGAATGGCTAAATCATGCTAATTAATGTATGTATTACCTCACATACTTAATTTTTGCTGTGAGAACACTGAAAATCCACTCTTTTAGCCATTTTCAAATATTCAATAAATTGTTAACTACAGTCACCATGTTGTACAGTAGATCTCTTGAACTTATTCCTCCTGTCTGACTGAAATTTTGTATCTTTGACCAACATCTCCCCACCATCCCTGGTAACTATCATTCTGCTCTTTTTCTTCTATGAGTTCAACTGTTTTAGATTTCACATATAAGTGAGGTCATGTGGTATTTTTATTTCTGTGCCTGGCATATCTGACTTAGCATAATGTCCTCTAGGTTCATCTATGTTGTCACAAGTGGCAGGATTTCTTTCTTTTTAAAGGCTGAATAGTATTCCATTGTGTACATATACCACATTTTCCTTATCTATTCATCTGATGGGCACCAAGTTTATTTCCATGTCTCGGCTATTGTGAATTGTTCTACAGTGTACGTGGGAGTGCAGATATCTTTTTTTTCCTTTTTTTTAATTTCAGCATATTATGGGGTACAAAAGTTTAGGTTACGTATATTGCCCTTGTCCCGCCTCCTCCCCCCAATCAGAGCTTCAAGCTTGTCCATCCCCTGGATGGTGCACATCGCACTCATTATGTATGTATACACCCATCCCCTCCCCCACCCACATCTGCCCGACACCCGATAAATGTTATTCCTAAATGTGCTCTTAGGTGTGATCAGTGAAACCAATTTGATGGTGAGTACATGTGGTGCTTATTTTTCCATTCTTGGGATACTTCACTTAGTAGAATGGGTTCCAGCTCTATCCAGGAAAATATGACAGGTGCTATATCACCATTGTTTCTTACAGCTGAGTAGTACTCCATGGTATACATATACCACATTTTATGAATCCACTCATGTATTGATGGGCACTTGGGTTGTTTCCACATCTTTGCAATTGTGAATTGTGCTGCTATAAACATTCGAGTGCAGATTTTTTTTATACAATGTCTTTTGTTCTTTTGGGTAGATGCCCAATAATGAGATTGGCAGATCAAATGGTAGGTCTACTTGTATCTGTTTAAGGTATCTCCATATTGCTTTCCACAGAGGTTGCACTAGTTTGCAGTTCCTCCAGCAGTGTATGAGTGTTCCTGTCAGATATCTTTTTAAATGTGTTTTATTTACATTTTACACAGCAAAATCATGTACTCAGGATTTCTATTTTATTCAACAGATGAATGATATATTAAGGAAGTTATCATGCAAAAAAAACACTTTACCTTTTAGGAAATTTAATTTATTAAGGGCTATCTTATTCACGAAGGCTTGCAGTGCATACAGCCCCGTGCTCAGTAATAAAGATCATGCAGAAAACTAGGTGATGGAGGGGGTATTGATCTAGGCTCTCCGTGTGGGACAGAGAAGGGTACAGAGTAGGAGAACTAGTGGGAGAAGAAAGTTTCTCTCTCTCTCTCTCCTGTTTCAGCTTCCCCTGCTGTGACAGGTGGGTAAATCACATAGCTCCTGTGCTACAGTACAGGTTCTGTTGCCTCCAATTCAACCAAGAAAGAGTCTCCACTTGGGTTCAGTTTAAGCCACATTTCCACTCACCTTACCAGAGAGCTCTGTGATGGGGAACGTGGAGATTTTGCTTATCTTTTCATACTCCATTTGCTGGTGATTCCTGTTTTCACTCTTTGTGAGTCAGAACC
Organism: Varecia variegata; assembly: GCA_028533085.1. Classification (NCBI taxonomy): domain Eukaryota; kingdom Metazoa; phylum Chordata; class Mammalia; order Primates; family Lemuridae; genus Varecia; species Varecia variegata. The sequence goes on along the minus strand of CM052438.1, from coordinate 100,860,658 downwards.
TAGGAGCTGAGTAGAAGTCTTAGGCCCTAAAGCCATGTCAGTAGTCATTCCTACAGGGAATGGGAGAAATACCATGAAAGAAAATTAACAGAATTGCTAGCAAATGCTTGAGGGAGGTGATAATGAATTTGTAGTGTTGCAAAACTGCCTGGATTGTGATTTTTCTCTAGAATAGCCTAGCAGGGTGGGTGCATGAGTGAAGCAGGCGGATGAGCTCACTGAAGACTGGGCAGGGAGACATGATGGAGGGAAGGATTTGAGGAATTTGGAACTAATTATTATAATGGTTAAGAAATCTGAACTCGGCCGGGTGCGGTGGCTCACGCCTGTAATCCTAGCACTCTGGGAGGCCGAGGCGGGAGGATTGTTTGAGCTCAGGAGTTCGAGCCCAGCCTGAGCAAGAGCGAGACCCCGTTTCTACTAAAAATAGAAAGAAATTAGCTGGCCAACTAAAAATATATATAGAAAAAATTAGCCGGGCATGGTGGCGCATGCCTGTAGTCCCAGCTACCCGGGAGGCTGAGGTAGTAGGATTGCTTAAGCCCAGGAGTTTGAGGTTGCTGTGAGCTAGGCTGACGCCACGGCACTCACTCTAGCCCGGGCAACAGAGCGAGACTCTGTATCAAAAAAAAAAAAAAAAAAAAAGAAAGAAATCTGAACTAGATAACTGAGTAAAGCCAAGAAAGCTACCAAGAGGAGAGAAGATCATGTGAATGAATTAGAGGTTTCAGTGAGGTCATTTTAACATTTGTGAGGTCAAACACTTATTAGCAGCTACCATGATGTGCCCAGACTGCCATGTCCTGATGAATAGGAATTAGCTGTGGTCTCTGCCCCAGCGAGTTTATTACTCTAGTAGAAGAGAGGCATTAATCAAATAATCATACCTACAAATTACAATTAGTTAATGTGGTAAGTGCTAGGAAGGAAAATTCAACGGGTTGAAAAGTTATAATAGGAGAATATTTGTGTCCTACTCATATTCCTCTTTCCTGTCAGTGAGTATGTATTTGCATCATGATTTGTATGGCTGGGAGATGTTTCTTGAAGGTAGGGGAGGACTTCTCTGGGGGGAATAAAAAATGGTTATCCCAGCTGAGATCAGAAGACTAAGAATGTAGTAAAGATAAAGGCAAAAAAACTTTTTAGGCAGGGGTAATAGCTTGTGCAAAGACTTTGTTGGAAAGGATCCTAGAATATTTGAAGAACTTGAGGAAAGAGAGGAAAAACCTTGAGATAAAGCTTGAGAGGCAGAAAAGCAAACTATGACTCAGGGCTCTGTTGGTCACTTTAAAGATCATGGTCTCTATGTTAGAAGGTTTTAAAACTTCAAGACAGTTTTAAGCAGTATTGTGTTTCGGTATATCATAGGAGAGAGAGAATAGGAGAGGTAATTCTAGGTCCCAGGGGAAGAGTACCTGGGGGAAGCAAGCGCACGTTCAGGGATACAAATGAGGAGGATCATGGGCTATGGGATTTTGAGGTACTTGATCAGGAAAAAAGGAGAAAATATAGTCAATAGGTCAAAGAAACACTGCTAGGAATGTGTATGGATTAAGGCCCTACTTTATCTCCATGTGATAATATCAAAACAGATATTCATTTTTTGCTTTTTAAGTTTCTGTGTCGAATGTGCATGGAGCAGCATACTTTGATTCTAATTATCAGGTAAAGCCCCCACACAGATGTCTCCTGGGAACACACAGATTAGAACAAGCAGAGGATGGTAACAACATGAGGATGAGAATAATAGAACCCCACTCTGTGGAATTAGAATGTTTTCTTACAAATGAGTTTAGGCATAATTTATAATGCCTCATAAATTGTAGCATAATAAATACTATGTAATGGGATTTAGAAATGATTGTCTAATTTTTTCTCCTTAGGAATTACTCTGGATTTCTTTCCCCTTTAAAACTTTCTGGTTTAGATAATCAGCCTCATTTGATCCATATTGAAATGTCCTTTCATCCCTCTTGAATATAGATTTTTTTAAAAAGTTACAAACTCATTGCAAAATAATAAGAGTAACACAAAAAGTATAATTAAAGAAGGAAAAAATTCCCCCAAATTAGACATTTGGGTAGATACACCATTTTAATTGTCCATTTATATACAGACACATTTATATGGAGATGAAGAAAATAAGATATAAGAATTCACAATCTTTTTAGTGCTTTCAACTGCTATGGGAATTCTGTCTTTGACTGCCGGATTCCACAGGTCTTTATTTTATAGAATCAGTATATTGATGAGGGGAGAATTGGAGAAGCTAGGAGGGAACGATTAATGAAAAATAGATAAAAAGAGTCACTTGTAGAAAATAAAAGGAAGGGTTAGAGAAAGAGAGCTGATAAGGATAAATTAAAGCCAAAGTTGGCTAAGAGAAGAGACTTTTGGAGGGCTTGAAGACAAAAATAAGAAATAATGTAGAATTCATCTCATAAATCAGAATTATTGAAAGGAAAAAAAAGTTAGGGTAAGATTTTTTTTTTTGGTAGAGTGGAAGGTCAAACATTTATTTTTAAAGTTTCAGCAAATTTGCTTCTTTGGGTGTAGCTACATGAAGATCTGAGATGGAATTCAATTTATATCAACAAACTATATGACTTAAGGAAAATTACCTAACATCCCTAAACCTTGTTTCATCTTCTAGAAAATGATCTCACAAGACTCTTATGTAGATTAAATTAGACAATATATGAAAAGAAGTTACACAGTGCCTGGTTAGGAGTAAGGATTGAATACATGGTAACTCATCATTATTACTCAGGGCATATCACCTAAAATACCATCTTGGGCTACGTTTCTCACTCTTTCTTGTCCATGCCAAACAGAAGTATAAACAGTGATTTGAGAGAGCTCAACAGTAGATGTAGTTATAAGAAAAAGGAGAGAATTGGTAAAGTCAAAAACCATAGAATATGTGCAAATTGGATAAGCAGCCTTTTTCTTTAAATTGTAGTAAAATACACAAAGCATAAAATTTAACTTGTTAACCATTTGGAAATGTACAGTTCGGTAGTGTTAAGTATATTTAGGTTGTTGCTCAATTAATCTCCAGAACTTTTTCATCTTGCAGATCTGAAACCCTAAACCCACTAAACAACAACCCTCAACTCCCTTCCAACATCGTCAACCCCTGGCAATAACATTCCACTTTCTTTTTCTATAGATGTGAGTACTCTAGATACCTCCTATAACTGGATTTAGACAATATTTCTCTTTTTGTGGCTGGTTTATTTCACATTGCATAATGTCCTCAAGGCTCACCCATGTTGTAGCATGTGTCAGAACTTCTTCCTAAATCTGAATAATATTCTGTTGTGTGAATATATCACGTTTAGTTTATCCACTCATTGTGGATGGGTACTTGGGTTGCTTTCATCTCTTGGCTATTGTGAATAATGCTGCTGTGAACATGGGTGTACAAATATCTCTTCAAGACCCTTCTTTAAGTCCTTTTTTACATATCCCCAGAAGAATTGCTGACTCATGTGATAATGTTTTTAATTTATTTTGAGAAAACACAGTGTTGCACCATTTTACATTCCCATTAATAGTGTCTAAGCTTCCAATTTCTCACATCATAGCCAGTACTTACTATTTTCTGGATTTTTTAATAGTAGCCATCTTAATGGGTGTGAAGTGTTATCTTAATTGTGTTTTTGATTTGCATTTCCATAATGATTAGTGATGTTGAACATCTTTTTAAATGCTTGCTGGTCATTTGTATATCTTCCTTGGAGAAATGTGTTTTTTAGTCCTTTACCCATTTTTCAATCAGGTTATTTGCTTTTTTGTTTTTGATGGGGTCAGATTTTAAGATGTGGTGTGCATGTGTGTTTTAAGATGTGGTGTGCATAATTATGTTTATGTATGTACATGTGCATGTGTGTTTTAAATAAAATCTTATGTTGGATGCTTTGAAATATAGAAAATATTCAAACTGTTTAAAAAACTTTTTGTCAATGCCTGTCATTGCATCACTGATTGAGAAAGGGCCAAAAAAGTAGTCATTCAGCTTTTGGCTTTCATATATCTTCAATTTTACTTAAATAAGGATACACATTTGAATTAGGGCATGTTGATGTTCTGTATCCTAATTACTTCACTCATGTTCTGCTATGTTAATAAATATGCAATTACATCATAATTTGAATAGCTAAGTGGTATTCATTCATTCATTCAACAGTCCTACACTGGAAGCTTACCTTGTCACTAGGCTATGTCCTGTGGATACAACAGTGAATAGGACAAACATAGTGACTATCCTTATGCAACTGTCCATTGTCTAGAAGTCCACTGAACAACTAAGCATCCATGCGGTGAATATCTGTCCCTAAACACTGTCCAGATTTTACAAGATATCATGGCATGTAGGTTCTCCCACTAATATCCAGCATTAACAGAAAGGCAAACCATTATTATTACTACAGTTGTTTGGATCCAACATATCATCTAGGATAGACGTCTCCGGAGTGTAGGAATACTACTCTGTGAAATATTGGCCTTTTGCAAGTCAAGTTAGGAGGGGCCATAGAATCCTCACTTAGCACCTCAAGCGATTTAACTATGCTCGATTGGCCTTCATCTTGTCCTATCTGCCTGGTGCTTTTTGTAAGGGAAGCAACTTTTTTTTAAATTTGAGATTTTTAATTTATTGCTTTCTTTTAATGATTTCATGTAGAATGAGAACTTCTGGGAGCAAAAATGGAATACAAAAACTACACATAACTAAAATGTCATGAAAACTAAGAGCTGTTGTGTCTGTGGGATCGTAGGTAAATAGCACCCCTTCTTTCTCCTTGGAGTCTGAGAAAATTGAGAAGTAATTATCAACTTCAGTCTTGTTGGAAGCCAAGTTAGAAAATGTACCTTGATGGGAGAACAAAATAAGCATGTTGATTGAACTCCATAATTAGGCCATCTTCTCTTCAGCAACACTGCATGGGAAGGCTTTCCTGCTGATTTTACACTAAAGAGTAATTTGGGATTTCGGCAGCATGGTGCAGTAGAAAAACCATAACACAGTAGGAGTTAAGAGGGCTTTGGCCTCGGCTTGGCTCTACCATAACTTCACGTGTTATATAGGCAAGACACTTATTGCTGTATCTTAGTGCTACCAACTACTGGTGTGAACAATGGGTACTAGAACAGAATAAATTAAAATACTAGTAAAGTCAATACAGTCATCCATCAGCATCATTGGAGGATTGGTCCAGGACTCCTGTGGATATCAAAATCCAAGGATATTCAAATTCCTTATTTAAAATGGTATAGTATTTGCATATAACTTATGCGTATCCTCCCATATACTTTAAACAATCTCTAGATTTCTTATAAGGCCAAATACAATGCCTACACATCACTTCATTCAAGAGGCTTCAGTGTAGTACTCATGTGAGGCAAGTTCAAGTTTTGCTTTTTAGAACTTTGTGGAATTTATTTTCTGGATATTTTTGTTCTATGGTTGGTTGAATTCACAAAGGCGGAACCCATGGATATGGAGGGCCCCTTGTGTACAAACATAATCTATATCAGTGCTTATTTTACTACTTATTCACCAAACAACTTCTTTATTTCAGGAGCTCTGGAGAGAGATAATGAGGCTGAGTAAATTTCCAGGCAGGTCTTCTAGGGCAGCCACCAGGTAGAGGGGTTATGAGCAGGGCATTTAGAGTTAACTAGATCTGAGTTTGAGGTCCAATTTTCTACTTAATATGTAACATTGGTTTCTTTACTTGAATTCTGTAATTCTCAAAGCTCTTTTCTACAAAATTTAGAAGTGTAAACTGTAATCTTCATATCACTTTTCAGGGTGATATGAAGATTACATAAGATCACATATGTGAAATGTTCATCACAATGCCTGAAAGACATATCATGCTCTGGAAGCGGCAGTTAACACTCCTCTTAGCAAGACCAAAGAACCAAAATGCTTATAGGCAAGAAAGAGGAAAATTACATTCTAAATGGGGGGAAAAAAAAAAGAAATGAATGTTGACTTGGCAGAGAGAGGGACTACTGAAGGGTACTTTTCGGACTGTCAAATATCCTTTCTACCTTCAAATAGGCAAAATTGGCTATCTATCATAGGAACAAGAAATCTGTCTCCAGCTGTTTGCTATGCTCCTTGGATTCCTTATTCAGAATTAAGGCACAAAGAATAATATTAATTCTTTGAGTTATTTATAGGGTCTCAGGGATTACAGGGGAACACAAACATAGGAAATCTTATTAGGCAACCAAAATATGCTTTCAGAGGAAGTATTTTCTAATATGCACTTTTTTATTTTAGAGGGGGAAATAGGAAGATAATTTTAAAAGACAATAAACTTCTATTATAATAGCCATCATAAAATTCATAATTTATTCCCCAACAGTAAGTACAACACTTTTGAATACCTTCTTCAGGGCCCTTTTCACTTCCTTGTTCCTTAAAGAGTAAATTAATGAGTTCAGCATGGGTGAGACAACATTATTTAATATTTGCACCATGGCACCAAGCAAGGGGTTGGGTGTGGGCTGCAGATAGATGATGATTACAGGTCCGTAGGCACAGAGGATTGCAGTGAGGTGTGCACTGCAGGTGGAGAATGCTTTCTGCCTGCCCTCTGCTGAACGGATTCTCAAGATGGCAATTGCAATGCGAGTATAGGAGACACAAACACTGAACAGAAGCATTAAAGCCAGGAGGCCAACATTTATGGAACCCACTCTCTGGGCCAGGACACTGTCAGTGCAAGCCAGGGGTAAAACAGCAGGAATGTCACAGAAGAAATATTCCACTTGACTGGGGCCACAGTAGGACAAATGGAAGGTAAAGGAGGTCAAGATGGTGGCCTGAAGACAACCCACCAACCCCGCTGCTATGACCAAACCAAGACAGACTCCAGCTTTCATGATGAGCATATACCTCAATGGGTGACAGATGGCAACAAAGCGATCATAAGCCATCACAGAATAGAGGCAGCCTTCAGTAGAACCAAGAAGATGATAGAAGAAGAGCTGTGTAGCACATCCTTTGAAAGAAATGACTCGGCTCTGGCCAGAGAGATAGAATAGCATCTTGGGACAGGTTACAGATGGGAACAACATGTCAAAAATAGACAGGAGTCCCAAGAAGAAATACATGGGGGTATGAAGGGTGGAGGAAGAAACGATGGCTGTAAGGATGAGTGAATTTCCAAGCAGGGTGAAGAGGTAGATGAATGAGAAGATAACAAAGAGCACAGCCTCCAGTCCCTCTGTCTGAGGTATTCCCAGTAGAATGAACTCGTTCAGCAATGTGTGATTCCTCATGTTAATGGAACGGTGGTCTGGGTGTTCACAAAAGACATGAAAACATGAATGTGGAGGCTGATTGTTGTAGTTACAGAACCAGTATATTCACTGGCACCAATCTTTGTTTAAACATGAAGATAGTGTTGAAACTAGGAATTAGGAATTCTCCCAGAGACATTTAGGGACTAGTGAAGCATATGTAGATCTTCACATCTTGAGATATATGCCTTGGTGAATACAGATACAAAGCAAAATGAAACATTAATGTGGTGAAATACTAGATAGGCTAAGAGAACAACAATCTCAGTACTGAAGAGATGAACATAATGAATGTACACAACAATGTATGCCCTAAAGTAGACCAATCTGCAAATCTGATCCTCCTGATTTCCTTCTAGACCACTGCTACAGCTACTCAAAGATGTGGTCAAATATTCTAATTATTCATCAAAGGTCAATTTGGTAACCCACACTTTTGATAAGAACAATGGATTGAGATACAGTGCAGTGAGCATTAATATTTGGGTTGTATTAATATCAATCAAATTGGATATACTTTGAAGTTTTAGTACTTTGTTTGGAAATACACATTTGTCTGAAAAAAAATAAGAGTGACTAATTTAGTTATTTTCCAGGGGTTTTAAATTGTTTAGAGATTAGCAGCTAATGTATACTACATCTTAGCTTTTAGGTTTTAGTGAAGTCACATCATATATAAAGATGGAAATATGGTATATTTAATCTTACTAACAAATGGTATTTTTGAGGACATAGCACAATGAAACTAAAATATTTCAATTCTGCATTTTTTGTGTGTTTTCTACATTATAAAAATTTTTATTTTTATTTTTCTGTGGTAAGAGCCCTTAACATGAGATCTAGTCTATCTCTTCGCAGGTTTTAAGTGTTAACTCCAGGGACAATGTTGTACAGCATATCTCCAGAATGCATTCATCTTGCATTACTGAAACTTTAAACCTGCTGATTAGTAACTCCCCATTTCCTTTTCTCCCCTGCCCATGACAACCACTTTTCTGCTCTCTATTTCTGTAAATTTCACTGTTTTATCTTAAGGGAAAAAGTCAGGTAACTGAATATGCTGAGAATGTGTAACTGCCACTGGGGTGTGTTGTGGTCAGCTGCCACAATGCTTGAGTATAGAGGTTCCTTTGAATTACCTAAGAAGAGACAATGCTTTCACTTGCTGTTTTTACTTTCATGACTTTTTTTTTTTTTTGAGATGCAAAGTATATGAAAATTGCCTAATTATAATTTCCCTGATTTCTATTCACAATTCCTGGTCAGTTTCTCTGATTCTCTGTTATAAGTAATGGTAATTGATTGATAATTTTATTCTCAAAAAAACTGGAAGTGGTAAGATAGAAAAATATTATCCATATATATATATATATATATATATACACACACACACATACACATATTCACACACACATATATACACATACACACACAAGAAATTATATGAAATTAAGTTCAGGTGCCATTAGACTACAAGATGTCTGAGAGTAAAGACTATAATTTGTCATTGAACTTAGAGCATTTATCAAAATGCCTGTGAATATCTGGCATTTAAATATCTGTTAGGAAAATGAATGAATGAAAAGTTGGACATTATGAATATACTGACTATAAATTTTTTGAAGAGATAATGTCTATTTTTGTTCACCACTGTATCTTTAGGATCAAGGAAATAGGAGCACCCAATAAATGTGTTTATTTGAATCAAATTCTTGAAAGCTCTGAAATTATTCCTTTTGTCCTTAGACTACCTTAAGCCTTTTTTATTCTCCCCAGAAAGCAATGGTTGTAGTGTAGGCTTCAGATTCTATGCCTAATAAAGGGAATTTAGATATTCATTGAAATGTTGAGTATCTCATTCCTGAGCTAGGAAGGATAAAATGAGCCTTGAACATCTTCAAAATTGCTAGTTATCATAAATACTTCTTGCTGGAGGAACAAACATACATGGTAGATGGAGGTAGAGAGTTAAGGAGGAAAAATGGGCCTCCCTGAAGAGAAGAAAAAAGAGAAAATTATGATTAGTGGAAAGTTTTGTAACAAAAAGAAGCAGATGTGAAAAGGAATTAGTGTAAAGATATCTTAAATAGGAAAAATTATTCACATAACCATAGGTACTATATATATCTAAGTTTATGTGATAATTAGATCTAGAATAGTGTTATCACAATATATGAATGAAATTGATTTACTTTATTACTGTCTATGGTATCAAATCTATAGAGATTCCATTCATTGTATTGAGTTCTTTGAATCTTTGGATCCTTTTGGGTTTCTTATTGGAGGAAAGCCAGTATTTTCACTTTTTTTCCTCCAGACTTCTTTTGTCTGCTTTCCGTGGGGGATCATCTGGACCCGAAGTCAGTTCGTATTTGTGCTGAAGTTGATGAAGAACGTGCATGGCCACTGGTGACCCCTATTCTCTGAATTTGTCATCTCTTTACATAGGCATCGGGGCAGGTTCTGAGCCAGTTCAGTTAGGCTCAATGAACTAAGAATGCAAAAAGAATAACTGCTATATATGCATTTTAACATAGTACTAGGAAAAAAATTTTAATAACATAGTACAGAAAAAGTAAAATAAATATGTGAGACTCAAATCATGAAAATGTAGGGGAATAAATAGAAAAAGAAGTTGTTAGGTGTTGGAAATCAAGATCAAGTAAATAGAAAAATATTACTGAAAATATTAAATGTTCTTATAATTGTGCTTGGTATATGGTGAATACCCAGTACACATTTACTTTTGATTAACTGAGATAATATTTATCTCACAGAACTGCTGTAAAAATAAATGTGATCATATTCCTGATGTAACCTTGGAAAATATAGGGAATAATTCTGTTGTTCTCTATGTGGATGAGAGGAGTCAATGGGGAAATGGTGATAAGGAAAGACATGATTTTTAAGCCAGGTAGACTTGGTTGCAAATATAGGCTCTTGTTTACTAATTTTGTGGCTGCTATGCCTTTAGTTTACTATCCCTATAATAGATACAGTATTACACGCTAAGGGTTTTTCATTGATTAAGCAGGATAATGTAGCCTGAGGTATGTAATATGGTGCCTGACATATGGTAGGTACACAGCAACAATTATTTTGTCCTTTGGGCAAAGGTAAAAACACTCCTGTAATATCAGCATGAGCATAGCTAATGCTAAATAACATGGTTTTGGGGAAATGTTTAGAAAATACTGCTGAGTACCCATGGAGGTCTTCACTGGATTATGCTGAGGTGCAAAAAATAACCAACATATGCAATGAAGAAGATTGGGAACCATGGCTTAAGTGCCTACTGCATCCCTCATACCCCACATGCAAGTACCCTTCCCAGCCATTCAAAACACCATAAAATATGAATATTGTAATACATGATACCAGTGGTACAGGAGGTGAAACCAGTCACATTGGTGCTGATTCTAAAACAGTACAGTATAAACATGATTTTTTTTTTCTGTAGGAAAACATTCAAAGCAAAGAAAACCTATGAGAAATATCTGATGAAAATAGTATCATTTCAGACTAAGATTTTATTAATCACAATTTAAAACATTTTGTCCTCATATCTTCAAATAGCATTTTTTAAAAAAATCTTAAACATTTAAGTCCCTCACCATTTCTAGATCCATAATCAGGCAGATACATAGACATCAAACACACATGGAACTGAGAAAGATAATTTAAATAGTAATTTAGGGTTGCACTCATAACAGAAATGGATACAGCTTTTCTAGAAGATTCAAGTCAAATGTAAACATTTGTCTGGGAAAGAGATATCATGGCATATTAAAAGTTAGAGGTCTAAAAACCCAAAGTTCAAGTTCTGATTTTTGGTAGTATGACTATAGGCTGGTAATTTATGATCTCTGAATCTCAGCTTCTAATGTTTACAGTAGCAGAAAACATTCCCAGCATCAATAGCCTGAACCTTAAATGATCAGTGAAAATTTATCCTTCCAACTACAACACTTTTAATAGTAAAAGCGAACATTATTAATAATTAAGGCAGGACAATAGGGATAAAATAGGAAAGCTCCTGACACACCATTGCATGGTCTCCTTAGTCATAGGCCCCTCATTGGTGTCTCACAAATCTGTATTTTGACATCTACACTATAATTGTGCTTCTGGAAAATGTGGGATGTTCTTATAATTATACTTGGAATGTGGTAAATATCCACTAAACATTTGTTTTTTCATTAACTGGGATAATATTTCTTTCAAAGAATTGAAGTCAAGATCAAATATGATGGTGGTGTTTATGAAAGATTTTGATACACAATAAGATGCTATATAATGGTTCATTATTATTATATTCACTATAGGGAGTCCCATGGTAAAGAATTTCGGAAGACACCTGCATGGAGATGAGAATTGATGTCTTAAGCCTGAGTTAGACCACTAGGAGAGACAGGATGAAGTCAGGGCAAAATAGGATTGGAGGCCAAACCTTGACAAACACTACATTTTAGGAAAAGAAGGGGAGAAGCCATTTATAAAAAAGTGTATATATACTTCAGGGAATTAGGAAGATAATCAGGAGAATGTCTTTTAACCTACTTTTGTCTTATAAAGATTATTATTTTCTGTATGTCATAGAAATATATTTTCTCCATGTCAAGGAATATGTCCAACTAATTTTTAATCCTAAGCAACCGTGGGGCTTGGAACAGGACAGGATGCTGAATTAATCAGCAATGAACAAAGAAAAGATTAATGAAATTCACTCCTGCATGCTGTGTGAGAGAGTGAATGGAGGAAAGGACCCTGGTCATCACACAGAATGCGAAGGAAGCCCTTCATGGTGTTTTCTTCCAACAATCCTTGCTACCCAGGTCCCTAGAATGAGGGTAAAACGTAAAAATTGAGAAAAACAAAGAAGTTCTGAGCACTTACATAGTTGAGAGGATAGTGACTGGCTTAAGTAAGGAAAACAAGTGTTTTCCCCCTCCTTTTATTTTCAGTTTCTTCTGCAGAGCTTTTGTCTCTCCATCCTAAATTTTTCTTCTCCCTAGATCCCAGGGAATTGGGTTTGGGTTCTCTTGCTGTGGACCCCCGATGGTCTTTTTATTTTTCATTCAGGATAACACAGAGAGAGTCTGTGTTACAGCCTTAACTGTAACCTTAACTGCTGCCTTATCACCTAGGATGATCTCCTCAGAGTTAGCAGAAGTGAAAATATCTCCCACCTCTGTGGAGATTTTAAATGGTCTCATAGTCCCTCTGGAGCCTCCTGCATGATATATCCTGAGATTCAGGGAGCAGGAGCCCTCTGAGCATAGGGAGCAAATTAGATGTTGAGAGAGTTCAAGAGTTAGGAAATAGGATGTTTAGTAATCACAGTAATCTTTAAAGGAACTGGGAATCAAAGAGCTGTGGATTTATCTTGACCACCCCATTTTTCTGTTTGGGGTATATATTCCAGTGACACTTTTTCTCTTCTATGGACCTCAGAGATTTGGCCTGCCAAATCTGCAATTTCTCCAGTTTTTAGCTATCCTCTTGTCTCTTATGGCTGTGGAAGAAATTGTAATGCAATGAAGGGTACCCACCTTGGAGCCAGAAGGTTCAGGCGTGAAGAACAAGGCCTGTTTCTCATTAGCTAGGTGTCTGTAAGGTTTTTGGATCGTCCGCACCAGAGAAAGAAAGACAAGCAGAGTTTAAAGGGTTAAGTAAAGAGGCTTTATTGGAGTGCTCCAGGGTGAGGGTAACCAGATCCCAAGGGAGGGACCCGGGTGAGGTTCCCCTGTCCCCACCCTGGGAGAAACCAGGGGCTCCGGAAGTCACAGTCGTCTGGGACTGAGGCAAGGGTATTTATATGCGGGGAGGGGCATAAGTGGAGGGGGGCTTGCTTTTTAGGTGCTTGTTCAAGTGGATTATCAAGTTCTTAGTGAGCAGGATGTCTCTGGGGCTGCAACAGGGTGTCTCCAGGGTCAGGTAGACAGCGTGGGGGCTGGGTGTGCTGCCAGTCACAGGATGTGACTGGGCCTGGTGAGGCCAGGTGTTTGTTCAAACAGAAAAGTGGGGCTGACTCACTGTTTAGGGCAGAGGGGTTTGTAGCAGGGGAGGGGGCTACACGGCACCCCCACCAACCTTACAGTATCCTTGAGCAGGTCAGCAGTTCTCACTCAACCTTAGTATTGTAATTTGTAAAATGGAGTTATAACAGTATTTCATAGGGTGATTGTGATGGCTAAATAAGATAATGCTTATAAACTTCCTGACATCCTGTGTGCTCCTGTGATATTTATTATTTCTTGAAATTGGATGGATTACAACATCGTCACTTCATTGTCAGACTCCTTCCCTCTCCCCCTTCCTCTCTCTTTCTTTCTCTTCCCAATTTTAAGATGAGGTGTTTTTTTTTGGTGGTTTCATTTTGTTTAACTATAGTAATTACAGGGAAAAAGATGGCGAGTAGAACAAACAACCAAACCAAAACTAATATTACTAGATTTATAAAAAGTATAGAAAATCTCAGAATCCTTTTCACAAAAATAGCCTGTTGTACATGGAAATATAAACGGCATATGGTTTTCGAGATTCTCAGGAATCAGCTGGCCATCCCAACAAAGGGAAAATGGAACTAACGTTCAGAGAGTGTCTACTTGTGATAGATGCCTCAAAAAAATCTTATTTTACTTAATTATAATAACGTATGTACAGGTTAGGCATTATTAGTCAATTTGACCAATAATGACAGACTCAGAGTAAATCATTTTCTCATGATTACATAACTATTAAGTACTAGAAGTAGGAATCGAGCTCCAGACTGCTTGATAGTGATGGGACCAAGTTGGTCCTATTATATCGGTACCTGGTTCCTAGTTTTCTCAACGATTTCTTGACCCTCTGGAAGAGCAAGGTATGTCTTTTACTAGTCCTCATAGATTTAGATCCTTCGGCTTCATCCTGCCTATCTGCATTGGCACTTATTTATGCTTTTGGCTTGTCAGAAGCATATTTGTTTGTAATGAATGAAATTTGCTACTCTTAAGCAAAGGTCAGCATCTTCTAAGAAATTTCTGACAAACAACTAAGTGGCTTTATGATGACAGGCATTATTCCTGTCTGCAATGAATGCAGTTTGATGTATCATGTAAAATACTTAGCACTGGTTTCAAAAAGGAAGTATAAATAAATATATATATATATATGTGTATACACACACACATATATGAAAGTGTGTGCATATATATATATATATATGTATATCTACCCTAACTATTCATTTATCTATGATAATTTTCTAGTGAGCCCAGTTTGTGTGTGATTTTTTTCAAATACTAAATTTCCAAGTTATCAGTGATCATATGAAAATGATGCCTATTAAGTATGATTGTTATTACCAGGTAATAAATGTGAGGCACATGTCTGAGCATCTGTTCATTTGGTTTTTTTGAAATCTATCTTACCATATCTACGGCAAACAGCAATTATAAGATGTAAGAGTATATACAACCACTGGAATTTATATGTATTTATTCATTAATCATTTAATTTTATGCATTTCAGAATTTTTTTTCTTTAAGGTGTACAAGTTTTAAGAGGACATAACAGGCTGAAGTATGATAAAAACCACAGGAAGTGTTAGATGATTGCTATGGAAACATCAGAGGAGAGAGAACAAATAGAACAGGAGACTTAAATGAAGACTCTTTGATAATAAAGATAGGGAACATTGAAGAGAGTATCAGAAATGGGAGGATGAGCAAAACAATTTGCTGAAAGTCTGTTCTGAACCAGTGCTAAACTTTCTCTGTTTGTGTAAGACAAACAGCCCTTATTTCAGGAAGGGAAAGGACTCCCAGAAGAACTGGGGAAAAATAAGTGGCAATCTATGATCGACACGCACCGGCATAGTTTAAGCTACATGTGTGCACATTGGGGACTGGATTGGATATTGTTCTCATAAGACACAGATCTCCCTTTTCATTTCATCTAGAAGATCTAAAGACAAGAAAGTATCTGAAAAAAGAATTAGCTGAAGCTTTTCCTCTCATTGAAGCAGGGTTTGCTAAACCTGAGGAGCCAGATTCTAACTTTGAGCGGTTTACAAAGGTTTACCTTGCAGTTAGCGAGAATATCAGCTGCTACAAGCCCATTTACGATTAAAGAAAGGAAAAGGCTGTGCAGACAGCCCTGGTTTCCTTTTTCAAGAAAGGGCTTCAGTGGTGAGCTCCTCTCCTCCAACAACAGACTCCAATCCTGATTCTCCAGCACCATCCTCATCGTACCCTTCTGATTAATGTCACCTACCTTCCTTTTTGTCTCAGAAATGCTCCTTCCAGTAAGCAAGACATTGATGCAACATTAGGTCAGTGTTAACCTTTAATATTCTTCTTTGAAATTTCTCCTACCTCCATCTAAACTTTTTGTATGAGCTTGTTTTTATGCTCTGTTTGTTTGAATGAAAAGAAAGCACAACAGTTTCTGTAACTTATTAGTACAGTACAGAGGTATTATTATTACAGTATTATGCTGTATTATTATTACCACATACGAGCCATTATAGTGTTATTATTACTACTACCCTATATGCGCTGTTCCTCGGGGATCCCCAGTTACATAGAAATCTGACCTAAAGGCATTCTCAGGAACACATCTCTGTAACCCAGGCAATGCCTGTATGTTTAAGAATTTTCTATCGGTCCCTTACTCATGTAACTGCTACTTTATAACCGGTCCCTAGAAGGGGGCGGGTCTTCCTGGAAATTTCGACTGCTGTTGTTTTCGCTGTGCAGTGACTCAGAGCACTCCCGGACTTCTGGAGAAGGTAGGCGACCACACAGCCTGTCCTGGGACTGGATGCCACCCCCTACACCTGAGGAGTAAAGTCTGCACATTCTAACTTCCTTTCCCCAGATCTGAAACCTGTAGGGGCTTCTTGTAACTGCAAGTCCAAGAGGTAAGGGATTTAGTCCTGGTGTGTGAACCCCAGGGGGTCTCTGCAGCTTTGGCAGTTTAGGGGAATCTTGTGTGGGCTGGAGGGTGGATTTAGCCATCTGCTAATCTCAAGGCTCCTCTTGCCACTTTCATTCTCTTTTACTTTACCTTTTTCTTTCTCCTTCTTTCTTCCTTCGATATGGACAATTGATGTTATTTTTTCAATTTTATGTAAGTTTATGCTGCAGAAATTTGGTCCTAAGCCTTCACCCACCCAATCAGTTGCAGCCTATAAACGCTTCTGTCCCTTCTGTAATTACCGGGACATTAAAAATCTAGTATTGAAAATTGAAAGATTAAATTACTCTCATTTTATCCAAGCCCCACCCTGCATCCCAGATCTTTCTCAGCCAGATTCCAAATTCTCTAATTCTCACCTGCAATAGGGCGCAGGGTCAGGCAGGCTGTGCCACCCAGCTCCCCCCACCCCCTGTACCAGAGCAGCTCAGGGCTGGGACTCTGCATTCCTGAGGGGCCACCTAAGAAGTAGCTACCTGGCTCAGGGAGAAGCCTTCTATTCTCCCAACTTCCTGAGATTCAAGGCTTTGACCTTGGTCAGCCCCTGTGGCCAGTGTTTACCTATGCATTTCTAGGTGCCCTGCTGAAGTGCCATCCTGAGGCCCAGAACTAGTTCTGATGCAAACTCACTTTGCACTGGGAAGGGCTGGGTAAAGGTTGTAGAATAGCAAGTTTCCCTCGATGAGGGATTGGTTCTAGGGTTAGAATGAGGAAATGAGGGCTGTTTCTTTGTAGGGGACACCTCTCTGCTCCTTTTTCTTCCACTCACAGACAGGCTTGCTGAGCATTGCCCAGCCTGAGAGCTTTGGTTACCTGACACAATTCCTTCAGCTGTTTTACTCCTGTTGATTCTCCTGCTTTAAGGTCCCTGCTGCTGTTATTAGCAATTCTTCCCTCCCCAACCCCCAGCCTGTGCACCGGAGAACTTGCCCCAGTCAAGGGTCTGCATGGAAGCTCTTTTCCTGAGCATCCTCTCTTTACCTCACACCTGCCACTGTCCCCTGTGATGCTGTCAAATTGTGTGCCAGGTTGCCACATTCAGTTTTTATCCAGTGGCTCCAAATAAAAACAAATATGAAATGAAAAGCCTGATTTATGGGTGCTGATGTGTAGAGATGGAGCAAAGCGTGTAAGAAACACCCTTGCCATCAGATGGTTGATCAACATGGACATTGACTTGGATAGGATGGGTGGGATGTTTTAAATGGTGATTAGGATAAGTGTAGGGGCATAGAAATAGTCCTGCCAAAAGCTTCAGAATCTTTGAGGGTGAGTTGTTAGGAAGGAAAGCTGTCTTTCTCAAAATCCGGTGTTTTTCTGGTTTGTTGTTTCGTTAGGGAAACGTGAGGTCTTCGGTGACTCATCTGTCCCTGGGCCTCTGGATAAATATATTAGTTTCATTTTTCTTCGGCATCCTCTGTGTGCTGCGCAAGGCCATTTAGCTCATTGAGGCATGTTTTCAGTGAAAAGCCCCCTTATTGGTGCTGAAGGTTGCAGGTCAAGTAATGCCTTGACAAAACGTGGAGCGGCAAGCCGGCAAATGATCCAGCTCAGAATTGTTCCAGAGCATCATCCAGTGGCATTAGGGGCGATCACTAGGGCCAAACAAACCCACCTGTAGACTGTCAGGATAAAAGAATCATAATGTAAATTATAACCTCGATATGTAAAATTTATCTGTTACCATATCACAGGAAATGATTGTTCAGGATTACAATAAAATTTGGGAGATATGTTTAGGACAGCTTGATTTAAAATACAGGACATGCATATGTATAATATTTATATATATGAGAATATCCTGGACAGAGAAAACAAACAGTGGCTTCAATAAAGAGCCCAAAAAGAAAAGTCACAAGGTAAGCGATCAAAGTTGCAGGAGCCCATTTTGGATCACGCACCTTCTCACATGCAGATCTCTGAATAGCATAATCCTAAGTGAATTAGAGCAGAGATTTATAGGGAACAACAGTAATTACAATAATAGGAATGATACAGATGTTTGTCCTCATTGATTAAATGCCTCCTATGGGCCAGGCACTGTTCTAGGAACTTCACATATATTAATTCATATATGACATATAGGTGTTACGGTTCTCATTTTAGAAAGAGAATTCTGAGTTCAGAGGAGTTGGTTAATGACACCTGTTCAATTTTATAAGAAGTGGTGTATTACACTTTTTCAAAAGTGGGATCAGTGTTTGAACCGGCCTCGTGTGTTTAAAAAATTTCCTGTTTAGTGGATACTAGTGAGTCTCATAGCTTCCCCGTTCGGGACCAGCCTTTGAAAAAAGCCTTACTTTTGGAATCTTTGCCCCCTTCTTTCCAGGTTCCTTCTTAGTGCCAACATTAGCCCTTTGAACGTATTCTTATGCCAGACAGAAGCACATAAGATACTGGTGTTGTAATAGACAACTCCCAACATGTCACTCTGTTTGTGATGTGTCTTTTCTGCAGAAACTCTGCATCACCATGATGACCCCCTGTGGCCTACTCACTGACAGACAGTGGCCAGGTAAGCCCAATTTGTGACTCTTACTTGCATTATATCACAAGGCTTGGCCTGCAGGAGGCATTGTCTTAAAGCTTGTTGAACTCTTGAATTCTGGTCTGTCTCCAGTGCCGCTGAAGAGTATCTCTGTGAGCTTGTCCATTAATGAGTTTGTGACTGGTGTGTCTGCAACCCTCAACTATGAGAATGAGCAGGAAGTTCCTTTGGAGGCTGCCTTTATATTCCCCATGGATGAAGACTCTGCTGTCTACAGCTTCGAAGCCTTGGTGGATGGGAAGAAAATTGTAGCAGAATTACAGGACAAGATCAAGGTACTAGGGATGAGTACATTAGCTCCTCTCTTCTTATTAATGCATATTCTTTAGTGTCAGGGTTGATTTTTTAGAGATGTTGCCCTGATTCTTTGGCTCCTGGCTTGAAGGAATTATAAGCCATGCCATGCTACAGAGAGATGACAGACACTAGCATTTCTACACAAGCAGCTTTTATTGCAGGGTTGTCAGCGTAGAATAGAAAGTGAAAGTACATTTCGTGAGCAGAAATGGGTCTGTTTCCATGAGTGGAGAAGAACCTACTTTCATGTCTATGCCTTATCATATGCTAAAGTGGGGGTGGAATGTTCATTGCTGTCCTGGGAAAAGGGTGGAGAGTTCTTAGAATTAAGGTCCCTCCCATTTTTATCCTTATAGGGTAATGTCCAGGGGTTGCCATGACAATTGTAAACTGTCATGGCACTGATGGGTGTGACTTTTCCTATGCTAATATATGTTAAAGAGGAAAAGGTCACCTTTAGACATGAGCTCTCAGATTCTGCTCATGCTCCTGGCCAGGAAAAGTCCCTAAACTCAAGTTCTTGCCATTGCTGTTTAGCTTCTAAATGCATATTGGTCTCCTCCTTTTTGCCTTCTTATTTTTCTGTGTAGGGCTGGCAACCTGCACCTGGCCCCTAACATTTAGGATACCTGTCAAATGCAACTTCACAAAACATGCTGATGTTGCAAGCTCTTTCCTCCACTCCATTCTAACTGCTATTTTCCTAAAATCATTTGCGGTGGAAGGCGGGGGCAGGTGGGGGGGAATCAATCAGAGACATTCAAAGTATAGCTGTGAACTTGACAAGACCAATCAGAGTCCCTCCCCATCAGGTTGCTTTCTGCACTACTCGTGTCTTCATCAACCATCTCACCTTTGATGTTACCTTTCTTTCCCACCCTCACCCTGTTCTCCTTAGGCCCACACAATCTATGAGAATGCCATCTCCCAGGGGCACCAGGCCTTCTTACTGGAGGAGGACGTGAGCTCCAGGGATGTCTTCTCTTGCAATGTGGGGAACCTCCAACCTGGGGTGAAGGTGGCACTCACCCTGAGATATGTGCAGGAGCTATCCCTGGAAGCAGATGGTGCCCTGCGCTTTGTGCTCCCAACTGTCCTGAATCCCAGATACCAGCTCCCTGGTGAGTACCCCTTCCCTTTGAATGATGGTCATGGGGATATCCCCTTAAGGTTGTGTGTGGGTGTGCTAAAAAGAGTTGACAAGGAAAACACAATTATGGTACCTTTTTATAGGATGTTCTCAGGACAGTTGCCTTAATAGGAAGACTCCTATAGTCCCTTTGGAGGACCTGCCCTACACACTCAGTATGGTCGCCACCATCACTTCCCAGCATGGCATTGAGAAAGTCCAATCCAATTGCCCCTTGAGTCCTACTGAGTACCTTGGAGATGATAAGACTTCTGCTCAGGTAATTAATGAGAGAGTACAATTGTTACCAGTACTCCTGTTCCTTGGGTCTTGACTTGGTCCTCACCCAGTTTATCCCAACTGTTAACCCAGACGGAGTTGCTTGATGCTCCTTCCTTATCCCTGTTTAATGTCCAACGCCTTCTCTCCATTCTCGCTTCTGCTCCTGATAGTGTTCACTCAAGGAAGAAGCCTGTAGCCCTCAGCTCTGACATCAGCTCCAGGAAGCAAACAGTGATAGTTCTAATGTGGCTCCTTTGCCTGTCCCCAACTCAGGTTTCCCTGGCTGATGGACACAAGTATGATCGGGACGTGGAACTCCTGATTTACTACAGTGAGGTGCATACCCCCAGTGTAGCAGTGGAGATGGGGATGCCTGAAATGAAGCCAGGTATTTTCTTTCTCCTTTTGTAGTAACCTGCTAGAGCGCAAATTGCTGCCTTGGACTTATCCTCAAAGTAGTCTCACTTTTTTCTTCTTTCCAGTAGCAGGTCAAACATACCCACATGAAACATTGAAATAGCTTACACTGTGGCATGCAAAAATGGTTAGGTTTATTGAATATCATGTAGTGATGTCATGTAGGCAAACTTAAGATCAGTAGAAAATTGGGCAAAAGATTGAAACAAATAATTCACAGAGGAAAACAGCCAGTTTATAAACATATGGGACAGTGATCACTCTTATAATGGAAATTGCAATGAAATGCTGTTTCATTAGAAATGCAAATAATGGTAATCATATGGCATTTTCCCCTTTCAAATTATCAAAGATTTCCAAATCTGATAATGCCTCATGCTTTAAAAGTTATGATGAACTTGGCACTGTCATAGATTGCTTGAAGCAAAATGATTTGGTATCAACTTTTTGAGGAGAAATTTGGTCATATGATTCAAATCAGTGTTCATTTTGGTAATGTCAATTTTGGGAATGTTACTTTAGGAAATAAATCCAAATATAAGTAAAACTAAGAACTGAGCTGTCCCCTGCCATTTTAATGATATCAAATAGTAGTAAACAATCATAATGTTTTTAAGTTGCTAAATGTACTATGCAAGGTACACTTGATGAGTTATCATGCGGTTATTAAAATAATGTACGTCGACAGATTGAAATAATTTGGAAAAAAGGCCTCCAAAGAATGTTAAGTAAAAGAAAATTAACTTATACAGGCTAATTACCACAGTAAAATAACCTACACATTAGGAAAAACATTTAAAAACACAGGAAGTATACAAGTAGTAATTATTAGATTATGACTGTTTCGTTTCTTAATTTCTTTTTTTAATAAATAACTTTTATTGATTCATTCATCACACCTACATGTAGTGTCACCTGGAGTTTTTTTCTTATTGTGGTAAAATATGCATAACAGAATTTACCATTTTATATATTTTTAAGTATACAGGTCTGTGGCCTTAATTACCTTCACCTTGTATAGCCATCACCATTATCCATCTCTAAAATTTTTTATCCTGTCCTAGTTTCTCACTTTATTTTAATGTCTCTTATTTTTAATTTTTTAAAGATATATATGTATTTTTTCTTAGAATTAAAATTGTTGTATCTCATGTCAATCTGTTGTGCTCCTGGGGCCTTCCTGGGCTGCCATGCCAGTGGATTTCAGGGACCAGGAAGCAGGACTGGAGGGATACTGCCACTTACGAAGCATTTTGCACAGGAGGGAGTGGAAGCATCCTTGGTGACAGCCCTATTTCAAGTGATGTGGCTTGGTTAGGCTCTCGCTTCTACAACTATAGCTGCTGTGAACACATTCCCAGTAGTTGGTTTTCAGTAGGCCATCCCACTCTCTCATCCTTAATGTTTGGCCTACGTGGCTTGATATTTGTGCTCACAAATTGGAACTCTTTAGTTTGCCCTCACTTGTTCAAACATTCTTCTTCAGGGGCAGCTGCCCATGATAAGACATTAGAGGGGCTCCCAGCCTCAACCAGGTTTGCTATAACCAGCTCCTCTTCCATGAAGTTCCATGATCTTTTTTGTTTTTCTTTTTATTTCAGGATATTATGGGGGTGCAAACATTTTGGTTGTATGTTATGACTTTGCCTCACCCAAGCCAGGATTAGAGGCATGCCCTTCCCACATACAATGCTCACTGCATCCATTAGTTGTGAGTTTACCCCACCCCACGCCACCCAACCCCCAGTGAATATTACTACCATGTGAGCACCTTAGTGTTAATCAGTCAGTGCCAATTTGATGGCAAGTACAGGTGGTGCTTATTCTTCCATTATTGTGATACCTCACTTCGGAGGATGGGCTCAAGCTCTATCAAGGATAACATAAGAGGTGCTAGATCACCATTGTTTTTGTAATTGAGTAGTATTCCATTGTATACATATACCATATTTTATTAATCCACTCATGGATTGAAGGGCACTTGGGTTGTTTCCACATCTTTGCAATAGAGAATTGAGCTGCCATAAACATTCGAGTGCAGTTGTCTTTATTATAGAATGTCTTTTGTTCCTTTGGGTAGATGCCTAGTTGTGCTATTGCTGGATCAAATGGTATTGCTATTTGTAGCTATTTGAGGTATCTCCAAATTCTTTTCCACAGAGGTTGCACTAATTTGCAGTCCCACCAGCAGTGTATGAGTGTTCCTGTCTCTCTGCATCCACGTCAACATTTATTGTTTTGGGACTTTTTGATAAAGGCCATTCTCACTGGAGATAAGTGATATCTCATTATGGTTTTGATTTGCATTTCCCTGATGATTAGAGATGTTGAGCATTTTTTCCTATATTTGTTAGTCATTAGTCTATCTTCTTTTGAAAAGTTTCTGTTCATGTCCTTTGCCCATTTATTGATGGGGTGGTTTGATTTTTTCTTGTTGTTTTTTTGAGTTCTATATAGATTCTTGTTAGCAGCCCTTTATCGGATGTGTAGAAAGCAAATATTTGCTCCCATTCTGTAGGCTATCTATTCGCTCTAATGACAGTTTCCTTGGCTTTGCAGAAGCTTTTTAATTTGATCAAGTCCCATTTATTTATTTTTGTTGCTGCTGTGATTGCTTTGGGGGTTCCCTTCATAAATTCTTTGCCCAGGCCAATGTCTGAAAGAGTCTTCTCAACATTTTCTTGTAGGATTCTTAAGGTTCCATGTCTTAGGTTTAAGTCTGTTATCCATTGTGAATTGATTTTTGTGAGAGGTGGGGATCCAGTTTCAATCTTCTGCATGTAGTTATCCAGTTTTCCCAGCACCATTTATTGAAAAGAGATAACTTTTTACATTAGTTACCTGTTTTTTCCTTGCCTGTTGGCATCTCCTTGGGTGCCCACAAAATATTCCCATAACAGTAACCTTATCTTTAGTCAGCATTATTTTAAAGGATTATTTACAGCAGAGAAAGTTTCATCATGTTGGATCTCAAAAGGTAAGGTGGAGATCTCAGTCCCTTTCCTTCTAAGAAGTTTCCTTGGCTCCTCTGCAGATTTTTTCACCTGTTCCCCACGACCAGCTCTGCAGGCCATAGGGGGACATCAGAGATAGCCTGTATCAGTCTTGTGAATTCCTTCCAGCTGGGCCACTCAAGTCTTGCTTCCTAGGATATATATTTGGTCAAGATGATTTGCTGTTCTCATCCACACAAGGAAGCAACTGACAACCTTAAGTGGCAGCTTGGCTCAGTAAAACCATGTAGAGTTCTGCCAAATGAAACATGGCACTACATGATGAAAACATAAGACCTTATTTTTGCAAACTTAGAATAGACATACTTAGTATATTAAGAACATGATTTCTTTTAAAATTAAATTCATGATTTAATAAAATAATTCCATAAAAATAAAATTTAGAAATAATTTTTATAAAATTGTGACTAAGAGCTTAATCTAAGTTGAGCACTAGACTGAGCTCCTTAAGTATATTATTTCACTTAACCTCACAATAATCTTGAGGCAGATATGACTGCTGTGATTCTTCAGATGATGACACTGGGGCTAGCAAGCGGAGGAGCTAAGGTTTGAAATGCCTCCTTAAAAACAAAGGAAGCTGAGACTCGTGGTAGTACAAATAGGTTGAGCCAGGCCAAAATTACAGTAGATAATCCACATATTGTGCTTCCTATTTATCTGGTATTCTAAACAGTTTAGATACATTAACTCATCACACTCATGGTAACCTTCCCAACTTCTGAATATAGTGCCAGCTCTATTATAACCAGCTATCTCTCAGAATGAAAAGGAATCTACCTTGCCCATCAAAAAAATTCTACTCTTCTGTCAAATATCCAGACATCTGCATTAGGT
Source organism: Varecia variegata (assembly GCA_028533085.1). Classification (NCBI taxonomy): domain Eukaryota; kingdom Metazoa; phylum Chordata; class Mammalia; order Primates; family Lemuridae; genus Varecia; species Varecia variegata. The sequence goes on along the minus strand of CM052438.1, from coordinate 100,835,844 downwards.
AAATGTTATTTTTGAACTAGTGTTCTGTTAGACATTTGCTGGGTCACACCCATTTTACTTAGAAACCATTTGGTCATTGGAGTACCCCACAGCTAAGAGATTAAACTGAGCCATGTCCTGTGGTCATACTGAATCTCAGAGCTACTGAAAGTAAACCCTATAATCCTCGAATCACTTTGTGAAGATAAGATAATGGAATTTAATTTTATATTCTCTGAACTGTAAAACTAGAGGTGATATCATGTAGCCATTTTCATTTCATTTGTATCTCAACCACATCATTCCAATTCCTGCAGCAGCTTTCACTTGCTCCAAAAAATAAAGTCACAGCTCTGACTTTGACAACTTAGTCACATAGGCTGGACTCCAGTAGTCACTGCCACCCTGTTGTTTGGATGGTGCCATTAGAATCCAACTCAGATCCCAGTGCTTCTCTCTTCTGGGGACCATCAGTGGACATGAAGTCTGCCAGCTTCATATCCAAAGCAGGCAGACTCACCTTGGTGTAAATGAAACTAACTATACTCTCAACTCTTGTAAATTGTCATTCTAAAAATTGTCCACACTTTTTCAAAGCTGTAATTAAAGACTTAAACAAGGACACCATGTGATAAATTCTCCTCCATTGATTTGATTTGAAGAAAAGGTTTGCCTCTGCAGATAAATTTGTCTGATTCTTTTCTTTTTTTTATTTTTGAGACAGAGTCTCACTTTGTTGCCTGGACTAGAGTGCCGTGGCGTCAGCCTAGCTCACAGCAACCTCAAACTCCTGGACTTAAGCGATCCTACTGCCTCAGCCTCCCGAGTAGCTGGGACTACGTAGGCATGCGCCACCATGCCCGGCTAATTTTCTTTTTTTCTATATATATTTTTAGTTGGCCAGATAATTTGTTTCTATTTTTTTAATAGAGACGGGGTCTCGCTCTTGCTCAGGCTGGTCTCGAACTCCTGACCTCGAGCGATCCACCCGCCTCAGCCTCCCAGAGTGCTAGGATTACAGGTGTGAGCCACCACGCCTGGCCTAAATTTGTCTGATTCTTTTTGCAAATGCTGAAACATGTTAACCTAATGTGTCTCATTCAGTGACAATATTTTAATTATTGCTTATGCCCGCTAACCTCTAATCACTTTCTTCTCTTTCCTGTCTATTCTGATTTTGTCTCCTTTATATGTTTATAACTCACGTCACATACCCTTTGCAAACAAATATGGTATAAGGATCAAACACATTGTTATACATTTGAGTTTTCTCAGCTCTCTATTGAATTTACTACCATTGATTCTTCTTGGGGACATTAGGATTCTTAAGTTCTTTTTTGTCTTACAGTTCTTGTATCCTTTCCATGTAGGGTGTTTGTTGGAAGATCCATTTGCAATGGTGAGTTTCTATCCAAATATCCCAGAAGCCCAGCCACCAAATACCTGTGGAGAATTTATCTTCCTCATGGACCGCTCAGGAAGTATGGAGAGCTTCTTGAGTAGCCAGAGTAAATCTCAGCCGCGTATAGAGGCCGCCAAGGTAAAACTAGTATCTTTCTTTTTCTGGGTCACATGCCCAAGGGAGGATGACTCTGACGGGTTAAATTACGGGGCATTCAGAGCCGTAGGTCTGTTTTCAACTGAGCTACAGCCAGCACAACCACCCTGAGGCTGGCCTTGGAATGTAAGGAGGCACAAAGCGGGGGTGATGGCCCATACCCTCAAGAGTCAGAATTTCAGGGTCTGTGTGTGTGAGAGGATCCTCTCTCACTCTGTCCCCTCATACTCTCTTACCTTCAGGAAACACTGATTTTGCTGCTGAAGAGTTTACCTGTAGGCTGTTATTTCAACATCTATGGATTCGGCTCTACGTATGAGGCATTCTTTCCGTAAGTTTCTGGAAAGGCCATAGAGTCCAAAATGATACTTTAAAGAAAGGGACTAGGTGGTTAAAAGAACTACTACAGAATCTGGCATTGGGAATTTCAGGTAAGATTGTCATTCGATGGGGGTATCCAGTTCAGGGACTCAACACTAGACAATGTCTAGCAGACATCCTGTGACTGAATGTGTTTGTTTTTCTCAGGGAAAGTGTGGAGTACACTCAGCAAACAATGGAGGAGGCACTGGGGAGAGTGAAGCATATTCGGGCAGACCTAGGGGGCACTGAAATCTTGGCACCACTCCAGAACATTTACAGGGCACCCTCCATCCCAGGCCACCCCCTACAGGTAAGAATTGGAACAGAGCTAACTGAAGGGACAGAGAGAGTGAAATCTCAGTTCAAGAATCAGATTGTTGAAATACGGTTTGTAATTCAGAGTCGTCTATCATATTGTAAAGAGGAAAAAAAAAAAGACAAGAGGCATTTTTCTTCTTCCTTAATTCCATGTGATGATAGGCAATGGAAGTTGTTTTATGGAGTGCCACAAAAGCTTAAATGAAGCTAGAAGGGGGAGATGCTGAAAATTCCCTCGGTTCTGATCAGACCATGTGAGAATGTGGTGCTAGTGACAGAGGAACATTAGGGACCTCATGACTGTTTGAAGAGGCATCAGAGCCTCTGTATTGAAATAGTTGAGTTTCTCAAAGGCAAATTCTGGTATCTTAAGATGAACTTGATAGAAACTTGATGAGTATTTTCTTTCTTTGTACAGCTTTTTATCTTCACAGATGGAGAAGTTAGTGACACATTCACTGTAATTAAAGAAGTTGAAATCAACAGGCATAAACACAGGTAGGAAGACAATGTGATTTCCAGGTGACTGGATCCACGTAGTGCCACATGTCATCTAGTGTT
>CM052438.1:100796857-100832565 GCA_028533085.1 Varecia variegata | reverse complement strand
CTTTAAAATTCTGTAGCCACCTTGTTCTCAGCAAATGATTACTCGGTAGTGTTAGCATTCTCCGGCGATTACTGCCCAAGTCTGTTATTACTATTATGGCCATTACCAAATGGTTATTTTTAAAATTCTGTCAGCTTTCCCACATTTCTTAGTTGACCTCCTCCTGTAAAGAAAAGCTTTTTCTCTTCCCTCCCTCCCTCCCTTCCTTGTGTTGTATCAATATGTACTCTCAGATTCTTTCATTATTTTCAACTTATTCATTTAGATTCTCAAAATTTTCAGGTGTGGCCAGTGAGAGCCTTTTAACGTCCTCCCGTGTCTGTTTCACGTGTCTTTGCTTTGTGTGTGCTGCCTTTGTTTCTGTCACAGGATGGGTTAGACTCACTTGTACTTCCCAGCCCTGCAGTCAGCTGTTTGCTACAGGAAGCTCAGTTGCTTTTCGTGACAATGATAAATAGAAATCAGCGTTTGAGTGCCAGGTGTGCTTTTTACTATCACTCTGTTATTGATTCCAGGCATTTTCAGCAGATGGAACTGGCAGATGTTTAAAAAAAACTTAAATTTTATTCATGCCCCTACTTCAAAGGTAACAATGTAACATTCTTTTTTTTTTTGTCTCCGATTCCATATTTATGCCTTCTTTTCTCCATTATGAAAAGCCTAGTTTCTCACAAAGTCAGTAAATTTATTCATTTCCTTAATCTATAAATAAGTAGTTCATCCTTATCCACGGGGTATTTGTTCCAAGACCTCCAGTGGATGCATGAAACCGTGGACAGTACTGTACCCTATATAAACTGTTTTTTCTTATACGTACATACCTGTGATAAAGGTTAATTTATAAATTAGGCACAAGAGATTAACAATAACTAATAATAAAATAGAACAATTAAGTAAAATAAGGGTTGCTTGAACACAAGCACTGCCATACTGTGACTGTCAATCTGATAATTGAGACCACTACTAAGTGACTAACTTAGTAGTGGGGAACGTAGACAGCATGCAGTCGGTGGACAAAGGGAAGATTCATGTCCCAAGTGGGACAGAGCAGAAGGGCACAAGATCTCATCATACTATGCAGAACAGTGTGCAATTTAAAACTTATGAATTGTCTACTTCTGGAATTTTCCATTTAGTATTTTTGGACTGTGCTTAACCACAGGTAACTGAAACTGCCAAATGAACAGCAGATAACATGAGACTTCTGTGCACACAAAATCTCTCTGTAATGTTTTATAATTCTTTGTGTAGAGGTCTTTATCAATTTTTTTAATTCAATTTTTTTCCCTGGGTGTTTGATGCTATTAATCTTTTACATAGTATTTTTGTAACAATTTTATTTGTTAGATGTTTATGTCTATAAGAAATTGGTTTCAATACCTTTTTGTTACATTGACCTTGTATTTAATGACTTTGATTAATTTAGGTATTAATTCAATTATGTTTGCAAATTCTTTTAGATTTTCTATGGACAATCATTTTTGCAAAGAAAATGGTATATTTTTCCTTTCCAATTTTTTTTAAGTTTTAATTTTTTTTTTTATTTTTCTTTATCAGGTTAAGGAAATTTTCTTTCATTTCTGTCTTCCAAATTCTTTTCTCTCTTTCTGTCTTTTTTTGAATAATTAATTGTCACATTTTATCAAATGCTTTTTATGTCTCTGTTCAGATCCTGTATTCTTTTAATATATGACACAATGATTATTCTTAACGTTAGACAAACTTTAAATTTCTGGAGTAAACCCAAAGTAGTTTTGATATATTAACCTGTGTCAAATAGTTTTGATTCAGTAGGCTAATAATTTTTTGGGGGAGGATTTGAATCTCTTTGCATGGGAAATATTGACTTATATTTTCTTTTCTTATTATATCTTGTCATGTTTTGATATCATTGTTATTCTAGTATCATAAAATAAGCTGCAAAATTTGCCCTTTTTCCTGTTCTCTCAAAGATTTCCTTTCTTAAATGATTACTAGAATTTGCCAGTGAAGCCAGCTGGGCCTGGAGAGATTTTTGTGGGAAGATTTTATTTTTTCACTGCTCTTAATATTATGTTCTTGTGTTTCATGAAAGTTTGTATATTTTATCCCAATTTTCAAATCTCTTTGCATTAAATTGTCCATCATGTTGCCTAATACTGTTATTAAATTTTATAGAATCTGTAGTGATGTTAGCTCTTCAATCCTGATGTGGGTTATTTGTTCCTTTTCTATTTCTTTCCTTGCCCTACCTAGATGTTTATCAATTTTAATGATCTTTTCGAAACACAGCACTTTTGGGTTTGTTGATACTCTCCATCATATGAGTGTTTGTTTTCTGTTTCATTAATATCTGTTCCTGACTTTATTATTTTCTTTCTTTTACATTCCTGGGGTTTATTGAGTATTCTTTTTTTAACATCTTGAGATGCATGCTTGATAGTTGATTTTTAGACTTTCTTTTCTAATGCGTTTATTCAGAGCTGTAGATTTTAGCTGAATTCTAAATTTGGATATTCCATTTTGCCATTGGCATCCACTTAAGAATATTTTCTAGTTATTATTATGTTTTCTTTCTTAGGCCTATATAATTCACAAGTACAATACCTAAGTTTCCAATATTTGGGGATTTTCTATTTTTTGGTTAGTTGTCAGATATATCAGAAGAAAAATTATAGCAATTCTTTGAGCCTCTGGAATATATGTTCCCTCTGAGAGGATTTATTCTTTGCTTCTGATGGGTTGATAGACTAGGAGCAGATCATTTTAATGCAGTTAGGATCTAATAAACTTCAGTCATTACAAGGGTTGGTTTATTTCTGATCACCTTTATCTTTAGTGTGTAGTACAGAGTTCTGTTCAATGACCTGATGTGTTTACAAGGGCACCTCTTTTTTGGAAGGCCAAATTACTATTGTTTTTTCCTTCCACCTGTGTGAAACTGCCTAGCTTTTCAGCTGTCCATTTTGTGTTTGGCACTTGCTTCAAAGGGTAAAGGGACACCAGATGCCAGGATCGTTTCTCTTGGCTTCCCTCCTCTCCCAGGTCTCAGCTTGAGATTTGTTTATCTTGGTATCCCTTTGATGCTTACAAACAAATTATTAAAAATATTGTGTACAGCTTTTCTAGTTCTCTGCTGGTTTCAAACAACTCATTCTGGCATTGCCGTAAGCAGAACTTTCAAGGAGTGTTGTATTTTAAGTCTGGAGTAATATATTTAAGTTATAGTTCTGCTTGCTGGCTGTTTGGACAAATCAACTAAGCTCTCTAAGCTTTAGTTTCCTCACTTGAAAATGGGAATACTGATAGTAATTACCTTATAGAGTTACTGTGAGGGTTAACAGAGTATACCTATGTAAAGTATTAAGGACTGTGCTTGACAGAAAATAAGGGCTGTAGGAAATATAGCTATTATTGTAATTATTTTATTTTTATTATCACCCACATCTAGCACTTTAGGGAGTTCTAGGCATACAGTTAACCACCAAGAAGTATTGTTTATTTTTGGTTTTATACAAAAATTATAAAAGGTACATAAAAGTACTTTATAACAGGGTACAGTTCAAAGATCATGTTAGAAATTTAAAAGTGGCGGTATCAATATGTTGGCAGACTGTATTATTTAGGGAGTATTATAACACATCACTGCAGTCTGGTCCTTAGCCTTATAAGTGTAATGCATTAATCATAATGATGACATCACTAGACTTGGAAAAGATGACTCACACTAACCCATCTCAAAAGAGACTGATACATAAACTAAAATTTTAGTGTATTAATTTAAAATGAAAGCTATTTCTGTCATGCCTTCTAAAAATTCTTATTTTAGTATTACCATTATATTCTCTGTTTCTTCCATTTAGGAGACTAAATTATGGTTAAGAAGCTATTTGGTGCACTTGGACTAAGGCAGGGTGAAAACTTTCCAGTTAGAGGAAGAGGAGGCACACTTCCCCACTCTAAGGATGGCCTTGCCAGGGCAGATAATGGCACCAGAACAATGATAGGTGGGCATTGGTGATAGTTTATCTTGTTTCCTTCATTTTCCTGGGGGATCTTGTAGTCACACAGGCCAGTGCTCCAGTGCCATCTCTATCATTTAGCAGGTGTGTGATCTTGGACAGATTTCTTAAATTCTCTGGGCCTCCGTTCCTTATCTACAAATTGAAGTAGAGGCCTGCTTATTAGGAGTCTTGTGATGATTAAATCGTATTATTTAAGGCATATTTATAGCTCCTAAAATGTAGAACATGCTCAATAAATGATAGCTATTATACTTTTATCAAGAAAGCAGATTATCTCTTGATACATTTTTGACTATTACGTGTTAATTTTATAAGTTCACTCTTTAGTTCCTGTCTCTAACCTTTATGCTTTTACAATTGCAGATGTTTCTCATTTGGTATTGGAGAAGGTGCCTCCACCAGCCTCATAAAAGGCATTGCCATGGCCTCAAGAGGTGCTTCAGAATTTATCACAGGCAAGGACAGGATGCAGTCCAAGGTGAGAGAAGGGCTGTGTGTCCAGAGGTAACACTCCAGACAATATGTAGAACAGGGTGGGGCACACTGCACAAGGGCAAGGGGCAGCAGTTTGCCTCAGGGATGTCTTTTTTTGTATCCCCAAGGCCTTGCGCAATATACTTAGTGGGAGGTACTTTTGGCCTCATGTAAAAGGGGGCCCCTGTCTGGAGAAATGGTATCTGGTCCATACATAGCTGAAAGCCCAGAAACGAGATGCTGAAAGAGATTGGGGCCTGTGTATTGAAGACCAGAGACAGAGAAACTAAGAGCTTTGGCCGTCATGATTGTGGTTCTAGGTCTGTGCTTTAGGACCTCTTTTGGTACAATATCCATCCTCCATGCAAGGGTACAAAGAAGAGGAGAAGGAACAATTGTGATATGCCTAATGGATTGGAAGAAGTGGTAAATCGGTAATTCCATTTGATCAGTCTGCACAAGGAGGAGACATCTTGATACATTTCTAAGCTCCTGTTTTCCACTTGATGCTGTCTCTTGTCTAGTCCCCTTCTCCAGGGGCCTTGTTTCTCAAACATTTTCTTCATTCACACTTACGTTTTTAAATTTTTTGGCTTTATAAGTAAGGCAAGAGAAATAATGCCCATCTCCTAGTACAGCATTAAGAAGAAGGCATGCCGTGTGTTACACACCATATCACCTTGTACATAATACGTATTCAGTTAATAGTAGCTCTCATTGTCAGTATTATTTGTTTCTGCTTGTTCTATTCCCTTTCTTCCATTAGGTTCTTAGGACCCTGAAACATTCTCTGCAGCCCGTGGTGGAGGACATCTCTGTGAGCTGGGATTTGCCTCCTGGTCTATCTGCTAAAATGCTTTCCCCAGAACCAACTGTCATCTTTAAGGGTCAGAGGTTAATTGTCTATGCCCAATTGATTGGGGTGATGCCAGTGAGTTCCCATTCTTTTTACTTCCTCTAGTTGGAGTAGCTACCATACTGTACTGAGAATTTCTTTAAAGCTGGTGGGTGGATTTGGATGTCAGGGAGAGATTGGACTTGTAGGTAGAGCCAGCCTATGCCCTTCCTCATCATTTGGGGCTCTGGTTTCCTGGGCTACCTGATTCTTAGCCACATATTTTAATGTATTGTGTTGGGGAGCTGCCCCTGTTCTAATCCTTTTCTTGGTGATCTCCTCCTTCCATCACTTCTACTCTTCTCTAATTTGTAGCCAGAAGAGACAACAGGGAAAGTATGCCTCAAGTATGCATTCCAGGGCGAGAGTTTTGAGGATAAGGTGACGTTTTCTCTACAGCCCAAGCCTGATGCCAAGTGAGAATTCTGTTTTCCTTTGTTATTTTCTTCCATCCCTCCCTTCCTCTCTCTATCTCTCTCTCTCTGTCTCCCCCCTGACCCCTCCTGCCATCCTTGGAGGTTGGATTTGGGCTCAATTGTTTCCCTACAATCACTTTTTATTTCTAAACCACCCAAGTCTTATCTCTGCCCTTGTCTGACTTTTTCTTCCCTCTGCTATTCCTAACTTTTAAGAGCTCAGAGCAACTGGCATGTGGGTGGCTTTCCCTTAGGTTCAGGAAATTTTTTTTTTCTTTCAGCCTCACCATTCACCGCCTTGCTGCCAAGTCCTTTATCCAGACCAAGGACATGGGCCTCATGGAGACTCCAGCAAGTTATAAAAGCGAAGTATTGAACATCAGCCGTGAGTCTGGAGTCATAAGCTCCTTCACAGCTTTCATTGCTATCAATAAGGAGCTCAACAAGCCAGTTCAGGGACCCCTGACTTATATGGACATTCCAAGGCCAGTTCTGTTAAGAAGGCTCAAAGGAAGTGGTGAGTTTTATCTCATGCAAACTCCTATGGAATAAAGAGTCCTGAATATCTGAGCACATTATTTAAAGGAAAAGGTGGTGGAACATTCTTAACTTGCCTCGTTTTTCTTGTCCTTCCACATATAGGATTTCTGGCTAGTGTTAAACTTTTCTGTCCTAGGGAACTCCAATGTATCCCATTGGCAAGTAGATTTTAAATAATCCAAGAAAAAAACCCAAACATTAAAACAGAAAGTGCACATAAACATTGAATAATCAAACTCTCAAAATCCGAAGTGGATTTATCTTTTTTTTTTTAAAAGCAGCATTATTGAGATATAATTCACATATCATATAATTCACCTATTTAAAGTATACCATCCAGTGGATTTTAGCATGTTGTGCAACCATCACTACAATCAATACAAGTTTAGAGCATTTTCATTACCTAAGAGAGAAAGTCCATTACCGTTAACAATCATTTTCAGTTTCTCTTCCTAACCCCCACCTATCCTCTCCTGCACCCCATCCCCCTCCCTCCATCCCCAGTAATCACTTACCTGCTTTCTGTCTCTCTATATTTGCCTATTCTGTCTGTCTATATTTGGCTATTCTGCACATTTTGTCTTTGTATCTACCTGTAATTGTATATGCTTGGACCAAAATCTTTCCATTCCCCCACTCCCTAATTACCAGGTCTCTGGTAACCACCATTCTACTGTCCTTCCATGAGATCAGCTTTTTTATTTATTTTTTATTTTTTTGAGATCAGCTTTTTTAGATTCCATGAATAAATGAGATCATGCAGTGTTTATCTTCCAGTGCCTGGCTTATTTCATTTAACATAATGTTCTCCGGGTTCATCCATATGGTCTCATATGACAGGATTTCATTGTGTTTAATGGCAGAATAGTGGTCCATTGTGTATATATTCTACATTTCGATATCCATTTATTCAGTGATAGATACCTAGGTTGATTCCAGGTCTTGGCTATTGTGAATAGGCAATACATGTCAGTACAGATATCTCTTCAACATACTGATTTCAGGTCTTTGGATATATATCCATTAGTGGAATTGCTTGATCATGTGATTGTTCTATTTTTAATATTTTGAGGAACCTTCATAATGTTTTCCATAATGACTGTACTAATTTACATTCCCACACACAGTGTACAGGGGTTCCATTTTTTCCATATCCTCACCAAAACTTATTATCTTTTGTCTTTTTGAGTCTAACAGGTGTGAAATGGTATCTCGTTGTGGGTTTGATTTGCATTTTCCTGATGATAATGTTGAGGTTTTTTTCATATACCTGTTGATCATTTATATGTCCTCTTTTGAGAAATGTCTATTCAAGTCTCTTGTCCATTTTTTAAATAGGTTTTTTTTTTTTTCTTACTATTGAGTTGTTTAAGTTCCATGCATATTTTGGATATATTAACCCCTTATTGCACGTTTGTTCTGCAAATATTTTCACCCATTCTGTAGGTTGTCCCTTCAATCTGTTGATTGTTTTCTTTCCTATGCAGAGGCTTTCTAGTTTGATGTAACCTATTTGTCTATTTTTTGCTTTTGTTGCCTGTGCTTTTGAGGCCATATCCAATAATTTATTGCCCACACCAATATCATGGAGCTTTTCCCTTATGTTTTCCTCTAGTAGTTTCCTAGTTTCAGATGTTACATTTAAGTCTTTTATCCATTTTGAGTTAGCTTTTGTATATGATGTGGAATAAGGGTCTAACTTTATTCTTCTGCATGTGTATATCCAGTTTTCTCAACACCATTTATTATAGAGACTGTCCTTTACCTATTGTGTGTTCTCAGCAACTTTCTGAAAAATTAGTTGGCTGTAAGTGTGCAGATTTATTACTGGGCTTTCCATTATGCTCCATTGTTCTATATGTGTGTTTTTATGCCCGTACCATGCTGTTTTGGTTACTACAGCTTTGTAGAATATTTTGAAGTCAGGTAGTGTGATGGTTTCAGCTTTGTTTTGTTTTTGTTATTTTGTTTTGTTTGTTCAAAGTTGAAACTCAAGGTTGCTTTGGCAATTTGGGTATTTTATGGTTCTATATAAATTATAGGTTTTTTTTTATTTCTGTGAAGAATGTCATTGGTATTTTGATAGGGATTACATTGAATCTGTAGATCACTTTGGATAGTACGGCCATTTTAACAATATTTTTTCTTACAGTCCATGAACACAGGATCTCTTTTCATTTACTTTTGTCTTCTTCAATTTCTTTCATCAGTATTTTATAGTTTTTAGTATAGAGATTTTTCACCTTCTTGATTACGTTTCTTCCTAAGTAGTTTAATTATTTTTTAGTCATTATGAATGGATTACTTTCTTGATTTATTTTTCAGATTGTTTGCTATTGGTGTACAGAAACACTATGGCTTTTGGTATGCTGATTTTGGATCCTGAAACTTTACTGAATTCATTCATTACAAACAGGGACAATTTAACTTCCTCCTTTCCAATTGGGATGCCTTATATTTCTTTTTCTTGCCTAATTGCTCTGGCTAGGACTTCAGTACTGTGTTGACTAGAAGTAGGCACCCTTGTCTTGTTTCTGAACTTACAGGAAAAGCTTTCAACGTTTCACTGTTCAGCAGCAATTAGGCAAGAAAAAGAAATATAAGGCATCCCATTGGAAAGGAGGAAGTTAAATTGTCCCTGTTTGCAGATGACATGATTTATATGTAGAAAATCCAAAAGACTCCACCAAAAAACTATTAAATGTAATGAATTAATTCAGTAAAGTTTCAGGTAGAAAGACACAGTGTCTACTGGTCCCTGGAGCAGGATGCACTCTTGAGGTGTGTCTGATTTCAATATGGTGCTGTGATGTAGCAACATGAGTTATGGGCAGCACAACATAGGTCCTTCTGTGGAGTAATGTAGCAATATGAACTCTAGGAAGCTCCCTAAACAGGTCTCAGGGCTTTTGAGGACTGTAGGAATCTGTAGAAGTAACAGGAAGTGTGGGGGGCCTCCTGCTTACATTTTCCCCACATACAGAGTACCTCCTGGTTCCCAGCTGATCCTCACTAGAGAGACTAGGGGGTGGCAGAAGCAGGGTGTTTTCTTCCCTTCTCTATGCAAGCCATCCTGAGTATTTGTGTCCGACAGGGTTTTTATCCCTCCCTTGCTGTTTGTACTCCAGCGCTCCTCTTTAGACTTTCTAGTCAAATGTCATCATATATTTGTTGTTTTTGTCCTTTTGTTTTCATGGGGGGTGACTATTAGGTACCTCTAGTCAGCTATCTTGTTCACATCCTGATTAATCTTGATAATTAGATGGTCAATGAACACACAGTTGGCTGATGAATAACCTGGTAGTGTCAAGGAATGGGTGCCAAGTGCCAGGAGTATCTCAGTCATCAAGCAAGCTGTCTTGATTATAGAGACTGGGGACTTGAGGATTTGGGTCAGGTAAACAAATTCCCTTGACAGAACCCCACAACTGTAGGGAAATGTATCATATTACTTCTAGAGGCAGGCTTCAAGTTGAATCCTGTGTTATTCATGCAACATTTATTTCTTTAAACATTTAACAATTTTAATACCTATTATAAATTACAGTACTTATTATTAGATATACAGTGATTAAAAAGTGCAGTTCCTGTCCCCAAGAAGCTTATAGACTGGGGTAAGGGGTGAGCAGAAAGGGAGGGCAGGCAGCAAACAGATGAACAGATTTTCAAGAAAGTATAAGGAGGACTACAACATGGGGAAGCCCAAGGTGTGTGAGAGCAGGTAGGGGAGGTTTCAGCCCCAGTAGTGGTGGTATGATAAAGAAATCTTTCCCAAATAGGTAACATCTAAACTGAGACCTGAAGGGTTGGATAGATTATGCTTCAAGGAGTAGGGCACAAAAACATTCTAGGTATCAGGATCAGCATCTGAAAAGACACATAGATAAGAAAGAATAAGCATTGATACAAATGATGTAGGTGTTATACTTTGGCTGGAACATACAGGATCAAAAAGAGAATGAGGAAAAAGTAGAAGAAAACAGAGGTCTAGGGATGTTGAGTTAGACTGTAGGAATGATCATTCATTTGATACGGAACTCACTCAGGATAATCATAAGACTTTGCAAAAAGCCCCATGGGCCGGGTCTCAAATTCCTAGGTGAATGATGAAGAAGGACCCAGAGACTGGTGAATGATGATGGTGATAATGATGATAGCTAAAATTTGCATGGGCTTACTAGGTCTTTTTCCTAAGTACTTTCCATATACTAAGTTATTTAAACCTCACAACAAATCTGTAAGTTAGATACTGTTATTAACTCTATTTTTATAGTTAACTGTATGAAACAGTTTAAACCATATCTTGAGGGAGATTGAATGAGTTACAGCAGGGGGTTGATGTGGTAACTGGATAATTACCTGGTAATTGGATAATTATCCCATCTATACCAATGTGAGAATGGTTTGAGAAGAAGCAAGGTTTCTAGGGAGACTAGATAGCAATGTATTGTATTGAACCAGGAGGAAGAAGTGGTTTAAACTGAAGTGCTAGCAGTGAGTATAAAAAAGAAGAAAACAGGTATTGCAGATTATAATAGGGTCAGTTTAGGGATTGATTGAATGTGGAGGTGGTAAGTCATTGATGATGATGCCCAGACTTCTGCCTGGCTAACTGATTAGATTATAGAATCATTTATTTAAGTTCAGAGGAAAAAACAGGAGTAAGTTTAGAGGGTAAAATGTTGAATTATTTTTAGAGCATTTTGGACTTGAGATGCCTATGGATAATCCACAGAAAGACGTCAAGTAGTATTGACAGATTGGGTGTTCAAATTCATGTCAGAGATGAAGATATACATTTGGCAATAGTTAATGTCTAGGTAATAACTAAAGTCATGAGAATGAATGAGATTATTTAGGGGGCAGGTATAAAGTGAGACCAAAAGGGGATTGAGATTGAAACTCTGAAGAACACCCAGTATGTAAGGGGTGGGTAACAGGGGGGTCCACAAAAAGAGTAAAAAGGAACCAATGAGGTGGGAAGAAAAGGAGTACATATTCAAACTAAACGAAACTATGTTATAACAAAGGGAGTTATGAAAGTATCAGATGTTACAGAGAGGTCAAAATAAAAACTGGAAAGGGAATATTGGGTAATATCAAAGAAGTCCTTGATTATCTTACTAAGAACAATTTCATCAGTGTGGTCAGGAGAGACCCTTATAAGATGCCAAACAGTAAATGAGAGGTGAGAAATAAGAGGCAACTTGCATGGAATCTTTTTACAAATGTTAAGCTGAAAAGCAGAGGGAATACAGGGTGATATCTATAGAAGGTGTTGTAGGCTTTAGGTGGGTTCTTGTATGTTATATCTCTTTAAAATATTAGAATGGGGGAGATTTGAGAATGATGCAGTGTTCATAGGATGGTGCCAATAGAGAGGGTTAAAAATATTGGGGGCTGGGGGGTTGTATCTGAGTGGGAAGGGTGTTTGAAGAGGTGGAAGGGGATGAGATCCAGAACAGCACTATGGGATCACTTCAGTAGGACCAGTCCATTCTCCCACTATTGTTAGGAAGGTGAAGAAATGTGATAGGATTAGATTTGCAGTTCGTAGCCTGAGGAACAAGTCTTTGGAGTTTCTTTCTGATGAATTTTCTATAGTTTTAGTGAAGTAGACATCAAGATTAGCTAATGGGCTATAATAGACTGAAAGTGGTAGAATAGAGAATTTGAAATAAAGGAGAAGGTTTGAAAGACCCATTGGGGACAATTGAAGAGTGGAAGGCCCAGGGAGAAACAGACACATTTGTCAAGGAGTGTTGAGGGTCCACTTTCTTTTGGATACTTTACCAAACAACTAAAGAGAATCGTGGTTTATGTGATGCATTTCAGCAATATTCAGCAGCTTCAGTATAAAAATGGCGGCGTGAGAGTGTGGCTTAATTTCAAGAATGGGGTTTTTGCCAGAAAGTTGTGATGAACAGAAATTAGGGATATGGAATTGATAATCTTCATAAGAGAGTGGTACAGTCTTGGGCCTGATATTTAGGGCTACTAGAGAAGGAAGTATAGATGGAAGGAGGTTGAGACATAGAAGAAAAGAAGAGGAACCAAGGTCTTAGTGGTAAAGATGAGGTCAAAGATCAGGAAAAATAGGAATCCCCGAGTTAGGAAGCTGGGAAAATCAGGTACTATATTTTAAAAGTCAGATTTTTCAAATTCATTTTTTCCAAGTGGAAATATTCTGCATGATAACCAGGTTGTCACAGCTTGGGAGGAAGTGGCCAAAGTAGAATGGAGTGAAAGTCGTAATATTTGAGGAAGTCAAGAAGCTTTGCATTAGGGTGTTGGATGGGCTATGTACATGGGTACCGAAATTTTTCAAGGTGATGGCAGGCTTTGCAAGGGAGTGGAAGTCTGCAGTCTAGCTTTTAGATACTTTAGTGGATGATGGAAAGGGACAAAGAGGTTGGAAGTTGACAGTAGTGAGGACATGGGGAAGGTAGCCCAGGTGATGGTGGAAGAGTAATGGTCTGGATGCAGCATTAGGAGCTGGGTACTTGGAGTATGATACATTGAGCAACAACCATTTGAGAGGGAGAGAGGGAGAATAGTTTTTTGGGGAAGATGAATTGGTTTTAAATTAAGACTTAACAGGAAGAAGCCTCTTGTCCGGAAACTAAAGATGCAGGAAAGATTGTTTATTTAGACTGTGTCAGGGGTTCCAGAGGACAGAGTAGAAAGTAGGAAGAGAATTCAGAGGGTGAGGGTAGGTGCAGGAGCTGGGCTTATGAGAGAAGAATGGCACCATAAGGGTGGTGAATGAAGCCAATATGGATGGGAGGGTATGTCTCAAATTGTCAGCATCTTTTGCCCACTGCAGAGAGCCTCAGTCCTAATGCTTGTACTGGTATTTTTCAGGTTTTCCCTTCAGCAGTAATTTTGGTTCTGCATTGCCTCGCAGGAGTGCTGCTTATTGTGCAAGCATGACATACTTGGAGTATGATTATTGCAATAACTATACATCAATGAATCGCAAGAGCCTGAACCGTCTAGGTGAGCACCTTTACAGGGAGTTTTTCTCACCACTGTTTGTCTGTCACACATATAGCAGTAGCAATAGCCCAAGCTCAGAGTTGCAGCCAAAAGATGACATACATGGGTCTCTGTAGTAAGATGGAAAAGACTCATTCTCCCACCAATAGGAACAACTTGGAAACTCACCATACAGGTGAGGCGGGCCTCAGTTTACTTTTGATCTGTAGGGACTTAAGAGCTTCAATGCTCTCCTGTCTTTTGTCTTTCTCTACCTAGGAGGTAATCTGTTTGAAAAGCATCAGGCAGAAGGTGAGATTTGTTCAGTCCCTATATTTACGAAGGTCAGTCCAGCTACCTTCATTAATATAGGACCTTGAAGCCTACACAAAGGAGTTTGCGGTAACCCCCAGTTGACCAAACCCCATTGCCATCTCAGCTCACACAGCTTGCCTGCGGGCTGGGCCTTTCACCTGCAGAACTCTGCTGCCACCCTCTTTGCACCCCTGTGTACTGATTATCCTTTCACAAGTTGAGTTTGAAGCTCTTCTGGATGCTGTCTTTGACTTTCTCTCCATAGCACTCTTGCTATAGCCTGCCTCTGAAATTGGTAGCCTCTCCAACATATGCTAAGGGGCCAGTAACTCTGTAATTTCCCATCCTCTCTCTTTCCCCCCCAAAGCCATTAGAGAGAATCATCTTATACAGCTGATATCCCTACAGAATGCAAATGGTTCTTGGGATCTGAATGAAGATCTGGCCAAGGCCCTAGACATGAGTTTGAAAGATATAATGGCTGCACACCCTGCTGAGGTAAGATCCAAATGACGAAAAAAGGAATAGGTATGTTTTTCAGGGAGGGAGGGAGGTAATGAGAATTGGAGTGGATCAGGACCCACCATAGGAATGAGAATATAGGGGGCCATAGACTAAATGAATTTGCAATCAATAGAGATGGAAGGTTTTTCTAGTTATGTAAGAGCAGAAAGAATAAGGAATTGATGGGTTAGCTATTAGGAGTTGATGATTTAGTGCCAATGGATGGCAAAGGGAAAGCAAAAATACTCTTCCACTTTAATTATATTTCCTGCCAATCATCTTAGTTATATAACTAATATTTTGTGAGTAATGACTCTGTGCCAGGCACTGTACTAAGCACTTAACATTTGTGATCTTATTTATTTCTCACATTGATTAAATAAGGTAGATCCTCTTTGTGTTGCTGTTCATACATGAAGAAGCTGAAGCTGAGAGAGGTGTATTAATGCATGTGGGTTTATCCAGCCAGGCAGTGGCAGAGCCACATTCAAGTCTACGATTATTTGTCTTCAGAACCCCCAGTGATAGCCCCACATCGGTCCTCTTCATACTAAAGCAAATGGTCCAGATATTAGAAAATGTTAATTAAAGTCGGGATAGGTGAAGTGTTCATAGGAACCATCTAGTTATTCAAATGAGCTCAAATATGCTAACAATCATAAATTATGTTTCAGAATTTCAAAGTAACTTGCTAAAACTTCTAATAGTCATTGAGAAATTGTTAAATATGAGACAGGTACAAAAAACCTAAAGGACAAATAATCATTCTGAATTTTCCAAATGTGGAAAGTGATTCAATGTACTTCAGATATTCTGTAATTGCACTGTTTAATGCAGTATGCAGTGGTCACGTGTGGCTATTGAGCCTTTCAAATGTGGCTAATACAAATGAGGAACTGAGTTTTTAATTGAATGGAGGTGTGCTATGATGTAAAATACATATTGATTTCAAAGAGTATAAAAAAACCAAAATATTTTATTAGTATTTATTTTATACTGATTGCCTATTAAAATGATATTTTTAATATATTGAGTTAAAACACATTAGTAAAATAATTGTACCTCTTCCTTGTTCCTTTTTTAAATGTGGTTTCCAGGAAATCTAAAATTACATATGTATCTGGTCTTATGATTCTATTGGAATATGCTGTCCTAGAAGTAATTAAATTTAGAAACACTTGCAGGTTTATATAAGGATCATGAAGTTTTAGCTTATATTCACTGACAACAAGAAAAGTCAGACTGACATTTCCTTCTTTGTCGTGGTAACCAGGCTAATAATCAAAGGAATAGACACACCTGGTGTATCTGAATTTCAGTAAGGCTTTGAGTTTTTTTTAAATGATGAGTAAGTACATGGACCAAGTACAAACTAGTTGAAAACCCGTAACACTGAATAATAAATTGATACCAAACTTGAAACAGAATTTCAGACCCACGAGGCTCTGAATTCTCTGAAGGTTCATAGTTTTAGTGAAGATTTAGAATAAGATGTAGATCAGGGCTTTCCTATTTGTAGATGACAAAACTGGGAGATAAAGTATTAGACAAGAGAATCAGAATGCCCAAAAGACTTATGAATTGCAATTTTCCATGAAAAAAAATTAGAATACAATTCAGGTACTATTTTGCATTCTAAAGTAAAAGTACAGAAGAGAAGCAAAATAACGTACAAGCACTTGCACATGGAAATAGGAGGTTTTTAGATGACTAAGAATAATATAAATGAGTATATTTGAAACATGATTAGTGGAGCGCAACAAGTTTAGCTGAAAAGCTACAGTATTCTCTCCAGGGGTGACCATTTAAGGAGATATATTTTAAAAATCATTATGATATTTGGGATGACAAGTGTGAAGATTCTTACTGCTTTGACATAAGCAGTCCTCTTAAGGAAGAGGGAAGGAATTGAGAATTTTGACCTGAAGAGTGCTCAGAGAGGACATGATAGCTGTTTCCAAATTTTAAAGGTCACGATACAAAGGAGGAATTTCCCTTTATCTGTTGACTCTAAAAATTCATGGGAGACAATTTTCTGCTCTGTGGCTGAGATTTTCTGTTGCGAAATATGAGCAACATGCTTAGAATCTCAATATTTGGCCTTCAGTTCTACTCCATTAGTGCTAGAAGGCTAACTTTGGGAAAATCATTTTACTTCTGTATGAATCAGTTTTCTTTCTTACAAATGCGGTTGATATTTTCTCATGATTTTGTTAGGCATCGAGGGGGTTCAAATTAAAAAAAAAATTAAGGCACTTTATAGAGTGATTATGTACGTGTTTCTCCTACCAGAGCTGGGTAATACTTGTCTAGGTGTTTTAGGGGTTTCTCACACTGTCTTGGTAGTTACACTGGATTTAAAACTTGAGACCTGTCTACCCTAAGACTTAGTGGATGGTCACCCCAATGGAGGTAAAGAGGGACTAGGTAATTCCATTTAGTAGCAGTCTGAAGGATGGTGAGTGGAGAGGGAGTGAAGCTTTTTGCATGCTCTTGGGGGCTTCCTGCTCCAACTTGGGGGCTACAAGGAACTGTCTGTCTACTGTACAGCTTGTGGATGCCTCAGGCTGGGCCACGATCCTGGCCGTGATCTGGCTGCATTCCAATGTGAAGGACTTGAAGTGTGAGTGGGAACTCCTGGAAAGGAAGGCTGTGGCCTGGATTCGCATCCATGCAGGTAGGAGCACAATCCTGAGACCCGTCTCCTTCCCTTCTAGGAGACTAGCTATCTTCCTAGAGAGAGTCCCATTGTCACCTTCCTCCACCACCCTGGTGCAGACTTATTCTGTTCTCCCACCTAGTTCTTTCCTTGGCAGAATGAGCGTGAAATCTTAAACTTGGGATGTAGCGGGGAGGTGAGTAAAGAGGGACAGGGACGTGGATGGGCAGTACAAACTGTGAGGAGGACAAGTGGCATTTATTTTCCTCGCTGTCTTGGTACTGAGTGTAAGACTGGGCTAGGGCACACATACTCCCCTTTTCTCACTGATCCTGGGTGTTTCCGGGGCCAGAGAAGACTAAAGAGAAGAGAAAAATCAGGGGTATTGAGGAAAGATAAAAGCAGGACTCAGGGTAGATGGTCAGGGAGGGTTAGAGGACTCTCATTGCTATGCCTCAGCCCTAACACTTGTTTCCCCTCACTACAGGCTCCACCACACAAGCACTTGTGAAAGCGGCTAATACCTTGCTGAAGTCATCTGTGAATCCTGCTATCTTTGCCTTCTGAGAATATCGTCCAGGGAAAGAAGTGCCTCTCCTTAGCTACTGCCACTTTCTTTACCATCTCTTCTGCTGATATGTTTTTGTGTTTTATACCTCTCCTGTCAGTTTCTTGCCATTAAAGTAAAGGATGCCAACCCCACCTTGCTTTTTTGTTCCAGGTTCCCTTTGCATGTGATCATCCTTTCCTTACCATGTCTACTCAGACAAGTGACAGTGGTCCTAGAACCTATTCCCTTCCTTGGAAGAGTTCAAAGCATTCATATGCAGTAATGTTCCTCCCAGGTTTTCCAAAGTGACAACACGAAAAATGGGTCACAAGGATTTCACACTAAAGGTAGCAGCACTGATGTCAGGAAATGCCTGAATTAGAGAAGTCTCTGCATTATATTTGTCTATGCAATTTCAATCTTATGTACTTATCAGAACCATACTGGTAAGCTTTGAAGTTTTCCATTCTTAGGAGGAAGAGTTAGAGGGAGGTAGAAAGCCAACATCAGGATCAATGTAACCTCAAGATCACAAAGAGAGAGGCTCACGAAGTCCACTGTGAGAGTTGGCATTACTGGGGACCTTGTTGATTAATTCCGCTGGGACTTTGCTAGCCTACCCTGCATGCCTTTCCTTCCTGCCTATGAGACCTGGGTTGAATTATACCTGTTGGAGACAGATGTTTCTCCTTAATCATTAAACATCTTAGAGGGCTATGGAATGGACGCCTTAGTCCTTGCCTGAATCTGGGAGGCCTCTAAATCAGGCTCTGATCTAGTGTAATAAAGGGAAGGGAGGGTATCACGGCAGTTTTACCTGGGACCTGAACCTGGATCACTCACCACATGAGGAAGAAAGGAGCTCACGCGATCACCCCAGACCCTTATGTCTCACATACCGTATCCCAGCGCAAATGACCCTGTTTGATGTGCTGTCCTCCATAATAACTGTTATATCAATATTAAATTACTGATTCTACACTTTGTTGTATCTTGTCTTTCATAGCTTCATTCATTGAACCTACACTGGTTTCATCATCCTTTGTTTTCTGCCCCAGCTTTGCTGATGCCTCCACTGTTCACACTGTATCCTGTCCCTGTATCTTCTGTTGTAGGCCGACTTCCTGTCTTATGTGAAGCCAGTAAGGCACACTGGTCAGAAGACTGCTGTTAGAATCCTCACCATACATTTCAATAGTTATGTGACAATGACCAAATGGTTTAACCCCTGAGGAGCTCGATATCCTCATCTGTAAAACTAAGGGATTAACTAAAGCTCTATTATCAGTGTCAGATGGAATACTCAAGAATTCCTAGAAGGACCTTAGTGCCTTTCACGCAGACAGGGGGTGGTCTAGGCCCGGGTTTCTTTAAGCTGTGGAGTGAACTGGTATTAGAAGAACTTGGGTGACTTGCACAGTGGTGTCTAATCTCCCAGATCTTTCTTCCAGGTTTGTTTATGCTGAATGTGATCCATGGAATAGAGCTGTAGCACCACCTGGAAGTTGGTTAGAAATACAGAATTGTAGGCTACACCAAGAACTATATCAAAGCCTGCATTTTAACATAAAGGTCCCCAGCTAATTTATGTGCAGTTAAAATGTCAGAAGGGCTTAGTATTTTCTTGAAATAGGTTTATATTGAAGCCTGTCATCTAGATAGGCACTATCTATGTACTATAACAAGGTAACAGTTTACTAAGGACCATGGAACTTGTACAACTACCCTCTGCACAAAAAGATACCACTTTATACTCATTATACAGAACATTTATTGTTACGTCTATTGTTTTTCTCTTCTCATCCTTCAGCTTCCATACTAGGACACAGCTTGCAGACTTAGTGGAGAGCCTTCTAAAGCAAAAATCAAAACAAACCAGTAACAAAAAAAAACACACACAAAAAAATTAATTTTCTCCTTTAAAATACAGAACCAACTACAGTTTTAAATTAGTGTGGTTTTATTTCTCTGTTTGAGCTCCCACATAATGAAATGTGCCAACTGTAAATTTCTCTAAGCAAGTATCAGTCTTCATAATCAGCAAGTAATGTTTTGGTACATTTGTTGAAACACCTTTTCAAGTCTGGTGCTTTGTGTCTTAAGGAAAATATAAAAATCCATCTGTGTTTTCAGAAACTCATGGTCTGGGCAAGGAGCCCAGGAGAGAAGCTGTTCCCATCTCCCATTGGTTGCCCTCACCCTGCACTTGTTTCCCACTTGCTGCAAACTTGGCCACAGGAAGGATGGCAGATAATGTTGCCTGGAGATTTCTTCCACTCAGCATCCCAAGAATGGAAAAATAAGCACCACATGTACTCACCATCAAATTAGTTTCACTGATCATCACCTAAGAGCACATTTGGGAATAACGCTAATCGGGTGTTGGGCAGATGTGGTGGGGGGAGGGGATGGGTGTATACATACATAATGAGTGCGATGCGCACTGGGGAATGGACACGCTTGAAGCTCTGACTCGGGGGAGTGGGGAGGGCAAGGGCAATATACATAACCTGAACTTTTGTACCCTCATAATATGCTGGGGAAAAAAAAAAGGAGATTCTTCCACTCAAACTGAGCCCAGCAGCTACAGTGGAAGGAACCCTGTACTACCTAGAATTATTAGTAAATTTCATTGCCTATCTTCCCCAACTCTAACCCAGTCACACTGGGGGTCATTTAGTATCTGCTGTTCCTCTCCCAACTCACAGCCATTGCTTCCTTAAAAACATGTCATCTGCTTCCTGGAATATCTGATAGACCAGAAGAAAACCAAGAAAAACCCCATGCAATGAACTAACTTTAGGTATTCCGTTTCTCCTTTCTGTTCTATAAGTTTTTGCCTCACATATTTTGATGTTCTCTTGTTAGGTGCATACACATGTAGGATTTTTATGGCTTCTTAGAAAATTGACTTTTTTATCGTTATGTAATGTCCATTTTAATTCATGATGATTTTCTTTGTTTTGAAGTTGGCTTTGTCTGAAATTAACATAGATACTCCAGCTTTTTTTTATTAGTATTAGCATGCTTATCTTTCTCCATCCCTTTAGTTTTACTCTGAGTCTTTATATTTAAAGTGGGTCTCTTATAGAAAATATATACTTGGGTCTTCATTTTTCATTTGTTTGTTTTCTTTTTACTCTACTCTATCATTGCCTTTAAATCAGTCTACACCACTCACATTTAAAGTAATTATTGACAGAATTGGATTAATATCTACTGTATTAGCTGTTTTCTATTTGATGCATTTATTTAATTTTTCCCCTTATTTTTGCCTTCTGGTTTTTTTTTTCTTTTTTTTTAATTTCAGAATATTATGGGGGTACAAACATTTTGGTTACATATAATGCCTTTGCCACACCCAAGCCAGGGCTATAAGTGTGCCCTCCCCCCATACAGTGTGCTCCACCTCCATTAGTTGTGAGTTTACCCACCCCCACCACCCTCTCCCACCTGACTGGCACTCAATGAATATTACTATCATGTGAGCACCTTAGTGTTGATCAGTTACTAATTTGATGGCAAGTACATGTGGTGCTTGTTTTTCCATTTTTGTGATACCTCACTTCAAAGGATGGGTTCAAGCTCTATACAGGACAATATAAGAGGTGCTGGTTCACGATTGTTTTCTGTAGTTGAGTAGTATTCCATGGTATACATATACCACATTTTATTAATCCACGCATGTATTGATGGGCACTTGGGTTGTTTCCACATCTTTGCACTTGTGAATTATGCTGCCATAAACATTCGAGTGCAGATGTCTTTATTAAAGACATTCTCTCTGGTTTTAATTAAGACTTTTATGTGATATGACCTTATCTATATGCTTAACATATAAATTATAATTTTAAGACATCTTTTTAGTTGTTGTCCTAGAATTTGTAATATACATTTATAATTAATTTAAGCCCACCTTCAAATAACACTGTATTTCTTTGCATGTAGTGCAGGTACCTTAAACAGAGTACTAATTCTGTTCTCCCATCTTAATCCCATCTCTAATTCCTTTCTCCCATCCATTGTGGCATTGCTCTCATTCATTTCACTTATTCATAATTTATAGTTACAAAAATATTACTATTAGTACTTTAAAAGTTACCTTTTAGGGATCTTAGTCATAAATTCTTTGTCTAGGCCAATCAATGTCCAGAAGAGTTCTTTGCAGGTTTTCCTCTAGGATTTTTATTGTTTCAGGTCTTACATTTAAGTCTTTGATCCATCTTGAGTTAATTTTTCTATGATGAGAGGGATCCGGTTTCATTCTTCTGCATATAGCTGTCCAATTTTCTCAGCACCATTTATTGAATATGTATCCTTTTCCCAGTGTATGTGTTTGTCTACTTTGTTGAAGATTAGTTAGTTGTAGGTATATGGTTTTATTTCTGAGTCCTTTATTCTGTTCCATTGATCAATGTGTCTACTTTTATGCCAGGACCTTGCTGTTTTGGTTACTATAGCCTTGTAGTATAATTCAAAGTCAGGGAATGTGATGCCTCCAATTTTGTTCCTTTGGCATATAATTACTTTGGCTACTCAGACTCTTTTATGGTTACATATGAATTTTAGAATTTTTTTTCTAATTTTGTGAAAAATGACATTGATATTTTGATAGGAATTGCACTGAATATGTAGATTGCTCTGGGCAGTATGGTCATTTTAACAATATTGATTCTTTCCATGAGCATGGGATTTTTTTTTCCATTTGTGTCATCTATGATTTCTTTTTTTTTTATTTCAGCATATTATGAGGGCAGAAATGTTTAGGTTACATATATTACCCATGCCCCACCTGAGTCAGAGCTTCAAGCGTGTCCATCCCTCACACAGTGCACACCGCACCCATTAGGTGTGTATGTACCTATCCCCTGCTCCCATTTCATCTGTCCGACACCCAATGAATGTTATTACTATATGTGCACTTAAGTGTTGATCAGTTAAATCCAACTTGATGGTGAATACATGTGGTGCTTGTTTTTCAATTCCTGGGATACTTCACTTAGTAGAATGGGTTCCAGCTCTACCCAGGATAATACAAGAGGTGCTAATTCACCATTGTCTTTTGTAGTTCAGTAGTAGTCCATGGTATACATATACCACATTTTATTAATCTAATCATGCATTGATGGTCATGTGGGTTGTTTCCACATCTTTGCAATTGTGAATTGGGCTGCTATAAACATTCGAGTGCAGATGTCTTTTTTATAGAATGTCTTTTGTTCTCTTGGGTAGATGCCCAGTAATGGCATTGCTGAATCAAATGGTAGTTCTACTTGCATCTCTTTGAGGTATCTACATATTGATTTCCAGAGAGGTTGTACTAGTTTGCCGTCCCACCAGCAGTGTAGGAGTGTTGCTGTCTCTCCACAACCACGCCAACATTTATTGTTTTGGGACTTTTTGATAAAGGCCATTCTCACAGGAGATAGGTGATATCTCATTGCATTTCCCCAATGATTAAAGATGTTGAGCATTTTTTCCTGTATTTGTTGATCATTAGTCTATCTTCTTTTGAAAAGTTTCTGTTCATGTTCTTTGCCCACTTTTTGATAGGGTTGTTTGATTTTTTCTTGCTGATTTTCCTGAGTTTTATATAGATCCTAGTTATCAGCCCTTTATCGGATGTGTAGAATGCAAAAATTTTCTCCCATTCTGTAGGTTGTCTGTTTGCTCTCACGATAGTTTCCTTGGGTGTGTAGGAGCTTTTTAATTTGATCAAGTCCCATTAATTTATTTTTGTTGTTGCTGTGATTGCCTTTGGGGTCTTCTTCATAAATTCTTTGCCTAGGCCAATGTCTATAAGAGTCTTTCCTACATTTTCTTCTAGAATTCTAATAGTTTCACATCTAAGGTTTAAGTCTGTTATCCATCATGATTTGATTTTTGTGAGAGGTGAAAGGTGTGGGTCCTGTTTCAGTCTTCTACATGTGGCTATCCAGTTTTCCCAGCACGATTTATTGAATAAGGATTCTTTCCCCCAGTGTGTGTTTTTGTCTGCTTTGTCAAAGATTAGATGGATATATGAAGATGGTTTTATATGTGGATTTTCTGTTCTGTTCCACTGGTCTGTGCCCCTGTACTTGTGCCAATACCATGCAATTTTAATAACCACAGCCTTGTAGTATAGTTTTATGTCTGGTAAATTAATACCTCCCATTTTGTTCTTATTGCCTAAAATTGCTTTTGCTAAATGGGGTCTTCTCTTGTTCCATACAAAGCATAAAATTATTTTTTCTATATCTGTAATTTAATAGAGATTGCATTGAATCTGTAGATCACTTTTGGTAGTACAGACATTTTAACAATGTTGATTCTTCCGACCCATGAGCATGGTATGGTTTTCCACCTGTTTACATGCTCTGTGATTTCCTTCCTCAGTGTTTCATAGTCCTCTCTGTAGAGATCTTTTACCTCCTTAGTTAAATATATTCCTAGGTATTTTATTTTCTTTGTTGCTATTTTTAAGGGTATTGAGTCCTTAATTTTGTTCTCCGTTTGACTGTTATTGGCATATATGAATGCCTCTGATTTGTGTGTATTGATTTTGTATCCTGAGACTTTACTGAATTCATTGATCAATTCCAGGAGTCTCTTGGTTGAATCCTTGGGGTTTTCTAGATATAATATCATATCATCAGCAATGAGTGGGAGTTTGATCTGTTGTGTCCCTATTTGGACACCCTTAATTCTGCTCTCTTGCCTGATAGCTCTCGCAAGGACTTCCAGTACTATGTTGAAAAGTAATGGGGACAGTGGGCAGCCTTGTCTGGTTCCAGTTCTGAGTGGGAATGCTTTCAATTTTTCCCCTTTCAGTATGATGTTGGCTATGGGTTTGTCATATATGGCTTGTATCATTTTTAGACAGGCCCCATCTATGCCTATTTTGTTAAGCGTTCTTATCATAAAAGGGTGTTGAATTTTGTCAAATGCTTTTTCTGCATCTATTGAGAGGATCATATGGTCTTTATTTTTGCTTCTATTTATGTGGTGAATTACATTTATAGATTTGTGTATGTTGAACCATCCCTGCATCTCTGGGATGAAGCCCACTTGGTCGTGATGGATTATTTTTTTGATAAGCACCTGAATTTGGTTTGCTAGAATTTTCTTGAGAATTTTTGCATCTATATTCATAAGGGATATTGATCTGTAGTTTTCTTTTTTTGTTGCGTCCTTTCTTGGATTTGGTATGAGGGTGAGGTTGGCTTCATCAAACGTGTTGGGGAGGATTCCTTACTTCTCAATGTTGTGGAATAATTTCTGCAGGATATGCATCAGTTCTTCTTTGCAGGTCTGGTAAAATTCAGGTGTGAAACCATCAGGTCCGGGACTTTTCTTTATAGGAAGGTTTTTTATTACTGTTTCAATTTAGGTACTTAATATTGGTCTGTTTAGGAATTCTGTTTCTTCCTGATTGAGTCTAGGGAGGTTGCCTCTATACACATAAACTAGCAAATGTGTAGGAAATGTTTGTGCCATCTATGATTTCTTTCATCAGTGATTTCTAGTTCTCTTTGTAGTAATCTGTCACCTCGTTGGCTATATTTATTCCAATATATTTTATTTTTTAAGGCTATTATAAATGAGATTTAATTCTGGATTTGATTTTCAGCTTCATCATTGTTAGTGTATAGATATGCTATTGATTTTATAACCTGACATTTTGCTGAATTCCTTTATCAAATCTAGGAGTCTTTTGGAGGAATTGTTAGAGCTTTCTAGGTAGAAGATCATATCATGAGCAAACAGACATAATTTAACTTCCTCTTTTCCAATTTGGGTGCCCTTTATTTCTTTCTCTTGATGGTTCTGGCTAGAGCTTTTAGTATTATGCTCAATAAAAGTGGTAAAAGTGGGCATCCTTGTCTTGTTTCAGTTTTTAGGAAGAATGCTTTCATTTTCCCCATTCAGTATGATGTTGGCTGTGGGTTTGTCATACATTGATTTTATTATTTTAAGGAATGTTCCTTCTATGCTGAGTTTTTTTGAGGGTTTTTATTATGAAAGAATGCCTGATTTTATCAACTCTTTTAAATTTATGACTAAAAGCCCCAAAACAAATGCAACTAAAATAAAAATAGACAACTGGGGCTTAATTAAATTAAAAGCTTCTGCTCAGCAAAAGAAAGAATCAAAACAGTTAATAGAAAACCTATAGAATGGGAGAAAATATTCACAAACTATGTGTCCAACAAAGGACTGATGACCAGAATCTACAAGGAACTCAAACAACTGAGCAAGAAAAAAAGCAAACAGCCTCATTAAAAAGTGGGCAGAGGACATGAACAACCATTTTTCAAAAGAAGATATACACATAGCCAAAAAACATGAAAAAATGCTCAACATCACTAATCATCATGGAAATGCAAATTAAAACCACAATGAACTAGAGATACCATCTTACTCCAAATAGAATGGCCATTATTAAAAAGTGATAAAATGATAGCTCTTGGCACAAATATGGTGAAAAGGAAAGATTTCTATGCTGTTGGTGGGAATATACATTAGTACAACTTCTATGGAGATTTCTCAGATGACAAAATGTAGCTCTATCATTTGATTCTGCAATCCCACTACTGGGTATCTGCCCAGAGAAAAAGAAATCATTATATCAAAAAGATACCTGTGTTTGTATGTTTATTGCAGCATAATTCACAACAGTAAAGATATGGAAACAACCTAAGTGCTAATGAACTGATGAGTGGATAAAGAAAATTGGTATTTTTTATACACACACACACAGACCATGGATTACTACTCAGTGATAAGAAAGAATGAAATAATGTCTTCTGCAGAAACTTTGATGGAACTGGAGGCCATTATCCTAAATGAAGTAACTCAGGGAGAGAAAAATAAATGCTACATGTTCTCACCTATAAGTGGGAGCTAAACTATGGCTACACAAGGGCACACAGAGTTGTATAATGGACATTTGAGACTCATGAAGAGGCAGGGTGGCAGGGAGGGAGGGATAAAAAAATGCCTATGGAGTACAATATACACTACTCAGATGATGGGTACACCAAAAGCCCAGACCCAACACTGTACATTATATACATGTAAAGGAATTCAACTTGTACCCCCTAAATCTATTAAGATAAAAAGTTATATTTTAGATTAATTAAGAATAAAAAAAGAAAAGATTTATTTCACCTTTATTTATTCCTCCTTTGACACTCTTCTTTTCTTTATGTAGATCTGAGTTTCCTTTTTTCTTCTGAAGAATTTCTTTTAATATTTCTTTTAGATTAGTTCTTCTGGCAATCGATTCCTTTAATTTATTCCTTTAATTTTTGTTTTTCTCTAAAAAATAATTTTTTCTTCACTTTTGAAGAATAATTTTGCTGGATATATAATTCTAGGTTGGTGTTTTTTTTTTTTCTTTTAACACTAAATATATTATATCACTCTCATCTTGCTTGAATAGTTTTTGGCAAGAAATCTGTTATTATTTCCCTTTTTCCTTTATACATAAGGTGTTCCCCCCTGACTTTTGTCAAGAATTTCTATGTCTTTTTTTTTTTTTAGTTTGAATATGACATTTGTGAATGTAAATTTTTTTTGTATTTATCCTTCTTGGTGTTATTTGATCATCTTAAATCTGTAGTTTTTGTGTTTTTCATTAATTTTGGAAAAATTTTAGCCATTATTACTTTAAATATTTCTCAAGTCTGTTCTCTCTTGTGCATGTCACAACTTTTGAAATTGTCTCATAGTTTTTAGATGTTGTGCTCTGTTTTTCCTGTTTGTTTGTTTGCTGTTTTTGATTCTGTTTTATCTTTGCATTTCAGTTTAAGAAGTTTCTATTGATTTATCTTCCTGCCCAAAGTTTCCTTACCCGGCCATGCCAATTCTAATAGTGAACCCATTAAATACATTTCTTATTTGTTACATTTTTTTTTATTTCTGATAGATTTCATATTGATTCCTTTTAGAGTTTCCTTGTCTCTGTTTACATCATCCATCTGTTTTTACATATGGTCTATCTTTTCTATTAGAGTCCTTACATTAATCACAGTCATTTTAAATTTCCTGTCTGGTAATTCTAACATTTTTGTCATATTTGAGTTTGGTTCTAGTGCTTGTTTTTTCTCTTCAGACTGTTTTCTCTTGTCTTTTAGTGTGCCTTGGGGTTCTCTGTTGAAAGTCATGAGGTATTGGGTGAAAAGAATTGACTTAAAGAGATGTTACTGTGAGGTTTTATGTTGTTATGGCTATGGGTTTGGTTGTGTGTAATGTTTTCTGTTACTGAAAGTGCCAGTGACTTCACATTCCTCTACTGTCCTTATTTTTGCCTGCCTACTGACTTTAGGCATCCACAAGTGCTCCTCATCAGAGAGAATCTATGTCTTGCAGCTGTTTCAGTTGTAATCTACTGTTTTTACACTGAAGACGTTAGTTTGGTGGCAAGGTGTGGGAAAGGGAAACATTGTATAATCTTGTGATTAAACCTTAGTCTTCAGTAGGTCTGTGTCCCTTAGCTGTGACTTTCCCAAGTGTTTCTTAGCTGCCCCCACCCTTTAGATGAGACAAGAAAGCTAGGGGGGGGGGGGCAATGGGAGAAATGCCTTTCCCCCAAGTAGGATAAGGCTCTTTTCCTCTGGAGAGGAGACCTTTGTATGGAGAGTGGTCTGGGTTTATTTCATAGTAGTTATTTTTCTCCTTCCCCTGACAGAGCCTAGAGGGGATCTTTCTCTGCTCTTTATTGTGAAAACTTGGTGGCATTCCGGCTGGGCGCAGTGGCTCACGGCTGTAATCCTAGCACTCTGGGAGGCTGAGGTGGGTGGATCGCTCGAGGTCAGGAGTTTGAGACCAGCCTGAGCAAGAGCGAGACCCCGTCTCTACTAAAAATAGAAAGAAATTATCTGGCCAACTAAAAATATATATATAGAAAAAATTAGCCAGGCATGGTGGCACATACCTGTAGTCCCAGCTACTCGGGAGGCTGAGGCAGGAGGATTGCTTAAACCCAGGAGTTTGAGGTTGCTGTGAGCTAGGCTGATGCCACGGCACTCACTCTAGCCCGGGCAACAGAGTGAGACTCTGTCTCAAAAAAAAAAAAAAAAAAACAAACACAAAACTTGGTGGCATTCCTAAAGGTAAAGTTCAAAAAAGTGTGGGAACACTCCTAAGACTGGACCCAGAGAGTTTCTCACTCTCATGTTTGTGCACACTCAGCCTCCAGCAATCAATCAGAATGACCACTTAAGGGTTCCTGCCAGTTTATGGCCCCAGAGGTTTCTCTTCCACGTTTTTAAATGTCAGCTGTGACTCTGGAATCATGTGTCTGTCAGGATTGTAACAGAGTAATCACCCCTCCTCCCATAGATATGTAAGAGAAATATTGACAGTGGGAAATATGTAACAGAAGGAATGGTCTGGGGAGAAAAAAATGGCAAAAATATTTTCTGTCTCTGTAAAACATTCTCCATTCCTTTTTAAGAACTAAAACCTGCATTCCGGTCTCAGGGCAGTGGTTTGGAGGGGCAGGGTAATGTCTTTTGTTCTTTGTGCTACAGGAGATGGCTCAGCCCTGACCTGGTAGAGGGAGCTCCTAGGCAGAGGTCACAGGATTGTCTTCAGAGGAGATGGGACAGAGATGGGATGCTCAGGATTGTCAACTGTAGTTGAACAACAATTGCCTGAAGCTGAGAACCCATCCTTTAAAAGTTCTGTATTTCTGCTTATTATTAGGACAATGACATTTCAGACAAGAGTCTCTATCCTCTTCATTTACTGACAAATTAATAAACTTCTCTTTCCTTCTCCTCAAACCACTTGTTCTTGTTCTTCTGATGCACCTTCAAGGACAAGTGCTGAGCTTTCAGTAACAGTATTTCAGGGTGATTGTTTGCCAGTGAGCTCAGTATTTTCACGGGTACAAAAATGTCATTCATTGATTTTCAGTTTGTTCATATTTTTGTGTGTGTGATAAAGATGAAAATGATAACTTCAAACTCTTTAGATGGCATAGTCGAAATGGGACCATATATATTCTGATCTACCAAATCTCCACACTTGACAGAACCTACATTTACAGAATTGTACTCTTTGGAACTTGAAAGGTAGAAATAATTTTTCTATTGTGGTCTACCCAAAGTTAAAAGTGATTTTCTTTTTTCACATATAAACCAATTTTTAATACCAAGTGACATTAGCAACACACATCGTTAATGGTTACATATGAAAATGAGGTGAGGTGTGGGAAAAAAAACTCAGTAATGCAATCAGGGTCCAAAATGGGCAGAAGCTCAGGGAGGGCTGAGGGTATATGTTGTTAGGCAATTCTTCTTAAATAATCATAATCATAAAGCTGAAAATGGAATTATATAGGGATATAGTAAGACTTATATGAGATAATAGATATATATTTTTAAAAAACTTTGTTAAATATCAAGCTCTGTATAAACTTTGAAAGCCATACTATTTTTTTATTTCACCTGTTTTTTTTTTACCAGCTTAATGAAGTGTAATTTATATACCATAAAATCTACTCAGTCATTCATTTTAGGTTTCTTTTTGTTTTATTTTTTGAGGAATTATAATTAACAGGTTAGTAGTCAATAGATTTTTTTGGTAAAAATTATCATTTTTCATTGGAGAATTTATTTCATTGATATTTAAAGTAATTATTGAGGACATGTACTTGCCATTTTGTTAATTGTGTTGCTGTCTGGTAATTTTTTGTTGCTCTCTTTCTGTCTTCCATTGTTATTTCATGATTTTTTTTTTTTTGTAGATTTGATCATTTTATCTTTAGAGTATCTATTAATAAATTTTTTCTTTTTGGATATCTTGTATCTTGTAGTCATAACCATCTATTTTAAGTTGATACCAACTTCAGTTGCATACGACTCTAAAATTGAAAGTATTGTAGTTTTTTTTACTTTTAAAAATAAAACTGTGAAATGTCTGCTTGTTTTGAAAATTAATTAATTAGCTGAATTATCTAGTTTGGGGGAATCTGTATCCATTAATAGATAAAACAATTAATATCAATGTCAGATATATAATTAATACACAGCTATATGTTTTCCATTTTGTAACAAATTTTCTTTCCATACCATTATCATTTTAATTTTTCTGGTATATATAAATAAATCAATGCTACCACCATTCCTAGTCCAAGATGTATAGAATTACCCACATTCAAAATAGCTATTTTATAATGTGTAAAATTTAGAACATCTGCATTTATCACTCAGTAATTACCCATCATATTAATCCTTTCCATTTTTGCTTTATAGTTCAATTCTTCTCCACTGAGCTATCACAGATAAAGAAAGAAACTTATGATTGGCGATTGATCTCAGACCTTCATAAACAATAAAGCACCTGTAACTAGATCAATAACGCCTAGACTTAGCTATTTATAATCAGAAAGTTTTGCCACAGGATTAGTTGAGAAATCAGTTGGTGTTGGAATATGTCAGTGACTTACTTGAATACCTGGAGTAGGAAAAAAAGTGTGGCAGACTTTTTTCCCTGATTGAAATAAAGATAATGCAAGTTTCCCCACAAGTCATACCATGGCAAGAAAGCTCTGTTGAGAAATATCTATTGAACTTTCTGTTAACACTTATTCCCTAGGAAATAGAACATGAGCTAAACAGGCTTCTCTCTTTCTCTTTTTCTCTCTATCTCATTATACTTTGAGGCCATAATCATGTCAAAAAATACAAGATAAAAACAGTAATAACTATAAGGTTATACAGAATACTTATCCAAATCTCTAAATGAATCCATTAGTAATTCTCCTCTCAACCAGAGACAGCTGCCTTCTGTATGGAGTCATTTTGGGCAACAGCGATGATGTAGTGGAAACTACCTAACTTTAGGAAAGTCATAGTTGCTCTGAGTTTCAATGCCATTATTTATAAAATAAGGTTAATAAGAGCCACCTTACATAATTCTTAAAAATTAATTAAAACTACATAAAAGTGCATTGGAAAATTAGAGAAAATACAAATGTTAGGTGATATTAGTTTTGAATAGTTGAAAATCAGAACTAATAATGAGCTTACTTTTTTTAATAACTGAAACAGAGAAGTCATACATACCATTCTGGATTTGAGAGACATCTCTATCATTAACCAACTCTGTTACCTTGGTTAAGTTGCTTAAACTCTTTGAGACTAAATTTTCTACTATTAAAAATGGGGGAGATATCCCCTGCCTTATAGATTTCTGGTAAGAATTGAAAGAGCTAATACATGCAGAGCCCTCAACACAATTCCAGTATGTAACAAATGCACAGTAAATGTTAGCTATTATTAAAACTGTGGTCTACTTACTAAGGCATCCCAACAGGCCACTTTCATCCTGTGAGGCCCTGTCTGAGTGGTATCTGTGCTCCCTCCACAACCTGTGTTTTTCCTCTTTTAAAATGCTTTAACAACATTTTTGGTATTATAACAGTAATACTGTCGTAAATTTTGTAACTATTATGGACCTATTCATAATTGCTTTTGCTATAATGGTTAGTTGAATTATCATCATCAATTTAAAACTCCATTTTTATTGTATTAGGTCAATATCACTGAAAAGTTTTATGGTAAAAATAAAATTAAATAATTTCACAATTAGAACTTTAACTCAAGTTATTCATTCAAATTGAGAATATTTTTAATGGTATACCTGAAAGATGGTTTTCTCTATATCTTCTTGAATATTTCCAGTGATGAGATAATTACATCATAAGGTTGCTTATTTCATAGATGTACATTTTCTAATAATTAATTCCTTTCTACATTGAAAATAAATCTATTTATTATATCTTCCAATAATTCCTAAGTCTCTGCCTGAAACAGCTCAGATTAAGTCTACCTACCAGCTCTGTAAGTATTTGAAGACCATATTATATCTCTTTCTTGTCTTTGGATTCAAGACCCAAATCTCTGGAATTCATCATTGCACAGATTTAAAAACATTGGCTTTGAAATTAGAGTCTCAGCTCAGTTACTTTCTAGTTGTGTGATCTTTTTTTTTCCCCAGAATATTACGGGGGTATAAATGTTTTGGTTACATGGATTGCTTTTGTACTGCTTGAGTCAAAGTTGCAGTTGTGTAATCTTTAAATTATTTAATCTGTTTTTCAGTATCTTTGTCAATATCACCTGCTTTGTAAAATTTCTCTTGGAGATTAAATGTGATAATGAATTTTAAAATGTAGCAGGACACTTAGCATATGGTAAGTTATTTACAGTGGATTATTAACTAAATATAAGTTATTTAGTTGATCATTTTTTCTCTTAAGATGTTTTATAGCTCCTTTATTTACAATGATCATTCTCCTAGGAGTGTGTCCAATATGTGAATATTTTTCTTTAGGAGTCATGGCCTGAGCACAATAAAGAATTACTAACTGATTAGGTTTCTATCTTGAATATTGATGTTTATTAGCGATAACTGTATAGTCACATGGATATATGGATAATTTAAAAAGTGATGAGACAAATGGTATCAGCAAAGGCTTAAAGATGTAAAAGGCAGCCAGACAAAAGGATCACATTGCAGGTGATCTAATGTTAACATTGGAGTCTATTCTACTATGCAAACAATCTTGGAGGAACGTATTTCCCACTTCAGAACATCCTCTTCTGATAATATCATTACTATTATTTCATGACTGGATGATGAATAAGGTTGAAAAACTAATTGCTCCCTCAGAGCTATCACTGAGTCCCAAGTAGGGCTTAAGGGGATCTGAAAAAAACTTACAAGAAAGGAAATCCAGGGAGAGTGAGTGTGTGTATGTGTGGATTGTAAAACCCTATGAGACTTGATTATTTATAAATAGGAGAATTAAAGCTCTTTTGGCTGGAGCATGTGCTACTCTGCTCAGAAATCATAAATGCGAGATCATGTTATAATACTTTGAAAACTTGACTATGCTCCCAGGTGACTGTGTAAGTATTCAAATTTCTGCCCATGTCAAACCATTAGCCCCTGCCCCTTAAACATTAGTGGGTCCATAGATGGGGACCTTCCTGGTCTTTGTGGACTTCTTCCTGAAATGAACTTAATAATCAAATAAGAATATAAAATCACAGAATATCATGGTATCTGATCATAGGCAAGAACCAGGGATCTCTGGGAGCCTTTGCTGACCAAGGGAAGGAGGTGAAGAGTTCCCAGGAATTTGAGTTGCTCAGCAAGACTATTCAAGTGTGGCTAGAACTAGTCACCAGGGGAAGACTGTCAGAAGCATCTCTCCCCTAGAATGTCACTGTTTCTCTCTTTACTGTCTTCGCTTTTGCAGAATTCCAGGATGGTAGACATGTGACTCATTCTGGCTTGCTCATTCTCTTTAGAAATGTTTTTTAGTGGCACTTGCCACAGCTTATGATTGAAATCCTCTGTTGAATGTGGCTACAACTTGAAAACTCCTGGATTGTACCTGATACTGAGGTCTAGTGTCAAAAAGATGGAAAAAGGCTGTTATATGTTCTCAAAAACTAAATGAGATATTAACCATGCATTCTCTAAAGTCAACACTGGAAATGAGGAGGAGGAAGACATGAAGACTTTTCCCATCTTAGTATAAAGCAAACATGTAAACCCACCTGGAAGGGTGTCATTGTCAGCAGTGGAACAGGATGCCTATAGAAGCAGAGGCAAACAGAGGGAGATTTTTCCTAAAGATTGAGAGTACCAACAATGGAATGAAACAGGTCTGTCGCATAGCTTTCTAACCTTGGGCAACTTGCTTAATTTTTTCTAAGCTTCACTTTCTTATCTGTAGATGGGAATTATAATAATAGTATAATAGTTTATTATTAAAAAATTAAAAAATAACTAAACTTAAAAGTGATGAGCCAGACCTCAGAAAATATTTATTAAATGGTATATATACATATATGTTACATATATACACATATATATGTGTATATATATAATTATTACATGTACATTATTATTACTAAGTAAGTAATGAGATGAAGAGATCCTTGTACCTTCCAGGTGCCATACCCTGCTCTTAACTTGTATAACCTACCTCATTAGTGCTGTTCTTTGCCTTTCTTTACCTGGGACACTGTATTTCTTACTACATCATAGTAACATTAATTGAATGTTATCCTCACTACTACTGTTTCTTTTGCTTAATATTTCAGAGTTACATTAAGTCCACTTAGAAAAAAATTAAAAGGACCAGCAGAACCAGAGCACCGTCATCTGATAGAATTGGGGATCTTAGACCTCTCAAGAAGTCTGGAAGGATGTAATCTGAAGAGGATATGATCTAAGTCTATTCAATAATGTTATTTAATAAAACATTTATTTGCCCATAATTACAGAATACAAACATTAAAGGATGACCCATAAAGAACTAAGTTTAAGATACATAAACAAAACCTTTTCATTAAGATTTATAGTTTTGCCAGACATTTTCACAGATATTTCATAAACTTTACTATGCTACCAGGATATTTTTGTTGCTGATGTTATAATAATTATAATTTTCATTTTGTGGGCAATGAAACTATGTCTATTAAAGACTTTGTCTAAACTGTTCTAAGTAGTGTAGATAATAAGAGGCAAAGCCAGGATTCATATTAAGTGTTCTTATTTCTAATAAAATTGTTTATTCTGTTGTTTTGCTCAGAGGGTAATGAATAGTAGAAGTTTGTTACATAAAGACATGAATGTTTAAAATATGAATGTGCTCAAAGAGAATCAATCCGTGATAAAAAGGTTTCTAACTTGAGAAGGCTCTGAATGTTTCTAAATTTCCAATCTTGCTATGAAGACAAGTATCTGCCTTTGTAAAACATTCCTTCCATGAGATGAACAGATTGTGATTATGAAATAGGAACTTATTACTCATATTTTTATAAAGATCTCACTTTTGCTCTTCAAAAGAAGGAACGTTGCTGCTTGTTAAAAACATACCCATTGCACTCATCAGCAAAAAACTCGATAATCTGACTTTGGTGTCTTGAGTCCCTAGAATTTCAAGGCTGAACTTTTTCACAGCTATGAGGAATCTCTCAGTGGTGACTGAATTTATCCTGCTGGGCATCCCACACACAGAGGGGCTCGAGACAATGCTCTTTGTTTTGTTTTTGTCCTTCTACATTTTCACCCTTATGGGGAACCTGCTGATCCTACTTGCTATTGTCTCCTCCACTCGGCTTCACACTCCCATGTACTTCTTCCTGTGCAAGCTGTCTATTTTTGACATATTTTTCCCTTCTGTCAGTTCCCCAAAGATGCTGTTCTACCTCTCAGGGAACAGCCGCGCCATCTCCTATGCAGGCTGCGTGTCCCAGCTCTTCTTCTACCATTTCCTGGGCTGTACTGAGTGTTTCCTCTACACGGTGATGGCCTATGACCGCTTTGTTGCCATATGTTACCCTCTACGCTACACCAT
>CM052438.1:100785138-100796357 GCA_028533085.1 Varecia variegata | reverse complement strand
AGGGGTTGCACTAGTTTACAGTCCCACCAGCAGCGTATGAGTGTTCCTGTCTCTCCGCATCCACGCCAACATGTATTGATTTGGGACTTTTTGATAAAGGCCATTCTCACTGGAGTTAAGTGATATCTCATTGTGGTTTTGATTCTCCATAGAAGTTAGATGCTATCCTGAAAAGCAGGGAAATGACAGTAAGTTGATGATCCAAGGAACCAAATTTCACTGCTTTCTAACAGTAGATTCACAAGGAAAAAAGCAGTCAGAGATCCTCTTAATGCAAAGATAATGTTTATTGTGATTCAGACTGTAGAAACAGCAAATATCTCCAGAAGGAAGTGCGGTCTCCTTGGCTGAGGACTGAATCCTGGCAACTTGACTGGCAAATGAGCAGATTTTATTTTACTGTCATTAGACAGAGAAGACCAAATGACAAAGAGAGTGAAAGCGTTGAGGACTAAGAAAGGCAAGGAAAGGCAAAAAAAGGAAAGAAAAAAATAGAGAAAGCATGAAGAAAAAGATGGGGGCACATTAATAGGTTACATGGAATTTCCACAACAATTTTCTACTTAAATGTTAACATTATTGTGTAAGATATGTGTTAATATTTTCATTTCATAGTTGATAAATAAATCACAATTCATGGAATTTAAATAACTTGTTCAAATTCTCATATACAGCTTCTGGCAGATCCCAGATTAGAATCCAAAGATTTTAAATCTATTTATAACATAATTGTAAAAAGACAGAAAAAAGAGTTATGAACATGCAGAGAAGAAAAAAATTAATGTATTTTTTGGTATGGAAATACCTCAAAGATAAGTTAGCTTAATCATTTATTTTTTAATTTGGATTTCTTTATACACATCCTTGTCAAGATGGTTTTGAATTTCTTCCTAATAATTCTTGTATTAACCGTGTCCTTTTATGTACTGTTCAGCACTCCACGTAGCTATACAAAGAGGAATGTAATCATTTCATCCTTTATTCTGTTTCTGTTAATGCATTCTAACATTATGTGAGATTTCAAATAAATCACTAAAAGATAACACTGTCATATTAAAGTGGAATTTTTCATTTGTAAAACTATCAGGAAGCTTTCACACTGCTTTCTTCTATTAAGTATTAGAAACTCTCCATCTGTCTCTTTTTTTAAAAAATTTTGTTCCTACAAAAAACCAGGTCCTTACTTATATCATTTATAGCTGTCCAGTTCCAACATTTTGGTATTCATCCATCACTCAAACCTATCAAAACATCTTTGCAGATTTTCACTCCATCATCCAATATGGACTGTATTTTTTTCAGTGTGGTGTTCTTCATGAGATCTCTCAATGTCTACCTTTAAGTCCTTGCCCACACAGAAGCATCAATATTTTTCCTTCAAAGAAATTGGTGGAAATATGTTTGAAAAGGTAATAAATAAAATAAAAATAAATAAAAATAAAAATAAATTATTCTTTACTAAAAGAGTTCTGGATATTATACATACTTTATCTGATCTGAATAGGGAAGAGAACCAGATAGTCTTCAATGATCATTTCAATTCAGCTAAATTTGGGAGTGAGATTTTATTTAGCAATGTACAAATGTACATACAAAAATGTTTTTCAGATCCTATGGATAAATTAAGTCACTTAAAAGACAGAATACTTCATAAGATTCTAGTTTTTCTGTTCAAAAGGGATTAAGAAAGAACAAATTCTGTGACCTACCTAGAGTAGAACATTTTCTGCTTATGAATCTACCACACAAACTCAGTTGGACTTAACACCCTAAACTGTTTTTCTCACATATGAAGGGTAAACAAAACTCAATTGCAAAATTGAGCCTAATATGTGTAATAAATCAGGAAATTAGATTATGACTTTGGTTAAATCCATCATACCTACATCCTTGTGGTTTTTCCTCTTCATTGCATCAGTGAGTAATAATACATCCTAAATTTTTTATGATAAAATAGACCATGAGAGACAATTTTTTGAAAGGCATGGTCTAAATTATTTTTTCTTGAAATTTTGGATAAGTAGAATATATTCTATTGATTCTATAGGTTCAAGAGTTCATGAAAAGGAAAGAGACTACTAAATTAGAGCTGGGGAATTATACCATCAGATGAAGCAAAATTTTAAAAAGTTTAGACATTAAACAGAAAAAGTGCATACCTATATGCTGAATTATTGTCTTTATTCAATAGACATATGTTTATCATAGTCTATGGTCATAAACCACATGAGTTGCTGAGACACCAAAATTAATCATT
Organism: Varecia variegata; assembly: GCA_028533085.1. Lineage (NCBI taxonomy): Eukaryota > Metazoa > Chordata > Mammalia > Primates > Lemuridae > Varecia > Varecia variegata. The sequence continues at coordinate 100,794,100 of CM052438.1, read as the reverse complement.
CACAGACTCTTCTTTAAAGAAACACGAAGACTGAAGGAATAATAAAATTCAAATAATTAAATAAATAAGATGAAATAATACTTCCTGTTGAAGTTTTTGAGGGATGTTTTCAGAAAAGAGGAAAGTATCCAGGGTCTATACTGTCACAGGCTGTATGTGAAAAAATAAAATTGTTGGCTTCAGGGATGCAAAATGATAAGCTTCGTATTTGAGATAGATGACTTAGTAATATCCAGTATGTTTTATAGGGTGAATATTCTACAGCTGGGGAGACAGTTTAAGAATATAAAGCAACCCTCCAGGCAAAAGAAGAAGAAATGATAAATTCACATATGCTTATGAAGTAGAATTGCTTTCTTAGTAAATAATAGAAAAACTAGGTAGGTGGTAGTGCTATTAAATGATACATGGAATCAAGTGAATTATAGAATTGATATCTATTTTTTAAGATAAATAATAAGATTACTTTTGTACCCATTGATTTTGAGAAGTCTATAGTCCACCTGATTGGTGATGTCCAAAAGGCAGTTGGATACGTGACTCTGAAACTAAACAGAGGACTTAGGACTAGACATGTTCCTAAAATCATGGAAGTAAATCAGATTACTTCTTGGTGTATGAAGAAGAAGAAGAGTACTGAAGAAAGAATATGACATAAGAGCTGAGAGAACTTGAGATGTGTGAGGAGGTCTGAACACCCTCTTCACTACTTCTCCTCACCACTCCTTATATTATTCTGTGGCTCAGATGGAGTTAAAGTCAGTATATTTAAATAAATAAATAATGACAGCTAATATTTATTTTGCAGTCACCGTGAACTAGAAAGACACTGTCTAAGTCTTTTATATAAATTAGTTTAAATCTCTTAAAAATCATCTGCAGTGGATACTATTATTCTCAATTTTTAGAAGAATAAACTGAGCAGTAGAAGGTTAAGTAATTTGCCCAAGGTTATCAGAGAGTAATTTCTAGAGCCAAAAAAAAAATAGAAATATGGTAAGGTCTTGGAGTAAGGATGCTACAGTTCTTCCATTTTAGAATATGTTTTTCTTTTTTTGACTTTTTTAGAGCCTTCCTCCAGATTACAACTATCCCTGCATGCTGGAGAAAAACAAGCTTCACAGTTTTATGAATGAAATTTCATAGAATGAGTCAAAAACACTCAACTGGATATAGAGAAGACTATCCAGATGAGTATTTATTTCATGTATGATGATATTGAATTTAATTCCAGAAAATGACACAGTGAGCAATGCTAGTTATTTGAATGACCTTCCAGGGACAAATAAAATTTAAGTGTGTTAGGATAGTGACTCTATTCTTTTCAGCGAGTACCAAAATTTATAAGAACAATTATGCTAGGGGACATTTAGCAGTCCAGGAGCCCAGATTAAGGTTCCAATGTGTAATCCTATGGTACAGTTCCTCAACTGAAGATGTGCCTTTGTCATCATGAAATAAAAGAGGACCATAGAGAAATCATATATTGGTACTAATGTAGAATAAATCTTAGGTGATCAAACCTGGAAGAAAGCAAAAAAAAAAAAAAAATCCCTATCTCATTTTATTTCTCAAATATTAAAGAAATAGAGGTCAAGAGAGAAGTTTTTCAAATTCATAGACCCAGGATAAGAATTTAGGTCCAAGGTATGATGTAGTGATTGTGAATCAGTTCTACCTAATCCCTTGTAATCCTTTGACATTATATTCAACATTTTATGAAGAGTGACACACAAAGAACAAACACACTTATCTAAGGAAATATCCAATAGTATTCTTGCACTCTTTAAAGGATTCACAACCATCAAACTGTTGAAGAACTACAACTGAACAGACTAAACTAGAAAAATGTACATTATATCTATTATTTAGCAGATTCAAGCTAAGGTTAAAGATAATTTTTATTCATTTTCTATAAGGAAACCATGGACATTTTGTACTATCTCACTTAGAACAAATGGTGGGAAAAAAAGAGACGCAGTAAGAGCAGAGAAGAGAGAGAGGGATGAAAAAACATAAAAGGGGGCAGAGAGAGAGCGCATCTGAGTGCACAAAGTATGTAATAAAATAATAGACTTATACTTTTCCTGTATAGCATGTTCTGGTCCAAGTCAAATGCAGGCTTATCCTTTTCTCTTCTTCTGGTACCACTTAGGGATGATTTTATGAGTCATCTTATAAAGAAAGGTGTCTACACACTGGCTTGGTCTTGGTGCCGTTAGAATTGTGGTTTTTTTAGGTCTCTACCCTTGGGCCGGTCATGGTCTATGTCAATAAACTTCTAAAGCAGAGCCCATTGATCTTCTGGTCCCTTCTGTAGGCTTTAATGCTTCTCCAAAGTGTGTGCATCAAAGGTTTAAACAGAGCTGGGATGACTATGAGACCTGATTCCCTAAAGTCTGTCTTCAGTCCCACAGGCTTTGAGATTGCATCATTTTCTCACTAATTAGTTTGGAGAAACTAATATATCTTTTGTTAAACTGGGACATAATCAATTGGTTCATGCACACAAGATGATGAAACTTTTGCTCAGGATCATTCTGGAAGATCTACCAGACATCTTGGAGAATATTCAGCTTGTCTCAACTGGATCAATTTTACCTGAAAAGCAAAGAGATAGTGTTCTTTAATTTTTCATTTCTGACCCTTCTGCAAAATTCTCAGTGATTGCTTACTCCCCAGTCAAGATTGCTACATGAAAGCCAGAGAAAAGGATTTTGAATCATAAGATCTGGGTTTAAATCCTGACCATGTGATTATTGATGTATGAGACTATACGAGTTACTTACACTGCCTGAGGATTATCAAATTTCTTTACCTATAGAATTGAGATGGTAATACTTCTCACATATGTTTTATGAGTTTTAAATGAGATACTGTGCGTGCAAACTTTTCTTGAAATGTAAATCTCTGCAAATGTGAAAAATTTGTGCAATTTTAATTATTTAACGATAAATATTGTTAAGAATGTTTGATACAATGTCTTCAAGAGATCTAAACTATTGGTATTTTTAATAACAAGTTTATTGAAATATAATTCACTACCATACACTTTTAAATTATAGAATTCAATGATTTTTGTAAATTTACAGAATTTTACAACAATACCATAGTCCAATTTCAGAACATTTCTGTCACTTCAAAAAGATCCTCCATACTCATTTGCTTCCTGTTCCTACCCCTAGCCCTAGGCATTCACTAATCTACATTCTGTCTTTTTAAAATGTTATTTCAGCATATTACAGTGGTACAAATGTTGAGGTTACATATATCGCCTTTGCCCCACCTGAGTCAGAGCTTCAAGCGTGTCCATCCCCCAGACGGTGTGCACAGCACCCATTAGGTGTGAATATACCCATTCCCTCCTCACCCTTCCCACCTGCCCAACACCCGATGAATGTTACTATTATATGTGCACATAAGTGTTGATCAGTTAATACCAATTTGATGGTGAGTACGTGGTGCTTGTTTTTCCATTCTTGAGATACTTCACATAGTAGAATGGGCTCCAGCTCTATCCAGGATAATACAAGGGGTGCTAGATCATCATTGTTTTTTGTGGCTGAGTAGAACTCCATGGTATACATATACCACATTTTAGTAATATACTCATGTATTGATGGACACTGTTTAATATTTGTTTTTTCCTGGATAGTTCCTATAAATAGAATTGGATAATATATGGCCTTTTTTATCTAGTTTCTTTCAACTAGCATAATGTTTTTAAGACTCATTCATGTTGTAGCATCTGTCAGTTCTTCATTCCCTTTGTGATTGACTAATATTCCACTATATGGATATACCAGATTTTATCATTCGTTAGTTTATGGACATGTGTATTTATTCTACTCTCTGGCTATTAATAATGTTGCTATGAAAATTTGTGTATAAGTTTTTTTTTGGACATGTGTTTTTGATTCTATTAGACTACTGGTATTTAATTTTGCATTACATAGAAAAGGGGGAAAATATTCATGTTGACTTACACATTCTCTTATGTGTTATGTTATTTCAAACATAAAGCTAGATATACACTCTTGCTTACAACCTTTCTATAGTAATAAAACAAAAACGAACTAATGTAAAAAATCAACTATAGAAAAATAAAATTCCAATAAATAGCATTAATTTTATGTAACATATTATGTTGTTTTTCTGAAACCAAATAATTGATATTGAATTTGGTAATAAAACATTTATATTTTGAGTCTTATGTTTTACAAGTCAACTTGATTCTATAATTCAAGGTATATTTGGCTCTTGTTTTAGTCGTCCTTACCGTTGTTGCAATCGTACTTCTTTTAAATATTACCTTTTAAATTTATTGACACATTATTTTTACTGGCTGAATAAATTTATAAGGAAATACAATTAAATTTTGAAGAAAAACCATGAATCCAAAGTGGTCTCCAGGTTATGATGATTCGATTCTCCAAGGAAGAGTGGTGTTGGATGTTAACGTGGAGACCACAGCAGGAATAGGTTAATCCCAGAAGATATTACGATAGATTTATATGACCAAATGCCATCACAGGGCATTGTACATATCAGAGGAGGGCAAAGAAGGTATATCAAAGTAGAGAAATTGGCATTCCTCCCTGCCAATACAGTAGTATTAGATAAGTCCCAGAGCTTAGAATTAACTCTCAGAAAATGAAGAATGATGAAAGAAAACTCAAAATTGATTGGGTTTACTTAAAGGTAACTAGCTTATTTTTTCTTATCATTTGACAGAAATGAAACCTCAAGGGAAAAATAAGCTCAGTTTTGAAAAAAATGAACAAAGTTATGTTTTGCACATCTAAGTTTGTGGCATATAAACAGTAGTTTACCCACTATCCTCTAAGTATGTTTGAATGCACCTTAAACCATTACTCCCCAAGAGATACTACAGTGGCATCAGTTATATCACCACATATATCTGGGTGTGAATCAAGGGCCCAGAAATATAATGGCTAGGAGTAGAATTATGAGGAAGACAATAGGCCTAATTACATTTAGGACTTTGAAAATTACCTGACCAGCATGTTATTTCACTTACAACATTTTCACTGATATTAAAACTTACACCTCATTTCACAGGGCTCAGTGAACTAGCTTTGGTTTGTTGCTGACTCACTGGGTCCTCTCTGGAAAGGTCTCCATGGAAATCAAAGGCAGAGAGAAAGGAGAGCACAAAAGATAATCTAACAATTTTAAGCCTACTGTTTCCTTTTCCTTGAGTCCTGACAATAGAGCCAATGCTTTTAGCACAGCTTATACCAAATGAATATAAATCTATTATATAATATAATAATATATAAATAGTATATATTATAAAATATTGTACTTAATAATAGTTTAAAATAAGATATAAAAATAATAATACAATACTATTATAAATATATAAGATAATATTAAAATCCTGTATTGCTAATTTTTTTAAACTACAGAGAAAAAGAAATAAGAACTAACTGCCTTTTTCTCATTTTCTTGTCATTTCTATGTCTTAGCCTTTTCCAGATTTTTTCTCTAATACCCACCATGATGCCCAGATTTTCAAAGCTTATAAGCAAATAAAACTCAATTTGGATGCCATCTCTACCCTCAGGCCTCCCCTGAAATACCAAGATCAACTTAACCTCTCTCATTTGAACCCAGTTCCTTAGCTGTTATTCGCTAGTCTATTTTCCCTAGCTCCTAACTAAGTGGCTGTGATGTCCACTAAATTAATATATGAATGTCCACTAAAGTAATGCATCAGTTAATTAGAATAGGAGGAAACCTACTAAGCACTCAGGTCCCTTGATGAAAAGTAGAACTCCTGGTTTAGTGCACTCATTTCCATGCACTCATTTAGCTATGTAGGACTTTTTTCTCATTTTTAGGATCTGTGTTTATATTAGTATTCTCCAAAGTTGCTTCTAGTTTAAAAATTCTGTTTAATAATCATAATATAAAAGTAAGATAAAATGACAGTACATTTAGGTCAACTTTTGTTGTGGTGTCTAGTCTGTTTTCTTTTAGTTTTACTCATCATTAGCTTCCAAGTGGTTAGAATTAGCTCTATAAATAATGAAATTGGCAGAGGACTGAGGGCTGGCTACATGAGAATACTGTTTACCAGGAGATATCCAACTCAGTATTACAAATAGTTACAGACTTTCAGCTATGCTCAGGCTCCTGTGCTGAACCACTGCAGGGGAAATAAAAGTGGGAGTACTGACAGAAGATATATGGGGCACATAGTGTCTACTTTTAGGGAATTTACAACACATGCAGTAGATATGACAAGTATAAAAATAATTATAAAACCTTACGTGGGAGCTCGCAAGATCAATAGAAGATTTAAATCCTGAATTAGATTCCGGTCCATTCCTTTAAGTAAAGTAACCTTGGATAGAAGGCAACCTCACTTTGTTCTCACGTGTTCTGTGTTGTTTTATGTATGCTGTTTGGCCTCTCTGTGTTCTGTTCTTTTATTATATGTAAAATAATATAATTGCTTCACATGATAGTAAAGGTCCCATCCATCTCTATCCACTTACACCTAAAAGGACATAAACATTTATCTCTCCATTTTGATAGAGATGATTTCTTTATTGTGAATCCTACTGGATTTTATAAATATTTAATTTAAAATGACAGATTCTGTTCTATTAGTATATTATCAAAATTATTACCCCCCATTGATTATATTGTGTGTGCTGATGGAAAGAATCAGCAGGTATCTGGTTAATTTAAAACATAAGGGCCCTCAGGTTGATAGATTGATCCCTCTGCATTCCCTCTTGGAATTCACACTGAGTATAAGATTGCTTGCTCTGGCCCTGCTATTTGGCTTAACTGCCTGATATATATATATTTTTTTGGCTAAGTGGCTAATTTATTCTTATTTTTTTAATTTCAGCATATTATGGGGGTACAAAAGTTTAGGTTACGTATATTTATTGCCCTTGCCCCCTTTCCCCCCGCTGAATCAGAGCTTCAAGCTTGTCCATCCTCTAGACGGTGCCCATCGCACTCATTATGTATGTATACACCCATCCCTCCCCCACATCTGCCCGACACTCAATTAATGTTATTCCTAAATGTGCTCTTAGGTGATGATCAGTGAAACCAATTTGATGGTGAGTACATGTGGTGCTTATTTTTCCATTCTTGGGATACTTCACTTAGTAGAATGGGCTCCAGTTCTATTCAGGAAAATACAAGAGGTGCTATAGCACCATTGTTTCTTATAGCTGAGTAGTATCCCATGGTATACATACACCACATTTTTATTAATCCACTCATGTATTGATGGGCACTTGGGTTGTTTCCACATCTTTGCAATTGTGAATTGTGCTGCTATAAACATTCGGGTGCAGATATCTTTTTATAGAATGTCTTTTGTTCTTTTGGGTAGATGCCCAATAACGGGATTGCTGGATCAAATGGTGGGTCTACTTGTATCTGTTTAAGTTATCTCCATATTGCTTTCCACAGAGGTTGTACTAGTTTGCAGTCCCACCAGCAGTGTATGACTGTTCCTGTCTCTCTGCATCCATGCCAAAATTTATTGTTTTGGGACTTTTTGATAAAGGCCATTCACACTGGAGTTAAGCGATATCTCATTGTGGTTTTGATTTGCATTTCCCTGATGATTAGAGATTCACTTTTCACCATGCGCTGGGCAAAGCCAGTTCTGAGCACGGACTTGTGATTGACAGATTCCAGGGAAGTTTATTTGAATCAGAAAGAGTGAACACTCAGAATCCGTAGCCATTTGGAGCTTTGACATTAAAAACTCCATATTTTCACTGTCTCTTGTGAATTCAAGTCAAAGCTATTTAATTGCATTATAATTGAAAACTGGCATTTTTATCACTAACTCCCACAAGAAAGGTAATGTTGTAGAAAGGCTGAAATTCTTTATTTTACTTTGGGCATTTGTTTTTTAATGTAGTGATTTAAGAGGAATCAGCCTCATCTTGGAAATACTGGAAAAACTGACATCAATGAAATTATCCATGAATATGTGTGTGGGAAGGAGGCTGTATGTTAGCATATGTGTGTTGCCCTCGTGATTAGATTTTCCTTGGAATAACAAGGTCAGAGAGAATCCAAGACATAAACACTATAACAGGCCTTCTTGCATTGCCTAAGCAAATCCACTTTGCCCCTTGACACAGATCACAAATGGGCACCAAAAATTAGAGGGCAAAAAAGCCAGTCATAACAAGCATGAGAAGCATCTCATAGGAGTTAAGGCCTTTGAGATTAATTAACCAAAAATGTTTTCTTCCTAATGATTCCTTTAGAGAGATCTTATAGCTTGATGTAAGAGGTAAAAGTTTATGTAAATATGTTTGTTCTCAGGAGCTTTCCATTATCTAATTTAAGAAACAAGGAGTATTTTCTGAGTGTTAACTAATGATGTTCATGAGAGTGACCATGGAAAGCACATGCTGTGGTCAGTGGTGCACATCCTACAATGCACATGAGAGGTGTTGGAGCACAGCTGGGGTTGGAAGGGAGACAAACTCAGGGCTCAATGCTGGCAGGCCTGAGTGTGTGATTTTGAGCAAGTTGCCCATGCTCTCAGTCTCATTTTTCTAATCTATAAAATTGGGATAATAAAAATAAGTATTCGCCTCATAGGGTTATTGTGAGAATTAAATGAGATGAAAATGTAAAGAACTAAGCACAGCACTGAGCACATGACAAATGCTCTATAAATCTTAGCTAACCACAACAAAATTTTACATTTTTATGGTTTCCCTAATAATTCCTGATGGTAGTTTTACTTTATCCTGTTCCAGCTACAGGTAAAATTTTAATAAGTCTATCAATAAGCTCATCTAAGTCTGATTCAATCTAATATGACCTTTAATCTGCAGTTGAAAAGACTGCACTCAGTATTGTTGATTCTGTTTAATTACTTTGACAAATTCTTTCTTTTTTTATTTCAGCTTATTATGGGGGTACAAAAGATCTGGTT
>CM052438.1:100759016-100777308 GCA_028533085.1 Varecia variegata | reverse complement strand
GGGGATGGGTGTATGCCTACAAGAAGAGTGCCATGTGCACTGTCAGGGGAATGGACACACTTGAAGCTCAGATTCGGGGGAATGGGAGGGACATGGGCAATATATCTAACCAGAACTTTTGTGCCCCCATAATAAGCTGAAATAAAAACAAACAAAAAAAAAGAATCACACTTTGGTCACAGAGTTCATTCTGCTGGGCATCCCCCACACAGAGGGGCAGGAAACTTTGCTGTGTTCTTGATCTTCTACCTCTGCACTCTGCTGGGAAATCCTCTCATCCTCTTAGCTGTGATGTCTGATTCCCACCTCCACACCCCTATGTATTTCTTTCTTTGTAATCTCTCCATGCTGGACATTCCTTTCTCTTCTGTGAGCACTCCAAAGGTGCTGGCCAACTTGCTGGTGAGAAGCTGAGTCATCTCCCTGGGTGGTTGCATGTGCCAGGTCTTTTTCTACCACTTGCTGGGCAACACTGAGTACCTGCTCTACACAGTAATGGCCTGTGATGGGTTTGCTGCCATCTGCTACCCACTGAGCTACACCATCATCATGAACCACCGGTGTGTGCCCTGTTGGCTGCCGGTACCTGGTTCACTAGCTCCTTTCATGCTACGATTCTCACCACATTGACCTTCCAACTGCCATATTGTGGCTCTAATGAGGTGGACTATTTCTTTTGTGACATTTTCCCTGTAGTCAAATTGGCATGTGTTAACACCCTTATCATTGAGATGGTGAGCTTCACCAACATTGGCCTCGTGTCCATGACCTGCTTCCTCCTCATTCTTGCCTCATACATCTGCATAGTCATTGCAATCCTGAAGATGCACTCTGCCGAGGGGAGGTGCAAAGCAGCATCTACCTGCGTTTCCCACCTCTCAGTGGTCACGCTGTTCTTTGGGCCCTGTGCCCTCATCTTTACCCAGCCATCTTGGAGTGAAGTGCTAGTAACCCCAGTGCAGATCTTTGGCAATGTAGTCACTCCCATGCTGAACCCCACAATCTATACCCTGAGAAACAAAGATGTAAAGGGAGCCCTGAAGAAACTGGCTGGGGCCCAGATTGTTTCAGAAGGAGGTCACTAGTTCACTGGTGGGTGAAGCTAACTTATTTTTCCTCCTTATTTGTGTATTAAGCTAATTAAAAAAAATCTATCCATGTAATCTGTAACGGTCTTTCAGCCATAAAAACAGCTTGGAAGCAATTCTAATGGATACAACCTGTGATACCTTTCTCATCTCCTGGACCAGATATTTGAAGGTTCAAATAGTAAATATTTTAGGTGTTGTTGGTCATATAATAATGTCACAAATACTCAACTCTGCTGTTGTAGCATGAAAATAGCCATGGAAAATCTATAAGCAAATGGTGAGGCCATGTTCTAATAAAACCTTATTTACAAAAACAGGGGGTGAGTAGGATTTGCCCCACAGGCCATAATTTGCTGACCCCTGTCATAAAGCCTACCTGAAGTTGAAAACATTCTTTCACCCCTATGTTGATAATGGCTTAAGAGTGGACTCTGACATGGGCTGGGTTCCCCCAGGACACGAGTTGGATTACTGATCGGGAACAGGCAGTGAAATGATGGACAGTGAGCATGCCCTAAGGAGAACTCCACAGTACCCCAAGTACACACAGTGAGAACTGCTCCTTGCTGCAGGCCCATCTGCCTGGGATCCATGCTAACGACTAGAAATGCACTCATTCCTCTAGTTCTGTAACCAAGATGGCTTGTGTCCAGTTTTCTTGGGTATGAAGGTAAATGAACACTACTCTTTCTCATAAATACAAGCTCTTTCACCTGAGAAGTTACAGAACTCAGCATCACCACCTCAAAGGTCACTCAGCTTTCCTCGCCCAGTATTAGTCACTCCATGAGCGTTCCATTCATAAACCACCATGAGGGCTGGAAGAGGAACCTCGGAATATTCTATTGAAAAGTACTACCAAACTATCACAAGATAAGATTATTTTGTCTCAGGTGAGAGGGTTCCTATTCAGAGTGAATCTCCTCCTGCTGCCTTTGGTCTGACTGCTCTGTGATGAAAGTCATAATGCATCACAGGCACATACATGCATATGAGTTATTATGGCTAATTTGGTGGTGGGGTCAGGCCATATTAAAGGGCTGAGAGGACAACAGAGTAATGCCAGAAGACATGAAGTGTTATGCCCTCTTATCTTCACAGAGAAGCAAACTCTGTTGTTAGTGATAGCTCCCTAGTAGAAACCAAACTACCAGCACCACTATGCTGGGGACCTGCTTAGTTCTTATATAACTAACTGCACTCACTGGGTTATTAGGGTGGTACTGGCAACTAGAGTTGGCCTTGCTCCAACAGGATGCATAGATAGATAGACAGACAGACAGATAGATAGATATCAATAGATAACTTGATAGATGGATATAGATAGAGGGATAGATAGAGATATATAGCCTTTTATTCTAGCTGTACTGGGCTAACTTCTCTCTCATTTCCCCTTAAAAGTAGACCCAACAAAACTTCACAATGTCAAACCCCCCAGAATTTTTCAAAGGACTCAGTAAATTAGAGCTCCTCTTTCTGCCATTTCTAATTCTCTGGAAGAAAATTATGTGTGTTATATAAAAGAGGAACCATTTCCAGATTATAAACATCTAGAATCTTAAGGAGCAAGTTTCTTGATTTTTTTCCCAGAACAGAAGTCCTAAGTCAGGAAACTTGTCTTGTTTATGGTTGTATAGGTCCTTAATTAATATTTGTTGAACAATGCTTTGACATAATTCTGGAAAAATCATGTGGAGAACAATTCCTATTTCAGGGAAGTCAACTTTGCCAACTGACAAAACTGTTGAGGAGTCTGGTATTAGAAACTATTTCCAAATTAAAATATTATTAATAGAAAATATAGTCTGAAAAGTAGAAGAAGAATTTAGTTCACTAGGGCTGTCATAACAAAATACCAGGCTAAGTGGCATAAACACAGGAATTTATTTTCTCACAATTCCAGCAGGGTTTGCAGCAGAGTTCAATTTTTGGAGCTTGCAGATGGCTGCCTTCTCTCTGTGTCCTCACATGATGGGAAAAGAAGGAGGGGAGAGGGGGAGAGGTAGAGGGAGAGAGGGGGAGGGTGAGGGAGAGGGAGAGGAAGAGAGAGAGAGAGAGAGAAATCTTATGTCTCTTCTTGTTTTATAAGGACACCAGTTCTACTAGATCAGAGCCCCACCCTTATGGCCTCATTTAACCTTAATCATTTCCCTAAAGGCCCTAGCTCCAATACAGCCACATGGATTAGTGTGTGAGGGCTTCAACATATGAATTTCGGGGGATACAATTCAGTCCATAGCAAGACTTATGGAAAAACTGAGATCAAAGCATTTGAAATTGGATATTTTTAGAAGTCTGATTTATAAGGCTATTATTTCTCATTCTAATGATATATCCTGAAACTGAGTAAATGGTTTCTACATATGTCCTAGGATTGAGCTATACCCTTCACTTTTTTTCCCTCACATCCCTAGGTCAATCTGAAAAAAAGAAAGTATAGATTTGGCTCCATCTTCTTCACATCACAGTAATGCCACAAGGAGAAACATTACCAATGCTATTTCAACTACATCATTCACTCACTTCTAATTACTCCCTCTGCTCAACAACCTCCTTGAATAGGACTCATTCAGGAACACAGTCCCAAGGGCTCCAAGGACATTTAAATTTCCACATAGAAGAAAACAATATAGCTATTAGTGTCTTGGAAGACATCTTTGCAGAAGACAGGCATGTTCAGCTTTAGGTCATTTATTCTGAGTTTACCTGGCTAAGAACAAAGAGGTTTTCAGATCATGGGAGGAGATCCCTGACCCTGGCTTATGGTGGGATGTCAAAGGCAAATTTGGGCTAAAGATCCTATAGAGACAGATGGTAAAAGGATCAAACTTCCTCCTTGTAAGTCACATCTTCATCTCTTTTTTCTACTGCTCTTTTATGCCTCGTATACCCAGTGGGGAGGAGAATTTGGAGTCCCTGGTACACAAATCTCAGATTTCGGGAAGAACAGGAGCATAGGGCTATTGGGCACAAGAATAGGATATTTGCCCTTTAGCCTATCATGTTGGTCCATCAGCTCATCCATTCTTATTACTTTCCTTTATAACTAGGAATTTGGACTTGATTTTATATGATTAAAAAAATGGAAACTCTAAATGAGCCTCCACCCAGATATCTTCAGTTTGATTCTTTCTGTGATGTGTGACAGCCAGGCCTTTCTTAGAAATAGTTTAGATTATGTGTAGTTATTATCTTGGGGCTGGTACCTTTTACAGCACGATGTAGAGCTTCTTCCAGGGCGCAAGTGCTATGAAGGTAAACAGAGATTCTAAAATGTTTACAAAATGGGGCAAAAGAGGAACAGGTATATGATTAAGTTGCTTTACAAGGTTGTTTAGGGAGATTACTATTTGATAGTGTCACTTAAGTCCTTACATAAGACAAATGAATGACATTTAATTCTTGCCAGCCACTAAGTTCATCCTTTCATTCTTTCATTCATCAAACATTTTTCTGGGAACCTACTCTGTGCTAGGTAATGTTCTTTGCAGCAAGAATATAGTTGTATACACCAGAAAGTATTTACTCTCCTCAATGTTATATGTGTGTGTGGGTTGGGGGGTAGTTGGGGAGACATGTTGGCTTCCCACTGTACTAAGGAGGAGCAGGAACATTTTCAGAGCCTGGTGATGTCAAAAGGAAAAATAGAGATACGGTAAGGTTTGACAAGGTCAGTAAAGCCATGGTCCATCACAGATACAGTACAGTGGAAAGAAGACTGAGGTCTAAAAAAATAATTAGATCTCTAGTTCTGCCATGTATTAGCTACCTTAATTTAGAAGAGTTGCTTAGCTTTTATATTTCTCAAATGTTTTCTTTTCTATACATCTACCTCAAAGTGTTACTGTGAGATCACGTATAAATTCATGATAAATTCACTATGATGTATAAGTGCTTTGAACTGTAAAGCAGTGACTTTTAAGCCTTTGTGATTCAATTTAAGGAAAACACAAATAAAATATAGTGTTGTCATTAATAGTGACTCACAATATAATGAATTTCATGTTGTAGTTCATATCTCCAGAGATATAATACAGCACTTGGAGGAGAAGCATATATTTGGCCGGGAGCGGGGTGGGGTGGGGGGGGGCTTGTCCTTCTCTTCAAAAATCTTTAACATGTTAAAAACATTTTTTAATAAAGGGCATCTGTATTTGGAATGAGTACAATAATAACATTTGCTACAGAATCTATTAAGTTGTCTATGGCAGTTACATTCCAATTATAATGCCTTGTAATTTGGATCACAAACAGTCTTTCTAAAACTTAGAATCAAAGCAGTCATTTAAATTAAAAATTTTATTTCCCCACTATGCTCACTCCACTGACAGCAAGCCAGGGCATCCTTCCATGCCCTCTGCTTCCTCTTCCTCCCCCAGGACTGACTCTAATGGAGATGAAGAACAGCTCGGTGGTGACCGAGTTTATCCTATTAGGAATCCCACACACAGAGGGGCTGGAGATGACACTTTTTGTTTTATTCTTGCCCTTCTATGCCTTCACCCTGCTGGGGAATTTGTCTATCCTTGTGGCTGTTATTTCTTCCACTCGCCTTCACACACCCATGTATTTCTTCCTGGGGAACTTGTCTGTGTTTGACATGGGTTTCTCCTCAGTGACTTGTCCCAAAATGCTGCTCTACCTTATGGGACTGAGCCAACTCATCTCCTACCAAGACTGTGTCTCCCAGCTCTTCTTCTTCCATTTCCTTGGGAGCATCGAATGCTTCTTGTACACTGTGATGGCATACGACCGCTTCACTGCCATCTGTTACCCTCTGCGGTACACAATCATCATGAACCCTAGAATCTGTGGGGCCCTGGCTGCAGGCACCTGGCTGATAGGGTGCATCCATTCCAGTGTCTTGACTTTCCTCACATTCACCTTGCCGTATTGTGGTCCCAACAAAGTGGATCACTTCTTCTGTGATATCCCAGCACTCTTGCCCTTGGCCTGTGCTGACACATCCTTAGTCCAGAGGGTGAGCTTCACCAATGTGGGCCTGGTATCTCTTGTCTGCTTTCTCCTAATCCTTGTATCCTACACCCGAATCACGATCTCCATCTTGAGTATCCGTACAACTGAGGGCCGTCGCCGTGCCTTCTCCACCTGCAGTGCCCACCTCATTGCCATCCTCTGTGCCTATGGGCCCATCATCACTGTCTACCTGCAGCCCACACCCAACCCCATGCTGGGAACTGTGATCCAAATTTTGATGAATCTGGTAGGGCCAATGCTGAACCCTTTGATCTATACCTTGAGGAATAAGGAAGTAAAAACAGCCCTGAAAAAAATATTGCACAGGACAGGCCACGTTCCTGAGAATTAGTAAGAGTGGATGGATAGGTATGTGGCCCTGGAATTTCTTCCACTGTGACACGAAATTTCACTCTGGAATCCTCACATGTGATGATAATGTGGAATTTTCAGCACCTGCTAAATAGTATGGACCACTATATCATAGTACATTATCTTTTTGTGTGTTTTGTTTTCTTGTATTATCTAGGTTCTGCCTCTCCACTCACCTTCAAAATAACATAGTCTTGGTTGTCATTATTTTGCCTTTCTTCTGTGGTGAAATTCCTGCTACTGAATGGAAGATCCTTTCCATCACACCATTTTGCCCACTTTTGTCAGTCTACTATGTGTGAGAAAAGACTAAGGGAAAAGGCAAAAAATGCAAGAAAAGGGATTTTAAATAACTGATTAAGAGAGTAGTAGAATCGTCTTTCTTTTGGTATTAACAGACTAAATCAAGAGTCAAATTCAGTGTTTTCTTTTACCTCCTCAACTGTCTGGAAAGGAAATAACAGTTTGTCAGCAAGAATGTTCTTCCCTGTATTCCATGCTTTCCCTTGAGCCTAATTTCTCTGCCTGAAAATCCTTAGGCAAATAGAGTTATCCCACAGCCTAAGGAAAGTCAAAATCATTGTGACCCATCTCCTAGACTTGGGTCTGTTTCCATCCTAGTGTGGAAATAGTGTGACTATTAGTGTGGTAAAAACTGAGTGGTTCTATCAGTCAGATTATTAGAACAGGCCAATGACTTTCCAAGCCTGATTCAAAGCGCCCCAGGGTTCAAGCGAATTTATTCCAACGGTTCCACATTAAGTAGAGTTAGTGAAAACCTCCTGTTTATCTAACTCATATATTAGATTTCTGGGTAAGATTCCAATGGAAAAAGTTTGAAAGCCTCTTGACTATGTGATTGCCAAGGTACCTTGCAAGAGTGAAAATCATGATGTATGTTGTTTTTTCTACCCTTAATTTTAAAGGTGTTGTTGCATTTTCTTCAGTACCTAAATCTCTACCTTAGCTCTCCAGCATTCACTTGGGCTTGCTAGACTTACTAAAGCCTCAAGGTTCATTCTATTATCTGACAAACAATTTTGATTGCCTAATAAAAACCATTGTAAAGGAAATATTTATGATTATACTTGGCCTCATGTGACCTCCTTACTTTCTGATAGGCTCCAAGGTATCTGCTTTGGTTCACAAGTGACTGCAGAGAAGCTTTGTGGAGCCACTGGTTATACCTGAAATGCTGCAGGAGGCAGAAATACTTTGAATTTTCCTGGATCCATTGTATTAACTGCCTACGGTACACATAATTTTACCCCTTTACACTTCTGACCAAAAAACCAAGCCTGTGCTATTAAAATTCTAACTAGAAAGTCTCCTGATTCATTGTAATGTAACACAAATAAAGAGATAACCAGAAGTGGCCAATGATCCTTTCAGTACTTTATTGCTGCCTTAAAACACTGATTATATGTTTAGATATTACATCCAGGAATTGAATTATGTTAAGTCTATTCATAAGTTTAAGAGTCTTAATATCTTCATAATATTGAGTCATCTATTACATATATGGTAAATTCTTCTTATGAAAGGTTTCTATAATTTCTCTCAGGATTATTTAAAAGTTTCAGTGTATAAACATTGCATGTGTTTTGTTAGATTTATTGCTAGGTATTTGATGCTAATTTATTGCTGTTTTATGTGATACTATTTTTAAATTTTTATTTTGTATGTAGCATCTTTCAAAAAATACATTTTAATGTAAGGACACAGAACGATCAAATGGAAGAGGATGGAGAATGATGTGATTTGCAACCATAAATACATAAACAACCAAAAATAAATCTTGTGATGATATAACAATATCAGAAAAATAAGGATTTAAGCAAGATGAATTATTAAATATAAAGTGGGCCATTCCACAATGATAAAGTGGTTGAAACAAAGGTTAAATAAAGGACAAAATAGAAAAATCAGAAATTTTAGTGGAAGACATTAACATACCTCACTAAATGGCTATTCGAATAGCAGGCAAAATAATCACTATGTGTATGTAAAATCTAAACAACATAATTAATGAATTAGATATCATTGAAACATATACATCACATGGCCCTGCAAAATCAGACACCATATTCTTTAAGATGCATTGGGAATATTTATGAAAACTGATCACATGTTGTATTATAAAGAATGCCTCAGCAAATTGTAATAGTTGACATCATTTAGATTTTGTGTACTGACTACAATGAAATTGTAATAGATAATTTTTAAAAATAAAGAGCCAGATATCTGTAACGTCAATGCATTTTTATATAATCCATGGGATAATGAAGAAATGAAACAGAAATTATAAGATATTTCAAACTGAATAATATTATAAGTTTAATATGTCAAAATTTCTGTGATGCAGCTAAAGTGGGGCTTTGAAGGAAATTTATAACTTACATGTACATATTAGAACAGAATACAAGTTGAATTATTGATTCAACCTTCTACTTCAAGAGGTCAGAATAAGAACATGAAGAAAAGTATAAAGAATAAAGTTATTAGAAATAAATAGCAAATAACGTGTCATTTATAAAATCAAAATAGCCAAAAGTTAATTTGCTCAAGTTGGCTAACACAATTGGAAAACCTCTAGAATGATTGATCAAATAAAAAAGAACCATAATTTACTGATTTTAAGAATGAAAAAACAGAAATCACTACACAGACTACAATTTTGTTTAAATGTTAAAGAAATCTTTACCAAGAAACCCTAATGTAATTTATTTGATTATTTGCAAAGTGAGTGAATGTGTTCAAATTTCAACTTTGGAAAGCTAAGAAAAAAGATAAAATCTGAATAGTGACATCTATTAAATAAATTCAATCCATTACTAAAAATTCTCACACAGAAAGCCACAAGTCTCGATTGCTACACTGGTAAAATACTTCCAAACATTTAAGGTATTTGGGGGCAATCTATTCCAAAAAATGCAATGTTTTTGAGAATTGTGTTATTGCATGTATAATTGATTTATTCTTTTTTAAATGAGTAGGATTTCATTCTATATATGTATATACCACAATTCATTCATCTGTGCATCCACTGATGAACATTTTTGTTGTTTCCAGCTTTTGGCTATTATGAATAAAGCAGCCATGAACATTTTTGTATAAGTCTTTGGGCAGACAAATGTTTACATTTTTCTTAGGTAAACACTGACCAGCAGAATTGTTGGATTACATGGCAAATATCTGTATAAATTTATAATAAATTGACTAGCTGTTTAACAAACGGTTGAACAATTTTACACCTCCCACAATTTTTGTACAAGTCCAATTACTTCTCACCAACAACTGGTATTGCCAGAGATTTTTTTATTCTTTTAACCGATTCCAATGCAGGTGTGTAGAGGTGTATCACTATGGTTTTACTTTTCATTTCCTTGGTGACCAATGACACCGAAGATATTTTCACATGCTTATAAACTATTTGCATGTCTTTCTTTGTAAGGCATCTATCTCTTCAGGTGTTTTGTTCCTTTTAACATTTGCCTATGTTCATATTACTCATTACAAATATTGTTTATATATTTTTGAATTAAAACTCTCTGTCACATGCATGTATTGCCTTGGGCTTCCTTTTCATTTTCTTAATGGTGTCTTTTGACAAACAGTTTTTAATTTTGATGAGGTACACATTACCTATTTTTATGGGTTAGGTTTTTGTTTGTTTTGCTTTTGTTTTTATTTGTGTGTATCTATGTGTGTGTGTGTGTGTGTGTGTGTATCCTTTTTAAAAAATCTTGAACTACTCTAAAATCACAAAGATTTTCTTTAGTGTTTTCTTCCAGATATTTTATAAGTTAGCATTTCTGTTTATATCTATAATTTATTTCAGGTTTATTTTGTTGTAGAAGATATAAATTTTTAGATTATCTATACTTCACATTCTTTATAACTCACATATAAGCCATTTGGGATTTTCCTTTGGTGCATGCAACGAGTAGACTGATCACAATTTAACAGAATATAAGACTACATTCATAATTCCATATTTCCTAAATTTATGCCTCTTCTTTGCACTCCCTTCTAACTCACAAAAGTTAAAGGAGGAGAAAGGAAGATCGGCATATTAAGATTTGCTTCCATAATTTGAATGTGTAATTATAGCTGATTTTCCAATTGGTAGAATGTTAATAGGCAATAACAACACAATAATGGTCTTCCTCACTTTCTGATTTATAAGTCTTTGTTAATTTTATTATCAGTTACATAACATTCATATTTCTCTTTTACAGATTTGGAATCAAGACACAAAGAGGTTATTTAACTTGTTCAAGGTACCATAGTAAACGATGGGGTCAGAACATGAACACAGGCACTTGACTTTATGGCCTGTCCCTGTAAAAACTACTCATTCTGCTTCCCTCAGGGGAGGGCAGAGGAACTTCTCTGTAACCCCGGGATCACAAACCAGCTAACTGTGGGCCAACCCAGCTGGTAGATTTACACCAGGATTGTTATAGGTGTTGTTTCAGAGTAATAATATTTGAAAATATGAAGATTTTATTTGCAAATATAGATTCCCTGATAATTACATAAAAATTGAAGTCTGACAACAATAAGATCTGTGTTCACCCTGCCAGAAATTAGTTTCAGGTAATTCAAGGTTACTGTCCTTAGGCAGGGCTTGCTCTCTCTAAGTTGTCATCAGCCAGTTTCACTCATTTACATTGGTTTCTGTAAACATTTATGTCAGTGAGTCTCAACTTAGAAATATTGGCTTGAAATTATTAGAATGTTTAAAATAGGAAAAGGACACAGAAAGCGTTCAATGGGTATAAAATAGCAAAATATTTTAAATGGAATACATGTATTATATTTGAAAATAAAGTTTGATATTAAATTGAGACATAAATTTATCCAGGGAAATATTCAGACACCCAGTAGGATACCTAAACCATGAATCCTCAGGATCAGGCACCCTCCTCTAAATGGAGAATAGCAATGAAGTCCCTCAAATGACCATGTTTTTTCTCTCCCCTGCAGAAATTGGCCAAAGGAAATGGCAGCAGGAAACCATTCCTCAATGACCAAGTTCATCTGGCTGGGCTCTCAGAGCAGCCAGAGCTCCAGCTGACCCTCTTCCTCCTCTTCCTGGGAATCTATGTGATCACAGTGGTGGGGAACCTGGGCATGATCACACTGATTGGGCTCAGTTCTCACCTGCACACACCCATGTACTATTTCCTCAGCAGTCTGTCCTTCATTGATCTCTGCCATTCCACTGTCATTACCCACAAAATGGGCTGAACTTTGTGACAGACAAGATCATCTCCTATCCTGAATGCATGGCTCAGCTCTATTTCTTCCTCATTTTTGCTATTGCAGAGTGTCACATGTTGGCTGCAACGGCGTTTGACTGCTATGTTGCCAACCATAGCCCCTGCTTTACAATGTCATCATGTCCTATCAGACCTGCTTTTCCCTGATTTTAAGGGTGTATATTACAGGCCAGGTTTGTGTATAAACTCCTACAGGCTACATGCTTAGAGTTCAACTCTGCAAATTTGATGTGATCAATGATTATTTCTGTGATTTTATTTACATTATAAAGCTCTCCTGTCCTAGTACTTACGTCAGTGAATCACTGATTCCAGTCTGTAGTGGAATTAACATCCTTTTCCCCAGCCTGTGGTCCAAAACAATAAATGTTGGCATGGTTGCAGAGAGATAGTAACACTCAAACACTGCTGGTAGGACTGCAAACTAGTGCAAACTCTATGGAAAGCAATGTGGAGATACCTCAAAGAGATACAAGTAGAAATACCATTTGATCCAGCAATCCCATTACTGGGCATCTATCCAAAAGAACAAAAGATATTTTATAAAAAAGACAACTGCACTAGAATATTTATAGCAGCACAATTCACAACTGCAAAGATGTGAAAACAACCCAAGTGCACATCAATACGAGAGGATTAATAAAATGTGCTATATGTATACCATGGAGTTCTATTCAGCCACAGAAAACAATGGTGATCTAGCACCTCTTTTATTATCCTGGATAGAGTTGGAACCCATCCTACTAAGTGAAGTATCCCAAGAGTGGAAAAACAAGCACTACATGTACTCAGCATCAAATTGGTATTAACTGATCAACACTTAAATGCATATATAGTAATAATGTTCATCGGGTGTTAGGCCGATGGGAGGGGGGCGGAGGGGACGGGTATATACACACGTAATGGGTGCAGTGTGCACCGTCTGGAGGATGGGCACACTTGAAGCTTTGACTTGGGTGGGGCAAGGGCAATATATGTAACCTAAACATATGTATCCCTGTAATATGCTGATATAAAAAAATGAAAAAAAAAACAAGCCCTCCTTACAGATGCTTGTCTGAATTCTGCCTTTAAAAATTAATGTGTCTGCACTGAAAGGTTTATACACCACACAACGCATATTAAATTCAGGATGGACAAAACCAATACATTTGACTCCTTTCCTCTGACTTTTGAATTTAGTTGTAAGTTTAGGATTTTCAGCAGAGAAAAATGTAATGGAATCTGTTTAGTTTCAGAAATCTTATCGACCCTATGAAAATAAATGCTTGCAATTTTATTTAAAAAAAATTGTGTCCAAAGACTCTAAAGTTCTCATTTCAAATGCAAATTATTGTATAAATAAAACAATGTGGTAAGTGCCTAAGAAAAAGCAGTTTCTGCTCATGTTACAGAAAGGAAGGGTACCAGGAAGGCAAAAGAAAAGACACCAAAGACAAATTTTACTCTTGATTGTAATTTGGTCAAAGACCAGCATAATATGTTCAAACCACTTATGGAATAAGCCATCTTGCTGAAATCAGTTTACTGGCCACCTATGTTGTTTTAGGCATAATTACGATGGTTAATTCTCTAAGGACAACTTAGCTATCGTCTTTCATTTGTAGGAGTTCACCAACGAATGGAAGAACCAGACACATATAGAATCATTCATAATAAAATGTGGTAATAATAATAGCAAACACTTTTATATGGCTTTCTATGTGCCAAGCATTAAGGGAACTGCATATATTTATTAACTCATTTAATTCTCATCACTATACATATGGTAGATATTTCTATTATCTTTATTTTACGTATGAGGGAACTAAAGAGGAAATATTAAATAACTCCATAAATGTTACAAAGAAAAGGCAGAGCCCAAGTCGTCTGACTTCAATAAACTTTCCCTTAATTATTTCAGCATACAACTCTATAACTGTGATATTAGCACTGATGTGACAAGAGCACAGAGCAGTGAGTTATGAATTCTGCTTAGGGGCCTCTAGGAAGGCTTTGCAGGAAAGGTTTCTTGAGAGTCAGACCTTTAATGATGAACAGAATTTATCATGGTTAAGGAAAGTTATTTTTGAATTTACTGTGACCTGGTTTTTAATTCCAGGAAAAGAATGCTTTGCTGTTATTTTCCTTTTCTCAATTGGAGTTCCTCAAAGGAAGAAAATGTTTCAGCCTGCGAACAGCTAACTAATTCATTTACAGACTGAGGAAATGATTTCTGAACTCAAATAAACCCTCTAAGTGCTATTCAAAAAAAATTTATCATGGAAGAGCAGAAATCAAAGGATGAATGAATGTAAGGTCAGGAGGGGAGAAATGTGCATTAAAACAATGTATAACATAATCACATTTATTTAAGAATGTCCGGCCCTGAGGCCGCTGAGCGTTTCTCAGTCAGATCCAACACTTTGTAACAATGCCTGAGATCCATACCGACCACCTTGATAAGCAGCAAGTCCAACTCCTGGCGGAGATGTGTATCCTTATTGATGAAAATGACAATAAAATTGGGGCTGAGGCCAAGAAGAATTGTCACCTGAATGAAAACATTGAGAAAGGATTATTGCATCGGGGTTTTAGTGTCGTCTTATTTAACACCAAAAATAAGCTCCTGCTACAGCAGAGGTCGGATGCAGAGATCACCTTTCCAGATTGTTGCAGCAATACATGTTGCAGTCACCCGCTGAGTAACCCTGGCGAGCTCGAGGAGAGAGGCCCTCGGAGTGCGGTGTCTGCACGCGGAGCTGGGCATCCCCCTGGACGAGGTTCCTCCGGAAGAAATCGATTACTTGACACGAATTCATTACAAGGCCCAGTCTGACAGTGTCTGGAGCGAACATGAAATTGACTACATCCTGTCTGTGTGGAGGAACGTGACGCTGAACCCGGACCCCAACCAGGTGAAAAGCTATTGCTACGTGTCGAAGGAAGAACTAGAACAACTTCTGAGAAAAGCAGCCAGTGGTGAAATTAAGATAACACCATGGTTTGAAATTATTGTGGAGACTTTTCTCTTTACGTGGTGGGATAACTTACATCACCTGGGTCAGTTTGTGGACCATGAGAAAATACACAGAATGTGAATGTGGAGAAGAATGATTACTGCAGAATTTCTCTTAGTAAACTTAGAGTGACTTGTTTTAAAAATTCGGTTCCCTGTCAGGAGAACTCTCACACGAAATGTTGATAATTTACGACTTGTGAAGAAAACACAACTAATAATTTTGCATCATATGCCCGGATCTGTGCTCTGTTGTAAAAGACAGTTGTGAGAGATTTTATTTTGTAAAATGAAGGAGAATAAATAAAACTTAATTTGACCGTCCAAAAAAAAAAAAAAAGAATGTATTCAGGGAGGAGGGGGGCAAGGGCAATATAACCTAAACTTGTGTACCCCCATAATATGCTGAAATAAAAAAAATGTATTCAATAGCAAACAGCAAATTTCAACAATGCTAAAACAGCAATTACTTTTGTACCAACCGAATGCTTGTCAATCAGAGGGAAATGAGCAACTCCACGTGGTCAAGAGTAACAGGAGGAGAGAAGGAATTGGTAGAAAGAACACCAGACAAGAGAGTTGAATGTCATAACTAAAGGACACTGTATAAACCTAAGAAGTCTTAACTGTAGTACAAGCAATGGACACAGGGATGCATTCAAGGTATTAAAGCAGAGAAATGTCAGGTGAGATTAGTCTGCACTGAGAATACCTCTCCGGGCAGACATTACATTTTGCACTGCATTAGCAAATAGAGACAGCTCTGCTCTTGGACGCTGTTTCACACTTCGTATGCACTGAAATGTGCATTTGGGTCCAGATCAGTCATCCTCAGAGGTGTCCCCTCTCAGGAGACAACTGCCATGCAATTTATCTTGTAGAGTCCTTTCCTTCCGTTTTTTGAGCTCATGCAGCGAATGTAATGAAGCTGAAGGAAAAGTGATAAGATTTCTGGTTCATTTTCATTCTTTCCACTGTATCACTATGTTTTCCCTCAGTCAGAATTATGTTCTGTTGTGTTATATATTATCATGTTGACCAGTGCACCTCCAGAGTTCTTTAATTCTCTAATGTTAAGTTGTTGCACAGATCCCTATGCATGTGAATCTATATTCAAGCTGGAAAGGGACAGAGGTAAAGAGGTAAGCTTTGGAAGAAATAGAGAACCTCCTTTAGAAAAATATTCCTACTCTAAGCAAATGACCCACTCTCATAACCCCCTCCTATAAGGATAGATTAATAGATATTTTATCTCAATGAATAAGAAACTTCATATTTGGCAGGATGTGACTGACACCCATGCATATAAACCACAAGACCACTGGACTCATGATAAGTAGAACACAGAAAACCTCAATATCATTCGTTCACAGACCCAAGTGATCATTGTCAGTGAGCTTCTTTCAACAGCCAAATTTTTCCAGTTTGTGGTTTTCCACACACGCAGCCACTTATTTTGTTTTCCATGCCGATGTTAGCAACATGTTCTTTCTAGTGACCTCCAAAAACCAAATATAAAAGTGTACATAAAGGCGCTTCTGCCTAGACTTCATAACAACCTTATACAAGTTGCCCTTTACTTCTCTGCTCAAACATTATCCATCTCCTCCTCCAAACCACCCTTTAACTGAATCTTTAATAATTCTCTCAACATTTTTTCAACTTTTCAAAAGAGAATTAAAATATGAAATTGAAATGTGGTATCTGGAGTTCCAAGCCATGCTTTGAGCTCATCACCCCTATTTTGTTTTCCTAAGTGACACTTTTTATAATGAATAAAAATTATCTGACCTACTATAATTCATTGTTCAGATTTAATGACATCCTGCATTCCCCTTGGTTTCAGGCCTTGTTATAATAGCCCTTTACTTGTATACTTATTCATTTATTTTTTATTTAAGAATATTATAAGGGTACATGCGTTTTGGTTACATAATTTGCTTTAGTACAGTTTGAGTCAAAGTTGTAAGTGTGTCCATCACCCAGATAGTGTGCATTGTACCTGTTAGGTGTGAATTTACCCATCCCCTCCTCCCCTGTCCCACCTGCTTGATTTCTGTTGAATTTTACTACCATATGTGCACATGAGTGTTGACCTGTAAGTTTCGATTTATAGAGTGAGATACTTTACTTAGAAGAATGGTCTCCACTTTCATGCAGGTTGTTACAAAAGATCACCATTTCTTTTTATGGCTGAGTAGTACTCCATGGCATACATATACCACATTTTGTTAATCCATTTGTGTATTAATGGGCACTTGGGTTGTTTCCACATTTCTGTGATTGTGAACTGTGCTGCTATAAACATTTGAGTGCAAGTGTCTTTTTTATAAAATGTCTTTTTTTTTCCCCATTGGGTAAATACCTAGTGGGGTTGCTGGATCAAATGGTAGGTCTTCTTTTAGTTCTTTTGAGGTATCTCCATACCACTTTCCATAGAGGTTGTACTAGTTTTATTTATTCAGCTAGGTGATCCTTAGATAATGCTGGAGCTTGCCTTATTTTTTATGTGTGGCTACAGTCTATTCTAGAAAACAAATGTGAATCTATTCCGTATTCTTGGCACCAAGCCAAGAAAGAACCAAGCTCTAAATAGAAATTGAGTTAATGGGGGTAGTAAGCCAGACACACTCAGCATCCACAGGATGAAGTTGCTGTCACTATCACTAGATGCGAGCCCTAAAGAGGGACATCAAAACCTCTCATTCTATTTCACTTGATAATAATCCAAAATGCTTTTTAATTTAATAGACTTTATTTTTATAGCAGTTTGAGGTTCATAGCAAAATTGAGCATAAGGTGCAGGGATTTCCCATATACCCTCTGCCCCCACATATGCATTGCCTCCCCCTTATCAACAACCTTCATCAGAATGGTGTATTTGTTACAATTAATGAACCAATACTGAAACACCATTATCACTCAAAGTCCAAAGTTTAGGGTTCACTCTTGATGTTGGACATTCTTTGGGTTTGGACAAATGTATACTGACATGAGTTCACCATTACAGTATCATGCAGAGTTTGTTCACTGCCCTAAAATTCCTCTGTGCTCCACCCGTTCATCCCTTCTTCTCTCTAACCATTGGCAACCACTGATCTTTTTAGAGTTTCCATAGTTTTGCCTTTTCCAGAATGTTATAAAATTGGAATCACACCATATGTACCCCTTTCAAATTAGCTTATTTCACTTAGTAATGTGCATTTAATTCCTTCCATGTTTTTTTTTCTCATGGTTTGATAGCTCATTTCTTTCTAGTGCTGAATAATATTCCATTGTAAAGATGTGCCACAATTTGTTTATCCAATAATCTTCTGAAGGACATCTTGGTTGTTTCCAAGTTTTGGAAATTATGATAAATCTACCATAAACACCAACTGGCAGGTTTTGATATGGACATAAGTTTACAACTCCTTTGGGTAAATGCCAAGGAGTGTGATTGCTGGATCATGTGATAAATATAAATATATGTAGATTTGTCAGCAGCTGCCAAGTTGTCGCCCAAAGTGGCTACATTATTTTGCATTCCCACCAGCAATAAATGAGAGTTAATATTGCTCCATATC
>CM052438.1:100741528-100758516 GCA_028533085.1 Varecia variegata | reverse complement strand
TATTAACCTGGATTGGACTGGAGATCATTCTTCTAAGTGAAGTATCACAAGAATGGAAAAGCAAACACCACGTTTACTCATCACTAAATGGAACTAATCGACCAATACTTAGGTGCACATATGAAAATAACATTCATCGGAAATCAAGCAGTTTGGGGGATGGAAGGGGTGGGTAAATTCATACCTAATGGGTACAATGCACACTATGTGGGGGATAGGAACATTTATAACTTTGACTCAAACAGTACACAAGCAATTTATATAACCAAAACATTTGTACCTCCTTAATATTCTGAAATTTAAAAATGAGATAAATATTATAATAAATAGTTGACTGCCAAATAGCAATAAATTTAATCACATTGAAATAAATTATTTAACAGGCAGCATAATTGTTAAGGCTATTATGATAAACCAATGTTTTAGAACTTTTCAAAATTGTGCTATCTTTGTGTAAATATAAAAATTACAGCAATAATTACCCATTTCCCCTGCCTATGATATATACTTTAGAAGGCATCTTACACTGAATTCATCCAAAATAGCAATGGGCAAGTGACAGTTTAATTTCTGTGTAACACATAAAATAAAATTTTGTAGACCAATATTCTATTGTTTTATTATGAATAAGTTGTTTTTGTTTCCAAATGATGGCATAATACCTAATAAGCTTGTTACAGTACAGGTACTACAATGGAAATTGTGACATGCCTCGCCAGGAAGGCTTAACTCAAACTCCTCAGCCTCACCATCCCAGGAAATGGTCACTATTGCAGAAAGATCTTCAAGAAACATTTTTTGTAGCCTACCCTGTTTACCCCACCTTGAAATCAAACTTCTGCAGAGGGATGTACATTTTTCTAGTTGGACATGAAAGCCTTGAAGATCATCTCTCTGCCACAGGCATCTTGCTGAAGGCATCATTCCCAAACCACCCCTACTTGTAGGCTCATTCTGAAATAACTCTCCAGGAGAGTTACCTCACCAGTCTACTTTCCTTTCTTTGGTTTCTTCACGAGATGAACAATGAGTTCAAAAACCAGGCTCGGTATCATTACCTGTGTGGCCTTTATCAAGTCACATACCATTTCCTCATCTGAAGAACAGGATATGGAGACTTATGTTTCATAGATTTTATAAAAAAAAAAAGTGGCAGACAGGATGGGCCTCATATTTAAATTTTTATTTTAAGAAACAAAAAGAGAAGTGAAATTTACCTTTGAAACAATATTGAAACAATAAATCCCAATCAGACAAGGTTCTTACCATATACATTTGTTTGTGTTTTAAAAGAAGTATTAGGTCTTCCTTTCCAAATGGGAATTCATGTTTCACAGTGAGGCTATCAAATAATTTTGACAAAGCATGTGACAGTACTCTATCACCAAGAATGTGACTGTGTAATTTTTAAGCAGAATCACAGGTATAGGGACAACTGAGTGACAATGCCAATTCTATTATAACAAAATATAAGTAGACCAATGCATTGTCATTATAGGTGAGCAGAGTGATGAGCCCAGGCCATCCACAAACATCCATAAGAACAGGACCTCAGTACAATAAGGTATACAGTCCCATTATAAATGTGAGGCTAAAAATAGTTAATAAGAACCATTACCAAAAGAACCATGAAACATTCTGGACATTTTTGTAACTTTACTCATGTCCACACAATTTTTGTCATCCTTTCTCTGTTTTAATGCAGTAATAAATAATTAATAAAATCCTTGGCACAAGAAAGGGCTCTATGCAATTGCTTCAGAGAAAGCAAGAAAGAAATGAACTTTTCAGACAGCATAAAACCCCATGGCTTATCTTGAATGACAAAGACAGATAAGAAAAATTAGGCAGTAGCATTATCCTTACATAGGAAAGGCTATCAGCTCAGGATTTCCATCTGGTAAGGGGAATAAGGATCTGGTTGGGGCCACTGTGGGGCTGAGATGACTCTCGAGTCCAAGAACAGGCCCACATGCTTACATTGCATGTTGAGAGATAAGGAGATACTGAAGTAGAAATTTGCCAACAAGACTTTAGAAAACAAGATGAAGAGAAGGAAAAGAAGAAAAGGAGGAATACGATGAGGAGGAGCAGGAAGAGGAGAGAAAGGCCCAGCAGTGGAGACAGGGACTAAGGCTGCACCACGGGCTCTGCTCAGTTTCTCATTTTCCTCAGAGTTTTCTTCAGAGCAAGTTTGACATCCTTGTTCCTCAGGCTATAAATGAGAGGGTTCAACATGGGAACCACATTGGTGTAAAACACTGAAAACAATTTCCCCTGGCTCACAGACCCAGCGGATGAAGGCTTAACATGAGTGAGCAGCCCAAAGCCATAAAAGAGCCCAACAGTTATTATGTGGGAGCCACAGGTGCTGATGGCTTTGGACCAACCCTTAGCTGAGGACATGTGAAGGATATTGAAAAGAATCAAAGCATAAGAGATGATGATAATGAAGCTAGATAGTAAGATAACTGTGCCCACAATAACAGAACTCACCAGTTCATTGGCATAGGTGCTGCTGCAGGAGAGCTGGAGGAGGGGGAAGATGTCACACATGTAATGGTTGATGATGTTGGAATCACAAAAGTTGAGCCTAATCATACACCCTGTGTGCACCATGGCACCAGAAAACCCCATGAGGTACGAGCCAAACATCAGCAGAGAACAGCTCTGAGGGGACATGGCCACCTGGTACAGCAGGGGCTTACAGATGGCCACATAGCGATCATAGGCCATGGCTGTCAGCACATAGCACTCAGAGTTGACAAAAAAGCAGAAGAAAAATAGCTGAGTCATGCACCCTGCAAAGGAGATGATATTCCTCTCTGAAATAAAGCTCATCAGCATTTTGGGGGTAAGGACAAATGAATAACAGAGATCAATGAAGGACAGATTGAAGATGAAAAAGTACATGGGGTTGTGAAGGTGTGAATTCAGGCAAATTAAATTAATTAAGCTCAAGTTTCCCACCACAGTGACCAGGTAGCTCACCCAGAACAGAAAAAACAGGGGTAGTTGGAGCTCAGGTTGATCTGTTAATCCCATGAGAATAAACTCTGTCACTGAAGAGTCATTTTCCACAGCCATTCACTCCACAGGTGTCATCTGCAGGAACAGCGCAGAAGGTGACATTAACGATGGACCCTCTTTTTTATATCCAGAAGGAGAGATGAATGTGCTGGTTTACAATCTTGGGTTTGTCTGAAAACACAGAACAAGGCATCTAAAAAGCAAGACTTTTCATGGTGATTCCCGAGTATTTCCCATTTCCACCTTACCCCTACCCTCGTGTGTGTCTGTGCAGAGAGAACGCTAGTAGACTCCCAATGTCTCTGCACATCTTTCCCTCCCTTCTCCTTAGGCTTTGCTATGGATTAAGGCAGAAAACAGCAATAAATAGATAATGTCCTCCCAGAATCCTTGACTTATATAGTTATGTGTTTGGAAGAAAATTATCAAGACAAAAGTGATTCAATGCTCACCTTCCTATTCTTGGACGACTGACCACTGCCGGCCCTTAGGGCCCTTCCTCCTCACTCTCCTGAGGGGGTCAAGGTTTCCAATGATGGGACGTAATAGCTATCAGAGCAATCTTCAGTCTTTGGCATGCTAGGAGAGGTATTCTAGAGAATATGCCGTGATTTCTCTTTGAGAATTATCCCATATGCGTCTCTTCACTTGCAAGGTTGAAAACAACTATCTTGTCTGAACCTCCTAAACAGCTAACTGAAATGAAAATCTATTTAATGCTCTATAATTCTGGAACAATTAAGTAGAAGCACAGAAAATTATTCTCTGTTTTATGATTTCCTCCTAAGTTTGATGAGCCCCTGGAGGGTAGATATTACTGAGCCTGTGTTTACATCCTGTGTCACAGACCTAACATCAGATCCTTTGGGACTTGATGTTGCATTTAGTTTATAATTTCACCCGGGAAAGTCTAGTCCTCGATGCAGGGTAGTGAGCAACCCTCTTTGTCACCCTCCTCATCATCCCCTGGAGTCTATGCTCCATTCTACAAGAGGAAGGTTCAGGGTCACAATCACTTGCCATGTCTGTTACTTTTCCACAAGCCTCTGGGATTGCATTAGTAAAGTATTAGGTCATAGCTTTAACACTACACATGTGTGTATATTTTACCTAAATAATGGGTTGTTGTAAAGTGGTTAAGAGAGTGAGAGTGAGCCCTGGAGTCAGACTGAATTTAAATCCAGACTTTTTAACTTCCTAATTGTGAGACTGTAGACAAGTGATTGAACTTCTTTGACCTTCACATATGTATATTTGGATCTACATATAATTATGTGTGGTTACAAATTGAGGTTAATAAAAAACCTATCTCATAGAGTTGTTGTGGAAATTATATGAGTTAATTCACATAAAGTATTATAAATGTGTCTGACACATAAACAGAGCCTGATAGATGTTAGTATCCCTTCCCCCATTCCTCATCTATATTCATATGAATCAAAGTTTCTCAATCTTGGCACTTTTGACATTTGGGGTGGGATCATTTTTTGTTGTGGGGCTGTCCTGTGCAGTATAGGATGCATAGCATCCCTGCTTTACCCATTAGATGCTAACAGTGTCCCTCCAACACATACACATATGAGTAGTTACAATCAAAATATTCTCCACTGTCAAATGTCCCTTTGATGGCAAAATTATCCATATTTGAGAACCACTGCTCTGTCCATATAGCCTGGACATTAATGCTTTTTAGCAAGTTCCATTTTATGCCCATTTATGGTTTTTAAGCTCAAAGTGCAGCAAACCGAATTCATCATTTTCTTATAATTCCCAGGGATGTTCCTTCTCAGGTCATCATTTCCTGTATTACTTTTACCACCATCTGGGCAACTA
This sequence comes from Varecia variegata, assembly GCA_028533085.1. Taxonomy (NCBI): domain Eukaryota; kingdom Metazoa; phylum Chordata; class Mammalia; order Primates; family Lemuridae; genus Varecia; species Varecia variegata. The sequence continues at coordinate 100,753,653 of CM052438.1, read as the reverse complement.
ATCCCCAAACTAAACTTAAGTACCTTCTTATCAGTCACTATTTTCATCAGTGCTCAAGGCTCAAGGAATCCAGCTCCTTCAGAGATCTGGACTTTCCTCACACTGAACTAGCCGTTGTAGTCTCTCTTCATCTCAGATTTAGAATACTCTGTTTCCCAACTTGGATTTGTATGAAAGGTGAGAATTTGGACCATTTCACCCCACACAACTGCTGCATACACACACCCCTTCTCTTCCTGCTCCCTAGTCCTAATCTTCAGCAATATAGTTATAATAATAAATTCAGTTATATGAGTATTCCTATGTTACATTATTAAGCCTATTTTAAACATTATTTACAGCTAATCCATCAAATGCTAGGATTGTTTTCATTTCTGTAACTTTTATTTTTTCTTATTATTCCATATATTTTCCCTGATTCATTTCCAACTTCTTTCTCATTTATTTTATTTTTTATTGATACATAATAATTGTACATATTTATGAAGTACATGTTATATTTTGATAACAGCAAATAACATACAATGATCAAGTCAGGGTAATTGGGACATGATTCACCTGAAACATTTTTCATTGCTTTATGTGGGGAGCATTTGAAAACTTCTAGCTATTCTGAAATATAACAAATTATGATAAACCTTTTCTTAGTATATTCAATCATGAGGATTCAATTTCATCTTCTCATATAAACTTCTCAAGAAATTTTTAGCAAACTTCCACCTTCATTGATTGTTTTTTGTCTATAATATGAATTTGAAATCTTGATATTTTTCTTCATCATTACACTAAGAATTCCCTTTATGTCTATCATGTACTAAATTCTCTATTTCCTGAATCACTCGTCTTCCTATTTCTTGGTTTGCTTACTCATTTTGATACAAGACATACAACCTTTCTTTCTTGAGAAAAGGTGCATAAAATACAAATGTTATACACCATACACGACTGAAATTGCCTGCATGTACATTTCTATTTATTGGCCATATTTATGGAAACAGACAACTGACTTAGACACCACTGATCCTCTTAATTTTGAAGGCATTGATCAAATTTTAAGAAACTCAAAACCTCTATAATTCTTGATTTCTTTGTGAAAACTGCTTGCTTTCCCTCCATTTTTGAAGATTTTAAGATTTTATATTTGCTTCCATTGTTCTGAATATTCACAATGTTTTATCTTAATGTATGTCTAAAATGGATGCCCTTTAAAGATATTTTAAGATTAGGAAACAAAAGTAAGTTTGAAGGAGCCAAATCAAGACTGTAAGGTGGATGACTGATGATTTACCTTTGAAATTCTAACAAAATTGCCTGATTTGATGAGAGGAATGAGCAGGTGCATTGTTGTGATGAAGAAGGACTCTCTGGTGAAGGTTCCCTGAGCACTTTTCTGGTAAAGCTTTGGCTGACTTTTTCCTAACACTCTCATACTATGCAGATGCTGTTTCTTTGGGCCTCTAGAGAATCAACAAGGAAAATGCACTCACTGAGCATTCCACAAAACTGTTGCCATGCCCTTTGCTGTTGGCCAGTCTGCTTTTGTTTTGACTTACCACTGCCACCTCTTGGTAGTCATTGTTCTGATTGTGCTTTGTTCTCAGGAGTATACTGGTAAAGCCACATTTTCCCCCGCCTCTTACAGTTCTTTGAAGAAATGCTTCAAGATCTTGATCTCACTTGTTTAAAATTTCTTTTGAAAGCTCTGCTCTTGTTTGCAGGTGATATGGGCTCAATGGTTTTGGCACCCATCAAGTGCAAAGTTTTCTCAACTTTAATTTTTCAGTCTGAATTATGTAAACGGTACCAACTGAGATGTCTGTGGTGTTGGCTATTGTTTCTGCTGATACTTATGGGTTCTATTCAATAAGGGCACAAGAAAGATTAATTTTTTTTCTAGCAAATTGATGTGGATAATATGCCACTGCAGGCTTCATCTTCAACAGAATCTCATCCCTTCTTACGAGTTATCCATTTGTAAACTGCTCATTTTGGGGTGGTATTTCTCCCATAAACTTTTTATAGAACACCAATGATTTAACCATTCTTACACCAAGCTTCACTATAAATTTGGTATTTGTTCTTGTTTCAGCTTCAGCAGAATTCATATTGTTCTGACAGTGGTTCTTTTCAAAGTAGTGCCTAATCCTTCTTAGTGCCTCAAACTAGATCCTGTTCAGACATGTTATAATAAGTTAGTAAGACTTTATTTTGTTGCAAAAAAATTAAAATGTATGTATAGTTTTTTCATAAAATACATTTTCCATTAACTTCTTGAAGATCCCTTATACACTAAGAGAAGCATTAATTAAATCCATTCAGGAAGCTCAAGTCCTTTAGTTCTGGATAAATATTTCTTAACCTATACGAACTTTGATGTCCTCCTACTTTGTTCTCTTTCTGAAACTGTCATTATTCAGAAGCTGAGATCCTGGACTTTCTTCTTCTTTTACTATATTTATACTTCTCTTTTTTCATTCTTTGCTGTACTCTCTCTACCTCAACTTTTTCTTCTGCGCATTTCTTTTCTTTTTTTGCTATCATTTCTAATATTCACGAGCATACTTTCTCCTCTTATAATGTTTTCCTGGAGTCGTTTTTCCTTTGTATTGCTTCTTTCCTTCAAATTGTTTCTGAGTGTCAAGTAGTTTATTTTATATTAGAAGTTCTGTTTGAGTGTCGCAGCACACTTGCCCAAGGCTTAACATCAGGGAGTGGGGTTCTAAAAGCTGATTAGCATCTCTATGGGGGCACTTAGTGCTGATCCAATGTGGGCTTCACTGTATACTGTCACATTTCAATGGGGGAACTCTTAGCGGTAATACCCTTAGGTCTTTTACCATGAACTGATTTGATTACACAGAGAAAAGTCATTCAGTCTTCCTGAAGGATATAATCCTGGCTTTCAACATTCTCTGAGATGAGTGGAGGAATAAGGCCAATGGCATTAACATCTGTAAGGTGAAACTTTTATTTTATTTGCCTTGCTTTCAGTATGGTTAACTCTCCCTCAAATATGCGTACAGTCTCCTGATTTAGAGGTTCTGCTTTACTTTCTTTAGTGAATGATCCTCTAGTCTCTTACTGGGTGTAAATGGAGGCAGTCACGTAGCTTCATGCAGAGGTAGAGGAGATATGAATACAAAATTAGCCCTTGAACAGACTTTTAAGCATTCCATTTGTCCTGTTCTCACCTTCACTTCTGCCAAAGGTTCCTGTGCCACAAAATTCTGAACGTATGAGGGATTTTAAGATGTAAGCTAGGTGTTTTCTTGGGTTCTCCAGTTCTATCTTAGTGTCAGGTGTTGTGAGAATGCCAAATCCGATACTGTTCGTTTATCTACATTCTAATTCCCCAAATTTTGGAGTTGTGAGTCTTCTGTTTAGTTTTGTTTTGTTTGTCCCTGTGAGTTAATGCCATTTTTAATCCCTTTTCTGTCATGTTAGTGACTTTCAGAAATAGAGACTGACTTTCAGAAATAGAGACAGCGTGTTTACATTACGTCTGTCATCTTTAGCCAGAATCCTCAGGCTGCATTTCTAGGACAATAGCTAAGAACACACCAAGCCCACAGAAGAAAGTGACCACATCTGAACAGATTCTTTAAGAAGATAATGTTCATTCTCTCAGACTGATTTAAATTCCAGCAGCAGCTATTTACCAGTTAATCTTTGTTCCCTATTCATCCATCCTCCTTATTAATCCTTTATTGCCCCTCTACAGAATTCCTCTCTTCTCCCCCCATAATCCATTTTACCAGAAAGGCATATAAGCTTCTGAACCCCACTGGGGAGATGAATCTTCATTTCTGATGGTTCCCCCATGTATTCATGTTAAAATAAATTTGATAGCTTTACTTTTATTAATCTGTTTTATTTACAGCTGATTTTTCAGTGAAACTTCCTTGGGCTAAGGGGAAGTTTCCCCTTTGTCCCAACTGTCCTCATGAGCCAGTGTGACTGCTCTTCTGTTAGGGGGCACGTGAGCAAACACCTCAGCCCCCTTCCCATAAGTTGCCCCTCACAAAGGGAATGTAGGACGTCCCAAAGCCAGGTTCACCAACACCATCGCTCTACAGATTAAACACCGTCCCAGGTCAAATTCTATCAGGTTTTGTGTTTGTGAGTGTATGTGAGAAAAACATAGCTGAAAGACTAACACAACCAAGTATCAATGTCTGTTATAAAGCTCACCAATTAAATAGCTTGGTATTGGTGCAAGGGGAGATGAACTTAACAATGGGACAGAGTAGAATCTAGAAACTCATCCATTCATATGTGATTCCTGGATCTGTAACAAAGGTGACACTGTAGTGTGGTGGGAAGGATGGCCCTGTTAGTAAGTAGCACCAGGACACATGGACTTTGGTGTTTTTGTTGCAACTCTCCCCATGGTTGCAAGCTCCTCCCCCTCTGGTGAAAGTGACTTCCAGGAAATTTAAAGCATTGGTGCCCTTCTCCCTCTTCGTTTTTCTCTTTTCTGCCTTTTGTGATCCAGATATTAAAAACTGGGACATTGAAAAGCAACTGTATATACAGGGGAAATTAGAAAGGCTTTGTGCATGCCAGGAAAATATCCAGGCTCTGAATAGACCTGAGAAGACATTAAGTTTACACCTCAGACTAATGTTTGGCATAGAGACAGCCTATACCAATCAAAAAAAAGTTTTTAAAAACTGAAACAAAAAAATGAACAAAAACAAAAAATAGCAAACCCTGGTGAGGGGAAAAATCTGATTTTTGGATTTGCCACATTATTAGAGTCATATTGCCAGATTTTAACAAAAAAAAATTACAAGATATACAAAGAAACAGAAAATAAGGCCTCTTAAAAGGAAAAAAATAAAATCAATAGAAACTGTCCTTGAAAAATACCTGATAGCAGATCTACTGGATAAAGACATTAAAGCAATTATCTCAAATATGCTCAAAAAATTAAGGAAAATGGGGAAAATCAAGTAAATGATGTATGAACAAAATGAAAATACCAATAAAGAGATTCAAAAAAACTAAAAACAAACCAAAATAAAATATTCTGGAGCTTAGAAGTACAATAATTGAAATGAAAATTTACTAGAGGTATTAAAAGTCCAATTTGAGTAGACAGAAGAATCAGTGAACTTGAAATTAGGTCAATGGAAATTGCTGAGTGTGAGAAACAGAAAGCAGCGTGATTCGCAATAGCTGAAACATGGCAGCAACCCAAATGTCCTTTAAGTGATAAGTGGATAAGCAAAATGTGCTATATAAATACAATGGAATATCATTCATCCTTAAAATGGAAGGACATTCTGACATATGCTACAACACTCTGCTACATGAAATAAGCCAGTCACAAAAAGACAAATGCTGTATGATTCCACTTTTGTGAAGTACTTAGAGTAGTCAAAAATCATAGACACAAAGTAGAATGGTGGTTGCTAGGAGCTGGGGGAAGGGGCAAATGTGGAGGTATTGTTTAAAGGGAAAAGAGTTTCAGTTTTACAGGATGAATAGAATTCTGGAGATGGGTGATTGTGATGGTAGCACATTATGAGTGTGTTTATATAATACCAGTGAACTGTATACTTAAAATGCTTAAAATGGTAAATTTTGTTTATTTACTTTACCACAATAAAAGTGATAAAAAAGGAAAGTGATTTTAAAATATTATAAAGTATTATGCATGATAGGGTCATGTATGTCACAACGTTAAAATTATGTGTGTAGGAGACATATGTGTGTCAGCATGTAATATATTTTTGGAGAGCTATTTCAAATAAGTCATTAGTTATGTGTTAGCTACTGTAATCTAGAAGACAAAGAAGTACTATAAGGAAGAGGAGGGAAGAGAAAAGATTCCTTATTTTCCCTAGGGGAATGTGCAAGCTCTGATATGAAATTTTTGAGTAGATTATTGTCTCCTAAGACACCAGGGTTAAAGCATCTTCATTCAAGTATAAGTAATTTCATCATTCTGTCTTTCGTAAAAGATTGTAATTATGTAAGGGCTTTGAGCAGCCTCTTGTATCGAGCCCCTGAGATCTTGAAGCGTCGAATAAGAAAACTTACATGATGCTACCTGTCATTACTTCAAAAACAAAGAGTGCTCTTTCATTCCTTTTTTGCAGTTTAATGATTACTTCTGGGCAAAATTATTAATATCATTAAAAATCATGATCTTTGTCTGACATCAAGGACTGAGACTTATAAATGGCCCAAGCCTCTCCACACAGAGGGAAGAGGCATGGCTTTGGTGTAGCATGCCTATGAGTGTGTTGTTTCTGTGTGAACATACGTTTTCATTTACTTAAGTAAATACCTTGGATGGGGACATCTTTATCAATCTTTCTAACTGTTTTCTAAACAGGAAGTACCATGTTGTATTGCCTTTAGTATTGTGAGGTAATTCCAGTTGCTCTGCATACTCATCAGCAGTAGGTAGAATTATTAAAAAAATTTTTAATCTTTCTGACAGTCTTGAAGAAGTGTTTCATTACAGTTTAAGTTTTCATTTCACAAATGACTAAGGATGTTGAGCATATTTTCATGTAATTATTTGCCATCCAATATACCTTTTTGGTGAAGTGTTCATATTATTTTCTGTTTTCTTATTCAATTATTTTTATACTTATTGTTGAGTTTTAAGTGTTCTTTGTATACTCTAGATAAGTTTCTTACTAGATATATGATTTGTGAATAGATTCTTCCAGAGTTTGGCTTCTCATGTTTTTTTCTTTTAATATAATCATTCCCAGAGGAAAAGTTTTTAATTTTAATAACTTCCAATTTCACTATTTTTTTTTTTTATAAATTGTGCTTCTGATATTCTGCCTTAAGAATCTTTGCCTATCTCTAGGTCAGAAAGTATAGTGACGTGGATACTTTTATAGGTTTAATTTCCATTTTCTTAATGACCAATGATATGAAGCGTTTTTCAGGTGCTTGAATGCCATCCATATAATCATTTTAGTGAAGTGATTGTTCAAATCTTTGTTCAGTGTTAAATTGGGTTGTTTGTTTCTTTATTGTTGAGTTTGAGATTTCTTTATGTGTTCCAGATACAGATTATTTATCCAATATATGATTTATAAACATTTTCTCCTAGTGTGTGCTTTTTCTTTTTATTTTCTTGACATGATCTTTCAAAGAACAGAAAATCTTAATTTTCATGAATTTGGATGTCTCCATTTTTTATTATGAATTATACTCCTGGTGTCAAATTTAAGAAGTCTTTGCTAATCCCAAAATCACCACAATTTTCCTCTTATGTATTCTTATTAAAGTTTTATGGCTTCAGGTTTTACATTTAGGTCTATGATGTACTCTAAATTAATTTTTGCATATGTGTGGGTTACTGATCTAAGTTAATTTTTTTTTTGCATATGGATATCTAATTACTTTACTACCATTTGTCAAAGAGTGGTTGAGACTCATAGTTTGAGATGATTCCTTATAGCCTTGTGAGGGTGGAAGTGTAGGCTCCTCATTCAGCCTTTGCTAGTGTGATGTGGGTGGGGCCAGTTTTCCTGTGGTGTTTGGCTGGAGTAGGGTGTTTATTGTCTAAAAATTTCCATCAGAATGCTGCCACTTTCCTTGTCCTCTGGGTAGAAAAAATAGGCTTTTGTTTTGGCTTTTTTTTTTCCATTGGCATGTGTGTGGCACCACCTTCTTTGGTTCTAGGTTTGGAATATATAAGGCCAGGAGAAAAGCCAAGGGACTTGGTGGTTTCCTTGGATCCTGAGTTTCCTAGCCACCTTGCCTTCTCCTTCCCACTTTTCAGAGTCTCCTTATGTTTGTTTTATACCTAAGTCCAAGTTTCATTTTTTTTATGTTTATTGGTTCTGCTTTTTGTTTTTTGTTTAAGCTGTAATTAGATGGAGGAATAGGGGAAAGTTTATCTTCTCCCTCTTCCCAGAAGCAAAAGTTTTATTTGATTATTTGATTTATTTTTGTATTCTCATTTCCTTGCTAAAATTTAAAAATTTTCTCATTTGTTTCAAGAGTGTTTGTAACTTCTTCTTGAAGTATTTTTATGATTGTTGCTTTGAAATTCTTCTCAGGTAATTCTAATATCTCAGTCATCTCAGTGTTGGCATCTGTTAATCATTTTTTTAAGTTGTATTCAACTTTGTTCCTGGTATGATAAATGATTTTCAATTGTATCCTGGACATTTTGTGTATTAGTTAGTGAGACTATGGATTTCATCTCATTTTCCTTTGTAGTAAGCAGTCACCCTGTTTAGTGTAGTGTATAGATCTAAGCAGGTGTCAATATTCAGTTCCCTGTTGAGACCCAAACATCACAATATGAAGCTGAAGTGCTGACTTGGACCACCTCATTTCTGACACATGACATAGCAGTTCAGTTCTGCTGACACTTTCTAAGCAAAAGTGCAGTGCTGACTGGCAAACCTCATTGCCACCAAGTGGATGTAAACAGCTCCCTAACTGACCTTGCTGATCTTAGTGTAGGGTGGGAAGTAGTAAGCTATAACCTCACAACCTTATTCCATTTCATTGCTGTTGGGTGGGATGGAAACTCATCTCTCCACTTGGTCTCCCTGACACTACACTGGCAGGGAAAGTGAAGTGCCAACTGGAATTGCTTTGTTCAACTTTGTTGCTATTGGGTGGTGAAGGAAGTTTTGATTGCTGCTTGGATTCATACATATGCTGATGGGGACAACAGATTGCCACCTACTACCACCAGACATGGGGTAAATTTCAGTCTCCAGTTGGCCCTGCTGCTATCACCCCTGTGAGGGAATCAGAGTACCTCTTGTTACAGGGAAGCTGTGGAAGTTTACCTCTCCATTTATAGCTGCTACCACAAGTGAGAGGCAGTTTTCTTTTAGTTTTTAGCTGTTGTGGAATGGGTATTATGTAAAAAAGAGTCTTCTATTCTGCTAGACCTGTACCTTTGATTACAGAACAGTGTTTTGTTTTGTTTTGTTTGTTTTTTTGTCTTTATCTTTTGGTGGTTCAGGGTTTCAGGCTACCCCAGTGTCCCATCTGAGATATATTGGAGGCCAAAAAGAAAGCCTGTGAGACTCATCACTATATTTGCCTCAAGTCTCAAGATTTCTATGCTTTCTGTTTTCTTCTTTTCACCTTTCGGAGACTTCGTAAGCTTGTTCATTATGTTATGTCCAAGAGTAAAACATCCTAAGAGGGAGGATGAGGGAGAGATGAAGCACCCAATCTTGGCTGGAACCAGACATAATTCCATTAAGATTTTTGAAAATTCTTGCTCATCTTCTTATTCCTGGCACCTGAGGGATTGCTCCTGAATTAGCATATCTAAGTGGTCAGCCGATGATTGGACAGAAGTTGAACTCAAACACCTGAAGTCACTAGGGCTTCTAATTACTGCTGGGGCATCTTTGCTGAGTAGGGGAGTGTGTTCAAAACTCAGGTCATCTTCAAATATGCCCCAGTTTTCCACGTATTCTGTGGCCTTTTGCATGTCCTGTGTACATATGTGAAGCCTCTGGTCCTCTGGGAGTGTGTGGATAAGTTGGGTTTTTGCTATTCTCTGCTGTGCATTCCTGCAGAATCAGTCTAGAATATACTTGCGCTAAGCATGACCACAGCCTCAGGCTAGCAGAATCATCGACCCTCTTTGCGTTCCTGTCACTGAGAGTAACATTTCCACAACCTACAGCTCTGAAACAACTCTGATATGGGTGTTGCCACCTGTTCACAATTGAGAACCTTTCGTTTGTGCAGCACTGCTGCTAGTTCTCATGGCCTGGACCACTTTTACATAACCTCACATCAAACGAGTGGGGTGGGGAGCAGGGGCTGTTGCTTAGAGGAGGCCTATGCAAAAATGACAGATTCCCACTGTTCTTACTTATTTTTTTATACTCAAATCCTCTTCCTGACTGATTTGGTTATGACCAATCATTATGATGTTGTGCACTGTCATGAGGAGTAATGGTGGGACATAATCTGCATTAACCTTGTCTTCAACACATTGTAGAACCTACTCAAATCTGGGTGTCCCAGGTTTTATTCTGGGAGGAAAAGAATGAGATGCTCTCGACTTAAAGAAAATTCTGAAAAAAACCAGTCTGAACTGTGATCCTCAAGCCTCTGCCTCTGACACACTTTCTAGAAATAAACCAGATTTAGTTTTGTGTCAAAACAAGTATCTAGTAATATTTAAATTACTACAGAAGGTTGAATCAACCTGGTTTTTCAACAATGGAATGCTACTCAGTAGGAAAAGGACCAAACTCTTGATATATGTGACAATTTAGATGGACCCAAAAGGGATTATGATAGTGAAAAAGAAAGTCAATATCAGAGATTACATATTGTATGAGTTCATTTATCTCCTCAAAATGACCGAACTATAGAGATGAAGAATAGGCTTGTAGTTGCCAAGGACAGAGATAAAAGTGGGAAGGGAAGCATATGACCGCACAGAGGTAGTATAACAGTCTGTTTATGGTAGTATAACAATTCTGTATCCTGATTGTTCTGGTGGTTACATGAATATGTACATGGAATTGAAATACATACATCTTCACATACATACATACACAAATGCACACACAAATAATTGCATGTTAAACTGCAGAAAGCAGAGTAAGGTCCGTAATTTAGTTAACATTTTTGTACAATGTCAATTTCATACTTTTGCTATTTCCCTACACTTGTAGAAAATGTCACTATTGGAGGAAGCTGGGTGAAGAGTTCAAGGGCATCTATGTAGTACTTTTGCACTGTCCTGTAACTATAATTATTTTGAGTGTGATGTGCACTGTCTGGGGAATGGACACGCTTAAAGATTTGACTCAGGGGGATCGGGGTGGGGGAGAGGATGGGTGTATACCTACATGATAAGTGCGATGTGCACTGTCTGAGGAATGGACACTCTTGAAGCTCAGTCTCAGGGGGTTGGGAGGGGCATGGGCAATATATTTAACCAGAACTGTTGTATCCCCATAATAAACTATAATAAATTTTTAAAAAAAGTTAAAAAAATAGTTGCCTTCCTATAAGCAAACGCACAAATTCATACACACTTGCAGATTCTAAACTCCTACTTTCTTGAAACGGTAGCCCAGTAAGAATGTTTTTTCTTACAGATTTGATTTTAACCTCTTAAAGGCAAATGCATGTTGAGTCAGAACAACCCAAAGTTATTAAATTTGTATGAAATAGAGGATCATTCTATATTACAAACTTTTTCCTTTAAAAAAATTGAAATAAATTAAAAGTCTCCTTTTTCTGTCTACAAAATATTCACAATTAAATAATGATTATATAAAAGGACTCAAAATATTAAAAATGAGCATAACAAATAAACTTTACTACATTACACATGAATTGTTATTACAGCTAATATAGTGCCTAGAATTATAATTAGCTAAAATTTCAATGACATTAATTATATGTACGTATTTATGAATAAAAACAAAGGCTTATTTCTCCTATGCCCTATAGAATATATAATCCCTGAGGGTAAACTCACATCTACTATCATAAATTAGGGTGTAAACATAGGCATCATAATTTCTTCCCTGCAGAGTTTACCATGATAGGGGAGCTCCTAGGGGAGACCTAATCATGGATTTCTAATCACATGCAAAAAGTTATAAGGCTTAAGCAAATGCCATGTGCTCTATGACATGGTGCCTCTGGTGTCAAGGCTGTGGTTTTCCTTTTCATCCTTTTGGCAGATTTATTAATAGAAGTTTTATCTACATCTCAGAATGCCTCTTGGAACATTCAGGTTGTAAGATCTATGCTGTATGCTCTTGCCAATCAAGGGAGAAGAAGATTCTGTGATTCCATCTGGTCAGCTTTGACATCTGAAAAGCCAGTGCTTCCTCCAGGACAGTGGAGGTGAAACATACACAAAGGTCATCACTGAGTGGAAGGTGGGTGAGTTAATCAAGTTTCTATTTTTCTCTCTCTCTTGTACATTGCCAAAAAATGGGGAAGGATATTACATTGAGTAATAAGAAACTCAGTGGTATGGAGCTCTGAGTCTACTGTCTTAATTTCTCTCATCTTATATTCTCTATGTTGGCCACATCCTCAGTCTGGTAGCAAGACAGTCATCAGAGCATAGCAACACTGCAGAAGGAGAGGAGATTTGTCTCTTTCTTAAAAACAAATTAATGGACACT
>CM052438.1:100721689-100741028 GCA_028533085.1 Varecia variegata | reverse complement strand
TATAGTATCAGTAAACTAAGAGTGTTTGTTTTCTAGGGTCCTCTATCAGTGACATGATCTCCCACTGAGTAACTGACTTCACAGTTGCTTTGAAAGTGAGGTCTTTGGTGCATGTTAGAATCTGAGCCTTCTGAATACTGTATTTGCCATTCCTTTCTGAGCACTTCATCTTGAAATCCAAGTGGTTCACAATCAGGTTTAACTTGGTATACCCTTTGTGAGTAAAGCATGACTGGAAGGAGGAAACAGGGAAAGTTGGTTTAGCTGGTAAGGTGTGGCCCCACTGGCCTCTGGCCTGGGAACTGCACAGCTCGGCCACTGGAATTAGTCTGAAGGCTGGGGGGCCCGTGGGCGGTTGTGCAGCCGCCTCCCTACACCAGGCATTACTGGTGGGCTTCCCTGGAGGAAGCTCTTCTCAGCATGTGTGGAAGCCATATCTTATGACATCTGACATTTTCAAATCTAAACTGAAGCTGTGTGCTATAATATATACATATTTTCAAAATTTTATTTTGGTTCTTTGGAAATTGAGATTATAAATTATATTATTCTCTTAAGAACTCAGTTTGTGGAGATGTGTAAACTTTCAGTTATAGAGAAGAATGCTTTTAAATTGAAGGTGCAGTTTTAATGAAATATGTTTCAGAAGTATTATTTAATCTCATGTATGGTAACATATACACTATTTTAACTCTGAAGTGGTGTGTTACTAGCTAAGGTGTGTGTAGTTTTTTTCTTTTTTTAAGAGATGAGGCCTCCCTCTGTCACCTAGGCTGGAGTGCAGTGGCTCCATTATAGCTCACTGCAGCCTTGAACTCCAGGGCTCAAGCGATCTTCCACCTTAGCTTTCTGAGTAGCTAGGACTACAGGTGTGCACCCACCTTGCCTGGCTAGTTTTTAAAAAAAAAAAAATTTTTAGATATGCGATTCTTGTTATGTTGTCTAGACTGATTTCAAACTCCTGGCCTCAGAGTAGCCAGAATTTACAGGCCAGAGCCACTGTATGTGGTCATTATTTAGTGTTACTTGGAATTGCCTAGATATTTCATCTGGAAAGCACAAAATGGCCTTTTGAATAAAATTGTTCAAAGAGCATTATTATGTACCCTAACTTTCAAGTGGAATTACTTCTGTCTGGGAAAACTGCTCAGGCATCTTATATAGGCTGTCAATCAGTAGATTGTTGAGTTTTTGGATTCACCACTCCACAATGTTTGCAATCTCTGATATATTGATTCCTGTCGTGCAGAAAGCCAACCTTTCCCACTTCCCAAATCTTGCCAGGTATCTAATGATAATTATGTAGAATTCTTGAAACTTAAGGAAGAAAAGCAGCTGATATGGCCCAGAATTTGAGACCTATTGGGAAATCTTTGAGGAAATTTGGAAAGTACAGGTAATAGTTTTTAAGTTTCAAACAATTAAAAAAATTCACATATATGTGTTTATTATCCCAAGTCATGCATTGATTTAAAGCTTAAAAGAGTAAACAAATAAGTACATTCTTTAAAAATACTTAAAAAAATAACACATTTTTAACTTTAAAAATAACAAGCATAATCACCTAAAAATAATAAGTATATTTTTTAGTTACATTGTACAAACACAATTTCCTATTATATTTTTCATAAGCTTTTTGTTTGGGAGGACAATGTTGGTACCCTCCCCAATAGACATTTATTTTATATTTTTCCCTAATGCCAGAAACTTCCTTTCATGATAGATGCTGAAAATGGGAAAGATTCATTTTGCTAATTTTCCTTGCAGTTAGGGTGGCCATATTACATAGCCTATAACAGAAGAGAAATCAAGGGTAGTCATCTATTGGCTTCTGGAGAAGATTTACTTCATAATATATAGGGAGATACATGAGGGGAGTTCTCTTGCCTTTTAATCTGGCTTTATTCTTTGGATGTAGTTGCATTTGCATGCACTTTTTAGAGCTACAGCAGCTATTTTGTGACCCTGAGGTGATAAGCCTGAGGCCTTAGGACACCAGACTGAGGACAGGGGAATGGAAGAGGCTCATTCTCGATTAGAATGTTTAGTTGCTGAACCTACCTAGAGCACTCCATCTCCAGATTTATTGTTACATTCTCCTAATTAAAATGGATTTTTAAATGGGCATGTGCTTAAAATACTTAAATAATTGGAATAGTTGTTTATGTCTTCTCATCAACTATACCTCAATTTCTTCTTTAATTTTAAATCTGGCTGAATCATAGTTTTGAGACTCATATTTTTATTACATAGCCTCAATTGCCCATTACTTCCATGTACATTTCCAGGATATGGGTAGTGTGAGTGGGTAATGGAGAACCACTGAATGTTCTAAATCTGGGGAGGGACAGAGCTTCACTTTCAGATCTGATTGTAGCAGCCGTGCAGATGGCTAAATAAGAGGGAGCATGTGGGGAAATACTAGAATGAGAGTTAGGAGCCACTACATTTCAGTAGTACAGTTTAATTAAAACCTGAAGAGTAACTGAGCTTGTGCAGTACCCTAGGGAAAGGGATGGAAGACACTGTTTGTAGACTCTATTCTTACCATTCAGGATATATGGAAAAGATTCTGAACGTTTCCAGCCATGGAACATAATTTCCATAAACATTTAAGGAGTTTCTACTATAATATATGCTCTGTTCTGTACTCTCTCTGCAGAGTAGTAAGCAAAGCAAAAGTGATCTTTGTCCTTACAGAACTTATTGTTTTTAGAGGAAAACAGGAATTAAAAGGAAATATGAGTGGAGGAGCTACCAAGGTTATGGGAATATAAATAATGACAGCTGACATTTATTGACTGTTTGCCATGTGCCACACAGTGTTCTACCATTTCACTTTTAGTATCTTATTTAATTGTCATTAAGAACCTAAGGAAAGAGATGCTGTTATTACTGTCCCTATTTCAGCAATTTTGAACCTAAAGCACAGAGAATTTAAGTAACTTTTAAGTTAGTTGTTACATTTAAACTCCTAGCAAGATCCTCAGGTAGAAATATCCAGTAGGTGTTCAAAAGTTCAAAATGTTAGAAAGAAGAAAGACATTAAAAAGAAGACTGATATAGCCCATGAGAAATCACAACTCAAGTGAGTTACTACAATTCTTGCAAAATTTAAGATAAAATATGAAGGAAGCATAGAAGGTAGAACCTGTGGAAAATGTCCATTTAGGAAGTGGGAAAAAGGAGAGAAATATCCAAAGCAATATATTCCCATCAGATATAAAGATAATGGTGAGATGGGAGTTTATATTTGTTGTCTTGGGGGATGTACAAGCCCAAGGGTGAAGGGAAGACTTGAGTAAAACTGTGAGTCCCCAAGGAAATGCAGATCACGGTGCAGGGTGTAAATACAATCCCCTTATTTCCCTTTTACTCGCAGAATTTGTTCTCTGGTGAAGGGACCTAGCAAGCTTCTATCCTGTTTATAACCAGTGCACTGTATCAGTAAACTCACATGAAAACTGTGTCTTATCTAGTGGCAAAGTGGTAATAACAGTGACTTTGTCTTTCTTGTGTGAGAGGACTCAAAATCATAGACAGAAATCATGATCTATAGTTCATAGAAATTTCCAGGGCATGCTGAAAAGTAAAGGTGGACTGCGCCCTCTTAGTATCAAAGCAACCAAAGCCTCAGAACCTGAGATTTTCCTTCGAGGACCATGGTGGCAAATGACAAGAATAGGGAAGCATGAAGGATTTCTGGTCTGAGGGTGAGTTTCTGAATTCCATGCATATCAATGTCCTCCTTTTTTTGAGATGTACATCCTGGAATCTAAGTTAGACAACTTTTTTTTCCTATATTATGCAGTCCTGAGACTCAATTGAAGGTGCCGGAAGAATCTGTTGAAGGGGGAGCAGAGAATGGCCAGACATTAGTGGACCCAGTGGTTGCAGCATCTAATCAGTGAGTTCCCGCTCCATGGACAGAACACTCTCTGTTCTAGATGCAGGGCTTTTATTTGATCACATGGGGCTGTAATTTAACCTGTCCTAGACTCTGGTCCCATATTTCTGGATTAGAAACAATGTTTTGGCTCCTGCCCACCAGAGTCTAATCTGCATTACAGGCCAGCACAAGGTTGCTAAAGGCTCTGCCTCCAATTTCATTGGTGAGGGGAGGGATGAATTGAATGAAGAAATGATGAGATGAGAGGAGGAATATTCTGTCCTGGTCCACCCTTCTTCCCTCTTATCCCCTCTTATTTCCAGCAGTCATGTTTGCCTCTGGCAACCCCAGCCTTCATGCTGTCGGCTAAATTGTTGGTGCTTTTTGCTGTATTTAGCATAGTAAGACTCTCATAAAAGGCAGCTGGTACCACTCAGTAACGTGGTAGTGGTAACGGCAGATTCTTGAGTCCAGGTTGTTCTAATCTCACACAACCCCAGCATATACAGCTCTTATCGGAGCAGCTTTGTGATAAGAGCTGGGTTGTCCTCTAATGCAATCCCTTTTTCCTATGTCCACAGATCCCCTTAGAGAAGAATGGCTCCTGGAAATGGCTCTTTTGTGACTGAATTCATTCTTATGGGATTAACAGAAAAGCCAGATCTCCAAATGCCCCTGTTCCTACTGTTTCTAACAGTGTATGTGGTCACTGTGTTGGGGAATTTGGGCTTGGTAAATTTAATTGGTCTGAATTCACACCTTCACACCCCCATGTACTTTTTCCTCTTTAACTTGTCCTTCATAGACCTGTGTTATTCTTCTGTGTTTACACCTAAAATGCTGATGAACTTCATATCAGAGAAGAACATTATCTCCTACGCAGGATGCATGGCACAGTTTTTCTTCTTTTGTTTTTTTGTCATTTCTGAATGCTATGTGCTAACATCAATGGCCTATGATCGCTATGTGGCCATCTGTAACCCACTTTTGTATAAAATTGCCATGTCGCCTAAGGTGTGCTGCAGCCTTATGCTTGGTTCATACTTGATGGCCTTCTCTGGTGCCATGGCCCACACTGGATGCATGCTGAGACTGACCTTCTGTGATGCAAATGCCATCAACCACTATTTCTGTGACATCCTCCCTGTGCTCCAGCTCTCCTGCACCAGCACCTACGTTAATGAGCTGGTGGTTTTCATTGTAGTTGGCATCAACATCATTGTGCCCAGTCTCACCATCTTTATTTCTTATAGTTGTATCCTTTCCAACATTCTTCAAATCAGCTCCAAGGAAGGCAGGTCCAAAGCCTTCAGCACTTGCAGTTCCCATATACTTGCTGTTTCTTTCTTCTTTGGATCAGGTGCATTCATGTATCTCAAACCATCTTCTGCTGGGTCTATGAATGAGGGAAAAATCTCTTCTGTCTTTTACACCAATGTGGTTCCCATGATGAACCCCTTAATCTACAGCTTGAGGAATAAAGATGTTAAATTTGCTCTGAGAAAAGCCCTGAGTAGGAGAAATAGGATCTCTCAGTGCATGTAGTTACAGGGCAGGCAGGCTCTGTATTTTATTACAACAGTTTAGGAGGAAATACTTTTTCCCTATTGTTTCTTATCATGTTGATTGTTTAGTATCCTCTCAATTTTGTCTTCAACTTTTTTATAATAGGTTTTCTTTTTCCCCCATCATTTGCACATTTTTCTCCTTTTCATTATTTTTCCTGTTTTATCATGAAGTTAAGAAAGTTTTAATCTCTGTTTTTTCCATTGTTATTATGGACTTTCTTTTTTTCTCCTGGAAAAGATGAAACCTTCTGCAGAAGATCAAATGAAGTAAAATTAGGATGACCATGTGTTGTTGGTGGCTGTGGGGTTCTTTTCTTTGACTTGTAATATTCCAGTGCGTTGTCTTTCCATCCCCCACTGGGCAGTATCTTGTCTCCTTCAAATGCCAGTGTTTCACAGATATGCAAGGTTTCACAAGGCTTACTACATGTAAGCCATTTTGTCCTTGTAAACACTGTGCATTCTCTTTTTTTGGCATAAATTTCACATTTACCTTTATACCTTCAAAATAGCTCATTGTAGACCACCAATATATATTTATTTCATGAAGTCACACAGCTTCTTCATGAAAAAGCGGATAATAAACAAATGCCCTTCTGATTTTAAGTCTACTTCTCTTTCTAGTATACATTGTTACTTCATTTTATTATTTTTATCAATAAGAATTAAATACTGTATGAGAAAACATTACTTCTGGAAAATTGAGTATGCTTTATATCTAGATGATATATAAAGTTTTTTCAGGATGGCTGTTGCTTTGTATGTTTGTTCCATAAAACATTTTTATGGCTGTTTTTGTCATGAAAGAGGAGGTCAGTTAGCTAGGATAATTGAGAAATAATTGACTCAAGTGGGGAACTGACTTTTTTACAAAATTGAAAAAAAAATTAAATGTTTTCAGGTGACTGTAATTCACAGAACAGGGCATGGGAGAGAAAGGAGCCCAGGACATGTCATTAGGCCAGGACCCAGGGAGACACACAGCCAATAAATCACAGGTGCCTCTGTAGCAAATGGCCAGTGAGGATTTAGAAACTGCATTTCAGTATGAATTTGTATCTGTTCTGTTGAGTACTGTAATTATCCTTCACTGTCATAAAGATTTGATAAAACTTATAATCCACAATGACCATACACTAGTAATGTTTTAGGGAGTGAATATGAAAAACCTGTGATCACATTTTGGGGGAAGCAGAAGGGAGAAGAGACCATCTTCAGGAGGAAACATCATGAGTGGTAACTGAAACTCAGGAAGAATTTGGAAAGTAAAAAGACGGAAAATTAAAGCTCCTGCCTCTGATACTCTTTTCAACATTAGAAGGCCCTACAAATATTATGGTGATCACAGGGCTTTCCTGAGCAGGACGAACACTTCAGTCATTTGGTATTTTTTTTTTATTTAAGCATATTATGGGGGTACAAAAGTTTAGTTATGTATATTGCCCTTGCCCCCTCCACTGAGTCAGAGCTCCATTTGGTATTAAGACAGGATAAACCCAGAGAGAGGGCTGGAGGCCCTGGGAAGAACCAAATCACTCCTGTTTATGTTGGTTTTCATTTGCTATTTCCATGTGGATTTTAAAGTACTAACATCTCACATTGCATTTAAGACATAAATGATAATTTGAAAGAAATGTTTGGTGAATAACCTAAATCATGACAATTTCTTTTCTAGAACAGGATGTTGTATTATTTTCCAGTTTGAGAAAACAGTGAAAAATATTATGCCCCTTAAAATTCTTTATCCTGAATCAAGTAACAATTTAAACATATTCTGAAATAATTGTAATAATATTTACTATTTTACCATTTTTCTAATCTTCACTCAATATATATTATGAATTTTAGCATAAATAGTTTGTTGGCTTATTTTTAGATATTTGCCTTTGCTAAATCCTTGAATTATGGTTTGAAATGACCACTAATATCCCAACCTCCAGCCCCAATATCAAGTTGCTTTATTTTCACTCAAAAAGTTCTATTATTATAAAATAGTTGATCTTAGTTGGAGTTTTCTTTTATCTTTTGAGAGAATGGTATTTTTTGTTGAACAGTGTTTCTAAATATCTGTTTTGTAGACACTGCAGAAGTACATCCACTCTGTTATATATTTTATTACCACCTGAGTTGGCCCAAAGAATGGATTAATCTGGGTCACTAATTTTTGAGAAGCCTCAAAATACAAATAAAATCTGTTTTAACTTCAGAAAAGATACACTTTCTTTAAGTGGGGTTTTATTCTTTCAGATATTTTGGAGAAAAATAATTTTAAAAGATAAATAGATATAGAAGTTAATAGTGGAAAATTTTTAGTATGCAACTTAGTTGATAGCTTTTAGTTTGCAACTTTTAGCATTATGTATTTATTTGGTTTTCTTTTAAAGGGAGGGAAATCAATTCTGAGTGTTTTATATATACAACAATGAATTGTCCTTTGTAGGTTTCTTTAAATGTGAAGAAGTTATGAGACAAAGTATAATTATATGGAGGTTGTCACAGGTGAGAATTAAACAGGCAAGGCAAGAGATTTTCCTATGCTGATGTTTAGGAAAAAGATATTTCCAAGTCGGTAGGAAAGCTTGGAATTTCTGTGTGATAACAGACAATGGCTCTCATAGGTACAGCCAGAAAGAAAGTTTCTTGATTACATGCCAAATTTAGTTAATGTGAACTTTTTCTAAGCAAGCTCAGGATTGAGTTTGGAATGAGCAAGATCAGGGTGCACTCTGGTTAAAGGCTGATGAAAGCCAGAAAAAAGTGGGTTTGAGTTCCACATCTCGTTATTGCCTCAAACCCCAGTATCGATTGAAGCCCACTCTGCACTCTTCTTTAAACTGACTTCCTACCCTATAGTACACACACACACACACACACACACACACACACCAGCATTTTTTAATTGCTAGGTGCCTAGTAACTTGTTGCATCATATTGAATGTCACCAACATACAGAAAGCATGGCAAAGAGGAAAAGATAAATGTAGATTTTCACAAGACAAGATTGTAGTTGCATCTGAAAAAAAAAATCCTAAAAGTCTTAAATAGTCAAAATTACTCTGAAATTGATTTTGTAAGCACTATGTCCATGTTGGGAATGAAAGGGTGTTGTCCATAAATCTGGCACAGTTGGTTTCTCTCTAGCATTGGGGTATTTTACTATTAATTCAGCTGAGCATCAAATGAAGTAATTTATATTCAGGGGCCATGATGTAAAAATATGTACCTTTAAATATTAAATTCTCACTCAAAGTGAGGAAGTTTTGCAACTGAGGCAGAGCCTCTCATCTTCCTCAGTGAGGGGGAGGCTGATGGAATCACCTGCAGTGTTTAAAGTCCCTCTGTGGCATAAAATTGAATTAATACACTACAAACATCAATAAAGAGACTTGTGCAAGTGTGACAATTGCTCTTTGGAGGAGCAAGTGCACAGTTTCCTCTGCACTGTCCCATCTGCCTCTTTCCATAGAGGTTATACTAGTTTGCAGTCCCACCGGCAGTGCATGAGTGTTCCTATCTCTCTGCATCCACACCAACATTTATTGTTTTGGGTATTTTTCATAAAAGACATTCTCAATATAGTTAAGTGATATCTCATTGTGTTTTTGATTTGCATTTCTCTGATGATTAGAGATGTTGAGCATTTTTTCATATGTTTATTGGCCATTACTATATCTTTATTTCAAAAGTTTCTGTTCATGTTCTTTGCCCACTTTTTAATGGGGTTGTTTGATTTTTTTGTTGCTGATTTTTCTAAGTTCTATATAGATTCAGGTTATTATCCCTTTATTGCATGTATACCATGCAAATATTTTCTCCCATTCTGTAGGTTGACTATTTGCTCTAGTGATAGTTTCTTTGGCTGTGCAGAAACTTTTTAATTTGATTATGTCCCATTTATTTATTTTTGTTGTTGCTGTGATTGCTTTGGGTGTTTCTTCATAAATTCTTTGTCTAGCCTGATGTCTATAAGAGTTTTTTCCAACATTTTCTTCTAGAAATTTTATGGTTTCATCCCTTAGGTTTAAGTCTGTTATCCACTGTGAATTGATTTTTGTGAGAGGTGAAAGGTGAGGATCCTGTTTCAGTCTGCTACATGTGGTTATCCAGTTTTCCCAGCACCATTTATTGAATAGGGATTCTTTTTCCCAGTGTATGTTTTTGTATGCTTTGTCAAATATTAGATGGCTATATGAGAATGGTATTATATCTGGGTTCTCAGTTTTGTTCCATTGGTCTATATCTCTGTTCTTATGCCAGTACCATGCTCTTTTAGTTACTATAGCCTTGTAGTATAGCTTGAAGTCTGGTAAATTGATGCTTCCCAATTTGTTCTTTTTGCTTCAGATTGCTTTTGCTATATGGGGTCTTCTCTGGTTTCATACAAAGCATAGAATTATTTTTTCTAGATCTGTGAAAAATGGTGTTGGTATTTTAATGGGGATTACACTGAATCTGTAGATCACTTTGGATAGTATAGACATTTTAACAACGTTGATTCTCCTGACCCAGGAGCATGGTATGTTTTTCCACCTCTTTATGTCCTCTGCTATTTCCTTCTTCAGTGTTTGATAGTTCTCCCTGTAGAGGTCTTTTACCTTCTTAATTAAATATATTCTAAGGTACTTTATTTTCTTTGTTGCTATTGTGAAGGGTACTGAGTCTTTGATTTGCTTCTCAGTTTGACTGTTGTTGGTGCATAGGAATGCTACTGATTTCTGTACATTGATTTTGTAACCTGAGACTTCGCTGAATTTGTTTATCAATTCCAGTAGTCTCATGGCAGAATCTTTTGGGTCTTCTAGATATAAGATTATATAGTCAGCAAAGAGAGGTAGTTTGACATATTTGGCCACCATTTGGATGCCCTTGATTTGCTTCTCTTGTCTGATTGCTCTGGCTAGGACTTCCAGCACTATGCTGAATAGAAGCAATGATAGAGGGCAACTTTTTGTGGTTCCAGTTCTAAGTGGTAATGCTTTCAATTTTTCACCATTCAGCATGACGTTGGCTGTGGGTTTGTCATATATGGCTTGTATCAAGTCCCATCTATGCCTGTTTTGTTAAGCATTCTTATCTTAAAAGGGTGTTGAATTTTGTCCAGTGCTTTTTCTGCGTCTATTGAGAGGATCATATAGTCTTTGTTTTTGCTTCTATTTATGTGGTGAATTACATTTATAGATTTGCATATGTTGAACCATCCCTGCCTCTCTGGGATGAAGCCCACTTGGTCATGATGGATTATTTTTTTGATAAGCACCTGAATTTGGTTTGCTAGGATATTGTTGAGAATTTTTGCATCTATATTTGTAAGGGGTATTGGTCTGTTGTTGTCTTTTTTTGTTGCGTCCTTTCCTGGTTTTGGTATCAGGGTGATGTTGGCTTCATAAAATGTGTTAGGGAGGATTCCTTCCTCCTCAATGTTGTGGAATAACTTCTGCAGGATACGCACCAGTTCTTTTTTGTAGGTCTAGTAAAATTCGGATGTGAAACCATCTGGTCTGGAATTTTTAGGAAGGTTTTTTTATTGCTCTTTCAATTTTGGTACTTGTTATTGCTCTGTTCAGGAATTCTGCTTCTTCCTGATTGAGCCTAGGGAGGCTATGTGCTTCTAAGAATTTTTCCATTTCCTCCCCATTTTCCAGTTTATGTGCATATAGGTTTTTATAGTATTCATAGATGATATTTCATATTTCCATAGCATCATTTATAATTTCTCCTTTTTCATTCCTGATGGAGCTTATTAGAGTTCTTTCTTTACTGTTTCTCATTAATCTAGCCAGAGGCATGTCAATTTTGTTTATTTTTTCAAAAAACCAACTTTTTGTTCTATTAATCTTCTGTATCATTTTTTTATTATCAATTTCATTTAGTTCTGCTCTGATCTTTGTTATTTCATTTCTTCTGCTGGGTTTGGGGTCAGTTTGTTCATCCTTTTCCAGTTCTTTGAGAGGATTCATTAGATTGTTTATTTGTGAGATTTCTGCTTTATGGATGTGTAAGGATTTATGGATATACATTTTCCCCTCAGGACTGCTTTAGGTATGTCCCACAGATTTTGATAACTTGTGTCTCCTTTGTCATTTAGTTCAAAGACTCTTTTGATTTCCTCCTTAATGAAATAATTGTTTAGCAGATGGTTGTTTAGCATCCATGACTTTGTGTAGAGATGAGGGTTTCTGTTCAAGTTGATTTCTAATTTTATTCCACTGTGATCTGAGAATATGAACGATATCATTTCTATTTTTTTTTTTTTTGAGACATGCTTTGTGGCCTAGGATATAGTCAGTCTTAGAGAATGTTCCATGAGCTGATGAGAAAAAAGTATATTCAGTGGTTATGGGGTAGAATCTTCTGTAAATGTCAGTCAGGCCCATTTGTTCTAGAGTTCTGTTTAAATCCATTGTTTCTTTGTGATTTTCTGTTTGGAGGATCTGTCCTGTTCTGTCGGAGGGGTGTTGAAGACGCCAGCTACTATCGTGTCACTGTTTATCATTTTGTTTACATCAAGTAGAGTTTGCTTTATGAATCTGGGTGCACCTGAGTTGGGTGCATAAATATTTAGAATTGTTATGTCTTCTTGTTGAACTGTACTCTTCACCATTAAATAGTGACCCTCTTTGTCTTTCATTACTTTTATTGATTTAAAGACTAAGTTATCTGAAATTAGAACTGCCATGCAAGCTTTCTTTTGTTTTCCATTTGCTTGAAATATTGTTTTCCATCCAATCACCTTGAGTATGAATGCATCCTTGTGGATTAGATGTGTTTCCTGAAGACAGCAGATACTTGGCTTGTGTATATTTATGCATTCAGCCGGCCTATGTCTCGTTAGTGGGCAGTTCAAGCCATTCATATTTATTGAGAGAATTGATAAGTGGGACAGATTTCTGTTCATGCTATTGAGTTGAACTTTGTTGCTTTGTTTTCTCTCTTGAGCCATTGTGGTATCTGGCCTTTGACCTTTAGCTTTTGGGTGATTTTACATTCGTGAGTGTTTATTGTGCTGATCCGTGTGTAACACTGTTTTGAGTACTTCCTGGAGGGCAGCTCTTGTCTTGGTGAATTACTTCAGTCTTTGCTTATCTGAGAAGATCTTTATTTCTCCTTCATATACAAAACTTAGTTTTTCAGGGTACAAGATTCTAGGCTGGGCATTATTCTGTTTGAGAAAAGTGAGAATGAGGCCCCAGTCTCTTCTGGCTTGTAAGATTTCAACTGAGAAGTCTGGCGTTATTCGATGGGCTTTCCTTTGTATGTTACCTGCTTCTTTTTCCTTACAGCTTATAGGAGGGCCTCTTTGGTGGTTATTTTGGTCAGTCTGATGACTGTGTGTTGTGGTGTCTTCCTGTTTGGGATTAATCTCCCAGGAGTCCTTTGAGCTTCTTGTACCTTAATATCTAGATTTTTATCAAGGCCTGGGAAATTTTCCTCTATTATATCCTGAAATAGCTTATCCAACCCTTGTGTATTTTCTTCTTCACCCTCAGGGATGCCTATGATTCTCAGTTAGTCTTCTTCACAAAATCCGACATTTCTTGTAGGTTTTGCTCTTTTCTCATATCTCTGCTCTCACTCAGTGACTGACTTATTTAATTGAAAGGTGTTATCTTCAATCTCTGAGATTCTTTCTTCTCTTTGATCTACCCTGTTCTTGAGGCTTTCCACTGTGTTTTTTAATTCCTTGAATAAATTCTTCATTTCCAGGAGTTCAGTTTGATTTTTCTTTAATATTTGAATTTCTTTAGTGAATTTTTCTTCCAACTCCTGGATTTTTTTTTTTTTTGTGGTTTCTTTGTGTTGGTTATCCATTTTTTATTGCATATCATTGAATTTTCTTATAATCCATGTTTGAAATTCTGTCATTTTTGTGTTCTGAATTTGGTTGATGTCCATTGCTATAGAGCTGGTGTTCCCTTTTGGAGGTGTGCTTTCCATTTGATTCTTCATACTTCCAGAGTTCTTTTGCTGATTCTTTCCCATCTGGATCAGCTGTTGCTTCTTACCTTTAGATTTTTGTTTGGATAGTGACACACCCTGTTTAGTCTGTGAGCCAGAAGGTGGTGTATAGGAGCAAGGCAGATCGCAGCTGCTGCCTACCAGCCTGGATGTGTGTGCTTCTATGGTTGCTTGATCTGCCACTGGGGGAGGCGCTCATATGTTGTTCAGGGTTCTTCTACCACACTTGGGAGGGTGCTCCTGATTGGAGGGGTTACTTGGTGCACCTGCTGTGGTCTCTGGCCAGGATTTTCCTTCCCTGACTGCAAACCCCACTGCTGGCAGCCCACTGGATGTGGAGACCAGGCCCCAGAATTATGATCATACTGGAAGACCTAAGCTTGTCTGACAAGCAGAGTCATTGGGCTGTCAACTATTGATTTGTGCCAAGGTCCTGCAGATTCATGCCAGTCACACAGGGAAAATGGCTTTTCTTGTCTCTCCCTACCTCCAGGAGTGGAACCTACCACTTTTGCCACAAAAGTTGCTGTGCTAGGGGGAGAGGTGGTTTCAAGTCTGCCCAGAGCCCCAGCACCTGTGAATCATTCCTACAGGTGTTAGCCTCCCATGACTGGGGAAGTATTCAAAATTCACCCATCAAAACCGGCCTGGCTAGTTGAAAATAGGTCATGGAAGGGCAGAGCTTGTCATGAGAGTCCCCAGGCTGGAGGAAGGGTGTTGCCCCACACTGTAGCGCACCACAGTGTCTGAATTGTAGACCCCCAAAATGGCAGCCGCCCGCCCACAGAGTGGTAGCACTGGGGGCAATTGTTCAGGAGCTAGCAGATGCCTGATTGGGGAGCTGAGTCATCAGGATGCCCTGTTGTCTCTTTTGTGTTGCCCTCCCGCAGTCTCGCATCTGTCTGGCAGGAGGTCTTGCTCTTTTTGATCCACCCTGAGCTGGCCTAATCGCTCACAGCAGTTTCCAGGATAGAGTCCCCTGTTCAGCTTTCACCTCCATTTTTCTGGTCCTGCTGACCTCTAGAGGTGAGGTGCCTATCTCCTAACTCCCTCAAGTGGTAGCTCAGACCAGTCCTTCCCCCACCCATTGCAGTCCTAGCACAGAGCTCGGGGGAGTTCAAGATGCTTCCCACTATTGTGTCCTCTGCACAGAGCCCAATGTCTCCTGTGGCAATTTTGCACCTATTTCAGGCAGGTCCCTGTCTAAGTGGGTGTGGAGGTCAGTGGGGAAGCAGGACATTCTCCAGTGGGTCAGATCCCAGTGGAGATCCCAGTGGCTGCCTGGCGGGTGCAGCCATCCCATGCTCTATTCTCTATTGTTTATCTCGGACTCTCCAGACTTCGAGATCCTATCTCCCATTCACCGTTTCTTTTTTTCCTATGTTGTATCCCAGGCTGTTTCTCTGCAGTTTCACAACGATGTTCTTGTAGGGGAGCGATCCACTTGTGCGTAGCAGACCGAGTTCTTCACCTCTTGCTCTGAGAGCAGGGAGCCAGGAAGTCACCTTTACTCCACCATTTTCTTCCTCCCCTATCTGTCCAGACTGTCACTCTTATGAAACACCAATAACACTTGTGCTGATAGAAGAACTGGGAAAAAAAAGTTTCATTCATAGCCTGTAGAGATGTAATTGTGGCCTTTGCAAAAACCACCTGATATTTAACAGAAAGACAATATTGTGGAATTTATCCAATTGAAATAAAAGTACTGGTATATCAAGATGTATACACCATGATGATTGTTTTAGCATTACTTTTACTGGAAAGAAGACTGGTAAATAGTGAGTTTTTATCAATATGTGGTGGTCAGTTAATTTATGCTATATCCACAACATAGAATATTAGAGATATTTCAATAAAGTATTGTTAAATGACAAAAGAGAGAGGTCAAAATATTTACTTTGTAAATCAAATGTAAATCCCATATAAATGTATATGACTATATGAGCAGGGAGGAAAATATGAAAAGGTGTGTGCTAGGTTATAACATGAATAACTGGGGCTGACGAGTCAGAGGGTAGCTGAGAAGGGGAGTGCTGAGTAAGAAGAAAAAGGAAGTGATTTGTCATAAAACACATATAGTATTATACACAATATAATCATGTGTGCTTTAATTTGTTAAAATTGTGTATGCATGGGCCGATGTGTATGTGCATGTAGTATTTTGAGAGGTATTTTAAATGTCATTAGCTATGTGTTAGCAATTTTATCTAAAAATAAAAGAAGCATTAGGAGAATGAGGAGAAAAGGGAAATTTTCTACCTCATCTGTCCTGGGAAATGTGCAATCCCTAATGTGAAATTTTGAGTTGAAATATTGTCTCTATAGACACCAGAGTAAAAGCATCTTCATGTGTGTATACACAATTTTTTTAAATCTGTGTTTCCTAAAGGATTTGAATTATAGAGGGGCTCCTGGGAAAGCCTCTATATCAAATCCCCGAGACTTTGAAGCTCAGACTTTTTAAAATAATTACATGATGCTACCTATTATTATGCTGGAAAAAGAATGAGTGCTGTTCAGATTCCTTTTTTTGCAGTTTAATAATTATCACTGGGAAAACTCATAATTAAAAATTATGATCTTTATCTGATTGACTCTCAGAGCAAGTCAAAGACAGATTTGTAAATGCCCTGAGCCTCTCCACACAAGAGGAGGAGGAGCATTTTAGTTAGAACTTCCACCTCCTACAGCAGCAGGAGGGTGGAGAACAAAGGTGGAGAGGAAACCTCAAGGACAATTCTGATGCCTCTAGGCAGAAGGAGGGTGAGACTGAACCTTTGTTTTTAGTTGCTTCCATGGACTTTTCTGCTTTCCCCAGATCTGACCCTGAGGTACAGATGAGATCAGAAGTAGTGCTGAGATGATAAGGTCTTCAGTGCCTCCAATCTTTCTGACCCTTAGAGAATTTCCTATGAAGGAGGCCAGGGTTCCACTGCTGACTTAGGACTGTCATGCTGTGCATGTTTGGGAAGCCAAAGGGTCTCTGGGAGTCTGTTTCCCTAACTCTGCTATGGACATGATGCTCATGATCGCCACCCTACACAGCATCCAGTCTGGATTGGTGGCTGGCAGAGGGTAGCCAGAGTGTGGTGAGTAAAGTTTAACAAGCATAAACTGGAGTAAGTGTTTGTGACAACCTGAAGCAGAGAAAAGATGAGAACTCCCTGCACTTCCTATCCTTGGCACTTTCCTTCCATGTGCTTATACTGTGCTTATTATGCCTCTTGTGCACCTGTCTTCCTTGTACAAGCAGTGCCAGATTCAGCTTTCCATATAATAGTTAAACCTCAGCAGAGTCCCTGGGATTTTTGACTCCAGAAGGGATTGGGAATGGCATTGCATGCTAATTCTGGGCCTCAAATATGACTCTACTCCGCTCTTTTTCAGATCCCACTGAAAGAGAACGGACATTGGAAATAGTTCCTTCGTCACTGAATTTATCCTTGTGGGTTTAACAGAATATTCAGGGATCCAGCTCCCCTTCTTCTTCCTCTTCCTAGGAATCTATGTTGTCACTGTGGCAGGAAACCTGAGCTTGGTCACTCTAATTGGACTGAATTCTCACCTTCACACTCCCATGTACTACTTCCTCTTTAATTTGTCCTTTATTGATATCTGTTACTCTTCTGTTATTACCCCAAAACTGTTGGTAAATTTTGTGTCAAAGATGAACACCATCTCCTATGGAGGGTGCATGACTCAGCTCTTTTTCTACTGCTTCTTTGTCAGTGCAGAGTGCTATGTGTTGACAGTGATGGCCTATGATCGCTATGTGGCCATCTGTAAGCCCCTGCTGTACACGGTCACCATGTCCCCCAAGGTCTGTTCTCTGCTTGCTGTGATTGTATATGTGGGTGCATTTATTGGTGCCTGGGCCCATACAGGGTGCATGCTGAGGTTGATCTTCTGTGAGGCCAACACCATCAACCACTACATGTGTGACATCCTCCCCCTCCTGGAGCTCTCCTGCACCAGCACTCACATCAATGAATTGGTGGTTTTTATTGTTGTGGGCTTTGATGTTGGTGTGCCCAGCCTCACAATCGTTGTCTCTTATGCTTTCATCCTCTCCAGCATCCTCCGCATTCATTCCATGGAAGGAAGGTCCAAAGCCTTCAGCACTTGTAGCTCACATATAATTGTTGTTTCTGTTTTCTTTGGGTCAGGGGCATTCATGTATCTTCATCCTTCTTCTGTTTTGTCCATGGACCAGGGGAAAGTGTCCACAGTGTTCTATACTATTGTGGTGCCCATGCTTAATCCTCTGATCTACAGCTTCAGGAACAAGGAGGTTAAGGTTGCTCTGAGAAAAAGCTTGAGAAGAAAAACATTTTCCTGAACTGAGAGCAGTATTAATTATTATGAGAATACAGGGTCCCCTTGAAATTTTCCCTCTCCCACACACTACTCCAGAGTTCCTTTACAAAGAAAGAAGTTAGGTATAACATAAAGAGCATTGGATTTGGAATAAAAAAGCCTGGGTTGAAAGCTCTGAAAAATAAGGGCATGCTATAATTTCATAGGGTTATTGGGAAAAATAAGATAGTGTAAATTAAAGTGTTCAGCACAGTAGTGGGGCTTATTAGTTGTGAAAATTATTCCCTCCTCTCTCCTTTCCTTCTTCCTCTCCTTCCTCTTTCTCTCTCATCTGTCCCAGTGTTTTCCACTTTTATAGGGAATTTTTACACCTTTTACAAATAGATTTACTAGTTTATTAGAGATTAAAATATTCTGATTATAGAAAGAATCTCTACAGATAACTTCAGACATACATCTGAACTTCAGACCTATATATTTCCTTGCCTAATATTGCCATTTGAATTCTTCATAGGCATCTGAACTCCACATGTGACAATGAACATTGTCATAGCAGGAGCTCAAATCCACCAAACTCCCTCCTGTTCCCATGATCACTGTGACAGTGAATGGCACTGCCATCTACTTAGTTGCTCAACCCCAGACAAGTGTCTTCCCTGGTTCCTCTCTGTACTCATCACCTTTCATCCCTTCTTCCCCATACTCAGTGTTGCAGTTATAGAGAACCCCCTCTTATTCCTCTTTTTGATCCATTACTCCCAGTGTCCCTTGATGCAATGGTTATGCCTCCCATGTAGCTGTCTTCCTTGAATGAGCAGAACTAGGTCCAGCTGTAGCCCCTTGTACTTCCCCAAATAGAACATAATACATTCTTGTTCCCTTGAACACTTTTCCGCAAGCTCTCCCCTCAGCCTAGAACACTCTCATATGTCCTCTTCTTTGCCTTGCTCAACCTACCCCTCTGTCAGATATGAAGTTACCTGACACCTCTGTAAAATACAAAAAGTCAAGGCTAGATGACTCTAGAGTATATTCTCACAGCATTCTGTGCCTACCTTATTGTGGTTCAGTTCCCATTGTATCAAAATTCCTTTTCCTTTTAAATTCCGCCCCCCGCCCCGACTATGGGCAGAAACTGACTCTTGTTCACTATTGCATCTCTATTACTCAGCATGACATTAAGTCTCTGACTTAATGCAAGCACAAGCATGCAATAAATAGTGCATTTACAATCTGATTTTATTTACTTAATTATAAGAAAACTCTAAGAAACTCATTGCAGAAAGGTTTTCATTTAATACAAGGGAGCGTGTTATGTAAGAAAGACATAACCAACTTGGCTTTTCAAAAATAATAAAAGAATCACTTGAGAATTTATAGAGTACATAGGGGATTGCTGGTTTTGTTTTTTTTTTGTTTTGTTTTGTTTTTTTTTCACTTATTTTATTTTTTTTTTAAATAGACTATATTTTTATTTGAAAATTACATTAAACTGCTTAGAACAATTGACAGACACTAAAGAGTTTAGCAACTTTGTTATTCAGAATTGTTTTTATATTTTCATTATTTTGAAAAATGGTTAAGATCTATTTTTGACAGTGTACAC
>CM052438.1:100702762-100721189 GCA_028533085.1 Varecia variegata | reverse complement strand
AAATTACTGAGGAAGAAGTACATTGGGGTTTGGAGGCGATTATCAGCCCATATTAGGGAAATGATGACAATATTTCCTGCTAGAGTCAGCATGTAAGTAAACAAGAGGACCACAAAAAGGGCAATCTGAAGCTTCTGAAAAACAGGAAAGGCAGTCAGGGTAAATTCAGTCAGCATGGTCTGATTTTGCATGTCCATTGCAGGCAATGCTTAGTGGGCAGCAAATCTCCGAACAAATAACAAAATAATAGAGATGAAAGTCAGCTTAAGGAAGTTTCCAACTCCTAATATCTGTCATCAGAGTGAAGTAGAAGAAGCTTTGTGTGAGGAGTCAAGAGTGATTTGTTCACAATCATCCTCTGACCCTGAAAATTTTACCTTGGGTAAATGATATTACTTTTTCCAACTTCACTGTTCTCATATTTAAAGTTTTTGGTTGAATGTAATTGTGTCCATGGTCCCTCCAAGTTCTAGTCTTTATGATTTAATCTCTTTTATGCAATGCTCCTTCCTGTCTCTTCTGCTCTTCCTGACATACTATTTCCCCAGCTAAGTTCTGTGCCCAAGAAGAGAGACAAACTTAACTGAGAATACATTAGGAAGATGGAGAAATAGAAAATTAATAAAACTTGAGTTGCTTTTTTCAAAGTTATTTCAACTTTGAAGGTAACTTCTAAATCAAAGACCAGGAACTATGAAAAGTGGCCAAGACAGTCACATGAGAGAGAAGCTGTATTTGTTTCTACTCATTTTTGTTATTGGTGCTATGTGTTGAGTATTAATATAGTATGCAGTTGGACACATTATTTTGATAAAATAACAAGGTTTCCCTAAAGCTATATAGTTTTCTTTGTTTTTACTTTATATAATGATATAGAAGTTTTGATGTCTATACTATTACAGAACAAGTAGGTCCATGATATATAATTAATAATTTGCATAACTTATTTTATATAGTTTGAAAAAGTCTTTATGGGAAAATGATTAGTGGATTTGTTTTGTTTTTGTTGTTGTTCCTTTACATGTTCCATCTATGGCAGCATCCAGGATAATAACAAAACTTTCCCCTCTCATTCCCCAACTGAGTCTTACAAGTTCTCTCAAATAGTTCTCTTGTACTTTGCATTCTTTTGAGCCATCTGAAGAGAAGGTTACTAACATCAGTGCAAAAACTTGGATGCCGATATATGTGTTAGAAACACTCAGCTTAATCTCTGAATACTGCTCAACTTTGCTGACCATCTTCTATTGCATGTCTATATATTTCAATTGAAGCAGTGTCCTTTGGTGTATTATTTTGTGAATTCCTCTAGTTAAAATGGCAAATGTATGAACCAGGAGCTAGGCAATTTCTTGCCTTGGAACCCACCCAATTCCCATTCATAGGAGGTCATTTTCCTGAGCCTCTCTATCTGGGAAAAGTGAGCACCAGCAGCTAGTTTACTTTTATTATTATTTTTAATTTATTCATTTCTTTGGTCAACCAGTAGTTTTTTAGCATATGCCATGCATCATCCAAAGTTTCAGTGCTGGAGCTATATCAATAGAAAATAAAAAATACAAAGCAAAAACAAAACAACATCCACAACAGAAAACTTCCCCTACAAAGCCTATAATATAGTTAAGGGAGATGGTTAAATACATAAGTAAAATAAATGCTATGACCTTGACTGTGATAAGTCTCACAGCTAAGACTTTTTTTCTAAACAGATTTTTCATCTGAATATTTAGCTATGACTTTTTCTGGTTCCTGTAGTTGCCTCTTTATTTCTATTTACCACTCATTCATCTCATGAATCAAGGTATCCTAATTATTTTAATAACAGGGCTTTTGTCTTCATCTTCTCTGTTCTAGACAAGGAAATACTGGTTTCTTAGAATTATTTAACATTTCTGGTTGTTGGTAAGTGAACTCCTTTACAAATGCATACCGGTGTTTGTTTGTTCATCTAAGAGTAACTTTCAAATGCGATTGGAGTGGAGTAACTTGACTTGCTGTTAAATTTAGCAACAGGGCTCTTTTTACTTCCTTGACATCCTTGATCCTGGTTTCTACATCTATAAAAGAAGAATATTGATCATCTCCATATTTCTTCTCAGTCTAAAAATTTCTTTTGTTTTCTTTGAGCTCAAAAATTCTATCTTTTAATTTCCCATTATTTGAGCACAAGAGGTGCTCATTTATTTTCTAAAAAACTAAATCCGAGTTGTGGGAGTGTCTTCATTCAACATAGGCTTTCAGCTGTAACCTGCACTTTCTTGGCATGTTTTACTTTTTCTGGTTGTTATTTGGGATCTACGTAGTTTTGGAAAGCTGATTGCTGCAATATTAATGCTGGGCTTGGGAAGGGACTCAAACACCAAAATGCCTAATAGAGCAGATCTTTCATGGTTTAGAGATGGGAGGGTAACAAGAAAGGGAATGTCTAGGATAAAAGAGAGACATTTACAATAGTAGGGTGCTTTATTTTATTTCTTCCGTAATTTTTCAAATTGTTATAAGGCAGGCTGTTTAATCATCTTTTAAATTATCAAAGAATTTCAAAGGGTCATGTCTACTGAAATAGGGTGTTTATACCAGTAGGAACTCTCTCCCTTCCCTGCTGCTTCTGTACCCAGATAATAAACTTCCAAACTATTTACTACTGCACAAGGGCATTATTATGTATGATTAGACAAGTAATAATGTTATTGAGGTCTAACATGAAAATAGAATAGAGCACACTATGTAGACAAGTAGAATCGCTTTAGAATTCCATGCATTTCCCCCTTCCTCCCTTCTTTACTGGTAACACTGGAGATGAACAAGGTGTCCTATGGCAGAATAATGTGAATCCTCATGCAGCTGTCTAGCTTCTGTCCCATTGTTCCTTCCATTTATCTAGTTAGTTGCTTTGCAACATTGTTAATGTCCTATATTTTCTTCTTGCCTCTGTAGTCTTTTAGGGCTATGGTAGGAGCTTGATTCCCCTCTGGTATTGTAGGAGTTGGACAATTTGGGATCTTCAGAAGCATTATGCCATTTTTTAACATCAAAATCTGGGATAGTCGAAAACACGTAGAGTTGCTATTTGCCATGTTTGTGTTAAAAATTTTATCAGGATGGGGAAATATGATAATTGAGAGCTTTTTATTTTGCTGTACTTTGGGTCAAATATAGTCCTCTGAGAAGGACTAAAGATGTAGCATTACTGTCGCTAGTGGAGTCTCTTAACCTCATGAGAATGAAAAAAAAAAACAAAACAAAAACAACTGGCCTTTTTTAGATGATCTCAGGGTTTCATCATGTCTAGGAAGAAAGGCTCTGGGCCCTCGAGACTACAACAATCTATGTGTAACAGTTTAATTGTCACCTTGCCAAATTAAGGCTTTCATTTTTAGGGGCATTTTTTTTCTCATTAGCATTTCTGTGATTCATTAGAAAATTGAATAAATTGCACAGTTCAAGATTCAAGAATTAGGAAAATGTGGCATAATGGACAAAGTATCGCAGAGTTTAGAATCAGAGAATCTGTGTTGAATTATTTGTTTGGTCACTTGTAGCTTTGTGATCTTTTAATAAGGGTCTTAAGCATCCTGAGTCTTATCTTTCTCATCTCTATGGTAGGGACAGTCATGAGGCCAGACTCAGGGTCCTATGACAGTGCCACCAAAGTGATTAATACCTAGTTGATTTTCCATAAATGTTTGTTAAGAACATCATGTTGGAGAAGGGTGAATAGAAATGGAATAAGATGTGGTGGCAGTTGGGGGTTGGAGATAATTTCAGATCTTTGTTGCTATCAGGAAAATGTGAAAAAATTTAATTATTACTGAAGTATATTAAAAGCATTTAATTACATACTTAAAATAAAGCTATAACATTTGACATCTGCTCTCACTAAAATTTTTGACAGATCAGTAATTACATCTTAATTTATAAAATACACATATAAACAAATTGAGGTAAGACTCAGACTGTTTAACATATAATATAGACCATTTCATAAAAAAGTATACTTACATCACACTGATTGTAGAACAAATTGGTATTTTCTTCATTCACGTATATTAAGAAAGTTGAACTTGGAGTATTTTTTTCCTGCTGCATACCATCCACTATTCTTGAAAAGTTTTTATTACTCCAATTTTGAGTTCTTTATAAATTTCTGTCTTATCCAAGACTCTTTACCATATCATACTTAATCTCCTTTCAAAACTACACCCAGTGGTTATTCAATTTTTGCTTAAATACTCCTTCTTCCTTTGATTAAAAAATTATCTTTTTGTAATCCCTGATTACTTTTTTCAGTTCTTTTTCTGTCTTTGTCCCACTGAAGAAGTCTAAGTCTTGACTTAGAATAAATCCCAGTATTATACTATCATTTAACCCTCAACACTTCCAGTATGTCTTAATCTCAGAACACTGCTCAGAGTTTCAAACAATATAAATTCTGGATGACATTTTTGTCAAGAGAGGCAGGATGGTTAGGTTTGGTGATGAATCAAGAACTAAGATACAACTGAATTAAGCGTAGGTGCTCTGCCTTTTATTTTAGATCCCTAGTAACATCTCAACTCTCAGATTTTCTTTTCACTTGTATGAATGTGATTTCCACTCTATTCATTCACTTTCTATTTCTTTAGTGGATTCAACCAGAAAA
This sequence comes from Varecia variegata, assembly GCA_028533085.1. Classification (NCBI taxonomy): domain Eukaryota; kingdom Metazoa; phylum Chordata; class Mammalia; order Primates; family Lemuridae; genus Varecia; species Varecia variegata. Next base: position 100,716,547 of record CM052438.1, on the reverse strand, counting down.
TTGGAATTTTTAAAAACTGTAGAATATCAGGTTAGAAAAGAACTTATAGGTTTAAGAGCCAACCTGATTCTAAAAAAGTCTGCAACATCTTCAACAAGTTGTTGTCCAGTGATGTTAAACTCCCCATTCCTGAAGAATCTCATTTTACTTTAATAGTCCTGATTGCTAGAAAAATTTGTATTTGTATTCACTGAAATATCTCTTTAAAGCTTCACGATTTTGTTTAGACAGTCCTGTTTATTCACCAGCCTTGTTGTGAATTGATTGTAGATATATCTACCTTATTTGCTTTCTCCTGAAATAATATGACCTTGCCTAAGTCAAAGTGATTGCAATTGTAATCTCTAAGAATGTTTTTTTGTTAACCGTTAGAGATTTGGATTAGAATGGCTCTTGGGACTATTGCATAAAAAAAGTTAATTATTATTGTAATCAAAGAATTTTAGAATTGAAGTAACTAATCACAGTTACAAAGTTAAGGTATTCTGGAAGACTCTCTTGGGTGCTCTATTTTGTTTAAAGAAAACTTGAGAGACTTGTTTCAAAGCCTCAGGGAAACAGAAACTTGGAAAACTTAAAGAAAAAATCTGAAGTCTGGTAGACCCATACCTCCAAGTTTGTTCTTTTTACTTAAGATTGCTTTGGCTATACGAGGTCTTCTCTGGTTCCATACAAAAAGCGTAGAATTATTTTTTCTAGATCTGTAAAGAATGATGATGGTATTTTGATAGGGATTGCATTAATTCTGTAGATCACTTTAGGTAGTATGGATATTTTAACAATGTTGATTCTACCAATCCATGAACAAGACAGATTTTTCCATCTGTTTACATCTTCTACAATTTCTTTTCTTAGCGTTTCGTAGTTCTCCCTGTATATGTCTCTCACATCTTTCGTTAAATATTTTCCTAGATATTTAATTTTCTTTGAGGCTATTGTAAAAGGTATTGCATTTTTGATTTGAATTTCAGCTTGACTGTTATTGGTGTATCCTCTGATTTGTGTGTATTGATTTTGTATGCTAAGACTTTATTGAATTTATTCATCAATTCCAGGAGTCTCTTGGTTGAATCCTTGGGGTTTTTTAGATATAATATCATATCATCGGCAAAGAGTGAGAGTTTGATCTCATCTGCCCCCATTTGGACATCCTTAATTCCCCTCTCTTGTTGAGGGGAATTATTCACTATGTTGAATAGAAGTGGAGATAGTGGGCAACCTTGTCTGGTTCCAGTTCTAAGTGGGAATGGTTTCAATTTTTCCCCATTCTTTATGATATTGGCCATGAGTTTATCATAAATGGATCTTAAGCTAAGGTATAAGCTGCTCTTTGAACCAAGATGATTTACATATATGTAAATGTCTATGTATATATTTTAAAATCCATTTTATTGAAGTTTCATTTATATACAATAGGCAATTTTAAACATATAATTTGTTGAATTTTGAAAAGTGCCTTTAATCATATAACCACCATCATCATCACAACAATGGTTTACATATTTCCATACCTTGAAAAGTTTCCTTGTGCCCCTTTGTAGTAAATGCTTTTCTTTCTCCACCTCAGCCTGTACAAACCATAGATATGCTTCCTGTCACAGTAATTTTGAATTTTCTACAATTTTATGTAAGTGGAATCCTATAACATGTAGTGTCTTGTGAGTGACTTCTTTCCCTTAATGTGATGCTTCGAGATTAATCCAAGTGTTTCAGGTATTAGTAGTTTCCTCTTTTGTATACTGAGAGTTACGAATTGTATAGATTATATAGATACACCACAGTTTGTTTATCTATTCACAAGATGATGGACACTTGAGTTGTTTTAAGTTTTGGCTATTGTCAATAAAGCTTTTATGAGCACTTGGGTTTACGTTTTCGGGTGAATATTTGTTTTTCTTTCTCTTGGATACATTCCTAGGAGTAGAATTAGTATGTTGTATGGTAAGTGTATATTTAGCTGTATAATAAATTGTTAAAGTGTGTTCCGAAGTCTTTGTACCTTTTTCATTCCTACCACCAATGTATGAGAGTCCTCTAATTCCACATTCTTGCCAACACTTGGTGTTGTTAGTCTTTTTTATTTTGGTCATTTTAGTACATGTATAGTGGAATCATCTAATTTTATTTTCACTTTGCATTTTTTAATGACAAATTGCATTGATGATCTTTTCATGCATTTATTTTGTATTCGTACATTATCATTGTTGAAGTGTCTTTTAAAACATTTTGACCAACTTTTAAAAACTGCATCAGATTATTTGTTTTCTTATTGAGTTGTAAATGTTTCAAAATATATTTCAGATGCAACCTGATTATCAGACACATGTTTTGCAAGTGTTTTCTCTAAATATGTGTCTTTTCTTTTCATTTTCTGAAAATTTTCTTAGCTATGATTCAACCGAAAAGCATTGTTATTTCATTATATTGATGATATAAGGTTGATATCTCAATGTGAAGATGAAATGAAGACTGAATTACAAATGCTGGTTAATCATATGACTAGAGAGTAGCTGATTAACCTGGCTGAAGTATAGAATCCAGTAAGGAAATAAAATTCTGAGAATTGCTTGGGCCAGAGCCACTAGAGATATTCTTCAAGAAACTATGAAATAAGTGATTGTTTCTGACAGCTCCAATGTCAACACAAGAGGCAAAAAGATTGAAGGGTTGTTTGGTTTCTGGGGAAATTGCACTACATCTGAGAATTTTGTTAGTCTTTATTAACAAAATTAGCAGGAAAAAAACTGAATTTGATTGGGGATGTAATTATTATAACAGCATTTTATATTGTTGCTTCACAGAGCCACTTGATTCCTTTAGCACTCTGCAACCCTTTTGGTCAAACAATATTAGAAACATCAGCAGTATACACTTAAGCAGACCAAAATTTACAAAGGCCTATGACTGTCACCGAGAGTTAATGGCTTCAATGTCGGACTTGAAAATTATGTGAGGCTGCCTTCAGGTATACTCTCTTTGATAGATAATTTTTGATCTTCAGTTAAAATTGCTTGTTGATTTTAACTGAAACTTTTATTACAGAGACACCCAAAATTATTTTGAGAACTCATGGTTTTTATAGAAACAATATTCTAATAGACAGGTAATTGCCCAAGAAGTTTACTTAATCAAAGAGAAATGGTATACTACAAAAATATGCACTGTGGGGGACCACTGTAGGTAGCTATTGAGTATATGAACAGGTGATTTCTATTCATTTAAGCCCTACTACGGATATCCCTGATGAGTTATTTGACTCCAGAGCTAAATAGAACCCTCCTTCTGATCAGTTATCAGAGGATGCCAAATAATCAACATGATTTACAGATAGTTCAAGGGTAGAATATAAACATTCTATCTGGAAGGTAATTACATTGAACCTGGTTGATGGCTACACTTTGAAAACCAAAAGGGAAGTATGCTTAATCAGCAGAATAGTGATAGTTCTCATAAGGTCACAGGAACTAGACAATAAAAATTTTTGTCTAGTTTTGATATGGTAAAGATTTATAAAAATTCTTGGGAGGTAGACAATAGATTGATAATATGGTCCAGGAAATGGATCTTATCTGATAAGAAGATAAAAGAAACCACAGTGTGGGGCATTAAATTATGGAAAGCTTTGTGGACTTAGATAGGGAAGGTCAAAATATAGTATTTTGATTGCCCAGTTAAGAAAAAAAATCTCAATTTTAGTGAAACCAAAAAGGGGATATCTTTGTTTGCTCTTTGGAAGTGGCCTCTTGGGTACCTGAGCTGAGTGCTCATGGAGGCACTGGGTAGTACATTGATGGATAGAACAAATGGTATTTCAGGCCAGCATGGGGGCTCATGCCTGTAATTCTAACACTGTGGGATTGGGAGGATCACTGAAGGTCAGGATTTTGAGACCAGCCTGAGCAAAAGCAAGAGTCCATCTCCATAAAACATAGAAAAACGTGCCCCTGTTGACCTGGCTACTCAGGTGGCTGAGGCAGAAGGATCACTTGAGCCCACGAATTTGGGGTTTCAGTGAGCTATGATGATGCCACTGCACTCCAGCCAGGGTGACAGAGCAAGACCCTGTCTCAAAAAAATGATATTTCATTGTCCCCCTCATAAGCTTGGAATGTAGCTAAAAATTGCTCTGTCTTTCAACAGGAACATCAGATATTAAAGGAGCTATGGGCCAAACTCCAAGAGGTATAAAGCTGTGCTATAGATGGCAAGTAGGTTGCATTATCTAGTTACCCATGGTTCCAGGTGAATGCTTATATCTTGACTGGGAGATATACTTATTCTGAATTTAGATTTGCATACCTGGCAATAGAAGAAAATATCTCTAATGCTATATAGCTGCGTTCTCCAAGCCCCGGGCCAGCGATCAACACTGGTCTGTGGCCTATTAGGAACTGGGCCGCACAGCAGGAGGTGAGCTGCAGGTGAGCCAGTGAAGCTTCATCTGTATTTACAGCCACTCCCCATTGCTTGCATCACCACCTGAGCTCCACCTCCTGTGTGATCAGTGCACACGACGCCATTAGGTTCTCATAGGGCAAACCTTACTGTAAACTGCACATGCATGGGATCTAGGTTGCACACTCCTTATGAGAGTCTAATGCCTGATGATCTGTGGTGGAGCTGAGGCAGTGATGCTAGCGCTGGGGAGTGGCTGCAAATAGAGATCAATTATCATTAGAAGAGAGGTTTGACTGCACAGAGACCATAATAAATCGATTGTTTGCAGATTCATATAAAAACCCCATCAGTGAGTGGCAAGTGACAATTAAGCTGTATCTGGCAGCAGGCATTATAGGGTCAAGTGAGTTGATGTACTTCAATTTTACAGTTGCATCTGGTGGCAGGCTTTAAGTCAGAATCTGTCACTTATTTAACCCACACGTGGCCCACCCATTATTTTATTTACCACTTCCATCTGTGCCTCTTACCTGCACTTCACACTGTCTCAGTCACAGTTTTGGAAAGCCTACAGGCTAATCCTAGCAAAAATGAGTAAAAAGCAAACGTCACTGGAGAGCTTCTTTGAAAAGGGGGAAAGACCCGATGAGGAGACAGCGGAATACTCTAGACTTCCAACAAAATGAAAGCTGCATTTAGAAGAAAATACCAAGAGTCCTACTTAAATTATAGGTTCATTGCAACAGGTGATTCACATTCTCCAAGCCCACTTTGTGTAATATGTGACAAGTGGCTATCTAACAAAGCCACGAAACCTTAAAAACTGCTTTGCCACATGGAGACCAAGGTGCCTGCATTAAAAGACAAGTCTTCGAGATTTTTCAAAAGAAAAAAACGTGAACGTGAAGAACAGAAGCAATTATTGAAGGCCACCACTTCATCCAATGTGTCTGCTCTGAGAGCACCATTCTTAGTGGCCAGCTGCATTGCTGAAGCTAAGAAGCCCTTTACTACTCGTGTAGAGTCGGTCCTGTCTCTGTGAGGAGATGGGTGCAGAGCACACACGTCTTCTCTTATACACAGAAGCGAGATGGCTTTCTAAAGGTAGATCACTGGCCAGAGATTTTGAGTTTAGAGAGCCGCTCCACAGATTGCTTTTACAAAAACAGTCACCACTGGCAGCACATTTCAGTGACACAGAATGGGTCACAAAACTTGCTCATTGTGTGACATATTCAACCTGCTCAGTGAACACAGTCTGTCACTTCAGGGGAGAAGACAACTGTGTTCAAGTCAGCAGATAAAGTGGCTGCTTTCAAAGCCAAGTGGAATTATGAGGATCATGAGTGAACACTGGGGTTTTTGACATATTTCAAACATTAGCAGAGATTTCAAAAGAGACTGAGCCAGAGTCTTTTTTCTCCCAGCTGGTGCATGACCACTTGTCTCAGGTTTCAAAAGAGTTTGAGCATTATTTCCCAACCACAATAGACCCCTGAACTGGGAAGGAATGGATCCACTACCCATTTGTGAATAAGCCAGGTGAATCAACTTTGTTCATGCTAGAAGAGGATCAACTGCTTGAGATCACAAATGACAGTGGCCTTAAAAGTATATTTGAGACAATTTGAAATCTCTGTAGGTTCTGGATTAAAGTCAAGACAGAATATCCTGAGGTTGCCACAAAAGCACTGAATAGCCTGCTTCCATTTCCAACATCCTATCTTTGTGAAGTAGAGCTTTCTGCGGTGACAACAACCAAAATGAAATTATGGAGTAGACACTTTGGGTGTCACTGTCTCCCATCACCCCCAGATGAAACCGTCTAGTTGCAGAAAAACAAGCTGAGGGATCTCACTGATTCTGCATTATGGTGAGTTGTATAATTATTTCATTGTATATTATAGTGTAATAATAATAGAAATAAAGTACACAATAAATGTAATGTGCTTGAATCATCCCAAAATCATCCCCCACTCCCAACCCCTGGTCTGTGGAAAAATTGTCTTCCATGAATCCAGTCCCTGGTACCAAAAAGGTTGGTGCCCCTTGCTATATAGAGACCTAGAACAGAAATGATTATTTTAATGTGAAACCCTTGCTCATACATTGCCTGATGAAGGAACTCATCTTACTATATGTGCAACAATGAGCTATATATGAATTGTATGTGCAAAAAAAGCACCAAATCCAATGAATTTATCTTACTTTTTACCATCCACAAAGGAATGGACTGAATAAAAACTGGAAAAGACACTGGAAACATCTTCCTACATTGAGGAATGAGAAGAGATTGAAGGAATGTCTTACACTCTGGTGGATGTTACAGAAAGAGAGATCACCATTATTTAGGTTATGGAGAAGATGAGGAAGAGCAGGTGGGGAACGACCCAATAACTTACACAAACCTTTTTCCTAATTCCAATTTTTTTTCTTTTTTCTCTGCCTTGTCATGTAACACAGGGACCTGAACTATATTTACAAATTCCACAGGAAGGGTCAATTGCTGAAAATAACACCATGATAATACCAGTAAATATTACTGTCTAAATTTCTAACAGAATTTTGGGACATGTTTGTTCCTTCTTCTCACCTCTTTAGCCAAGGATTTAAGGTTTCTGCCTCTTTCTTACCTCGTGGATGAGATATTCCTATAAGCTTGTACTTATCCAACCCCACTCCCTATGTGTAGGCCTGGATGAAGGCAAGAGCATTGGCTAGAATCATAGCATCTCTGGATCTATTGGCAAGGGCACTGGATGAACCTGATAGTCATGCCCTTGGGGGAAGGTGTGAATGTAAATTAATAATGAATAACAAACATAAAGAAGGAAAAGTGAATGCTGATAGAGAAGAAGCCTATAAATGGATAACACAAAAAGGAAATCCTCTATAACCTTGGTATCTCATGAAAGACTTAAAGCAAGAGAATGATTATCTTTGCTATGTGTATTGACACCTTGTGAGAACTCCTCTTTTGTTTGAACCTAATGGTCAAGAAGGCATCCAGACTGATTTAAGAAGCATTCAATTTGATGTCATTTTTGTAATAACATTTTGATGTTATGAATTATATATATCTAGAATATGCACATTCGTAATAATTCTCATGTTGCTTTGTCTTTTGAGAAGTAATATGTATATTGTGCCTACTGTGTGTGCAAAAAGGGCATTGTTTAAAACAAAGCCATGGACCACTATGCATCTATTAACCTAACTCACGATTCATTGAGAAAGGTGCCCAGATAAAATGGACAGAAGAATGCTACAGGCGTCACTTTTCATACTGCCCTAACTGAACACCTGTAAACCATGCTTTTGTGGATGGATGCCAATAACCACAGTGAAGATATTTAACGATCAGGAATCAATGCTAGTTTAGGGGTAACTTGGTGGGCTGACACACCTACTACTGAAAGTCACAATGTTTATTGAGGGCATTTATGTGAAGTGTTCTGGCATACACAAACTAAGATCTATTTGTGAGTCATGGCTAGCTATGTGACATAGTGTTGGAGAACTCAACACTTTTGGTTCAAAAATATACTCAAAGTGTACTCAAGTAAAGATAAGCACTCAATTTGGGGAATACACTAATGTGGACTGAAATTCTCGAAAACAGCCTTGGGAAAAATTGGCATAGTGCTAGGAGTCCTACAGCAAGTTGAACTTACCTTTATTTAAAAGAGAAAAAAACTTACTTGCCCAAACTGGCCATTAGAAGGCTTTTTATTTCAGGAAGATGGTAAAGAATATCAAGCAGTCTGGACAGGTAAACTGGCTTTAGAAAACCAGATAAACTCAAAGGTAGTTAGACAGCACACTAGGACACAAAGATAGGAGATTGTGTGTATGGACACTGACCCAAAGATGGTATTGAGAATGTTCCTCCGGATGGAAGCAGAGGTTATGCAAAGAAAATAGCCTGATATCTTGAATATAGCCTGATAAGAAGCACAAGGAATGAATGTCCTGGTGCCTTATGGCCCTTTTAGTCTATGAGAATTTATAAATGGAGAATTTATCTAATTCATAATAATGTAATCTCTATTTGGTTTAGCAGCAGTGCAATTGGTAAGATTAATTTCACTGATTTTAATATAACCTATAAGAATATTGATAACCAAAATTATTGGGACATTGAATTACACCCCCCGTAGCCTTCTTCCAATGGAAGATGATAGACCAGGGAAATAACTAAATCAAATTTTTAAGCAACTAATTGTCAGATTGAATCAATCTATTGGTATCTTTTATGAAGTTCACATTTCAGTGGTGAAAAAAAGTAAAGGAGATGTCAAGCTTATGTTTGATTACAGACATACTTCTTCTAGAATATTTGGTAAATGTAAATTTTTTTAAGCAATAGTTACACTTATTGGAATGATCGAATTATTAATTTTTTGTTTTATATTTTTATTTTTTCTGGTCTATAAATATTATATAAGATATAGGAAAAATGATGAAAGGTAATTTTTTTTTATAAGGAAGCCCTGGAAGCTATGCCTGAAAGTCTTGAACTGTCTGTTTGCTGCACTTTCTGTATCCTGCTATACCACTTCTTCTGCTTTTATTAAAGCCCCCTCACTTTCTGTGGTAAGAACAGTAAACATGAGATCTATTCTCTTAAAAAAATTTTAAATGCCCATTACAATTCTGTTAACTATAGGTACTATGTTGTAGAGCAGTTCTCCAGAACTTAGTCATCTCACATACCTGAAACTTTATACCCATTGAACAAAACTCTCCATTTGCCCCTTCCTCTGTCCCCAGGCAGCTACCAGTCTATTTCCTTTGAGTTTTACTATTTTAGATGCTTCATCTAAGTGGAATCATGTAATATTTTTTTCTCAGTGTCTGGCTCATTTCACTTAGAATAACAGCCTCCAGGTCCATCCATGTTGTTGGAAATGGCAGGATTTCCTTCTTTTCTTAAGGCTGAATAATAGTCCACTGTATTTATACACCTCATTTTCTTATCCATTCATCTGCCCAGGAACATTTGGGTTGTTTCCATATTCTGGATATTGAGAATAATGCTGAAATGAACATGGGAATGTGGATATCTCTTCGAGAGCTTGATTTCAGTTACACCCAGAAGTGATTGCTGGATGATATGGTCATTCTATTTTTAAGTTTTAGAGGAACCTCCATACTGTTCTGTACCATTTTACATTTCCACCAACAATGTACAAGGGTTCCAATTTCTCCACATATTCACCAACATTTATCTGTTGCCTTTTTGATAATTTCCATTCTAACATATGAGGTGATACCTCACTGTGGTGTTGATTTGCACTTCCCCGATGATTAGTGATGTTGACCACCTTTTTCATATACTTGTTGGCCCTTTGTATGTCTTCTTGGAAAAAATGTCTATTGAAGTCCTTTGACCATTTTTAGTTGTGTTTTTTTTTTTGTTATTTTCCTGTTGAATTTCTTACACATATTAGAAATTAACCCCTTATCCAATGTACAGTTTACAAATATTCCCCCCATTGTGTACATTGCCTTTTCATTCTTTTGATGTTTTCTTTGCTGTGCAGAACATTTTACTTGATGTAAAATGCTTGTGTGTTTTTGCTTTCTGTTGCCTTTGCTTTTGGTGTTGTAATCAAGAAATCATTACCAAGATCAATATCAAAAAGCTTTTCTCATATGCTTTCTTGCAGGAGTTTCATAGCTTCAGGTCTTACATTTAAGTGTCTAATCCATTTTGAGTTTATTTTTGTGTATGGTATAAGATTTGATTATATTTCATTCTTTTGCATGTTAATATTGAGGTTTTTTTACTACCATTGTCGAAGAAGATGATTTTTTTTCCTTATTGTGTATTCTTGGCACCCATGTTGAAAATCAATAGAACATATTTGTGTAGGTTTACTTCTGGGCTTTCTTTTCTGCTCTGTTCTATTAGTTGATTTGTCTGTCTTTATGTCACTACCATACTGTTTTAATTGCTTTAGCTTTGTAATACAGTTAGAAATTAGAAGATGTAATACCTCCAGCCTTATTCTTCTTTCTCAAGATTACTTTAGCTATTCTTAGTCTTCCTTGGTACCATATGAATTTTAGAATTCTTTTTTTTATTTCTGTATGAAATGCAATTGTGATTTTGATGGGAATAGTACTGAATCTATAAATATCTTTGGGTAGTATCAAAATTTTAACATTATTAATTTTTTCAATTCATGAACCTATGATGTCTTTCAATTTATTGTGTCTTTTTAAATACCTTTCATCAATGTTTAGTAGTTTTCTGTGATCATTCACTTTCTTGGTTTATTCCTAAGTATTTTTTTTTTATTTTTAATGCTATTGTAAGTGGAATTGCTTTCATAGTTTACTTTTTGGGTAGTTCCTTGTTAGTGTATAGAAACGCAACTGATTTTTAAATATTTATATTTTAATAGGTGTAGGGGTACAAGTGGTTTTGATTACATGAATGAATTGTATAATGGTGATGTTTGGGTTTTAATGTGCCAATCACTCAAATAATGTACACTGAACCCACATCCTACTCCCACCCTCCCTCCTTCTGAATCTCCAATGTCCATTGTACTAGTCTGTATGCCCCTGCGTACCCATAGCTTAGCTCCCACTTATAGGTGAGAACATACGATATTTGGTTTTCCATTCCTTCATTACTTTACTTAAAATAACGGCCTCAAGTTCCATCTAAGTTGCTGTGAAAGACATTATTTCATCCTTTTTTATGACTGAGTAAAAATTATTTCATGCTGTGTGTGTTTGTGTATGACATTTTCGTTATCGACTTCTCAATTGATGGGCACTTAGGTTGATTCTATATGTTGGTAATTGTGAATTGTGCTGCATTAAACATATGAGTACAGGTTGTTTTTTTGATATAATAACTTTTCCTCTGAATAGATACTTAGTAGTGAGATTGTAGGATCAAATTGTAGATGAGTTCATTGTAGATTCTGCATTTTAATCCTTTGGCATATTTTCTCCCACTCTGAAGTTTGTCTGTTTACTCTGTTATTTATTTCTTTTGATGTGCAGAAGTCTTTTTAGTTTAATTAACACTCTATTTATTTTTGCTCTTATTAAATTTGCTTTTGGGGTTTTAGTCATGAATTCTTTTTTTATTATTTCAGCATATTGTGGGGGTACAAAAGTTTAGGTTATGTATATTGCCCTTCCCCCCCACCCCCCGAGTCAGAGCTTCAAACGTGTCCATCCCCTATACAGTGCGCATTGCACTCATTATGTATGTATACACCCATCCCCTCCCCCCCCACATCTGCCCGACACCCGATCAATGTTATTCCTGAATGTGCTCTTAGGTGATGATCAGTGAAACCAATTTGCTGGTGAGTACATGTGGTGCTTATTTTTCCATTCTTGGGATACTTCACTTAGTAGAATGCATTCCACCTCTATCCAGGAGAACGTAAGAGATTATATCCCCATTATTTCTTATAGCTGAGTAATACTCCATGATATGCATATACCACATTTTATTCATCCACTCATGTATTGATGGGCACTTGAATTGTTTCCACATCTTTGCAATTGTGAACTGTGCTGCTATAAGCATTCTAGTGCAGATGCCTTTTTTATACCGTGTCTATTTTTCCTTTGGGTAGATGGCCAGTAACAGGATTGCTGGATCAAATGGTAGTTCTACTTTTATCTCTTTGAGGTATCTCCATTTTGCTTTCCCCAGAGGTTGTACTAGTTTGCAGTGCCACCAGCAGTGTATAAGTGTTCCCCTCTCTCCACATCCACACCAACATTGATTGTTTTTGGGAGTTTTTGATAAAAGCCATTCTCACGGAGCCCATTCTACTAAGTGAAGTATCACAAGAATGGAAAACAAGCATCATATATACTCACCATCAAATTGGTATTAACTGATCAACACTTAAGTGCACATATAGTAGTAACATTCATTGGGTGTTGGGCAGATGGGAGTGGAGAGGTGGGAATGGGCATGTACACACCTAATGGGTGCAGTGGGCACAGTCTGGGGGATGGACATGCTTGAAGCTCTGACTCAGGTGGGCCAAAGGCAATATATGTAACCTAAACATTGGTACGCCCATAATACGCTGAAATAAAAAAATTAAGAAATAAACAACTTAAAAATTAAAAAAAGAAAAACTGTCTGGGGAATGGACACACTTGAGGCTCAGACTTGGGGGAATGGGAGGGACATGGGCAATATATCTAACCAGAACTTTTGTACCCCCATAGTAAGCTGAAATAAAAACAATAAATAAATAAATAAATAAAATAAAAAAAAAAGAAAAACAAATCAACAGGATTAGAGATGGAGATATTTAAATGAAAATAGATAAATGTATCAATAAAAAAAATTCACCTGGATATAAAAAATGTACTGGTTTAGGAAGAATTAGCCTCATCTTAGAAATGCTGGAAAAACCAACATGAATGTAATGGTCCATGAGCATGTGTGTGGGAAGGAGGCTGTATGTTAGCATATCTGTGTTGCATTCATGATTAGATTTTCCTTGGAATAACAAGGTCAGAGAGAATCCAAGACAGAAACACTGTAACAGGCCTTCTTGAATTGCCTAAGCCAATCTGCTCTGCTTCCTGACACAGCTCACAAATGGGGGCCAAAAATTAGAGGGCAAAAAAGCCTATTATAATGAGCATGAGAAGCATCTCATAGGAGTTAATGCCTTTGAGATTAGTTAACCAAAAAAGTTTTCTTCCCAGTAATTCCGTTAGAGAGATCTTATAGCTTGATGTAACAGGGAAAAGAAGTTTATGTAAATGTGTGTGTTCTCAGGAGCTTTCCGTTATCTAATTTAAGAAACAAATACTGTTTTCTGAATGTTAACTAATTATGTTAATAGAGATGACCATGGAAAGCACATGTAGTGGTCAGTGGTGCACATCCTACATTGCACATGGGCGGTGTTGGAGCACAGCTGGAGTTGGAAGGGAGACAAACTCAGGGCTGAATGCTGGCAGGGCTGAGTGATTTTGATCAAGTTGCCCATACTCTTGGTCTCTTTTTTCTAATCTGTAAAATAGGGATAATAAAAATAAGTTCATCTCATAGAGTTGCTGTGAGAACTGAGTGAGATGAAAATGTAAAGGACTAAGGACAGTGCTTAGCACGTGGTAAATGCTCTATAAATCTTGGCTAACCACAACAAGATTTTACATTTTTATGGTTTCCCTAACAATTCCTCATAGCTTTACTTTATTCTGTTCCATCTACAGTTATCATTTTAATAAGTCTATGAATTTCCTTATGTAAGTCTGAGTCAATCTACTATAACCTTTAATCTGTAATTGAAAAGACTGTACTCAGTATTATTGATTCTGTTTAATTACTTTAAAAAACTCTTGATTTCTGGTAGTGGTTATAAGCAGTAGTATTGT
>CM052438.1:100630127-100702262 GCA_028533085.1 Varecia variegata | reverse complement strand
ACTGATATCAACAATCTCAATGCAATAGTGTAAACACCCCAATTAAAGAGCAAGAGTCAGGAAAATTCTATTCCTTGGAATAAGCTGGAGTATTTTATAATGACAAAAGGGTATGAGAAGACCACGATAAAATTTCTATTTTATTTCACCTTATTCTTATAAATTCTAGTGTTTCATTATAAAACAAAGCATTAATATAAATTAAGGTAAACTTGTATATACCATTTATAGTTACTTTTAAATAAGTATAAAATGTCTTCATTGGAGTATTCAGCAGATACTACATAACCTCCCAAACCTCACCGACATTTGTTCTTTTTTAATAGTTTATTTTATTATTTTTATTTATCTTTAATTGTAAATTAACAAATTATAGTTGTATATATTTATGAGGTACAAAGTGATGTTATGATTTATGACTACAATGTGAAATAATTAAAGCTAATTAACATATCCATCACACCTCAAATACTTTTATTTGTGATGAGAACATTTGAAATTTACTCTCAGAGATTTTAAAGCATACATTATTATCTACTATACTGAGCAATATATCACAAAGAAAAAAGCTTATTCCTCCTGTCTAGTTGAACCTTTGTACTCTTTGACCATCATCTCTCCATTCCCCCCAATTAACATCCCCTCTGGGGATGCCCTTCCCTGACTGCTTTCCTAGACAAACTTCTATTCAGATGCAAAAAATTTAAACCAAGAGATGGAAAATCTGAAATAGTAGTTCAACTAAAAAAAAAAAACCTAGAGTCTGAAACATAAGGAGAGATTATAGAAATATATAAAGGTGTGGAGGCCAAAAAAATGCACAGAAATTTTTCAGGGTTTTCTGGGAGGAAGCATGCAGTATTTTTTGACATTAAATAAACTTATTTTAGAATAATTTTAATGTTACAGAGAAGTTGCCAGACTATTACAGAGATTTCACATATACTTTTCACCCAGGTCAGATGTACCCAACTAACATTACAATGGGACATTTGTCACAACTAATGAACCAGTACTGAGACATTATTATTATGTAAAGTTCATACTGTATTCTGATTTTCTTAGTTGCCACCTAATGTCCTTCTTCTGTTCTAGGTTTCCATCCAGGATATCACATTACAGTTGTCATGTTTCCTTAGGCTCTACCAGACTGTCACCATGTCTAAGATTTTCCTTGTTTGCAATGATTTTCACAGTTTTGAGGAGTACTGTTCAGGTATTTTGCAGAATATCCCTCAGCTTAGGTTTGGCTGGTGTGTATAATCATGACTAGATCATTTGTGAGACCAAGATGACAGAAACAAAGTGCCATTGTCATCACATCATATCAAGGATCATTATGTTCAGGCCGCACTTAAGGGGTGGGTAAAATTATGCTCCACTTGAGAGGAGAGTATCTTCATCAGTTCCTTGGAATTCTTCTCTTTTGGAGATTTGTCTCTTTTCCATTTATTTATTTTTTTTTGTTTATTTGTTATTTTAAATCAGTGTAGATGTATGAGTGATTTATTTATTTATGTGTGTATTTATGTAGGTATATATGTATTTATTTATTTACTTACTTACAAGATCTCACCCTGTCAACCAGGCTGGAGCATGGTGGTACAATCCCAGGTCGCTGTAACCTCAAGCTCCCCCACAGGGACCCCAGGACGTCCCACTGCTCTACCTGAAGGGCAGGGTCTATACGGTGCAGGCCTTGCGCCAGTCATTCCAGGGACAGGCGCACGCACCGCTGCACCTGGGAGCTGCACCCGTCTCCATGGCTGCCTCGTTTGAAGACGGCCTGTACATGCAGAGTGGTGGATGCCACCAAGAGGTCGAGCGGGTCTGGGGAGTGGGACACTGTGGAGGTGCTGACGGAGGAGCCCTACCCCAACCAGAATGTGTGAGAGGCGCTGCAGCAGAATAACCTCTGAGCCTGCACCTGGGCTCCCTGCCACAGGGCAAAGGGACCAGGGAGGGGAGCAGGAGCTGTTACATGACGGGGGTGGGGGTTGGCAGTAGCAAAACAGTGTCTTTCGTTTAATAAGTCAGCTGGGCCTGGGGGAAGACAAAGGTGGCCCTGGGAGAGCGCCCGCTCCAGCGGCTCATTTACTCCTCAGACGTGCAGGATGGTGAGCGTTCCTGTCACCACGGTTCAGAGGGTTGGCACAGTTATGCTGGTGACCAAGGCCAGCAAAAGCTCGACTTGTGGGCTCGTCAGCCTGATTTGCAGTCCTAACAGGATGATGAGAAAGCACAACAGGAGCCAGCTGTGCTGATCCTGAGGCCTGAGGAGAAATGACAAGAAGCCTTGCATGTGTCCATGCCCTTCCTGGGCTGGGGCATCTCAGGAACAGTGAGGGCACCAAGTCGTCCCTCAAGGATCCTCACCTGCCCTCCCATGTGACAGGCCCTCCCGCCTCCAGGCTGACCCTTCCCTGATGGGGAGCAGAGGGGGTTTCTTTATTAGGTCGGGTCACAGGGGCTTTTGGCCTAGGGAAGAGGGCTCCTGATTTGGCAAAGAGGAAGCAAGGGAGAGCTTTAGAACATCTGATAAATGTTAATAAATAAATCAGAACATATGAAAAAAATAAGTGAGAGCTGCTGGAACTGCGGGCTCAAGGCCAGTGAGACGTGCAGCGGCTGCACCGCGGCGCACTAGTGCGGGTCCCTCTGCCAGCACAAGGACTGGGAGAAGCACCTCCACGTGTGCGGCCAGAGCCTGCAGGGCCCCGGGGCGTGGTGGCCGACCCGATGCCTGGACGGCTTGATGCCACCATCAGCCTGGACCCCTCCCTGCCCGTGGGTGCCCCCAGCCCCAGCTAGGCTGGCTCTGCCTCCTACCCTGGCTCCCCCGGCCCACTGGACGCTGTGCCCCGCTGACCCCTCCCGGCCCCGGCCTGCTGGACACAGCACCCGCCAAGCCCACCCAGCCCTGGCCTGCTGGACGCTGCACCCCGCCCGGCCCTTGGGAGCCGGCCGATTGGAGTCACTGCTGCTACTGCCTCTCTCCAAAAGAAGACACAGAACCAACAAAACCTGCATTCAGTGCAACTTCTCAGCTACCTGAGGGCTCATGGGACGACCTCCTGACAGCCTGTCTTTTCCAAGCACCCTGGAAACCTCCGACCCAGCTTTAGACAGCGGAGCGGGTGCCGCAGGCGTGATGGCTCTGTGGGCGCATTCGCGCTCTGTCTCTCTTGTTTTCCTAACTATGTGACTTTCACACATTGTCTCTTGAATGAAAAAATCTAACGGAGGGGGGGAGGGGGAGTGATCATCCCCCCTCAGCCACCCAAGTAGCTGAAACTATAGATGCACGTCACCATGCCTGGCTAATTTTTATTTTTTTGTAGAGATAGGTTATTTGTTATGTTGCCCAGACTGGTCTTTAATTCCAGGCCTCAAGCAATCCTCTTACTTAAGCCTCCCAAATTGCTAGAATTAAAAGTGTGAGCCACTGTATTAGACTGTTGCAGATATTTATTTTATACTTTCATTTGTATTCCAAGTCTAGTGTATTTATATTTTTGCTCAACTTGTTCCTGCTTTGGCCATTAGAAGCTCTTTTATTTGGGTCCTATGGCCCACTGACATATCCCCACCATTTTTTTTAACCCTTTTTTGCTTTCTGTCACTAGAAGATACACCAAACCAGTTATATATGCCTTGCCCAGCCTTAATACTAGCTCTTTCTCCAAGGACCCCTTCTCCAAGGACTTCCTTTTATTGAAGAATAGTGTTAGGGAGCCGGGTGTGCTCACTGCTCCTTTGGTGTCACTGCATCTAGTTCTCTCAGCAGACTGAACTAGGAAATATAGGGGTGTGTATTAACTGGTGTGTGCACAATTATAAATGCATAATTAAAGACACGTGTGTATGTGTGCCTATATTGAGTAAACAGTGGTTCATATTGATGTTTCCTGCTCTTGCTAATTGTCATATGATTCACTGTAGAAATCCCCCCTTACCTGTAATCTTCCACTCTTAAGAAACCTGGCTGTTATCAGCCACATCCCATTTATTTACTTATTCATTCCTAGTAAGAAAAACTACAATAGTTTCAGAATTGTTAACCTGTACTCCTGTGGGAAATCACTTTACCAACAACTTTACCAACTGCCTTATCAACTAGAGTACTGTGCTTATGTACAGTTCATTTTATTTTTAATCCTGCAATCTCCACTCATTTCCAAAGTGACTAAGGCCAGCACCTGTCTTCCTCAACTCTTTCACTGAAGTTATGCCATGCATTTATAACACAGACTCTTTTGTCACAGTCTACATTCTGTCATGGGGTCTCTTGTCTCCTAATTTCTTTTTGAGAATTCACTTATATCAAAGTGTACTCTTTGTGCTGTAATAGTCTATTAATTTTGTCAAACGTGTAGTGTCACATATCTACCACTACAATATCATACAAACCCACAGAGAATCTATGCTTCACCTATTCAACCTTTTCCTCTTTCCAAACACCTGGTAACCACTTACCTGTTTACTTTCCATATAGGTTTTCCTTTTCCAGAAGATTATATAAATGGAATGGTACAATGTATAGCCTTTTCTGACTGGTTTCTTTGATTTAGCATAATGCATTTAAGATTCAATTTATCATTTTTATTATGGATTTTTATGTCTTTATTCATGAGACCTATTGTCCTATAGCTTTCTTTACCTTTTTTTTTGGTATGCTTTCCTCATAAAATGAGTAAAAAAGTGTCTCCTCTTCTATTTTTTTGGAAGAAATTTTGTAAAATTGGTATTAATTCTATTAAATGTATGTGAGAATTCCCCAATGAAATGTGGATCCATTGTTTTCTTTTTTGGAGTATTGTCAATTACTAATTTCATTTCTATAATAGAGCTATTGAGGTCATTTTTCTCTTCCTGAAAGAATTTAGTAATTTCTGTTTTTCAAAGAATTGATTCATTTCCTTTAAGTTATTAAATTTGTGGGCATAGAGGTGTTTGTAATATTCCCTTTGAACAGCCACGAGATCAGTAAGGGTGAACCATTTTTCACTATTGATATTGATAATTTGTGATATCTGTTTTTTTCTTGGTTGACCTATGCTATAGTTTGGATATGTTTGTCCACAAAATATCATGTTGAAACGTGATTGCCAATGTTGGAGGTGGGGCCTAATGGGAGGTGTTTGGGTCGTGGGGGTGGATCCCTCATGACTAGCTTGGTGGAGTGCCCCCAGTGATGAGTGCTCTACTTCCTGTCAGAGATGGTTGTTTAAAAGCCTGGCACTTCTCTCCTCTATCTTTTGCTTCTTCTCTCACCATGTGATCTCTACATCCTGGCTCCCCTTCTGCCAGGAGTGGGAGCAGCCTGAGGTCCTCATTGGAAGCAGATGCTGGCATCATGCGTCTACAGAACCATGAACCAAATAAACCTCTTTCCTTTATAAATTACCCAGCCTCAGGTATTCCTTCATAAAGATGCAAATGGACTAAGACCGGCTATAAATTTATCAATTTTATTCACCCTTAAAAAGAAACAATTTTTAGCTTCATTGATTTTTTTTCTGTTTTCCTATTTTCAATCTTTTGATTTTGCTTCAATTTTTATTATTTTTCTATTCTTGCTTTATATTTACTTTTCTTTTTGTAGTTTCTAAGGTGTAAGCTTACTTTATTAATGTTAGATATTGTTTCTTTTCTAATATTCCCTCTAAGCACTGCTACATTCCACAAGTTTTTATAAGTTGTATTTTCATTTTCATTTCATTCAAAATATGTTTTAACTTCTCTTAAGACTTCTTTTACCTGTAAGTTTTTTGGATGTGTGCTGTTTATTTTTCAACACTTTGGGAAATTTCCAGCTATCTTTATTCTATTGATTTCTAGTTTATTATGGTCTGGGAATATACTTTGTAGGTTTTCTGTTTTTAACAATTTATTGTGTTGTGTTTAATAGTCTAGAACATTGGCTATTATGGTGAAAGTTCTATGTACCCTTGAAAAAAATGTGTATTTTGCTATTATTTGATGAGTGTTCCATAAATGTCAATTGTATCAAGTATTTATAGATTGATCATACTATTCTAGTCATTCATATCTGTATTAGTCCTGGTTCTCCAGAGAAACAAAACCAATAGGGTAAAGATATAGATAGGGATACACACCATCTGGAGGATGGACATGCTTGAAGCTCTGACTCTGGTGGGGCAAGGGCAATATATGTAACCTAAACATTTGAACCCCATAATATGCTGAAATAAAAATAATTATAAAATATAAATAAATAAAAATTTAAAAAGCTGGAAGACTAATGCTACTTTCTAGTAGCATGATATACTATATCCATACATAAATGAGCAAGTATTTTTTCCAAAAGTATAAACAAATTCAGTGAAGAAAGAAAACATTTTCAACATATGGAGCTAGAATAATTGGATATCAAGATGCCAATAAAAGAAACCCCACAAAAACCTTTAATGCACACCTCACACCATATAAACATACACACATGTACATTCACAACTTAATTCAAAATAAATCATAGACTTAATTATAAGACTCAAAATGTAAATTTCTAGATGAAAAACTTTGTTACCTTGAGTTAGGTAAACATTTTGAAAAAGGACTTCAAACACATGATTTATTAAAAAAAACAAATTGATAATGTAGATTTCATCAAAATTAAAAACTTTTGCTCTTACAAAGATGTTGTTAAGAATAAAAAGATAAATCACAGACCATATTTGCAAGTCATGTATCCATTAAAGTCTTACATGCAGAATATGTAAAATTTCTCAAAACTTAGTAATAAGAAAACAACCTATAAAGGAAACAAAATATTTGATGAATTCTGCTATATCACTCATGCAATCCATACAAAGGGTTTTTTAAAAATGTAGATGTTCCTGAAGATTAATCATGGATTACTAAGGACAAAATATAGTCCTACAAATAGTTTCCACTGTACCAGATGAGACGAAATTATTCGAAAATTGCAACAAGCTAGAGATGACTAGAAAGTGGCCAACAATTTCTTTTTACTTCGATTTTGGAAGAAATTCAAACACAATTTGCCTTCAATTAGACAAAACTCCACTATACAGTCCCCCAGCTTTATGGCTATTTGAGCTCTCCAGCACAGTTTTATATTAATAACTTAGTTGTATGAGCTTAAGATGTAAGTGCTAGTGAGAAAACACTAGTATGTTATATTGATGACATCAGGATAATTCCTTTCTCAGAAGAGAAAGCCAAAGAGGATCTAAGAACATGTAACTAACTAAGGATGATTAATTAATCTGGCTAAATAGAAAGCCCAGACCAATCAGTCAAATTTGGAGGAATAACTTGGGCCTATTCACCAGAGACATTCTGCACACTACAAAATAAGTTACTGTCTCTGCTCGTTCTTACCAATAAAAAAGAGACAAATTACCTTGAGGAACACAACACCTTTGGATTTTAGCAGGCACAATCAGACATTCTGTTAGCCCTCTATATTGAATTACTAGAAAGAAGTTTGAATTTGAATTGGGCCCAGGAAAAAAATAATCATTGATATCCTCCTTTGAAAGGGCTGTAACCCGAGTGATCCCTTTGGGAATATTTGATCCTAGTATACAAATTATTTTGGCAATGTCTACTGTATGCACACATGCCCACTGAAGACTATGGAAGAAGTTAAACATTACCACTCAATGGCATTCATTAGGATACTAGATTCATAATCTGATACAGCAACAAGATTTAATCCTTTTGAAAGATAACTGGGGGTCTGCAATTGTGAATTGTGCTGCAATAAACATTTGAGTGCAGGTGTCTTTTTGGTAAAATGACTTCTTTTCCTTTGGTTAAATATCCAGTAGTGAGATTGCTGCATCGAATGGTAGGTCAACTTTTAGTTTTTTGAGGAATCTCCATACTGTTTTCCACAGAGGTTGTACTAATCTGTAGTCCCACCAACAGTGTGTAAGGGGTCTGTTTCACAGCCATGATGTGACAGAAAGCTACCAGAAAATCCTAAAACTTGGGATATTTGTTATTTTATGGAAAATGTCAAATATACTTTCCAGTAAAATGAGAGTAGCTATAGAGAACTTACTGATAGAATGGAAGTGGTAGATACAGAAACATGCTATCAGCCATGGTTCTAGGTCACTCCCCATGTTCATAAGCAGATCACAGCCTAGTCACTGGGGGGATGATATAACACGTTAGGGAGCTGCAGCTTCTATTATTGAATAATCTAACCCCTGAGATCCTCTTCCTGATAGGAGAATTCTGGAAATTCCAGAATTGAAGAACATAATGTGGGTGGGAAGGCTATTGTCATCTTCCCTGAAGATAGTTCAGCTTTGGAGAAAAAAGGAAGTATACACCCACATGATGAACAGAATGAAGACCATTCCATCTGTGACAGTGCAGGTGGAACTGGGTTCTCATCCCCCTGGTCATATCTAGCTATGTACAGACTCCTGGACCCTGGGTAATTGTCCTGCTGTTTTGTGAGGCGCGTGGCCCTAGATGATTGGAAAATAAAAATAATAAAATCATAGAAATTCCTAGAAGAGTTCCAAGGAAAAAATTAAAAGAGTCCATATAAATGTCCACTAGAAAACTTCAATTTTTCTGGCCAAAGTGTTTCATATGTGTAGTGACTGCAGACAAAGAAATATGGGTCTGAGTTTCAAAGCTGCTGTAATGCTGCTAATGTTGAAGCTCCTACACTCCCTGTTCTGTATCATTTCTAAGTAAATTTTGCTGGATAAGCCAATTGTGTTTTGTGAGCTTTATTGACAGTCTGAATATGAAACACACTCTGATGGTTTATCAATAGGATTTTTCTTTTATTTCCCATCTTAAATGGAATGGATCTAAAAGTTCTCTAAGTCTAAAGTTTGCCATAGGAAATTGGAGGAGGGTAGATCACAGAAGTATAGTCTTTACCGAGTTAAAGAAACATTTTTTATTCCTAGTTTGCCACAAGGGTATTGTTTTTGTTGTCATTGCTTATAAATAAATTTTGAACTTTATACAATGATTTTTTCATGAATTGAGACTATCATGATTTATCTCCTTTAGGGTACTAATGTAAAGTGATTGAAAGAGCTTCCGTTGAACCGTCTTTCCATTCCAGGAAAAATCCCTTACTTATCATGATGTATTATTTTGAAATTTATTTGGAGTTGGATAACTGATTAGGAATTTTCATTGACATTCATAAATGAAATGGTTTATGATTTTTTATTATAAATGTCTCAATTTGGAATCGATGTTACTCTGGGCTCATAGAAGGACATGGGTAGCTTTGGCTTTGCTTCTACTTCCTGGGAAAATTTTCAGAAGATAAAGATGATCCATTCTTGAGATATTTATAGAATTCACATGAAAAGAAATATCAGAATCAGTTTTTGGTTTTGTGTTTTGTTATTTTTGTTGGCTGTATATATTTTTTTCTTTTTTTTAATTTTTTATTTTTAAATATGGGTACATAATAGTTGTACATATTTACAGGGGAGGGTAGAGGCTGTATATTTTAAGAATGGTTTTTTTACTACTATCTCAAAACTTTTAATATGATTAGTATAATTATGAACATCTTCCAGTTTACCCTGGCCAAGCAGAAGGAGTATCTCCCTCCCCACTGGCTTTTCCTGCATTGTCCCTCAAGCTCCGACCACCCTCAGAAACAGGAAGGGACAAGATGAATTTGGAGGGTGTCAGTCCTGAAAGATCCCAGCAATGGAAATCACAAGGCAGCTCAATCACACCCTGGAAACACTGGACAGAGCCCCCAGGGGAGCATTCTCTGCTTACCTAGGACACCTGGTCCATCATTAGTAACCACACTTCATACCTTATTCAGATCTCATTGTTGTTTTCCTCTTGCCAAAGGTCTTGTTTCCCTTGCAGGATACCACATGTCTTTTCAGACTTTCCCTGTTTTATGTGATGTTGATAATTTTGAGGAGTATGGGACAGGAGTTTTGCAGAACGTCCTTTGGTTTGGGTTTATCTAATGTTTTTCTCCTGGTTAGAGAGGGGTTATGAGCCCAGAGGGTGGGGAAGGGTCACAGAGATGCAGTGCCATTCCTTTCACATTGAAGGTACCTGCTCTCTGCCTGCTTTATCTCTGACGATGATGACTTTGGTCACTGGGCTGAGGGATTGTTTTCCTTGTAAAGTTACTTTTTTGTCCATTTCCATGTGATATTCCTTGGATCAAGTTATTAAGTACAGTGCCTTTGCAAGAGTTTTTAATTTTCCTGTTAGTACATATATTAATATTTTCCAAATTTTCTATAATGGCCATAGACTTTACATTGGTCATGAGTAGAAAGGGGTTAATAAAAGACAAGGAGTTTTTTGCTTTCTTGGGTTTTTTTAATTGATAAAAGTAGAACTGTGTCTTTTTAACTACCTTTAAAAATTTTTAATTGTCATAAAAAACACAAATAAAATTTGCCATTGTGACCATTTTTAAGTGAACAATTCGGTAATCTTAAGTTTATTCATATTGTTGTATAACAGATCTCCAGCACTTTTTCGTCTTGAAAAACTGAAACTCTGTGCTCATTGAACAACAACTTCCCTTTTCTCCTCCCGGAGCCTGGCAACCACCACTCTACTTTCTGTTTTTATATATTTGACTACCTTAGATATCTAATATAAGTTGAATCATACAGTATTTGTCTTTTTGTGACTGGTTTATTTCACAAATAATGTTAGCATAGTGTTGTAGCATGTGATAGGATTTCATCCCTTTTTAAAGCTGAATAAAATGACATGAGATGCCTGTACTACATTTCATTTCTCCATTCATCTGTCAATGAACACGTGAGTTGCTGCCACCTTTTGGCTATTGTGAATAATGTAGCTATGAACATGGCTGTGAAACTCTCTTCCAGATCCTGCTTTCAATTCTTTTGGGTATACCCAGAAGAGAAATTGCTGGATCATATGGAAATTCTATGCTTAAGTTTTTGAGGAACAGTTATACTGTTTTCTACAGCTGTTGCATGCACTATTTTATATTCCCCCCAAGAGTGCAAAGGTATTCCTATTTGTCCATATCTGAGCCCACACTTGTTTTCTGTCTTCTCGGTAGTAGCCATCCTAATGTTTAGGAGGTGATAAAAGCGACTTAAAAATTATTATTGATAAAAATCCCTCTCATTGGTCCTGCATCCACCACTGTGACCCAACCATGGTAATTTTTGGTGAGAACAGACATAAAGAGATATAGCTTAATTTACACTGGAATATTTGGGTTAACGTTATCATCACTGATGTTGCTGTTGATATTACTGACATTTTAGCATTTAATAACAAATTTCTATATCAGAGCATGCCCCACAATGTCTGATGCAGCCTGCCTTTTCTTTTATTTCCTATCTCATCTCAAATTTAGAGGAAAAAACCTATGAAAATATTTACACATTCTGATAGAAAAGTACATTTTTAAGGATTTTTTGGACGAGTTAGAAAAATTTTTAACTAAACAAGAGTCACAGAAAATGAATTTATTTTTGTTATTTTTAAAAGAAATGTAAAATGTTTCATTTACTTTGCTTTAAATCTTAAATAGAATATAGCTGATAAGTAATTTAAGAACACAAATAATAATCTCCATTTTCCCATAATGAACTGCAAGGGTAAAGGCAAAGACAGCAAAAAATAAAGACAAAAAGGTAAAAAGTAAAAGAAAAATAAATAAAAAGATGAACAAAATAGTCAGGATATATTAATCATAGAAGGGGAGAAAAAGTATGTAAATATACATGACAGATAATGAGATGATGACAAAGACTCCTGCAGTCATAAGAAGAGGATTATTACATTAAAGGATGTGAAAAACCTGCCTAAAATCATGCTAAACTCATTCTCCTTAAAAAATATATGAGTTCACTCTCTCCATTCTTCCCACACGTCTTGGAAGAGCTGCCCACACTCACTGTCTCCTCCTGCCCCAGCCCATTCACTCCTCACCCACCAGGATGTGGCTTCTTCCCACTTCCCCACTGAGCCTGCCCTACTCACAACCCCAACGTGGCAAAGCAAGCGGTGATGCCACTCAGTCCTGGCTCCCCTCCTACCTCTCCCATCACCACCCAGCCATCTTTGGAGAGTGGCCTCCACTTCCATTTTGTTTTGGTGGTCTCTAGGGTCTGTGACTCACCCGCCCCTGTTCTCACTCAGTGCACTGGACAGCCTCTTTACACCTCATAACTTAAGCTTTCAGTAGGGTCTGGGCATGTAGGCAGCATGTCAAGCTGATGATCCCAAGTTGTTGGCCTCAGGCCTTGAGATCTTCCCAGACTTAAAGACCTCTCTGTCCATCTGCCAATTGGACATGTTTTCCCGAGTTTTCCACTGACCCCTCTCACTCCTGGTGTGTGAAAAGGAACTCATCACCTTTCTGGGCACTCTGCAGTCACTTCTAAGTTGGTGGGAGGAGAAGCTGGCCAGTTCCTGAGCCAGAGCAATGTGGTGACTGTGAGGGCTGAGGAAACGCAGGCAGGGAGGGCTGATGGTGACTTTCAGACGTGAATGAAGAAGAGAACGAAACAAGGTGAACTGACAGTGCCTGGTGTCCTCCTGGGAGGAAGGAGCCAGGGCCAGGAGAGGAGTGAGGAGGGACACTTGGAGGTCATGGGAGGACACTGCTCGTTCAGCAGGAGAACACGAGGAGGGAGACGGGACCAGAGGTGCCAGAAACAGGAAGAGGTGAAGGGACAAAGCAGCACTGCCAAGGAAGTAGCAGTTAGTGAGTCTTCACCTTCTCTACTTCTCCTTTATATTTATTACAGAAATCTTCACCTTTACAGCAGAAGGTCACGATCTTCAGGGCCGGAAAATAGAGATGTGAAGGTATACATGTGTCTGAGCAGTCCAGTTCAGTGTGATTGTAGACCCACCCACCTGGAAGAGAAAGGCATTCACACTGAGTGCCAGAAACAATACTTGCACCTCAGAACAAGAAGACCTTTCCTGCCCATGCCCAGCTAGGGCTCCAGAGCGGGAATACTTCCCCCGCCCAGCAAGGGCTCCCTCAAACCAGCTCTATAGCAGTACCTTTCTCCCAGTAAATGAAGGTATTCCTGGTTCTGCATCCAGGGCCGCGGTCCACAGTGCAGGTGCCCTTGCCGTGTAAACAATGGCCTTTCTTAAAATTGTTGCAGACCATGCACAACGTGGCTTGAGCTGGGGAAAACAGACATGAAGGCTGAGCTCAGAGCTGAAAGGACTGGGACCAATTTGGGCTAAGACACTATTTGGGGTCCAGGACTTCAAGGGCAAAGAATGACCCTAACAATATCCCCCAAGATAATCGAACGTGGAAATGCTCCCATCAGATTTCATCCATTAGTTCCTTAAGGAGCTGAGGATTTGACGTAGCCATATAATTTTATTGAAAAGAAGGTAAAAGGTATCCCCTTGGCTATGAAGTCATTGTGCAGAGCACAAACAGAGTATCTACATACAGCCTCCCTGAGGCAGGTAATCTCTTGGAAAATGGATGAGGTAAAAAGACTGTCCTGGCTCCAAGATGTGGAAGCAATTTCACAAGATTTATCACCACACCTCCCCCAAAGGAATCTGATACCCAAACATTTCTAAGTGAAACTTACTATAGAAACGTTGTACAGGGAACTTGCTGTGGAAACATTGGTTTAGGAGAAGCCCTGCAATGACGGACTGCCCAGCCCACCTCAAAGCCCTAACTTGAGAAGAGCACCCCAGTCCCAACCTTCCCAAGGGACTGACTGACCCCACTCTAAGACCTTGGGAAGAGACCTGAACTCTTATCCTGATAGGAGTCAGTGGGTCATCCCAGAATCCTGACCTGGACCTCCCCTCCCCCACACCGACTGCCCAAGCTGGTCAGACCACCACCCTCGGACAGCCCCAGCGACCCCCACCCCATGCTCACCCCTGCCCAGCCAGCCCAGGCCTCACTCACACCTTGGAAGAACACAAGAGGGAAAACCCCCAGCAACAGGAGCATGAGCAGGAACTTGTCCATCTCTGTCTGGATGGCAGGAAGATGCAGAAGGGTGGCTGGAACCAGGCAGCAAAGTGCCCGGGAAGGGCTAGGAGAGGCGGCTCTAGTGTGTGATGAGAGCAGGCTGGAGAACCTGCACCGAGCTGCCCCAGGCTGTGGGCAGAAGCGTCCTTTTATGCACCTGCCAGTGGGTGTTTCACCGCTGCCCAGGCCCAGGGAAGGTTTCCACAGAGCCAGCCCCTTTGGAGCTTCCAAGGACAGAGAATGTCCCTACAGCCCTCTCCTGTTCCCTTGAGGCTGCCTCTAGATAAGCAGGGACATGCAGCTTGGCCACACCTGCTGGGTCTCTCAGTGGGTCCCTGATTCCACAGGCCCAGATGCAAGAACACAGCTGGGCGGGACTTTACTAATATGCACATATCCTCAGGGTCCAATGGCCTCTCTGACCACAAGCCCTCTTGTCCCAACCCCCAAGCCAGGCACCAACACTGGACTGACTCCCAGCCTAGGGACTCAAGATGTATTCATTGTGGATGAGGCCCAGGTCTTCCACTCCCTGTTGCTCCCTTCCCTAAGTTTGAGCCCATAGTCAGAACCATGGCCCCCCTATTACTGCATTGGTGTTGCAATGGTGCACATAGTCAAACAGCACACGCTTGTTCAGTGTTATCTGTAAACCAGGATCTATATCTGCTCCCACCATGCACTATCTCATCGAAGATACACCTTCAGCCTATCGTGAGCACATCAAGTACACAGCAAATATCCTACAAACAGCAAAAGTAACAAAGGCCTTATAAATGGCGAAGTTATTTTACAAAGTATGAAACAACTCCTGGTACTTTTGACTCTCTCATTGCAATCTTATTGGAATTACACTAGCTCAGTGTAGACAGAGGCTTTCACCTACTGCTGCAGCACCTGGCTGGAAGGCTCAGAATTGCCACACACACTTCTCTAGGCAGGGACTAGGGTGCAACAAAAAAAGAACTTAGGGTTTAAACTTGTTTTCAGATTGTGTTAATTACAGTTTTCTACAGATACTCTCTAAACTTTCTTCAGCTCACTCACCATGCTTGGTGAAAATAAGCAAGCCCCCGACACTCAGCATGCTGAAGAGCCAGCCCAGGGCAGGAGAAAGAACATGGAGCAAGATCAGCACTGTGCAGGCTGGCGCTAGAGAAAATGTTCCAGGCCACATGGGCAGTCTTGCTTCTCCTCCCTCCCCTCCATCTAGACAACCCTTCATGGCACAGACCTGGACTGTCAGGGTAGCATGAACCAGAACACTCTACACACTGCTCGCTGAGTGGACAGAGCAGGCACTCAGTAAGTATTTCCTACTAACCCAGGAAGGATACAACCAGTGAATGAATAATGCATGATGGTCTGTCTGGCTGGAAAGCAGCTACTGGCAGGGAAGGACCCAGAAGCCTATGCGCCCACAGACTGTGAGCGTCTGGCTGCATTCCCACCTTGAGAGCACAGCTGTAGTACATGAGAGCTCCCCTGCCCCGTCTTTGCAAGACAAATACCAGGCCCTGCAGATGCTGGAGGCCTGTGGGGTGTGTGAATGAACAGTTCCATGCTTGGCCCAGACCCAAAGCAGCCCCTCCTGCTGTCACCCCAGTCACCAAGATATTCAGTGTGTGTTTCAAACAGTGGCAGTGGAATTCCAGGGGTTCTCCTAGTTCCCAATCCTATGTCACCCCATCATAACTGTGCCAGAAAAGGGGGTGCAGACAAAATTTAAAATAAGGGAAACAGGATAGAATCAAATTACTGGAGTTGCCAAAAAAACAAATTTGTTCTTCTATGGCATTATTTTATTAAAGATACTCTGTTCTGTGCAAACTTGAAAACTAATAATAATAACAGCAATACTGGAAAGAGAAATGTTATTAACTGAGGAATCTGGTAAAGGGGAATAAAATAGAAAAGAATGATCTGGTCAAATTTTCTGGTAGATATTTATGTCCATCAAACATCTAGATGGTGTTTCCTAAGGAAAGGAGAGTGGAGGGTCCTTTACCATGACAATCTTTTAACAGGTGCATCTGTTCTGTCTAGGGTGCTCGCCCTAAATAAACCTCAGTGTAAGAAATTGTGGGACAGCGTCCCACTAGAAAATATCTGTCACAATTATCTAATCATGGTAATAAAAAATGGAGATGTTATATACTGAAATAGCTCCACTCGTGCACTGATGCCACACATGAATAATTTAGAAACTCACTATGTTAAACCTTTACCAGCAAAGGCCAAGGTCATCTCACAGCAGAATAAACTGTTCTGGAATCCTGGCTGACTTTCCTTCAATCCTCTTCTCCATAAAGCTTCCTGAACACATTTCCGTAATGTTTACATCGGGTTATATGAGAGAACAGTGATCATTTTAAACAGTGGAGTTGTGCCGGCCGTTCATAGCCCTGAATGAGACGCTGTGGAGGTTTAGCGGCTATTCAGAAGTGGAGCAAGGCCCGGATGTCCATGAGGAACTGGGAGCTTGGTGGAGGTCATACACAAAACTTAGCCTGAACCTGGGAAGGCAGCCTTCCACCACTGTGAATTTGGAAGAGACTAATTGTCCTAATTCATTCCTCATGTCCAAGCTTAATAACTAGTAATGTTCCTTTTACTCCCTATCGAGTCCCAGTCCCCAGGGTAGATTACACAGCAGCCTACTCAGAGGTCACCCAGTACCACCTCTCTCCCACTGCAGAAACCTCTTCCTCTGACCACCCCAGACAGTGGGTGTCTGGAGCCACCACAAGCTTCCAGGCCCACACCAAGCCCCATCGGATGTGTCTAGGCTGAGGCCAGGAGAGGAGTGCACTGCCCAGAGCACAGACTGCAGAGGTCAGCACAGCTGGGTTGAAAGCCCGGCTCCAACACTTACTGGTTATATGACCTGACAGCTTAATTAATCTGTATCTCTCAATTTCCTCCATCTTCAAAATCATACATCTAGTACAAGACTTAGAATATATTATAAAGAATTCTTATAACTTGATAATTAAAAGATAAACAACCCAATTAAAAATGGACAGTCAAAATAGACATTTCTCCAAATAAGATATACAAATGGCCAATAAGTACATGAAAAGATGCTCAACATCTTTAACCATCAGGGAAATGCATATCAAAACCACATGAGATACCACTTCACACCCACTAGGATGGCTATTACCAATAATACAAATAATAACAAGTGTTGGTAAAGATGTGGAGAAATTGAAACCCTCATGCACTGCTGGTGGGAATGTAAATGTTGCAGCCGCTTTGAAAAACAATCTGGAAGTTCCTCAAAATGTTAAACAAAGAGTTATCAAATGACCCAGAATTATAGTCCTGGGTACACATGCAAGATACAGGAAAACTTAAGTCCACTCAAAATTTTCTTCATAAATGTTCATAGAACCATTATGCATAATAGCCAAAAGGTGGAAACAGCCCAAATGTCTACCAACTGATAAATGGATAAATAAAAGATAGTATAACCATACTATAAAATGCTATCGGGCTATAAAAGGAAATGAAATACTGATTCATGCCACAACATGCGGGAATCTGGAAAACATTAGCCTAAGTAAAAAAAGACACTTAACAAAGGACCATATATTATATGATTCCACTCACATGAAATATCCAGAATAGGCAAATCTATAGACAGAAAGTAGATAAGTATACCTAGGGCTGAGGGTGGAGAAGTCATGTTAAGGGGCTACAGCTAATGGATACAGAGTTTCTTTTTGAAGGGATGAAAATATTCTAAAATTGATCAATGGTGATAGTTATACAACTTTCAATGTAGCAAATGTCATTTAATTGTACATATTAAATTGAAAAATGATTTAATAAAAATTTTTGGAGGAATGTTAGTATAAAGTGCTTAGAACAGTGCCTGCCATATGATGACCCTCAAAAAATGCAAGCTATGCTTTTTATTACTTTATAGTTTGTTTCCATTTCATTCTATTCTGGGCATAAAAATCTAGGACTCCTTGCTCTCTTTCTTCACCTACATCACATCAGTCACAAAATCCTGTACAGGCTGTTCTTGCTATGCATAGTAGTGTGTGGCCATAAAAATGACTATTCAACCTGAAAAACTTGCCAAGTGATCTTAATAGTTAATGGAAATATTACTATTGTTCCATGACCTTAAGGATTTTTGTTAAAACATTAAGAAATATTAAAACATTACTGGCTGCATTTATGTATACATTTATACATAAATGTATAAATAAAAAAGGGAATAATGATAAAACTATTATTTAGTGCACTTAAAGCATTAGAAACAGGGAATTAAAGTTTTTATTTCTTTATAAAGTCTTATCTAGAGTAGTGTTTACCATCTTCTCGTGGTATAACTTGCAATCTTATAACAAGGAGCAAGCATCTTTTCTGTCCTTGTTGAACTGTCATACCCCTTTCTAAGATTGGATCAGCTTCCAACATTTCGTCCTTTGCACTTTCAGTACGAGGAAATCTATCCAAGAGTTCCTGAATCAAGTGGGTTTGTTCCTTGGAGACAAAGAAGCAACACACCTATACACTTTGCTGTCTGTGAGTGAACTGGTGGTGAACAGATGAGCAGTGCCAGACTTCAAAAGAAATGACCTAATTGATAAATGTCAATTATTTACATGGTGATTTGTGGACTGAAGAACTATTAAGAGTAGCAAAGTTTATCTTTATACAACTACTCACAATCCATAGACCATAGTAACGAAAATTTGAACTATGTTACTGAGGGACTGGTGTCCTTTAACTTAGCAGTCTCCAACCTTTTTGGGACCAGGGACCAGTTTCATGGGAGACAATTTTTCCAGAGACTGGCAGAGTGGATGGTTTCAGAATGATTCAAGTATGATTCAAGGATGATTCAGGATGATACATTTATTGTGCAGTCAAACCTCTCTGCTAATGATAATTTGTATTTGCCACCACTCCCCCGTGCTAGCATCACCACCTCAGCTCCACCTCAGATCATCAGGCATAAGATTGTCATAAGGAGCACGCAACCTAGATCCCTCACACACACAGTTTACAGTAGGGTTTGCACTCCTATGAGAATCTAAAGCCGTGGCTGATCTGACAGGAGGCAGAGCTCAGGCAGTGATGAGAGCAATGGGGAGCAGCTGTAAATACTGATGAAGCTTAACTAGCTCACCTGCCGCTCACCTCCTGCTGTGTGGCCCTGTTCCTAATAGGCCATGGACTGGTACTGGTACCAGTCAGTGGCCACGGGGTTGGGGACCACAGCTTTAGCTAATCTATGGTAACTGAAATTCATGCATATTGGACTTGTGCAAAATAGGACCACCTGTATGTATTTTCCTCACTATTTCCTTTAGTTCATACTCATTCTTTCATACCTGAACCCACAACTACCTTTCCCAGGTAGATCATCATCACCTCCACCCCCACAATAGTGTCTCAGACTCCTCAGCAGTCTCACTTCTTCCACACTTGCCCATACTCCAGAGCTCCTGAGCAGCATCACCCCATGCCTCTGCCTCATCTGTGGCAGGAAATGTGTTTAGATGGTCTAGGAGGACTGGGTGATGCCTTTGAATACCAAGCCATGGAGCTTCAAGGCTATTCAAGAAAAGAAAAGGTGTGGGAGGCTCCTGAGGATGTGAGATCCTTGAGGAATGCCACACATACAGATAGTTATTCTGGCCTGACAGATCTTAGATTTACTCTTACCTGTTGTCCAAGCTTAATGGTTAGTAAAGTCCCTTTTATTACTTATCATTTCTCAGTCCACAGGGTCTATTACATGGGCAGCCTACTCAGAGGTCATTAGTTACAACTTCTGTCCCAGTGCAGGAACTTCCTCCTCTGACCATCCTAGTCAGTGGGCACCCAGAACCACCACAAGCTTCCAGGCCCACACCAAGCCCCATCAGATCTTCCAGAGATGTGTCCAGGCTCAGACCCGGGAGGGGGTACCCTGGCCAGAGCGCAGACTCCAGAATCCAACACAGCTTGTTTTGAAGCCTGGTTCTAGCACTTACTAGTTATGAGACCCCGGCAACAAGTTATTGAATCTGTATTCCTCAGTTTTTTCATCAAAGAAACAGAGAAAATAATAGCACTTAAAGCTGTTGTCAGAAATTGTCAGCTGTTGCATGAGATTATTACACATAAAGTTCTTAGCAGATTTGGGACACAATAACTATTGGTTCTACTTATCATATTATTCTTATACATTAGTATTAACAATACAGTCCAGAAAAGTCATATTTAAAATTGGATATGGGATGCAGAGAAAACCTAAATATGGGGGCACCTAAAGTTCTTTTGTGAACTTTTCTTTTCTTAGCTGTCCTCCCAATGCCATCTCAGCCCCATTCACCCACACTCATTCATAAAGTCTTTCATTCCTTCTTTGCCTCAGCCCTAAACAAGGTCCTGGTCCCAGCTATCTCCCATCTCAAGTTTTCCTCCCCTTCCTGTTCTACATTGAGCAGTCACTGTTTCAGCCCAAGACCACGGGACAAGGTGAAGAGGACTCCACTTCCAGATGGCTTCCAAGCAGAGAATACTACAATACGGGGTGATGAACAGATTCACCATGACAGATGTCCTCCATAAGTTCTCAAATTATACCAGAGGACATGGCATCCTCTTCTACCTCCTGCTCACCTGGTTCTCAGGTATGTCTGTTTGGCAGCAGGTGTGCTCTGATGGAGGAGCTCTTTCCTCAGGCAGTGAAAGTCTGCCCCATCTGTAGAAGTGCCTGGTCCCAAGCCCTATAACTCTCTGGATGGATGACTACACGCAACCCCGTCACCTCCATCAGCACCACCACCACTACTTGACGTGTGTTCTGCCTGGTGCCCTTCACTCTGCCCTTGCTTTGCAGCCTGGACTCTCCCCAGTTTGTGTGTGAGGCTTGAGTTCTACCTGAGAGTTGGTATCTGGGGGAGCAAGAGGGATCAAGTGAAGCAGGAAGGAGCTCAGGGACCTCAAGACTTTGGTGTTGCCAGGAGACAGCATTGGGATAAAATTCCTCCCATGCACCATATGACTATCTGTTCAGAGACCATTCCCACAGATTCTCCCACTACCCCAAGGGAGAGAGAAAAATTTCATGAATTTGGGGGTTTACTCTGAGGGGCTCTCTCAAAAGGAGAATGCAGCGGAGCCTATAACACTCCTGAAGTGGGAGTCAGTGGTGGAAGAGCCTGGGTTTATCAAAAGATAAAAGACACAGATAGAAGACCTGCTCTGCAGACGATGGGTCCCTGCTCCCACCTCCCCAGAGCTAGGATAAAGCCAAGGCCCCAGGATCTCCTTCCTGAGGATGATGGACAAACTGCTGGCATTGAGCATGACTCTGCTCGCCTCCTGGGTGGCAAGTGCTGGGTGGATGGTGGTCTGTGAGCAGTGGGTGGTGGTCAAGCAGCTCAGCTGGCTCAGTTGCAGTCCTTGTGTGCCCCTGACCCCTGACCATTCAAGGAAGAATTGCCTTTATAAACCAGTGTACTACATTCTTATTATATTTTCATAAAATACATTTTTAAAAAATAAAATGCAACACAAAAGCTATAATGGGATGACCAACTCATTCCAGTTGGCCCTGGGAGTTTCCTGGCTTTGACACTGAAGGTCCCACATCCCAGAAAACCCTTCTCTCCTAGGTACAGAGGGATGGTTATACACTTACGAACATGAGAATAAACCTGGAAGGATAGAAACTAAGATATTTATATTGATTAACTCTGGGTTAATAGGTTATTGGTTATGTTAACCTTTTATGCTCGATTTTATGTATTTTTAAAATTGTCTACAGTGACCAAGGTTTTGTTTCGTTCCATGGGCTTTATTTTTTAGAGCAATTTCAGGTTTGCAGCAAAATTAAACAGAGAGTTCCCATATATCCTCTGTCCCTGCATGTGCATAGCCTCCCCAGTATGAACACCCTGCATCAGAGTGGTACATTTGTCACAATCAATGAAACTACACTGACAAATCATCACCACCAACGTCCACAGTTTACATTAGAGTTCACTCTTGGTGTTGTGCATCATATGTGTTTAAACAGATGTATAAAGACA
Organism: Varecia variegata; assembly: GCA_028533085.1. Taxonomy (NCBI): domain Eukaryota; kingdom Metazoa; phylum Chordata; class Mammalia; order Primates; family Lemuridae; genus Varecia; species Varecia variegata. The sequence continues at coordinate 100,680,230 of CM052438.1, read as the reverse complement.
TATATTCATTACAGTGACCAAGTTTTAATTTGCTAAACAGGGGAGTTGGGAGAATTATAAAAGTCATTTTAAAACAATACACATTCCATTCATTGGTCCTGCCTTCATCATCTTTGGTCCATTCTTGATTCTCTTGGTTAGAACCAGACCCACTTGAACCATACAAGCTGGAGAATCTTGGTTTTGTTATTGTTTGTATTTGTGTTGATGCTTTTGTGTTGGTGCAGAGAGAAATAACCAAACCCTAACCTGCCAGACTCACCTGTCTTCCATTTCTTTCCTTTTTCGTTCTCATTATTTAAAATTAAGTCTGTGGAAAACGTATTTAACCTTAAAAATCCAACATTAAAAATATGCTTATTGAAGCTTTTTATGAGAAACATAATGCTTTAAACTAAGTATAAGCATATGCTAATTAAAATGGGAAAAGATATTTTTAAATGGACTCAATAATAAAATAAATAATAAAAATATCCTTTATTGTCACATTAACTCCCATTTTAAAACAGAAATAGTCCATTCATGAATTGATGGACATTTGGGTTGTTTCCACATCTTAGCAATTATGAATTGTGCTGCTATAAACATTCGGGTGCAGGTGTCTTTATTATAGAATGACTTTTGTTCTTCTGGGTAGATGCCCAATAATGGGATTGCTGGATCGAATGGAAGGTCTATTTGAATCTGTTTAAGGAATCTGCATATTGCTTTCCACAGGGATTATTAAAATGTGGTATTTGTATACCATGGAGTATTACTCAGCTATAAGAAATAACGGTGATACGGCATCTCTTTGGTTCTCCTGGAGAGAGTTGGAACCCATTCTATTAAGTGAAGTATCCCAAGAATGGAAAAATAAGCACCACATGTACTCACCAGCAAATTGGTTTCCCTGATCATCACCTAAGTGCACATTTGGGAATAACACCAATTGGGTATCAGACAGAGGTGGAGGGTGGTGGGAGGGGATGGGTGTATATCTACAAGATGAGTGCAATGTGCACTGTCTGGGGAATGGACACCCTTGAAGTTCTGACTCGGGGGAATGGGGGTGGGGGAGGGGATGGGTGTATACCTACATGATGAGTGCGATGCGCACTGTCTGGGGAGCGGAAACGCTTGAAGCTCAGACTCGGGGGGATGGGAGGGGCATGGGCAATATATTTAGCCAGAACTTTTGTACCCCCATAATAAGCTGAAATTAAAAAAAAACAGAAATAGAAGGAAGAGAAAGGAGGACGAGTGAGGGAAAAGGATGAAAAGGAAAAAGAGATATAGAGGAGATATGAAACATGATAAAGATATAGAGAGAACAAGGAGAAACTAAAGGAAAAATAAAGTTGCAAAAAGAGTGATAAAAAGATGAACAAATTAGAGATTAATAAATTTGTGAGATAAACTTTCTGCACTAATGCAAGGAAAGGAAAAGAGAAGACAGAAATTTATCTTTGCCTAAGAACATGCCAAAATCTTTTTTCCTAAAAAAGCTGCCCTTTGCTTTTTCCCTCTCTCTAGCCACCACTCCATCATCTCATTCTTTTTCCAAAGGTTCTTTACATTGTTGGCCTACTCACTGCCTCTGCTTCCTCTCTATTTACTCTTCAGTTCACTTTCATCTGGCTTCAGCCTCCACTTCTCACCTGAACTTAGTCTGACCAAGGTATTCAGTGATGGTCAAGGTCATTCTTGTATGATTGGACCACCCCAGTCCTTGGGCAACATTAACGCCTCACTGCCTCTTCTTGAATTCTGGACACTATTCCTTTTGGTTATTCTTCTAACCAGCACCCCTCATTCTGAGGGTGTTCCCCTCATACAACCATTCAGCTCTAGTATTCCTTGGAATTCCATGACTTCCTGCACCTCATCACTAAATTCAGTGGACAACCACCTAACTCTCATGATTTTAGCAGCATACATGTCCTTGGTTTGCATGCCACTACTTATGATCCCAAGTCTACCATCTCCAGCCATGAAATTGTCCCAAATCTTTCTATCTCTTTCTCTATCTACCTGACCCATCAAATTTCAATAGTGAATTCGTTGCCTTTGCTGAGAAACTGTCTCTTCTTCAGATTTGGTCTGATTAGAAAACAGGCATCCAGAGAAAAGGATGGAGCAAGATGGTCAAATAGAAACCTCCAGCAATAATCCCTCTACACTAACACCAAATTTAACAACTATCCATGCAATCAAGCACCTTCATAAGAACCAAAAATCAGGTGAATGATCATACTACCTGGTTTTAACATTATATCAAGAAAAGAAGCACTGAAGAGGGCAGAAAAGACAATCTTGCATTGCCTACGCCACTTCTCCCCCATTCCCCAGGAGTGCCAGCGTGCTGAGTGGAGAGAGAATCTGTGCTCCAGGGGAGGGAGAGTGAAGTGACTGTGGGACTTTGCATTGAAACCCAAGGCTGCTCTGGCACAGAGGAACACAGCACAGGGCAGAATTCTCACAGAAGGAGCATTTAGACCAGCCTGGCCAGAGAGAAATCCTTGACCCCCAAACCCTAGTTCTGGCTAGCCTCACTACCAGCTGACAAAAAAGCAAGCTGGGGCCTGGACTAAATTCATTAAGGCAGTTGGGCCACAAAGACTTTCAGTCCTTGGGCAATTATTTTGGCTGTGCTGGCTCAGAGCCAGTGGACTTGTGATACATATAACCCAGGGAGACACCAGCGGTGGCAGCCAAGCCAGTGTCTGTATAGCTCCCTTGCTAACTACAGGCAGTGTGCCTCAGGGAGTCTTCTTCCACTTGAAGAAAGGAAAAGGAAAAGTTCAGAGGACTTTGTTTTGCAACTTGGATACCAACACAGCCACAGTAAAATGAAGTACCAAGCAGACCCCTGAAGCCCCAGAGTCTATGCTTTAGTTCCTGGAAGGCATTTCTGGACCCAACCTGGGCCAGAAGAAAACATGCTGCCCTGAAGGGAAGGATCAGTCCTGGCAGAACTCATAACTTGTTAACTAGAGAGCCCTTGGGCTTTGAATAAACATTAGAGGTAGCTAGGCAACAGTTACCACAGGCTTTGGATGAGACTGGGCTGGCTTCAGGTGTGACCTGGCCCTAGTGGCCACCAGGGAGTGCTCACATCACTCCACCCAACTCCAACAGCCTAGCACAGAGAGTAAGGGAAGAGAGTAAGAGATTTCCTGGCAATCCAGGAAAATCTCCCATATCTTACCCAAGTTCACTATTGTTGTAGCACCAGGAGTCTGCAAGAGTCACAGTATTACTTGGCTTGGGGCACCCCCAGTGCTGATACAGCTGCAGTGATCAAAGACTTAGATCACAATACTCAATTCTCTTTGAATTGGAAAAGCCCTTGAGCCCTTGAGAGGAAAGCCCTCTCAGGAAGTGCAGGTTCCAACCAGCCCAGACTGTGAAGATTAAAATATTAATAAATATCTAACTCTTCAGTGCCTAGACATCGGCAAACATCCACAAGCATTAAGAACACCCAGGAAAACATGACCTCACTGCACTAACTAAGGTATCCATGACCAGTCATGGAGCAATGGAAATATGTGACCTTTCAGACAAAGAATTCAAAATAGTTGCCCTGAAGACACTCAGTGAACTTCAGGACAATACAGAGAAGGAATTAAGAAGCCTAGCAGAGAAATTTAACAAAGATATTTAAATAATATAAAATATCAGGCAGAAATTCTGGAGCTTAAGAATTCAATTGACAAACTGAGAAATGTATCAGAGTCTCTCAACAGCAGAATTGACTAAGCAGAAGGAAGACTTAATGAGCTTGAAGACAGGCTATTTGAAAGTACACAGTCAGGAGAGAAAAAAGAATAAAAGATGAAGCATTCCTACAAGACACAGAAAATACCCTCAAAGGGGCAAATGTAAGAGTTATTGGCATTAAAAAGGAGGTAGAGAAAGAGATTGGATTAGAAAGTTTATTCAAAGAAATAATAACAGAGAACTTTCCAAACCTAGAGAAAGATATCAATATTCAGGTACAAGAAGGTCATAGAACACAAAGCAGATTTAACCCAAACAAGACTATCTTAAGGCATTAAGATCAAGCTCCCAAAGGTCACAGATAAAGAAAAGGTTGTAAGGGAAGCAAGAAAAAAGAAAATAATAACACATAAAGGAACTCTGATACATCTGGCAGCATACTTCTCAGTGGAAACCTTACAGACTGGAAGAGAGTGGCATGACATATTGAAAGTGCTGAAAGAAAGAAAACCTTAACCCTAGAATATTGTATCCTGCAAAAATATCCTTTAAATGTGAAGGAGAAATAAAGACTTTCCCGGGCAAACAAAAGCTGAGGAATTTCATCAACACCAGACTTGCTCTATAAGAAATGCTAAGAGAAAGCCTTCAATCTGAAAGAAAAGGATGTTAATAAATGATAAGAAATCATTTGAAGGTATACAACTAACTGGTAACAGAAAGGACACAAATACAAAATACTCTATTGCTGTAATTGCAGTGGGTAAGTCACTTATGTCTTGAGTAGGAAGACTAAAAGACAAACCTATCAAAAATAACTACAACTTTTTGAAAGATAGAGACTATAAAAAGATATACATGGAAACAATAAACAGTTAAAAAATGGGTGTGATGGAGTTGAAGTGTAGAATTTCTGTTAGATTTCTCTTTGCTTGACTGTGTGTAAGCAGAGTTGTCATGTTTAAAATAACTGGTTATAAATTTTTTTTGCAAGCCTCATGGTACCATCAAATCAAGAAACCTACAACAGATACACAAAAAGTAATAATGAAGAGATTAAAACATACTACTAAAGAAAATCACTTTAACAAAGGAAGACAGACAGGAAGGAAGAAATAGAGGACCACAAAACAACCAGAAATCAAATAACAGCATGGCAGTAGCGGTAAGTCCTTACCCATCAATAATAACATTGAATGTGAATGGACTAAACTCTCCAATCAAAAGACAGAGTGGCTGAATGGATTAAAAAATAAAACAAGAGCCAATTATATGTTGTTTACAAGAAACACATCTCACCGATAAAGACACATACACTGAAAATAAAGGGATGAAAAAAGATATTCCATGAAAATGGAAACTAAAAAAGAGGAGGAATAGCTATACTTCTATCAGATAAAATAGATTTCAAGATAAAAACTGTAAAAAGAGACAAAGAACTTCATTATATAATGATAAAAGGGTCAATCAACAAGAGGATATAACAATTCTAAATATATATGTGCCCAACATTGGAGCATTCAGATATATAAAGTGAATATTATCAGAGCTAAAGAGAGAAATAGACCCCAATACAATAATTGCTGGAGACCTCAACACTCCACTTTCAGCATTGAACCCATCATCTAGACAGAAAGTCAACAAAGAAACATTGGACTTAACCCTCACTGTAAACTAAAGGGACCTAATAGATATTTACAAAATGTTTCATGCAACAACAGTAGAATACACATTCTTCTTCTTGGCTCATGGATCATTCTCAAGGATAGACCATATGTTAGGCCAGAAAACAAGTCTTTTCTTTTTTTATTTCAGAATATTATAGGGGTACACACATTTTGATTACATAATTTGCTTTTGTATAGTTTGAGTCAAAGTATAATTGTGCCCTTCACCCAGGCAGTGTGCATTGTACTCGTTAGGTATGAATTTACCCATCCCCTCCACCCCCCTCCCACCTCCCTGAACTGTGTTCAGTTTTACTTCCACATTTGCACATAAGTGTTGATTTATGAATATATATAACTATATATCTAGAGTTATATAAGATATATGTAAGATATATAGCTATCATGTACCCATAATAATTAAAAATTAAAATATAAAAATATAAAAAATAGGCAGCCAGGTCAGCAAGGAGCTAAAACAAGTGAGAGATGAAAAATGCAAATCAAGGAGTATAGATGCTTCTTTAGTTGATGGAAAAGAAGCAAAGAGGTAGAAAAGGGAGGAACTGAGGGTGTTTGTAGGCATTGGGAAGGAGCCAGTGGCTAAGGAGAGGAAAATTGCCCTAAAGTGAAAAGAAATTCTTCAACAAAGTAGGAGGATATTGCAGGCTGGAGGACGTGTTGGAGGTACATGTTAGAAGAAATGGGACTAGATAGTATCTCAAACCTTTGAATTCCCAAGGTGTGGGCAGAAAAAGAGTACTAACGCAGTATTCTGCGAAAGAATTTGCAGTCAGATCCCTTGATCTTCCTGACATTGGCCACTGTTAAATTTCTGGCAGACCATGCACACCATGATTGAGACTGAGAAGGCACACAATGAAGCCCATCCCTTAACTGGGTGGAGTAGGACCCATCCTGGTTAGGTCAGAGTTAGACAGGGTTCCAGAAACCTCAGCATGAGCTTCAAGAATCCCCCACTATACACTATGGTGCCTGAAATGCCTCCATTACATTGCTCCCATTGGGACTTGAATGTTTGGGTGGGAGGTGCTTCTACATGGGTTCTCTCTACCTCCATTAAGTATAGATAACCCTGGACAGGACTTTAAAAGATTCAAATGGCCCAGGCTTCAGTAGGATACTTACAGCAGGAGAGATGAAAGCATGAAGACAAGTGAGAAGGGAATGGAAACAGTAGATGAGCTCAGACTGCCTGCAAACCCAGATCCCTGAGTGAATGAAAATGCACAAGGACACCCAGGCACTGACTAGGGGAACCAAGGTTGTGCCTGGAGCTAGGAGACAGGCTTTTGACTCCCCTGTCACCAAGACTTACCTATCTCTGTGCAGGAATGATAAACTTGCAAAGTATAATGAGTGTGTTTGCTGTTGAAATACAGCTTCAAGAAAAATCTTTTGGTGCCCCCTTTCCAAACAGAAGGCCACCCCTAAGCCCTGTTACATGAAAATGATGGAGCAACCATTGTCCCCACCCCTTGCTGCAGCCCCACTAACTCTAAAGCATAAGGAGCCCCATCTCCATCGTGCCTCTAGCCAGCAATTCTCCCACAGGGAGCCCTGGAGCAGATCCTAAACCCCTGCCCAGCTTGAGGGCAGCTGCTAGAGGGTCAGGGCCAGGGCCTGGGCAGCACACAGCCCTGTGACTTCCCTGGCTGCTCGTCACATCAGCCCAGGACCTGATCCTCAGCCTTCCTAGAACCCTGGCCCTTCAGCCCTTTCCACAGCCCAGTTTAGGGTCTCAGCTGCTGGTGAGGAAAAAACCAGGAAAGGTGCCCAGCACCAGCAGTAGCAGCAGGAACTTGTGTCTCTTATGAGGACATCAGGATGTAGAGGGCAGGGATGACTGGAACAGGGCCCTGAGCCTTGGAAAGGCTTCAATAGTATGGGATGGGAGGAGGCTGGGGGCTCCAGCTGGAATTACTCCCAGGCCACCGATAGAAGCTTCCTTTTAGACACAGGCCTGTGGATGCTTCCCTCCCCTCCCAGGCCTAGGAATTCTGTGCACTGAACCAGGCCCTTTGGCCCAGTGGATAAAAGGTGCCCCCATTGTCTCTGTGGTTCCCTTGAGATTGCTGTCGGATGCAAGGGAGACGTGCTTGACCAGACATGCTGGACACCTGTCTAGTGAGGGACATGCTCCAGTGCTCGTAGCCCAAGGCCTGGGCCCTTGTCTCCCCGGGGCTTGTGCTGCAATGCCCGGTTCTTCTGGGCCTGACTTCCCCCTCCCCACCACCTGTCCTCTCACTTTGCCTCAGACTCATCTGCCGTATGGAACTTTCTGGGTTTCTGCCTCGCAGGGGCTCCTTGTGCCTTATCCACACAGGGACAGTTTGGCTCCTGCTCTTCCCTCTCGTGCCTTTTTCTCATCTCTTTGCAGAGCTTTTCTGCAAGCTCCCTGCCAATGGCAGTAAGATTCAATGGTATGTCGGTGACGGCAGTGTAGGGGACAGTGACCGTGGAGGTAGAGGAAACCTACGCTGATTCTCCCCCTGCTACGGCCGCCCCATTTCTCTTTCCACCTCACACACAGCAGAACCCGCTGAGAGGCTCTCCGTGCTCCCGGCAGCCCTCCCACCCTCTCACTCCCTTCTGTGCTCAGCCCACTGCATCGAGTCGCTGCCCTCTGCTCCACCAGAACCACCTCAGCCGGGCTCACTCATGACTCTGTGCTACCATTGCCAGTGGCGACCTCCCTGTCCATGTGTCCAGACCCCACCGCAGCATCTGTCCTAGTTGACCACTGCCTCCTTCGTGAGGCTTGCTCTCCTCCTGGCTGTGGTGGCGTCACTCTGTCCTGGTTGGAACTGCCAGTCCCAGCCCTCAGGGAGAGGCACAAAGAGGAAATGTCAGATCCACAGCCTTTAAGAGAAGTTCCCACGTGTATGGGGCTTCTCTTCTCTTTCATCAAGGTCATTTCCAAATGTTGATTCATCCTAATCTCCTCTGACAAAAACTTCACCTCCCAAATGCCCACTTTCTTTCTGCCACCTCCCCTATTTAGCCTGCCTTAGACTTCAGTAGTCTCATCTGCAATGAAATAGTTGGGAGTGCCTGATGACAAGTGCTCACAAAAGGGCCTGACATATTATCCCATTTCAATCCCCAAAATAAGGAAAGCTAAGATTTTTTATTACTTCATTTTTTTCTATTCCATTTTATTCTTGGCATAAAAATGTGAATTGTCTATTCCTCCTCCCTCTTCCCTCCCCTACACCTCATCGCTTACAAAATCTTATAAATGCCCCACAATTCCCCTCAGGTCATGCTCATTCTTCATCACCTCCACCCCGGCATAGTGCCCCAGCTCCTGAGCAGTCTCACTTCCCCCACCCTCTCCCACACTCCAGAGCTCCCGAGCACCATCACCCCATGCCGCTGCCTCGTCTGTGGGCGGAGATGCATTGAGATGGTCCAGGAGGACTGGATGATGCTGGGCTTCAGATGCCAAGCCACAGAGCTTCCAGCTCTCCAAATTGGGAAAGCCGGCATGTCCACGAGCTAGGCCAGAGAGAACTTTGATGGTTGTAATGTAGAGAGATGATCATGGCCTCCAAGCTTTTAGAGCTGGCAGGAAACTTAGAGGTCATGGGAAACCACTCTCCCATTCAAGGACCTCCTCCCCTAGGTCCCCTGGCTGGGGACTTGCAGTCTGTCCTTGAACAGAATCCCCCAATCTTCCAGGCCCCCTCCAATGCCTAGCAGACCTGCAGTTCAGGCAGGGACCACAGTGGAGTGTGGTGGACAAGGGCATGAGCTCTGTAACTAGTTGACTCTGGGTCCGAATCCTGACTCCAGCACTATGGCTGGTGACCCTGGCCAAGTTACTTAACCTCTCTGGAAGCACCCATTTCCCCATGTGGCAAATGAGGACAATACAACACACCTGCTGGGGTTTGGCCAAGATGCATAAGATGAGGCCTATTTCAGTGCTCAATGTGTGTGAGCCATATTCTGACTTGTCTTATCAGTGTTAACTTTGTGTCCCCACCATGACAAGTCTCAGGCAAAATTGGGAATGGGAAGAAGATGAAGACTGAATATAGTGACCCTCCCCCCAGTTTCTCCTCCTGTATCCTTTCCTTCTCCCTGACAGCCCCACCCTCCCCAACACAAGCAAATACACCGCAACATGGTGACATGCCTTTTCCCCTCACAGCACAGGGAAACCCTGCCTTGCCTCATCCACTGGGCAATCCTCATTCCAGGGCTGCCCCATCTCATCCCACGCTCTTTCATCTCGCAGGAGTTCTACTCGGAGCAGCCACTGCCTCAGCCTAGAGCCAAAGCACAAGGTAGAAATGGAGGCTTCTGCTAACAGAAGGATAAACAGATGGCCCAGGCCAGGGGCACTTCATCACTTTCCAAATTGCACCTGTGTAAATGGCATCCTTTTGCTGCGCAGGTCACAGCAGGTTCAGATCAGCCAGGCAGATGCTGTGCTCTAATGGAAGAGCCTAAGACAGGGTGGGGTCTCTGTCAGCTGCTAAAAACCCTGTTCTGAGCCCTCCAGCCTCTGTATCCCAGCTCCCTCCCCACAAACTACACTCGCCCCACCTGCAGCATCCTCACCTTGGCAACATGGGAAGAGTCTGTCTGTTTCCAGCCTTGTGGTGCTGGCAGGACTCTCCAAGTTGTGTGTGAGGTGGGGCTGGATTGCAGGAGGGCAGGGGCAGATAACAAGAACTAGGGGGTTAAAAATAGTCCTAGATGAAGAAGCAGCGCCAGCCCGGGACCAGCGCCAAGCGGAGGAGGCACGTGGCGGCGGCACGTGGCGGCGGGGCGAGGCCAGGAGGCCAAGACTGGGGGTGGGAGCTCCGCTGGGACTGCGGAGGTCGGGCTGGCAACCACGCACCCGCTGGCTGCAAGAAAATGATTTTTAAAACAAACAAACAAAAGGTTGGTCCTGCCTCCATCATACCTGGACCCTCTCTTGACTCTGCTCTCTACTCAGGTCCATCTCCAACCTGATTCAGGGTGACTTGGACTTGGAAAGGCAGGTCTGCTTAGGGCTGCTCTTCGTGCTTGTGGTGGTTTGATTCTCAGGGTAGTTTTTAATCACGCTTGAAGTTCTGACTAGGGGGCATGGGGGTGGGGGAGGGGATGGGTGTATACCTACATGAAGAGTGCTATGCGCACTGTCTGGGGAATGGACACGCCTGAAGCTCAGACTCGGGGGAATGGGAGGGACATGGGCAATATATCTAACCAGAACTTTTGTACCCCCATAATAAGCTGAAATAAAAATAAAAAAACAAACAACAACAACAAAAAGAACTTAGCCGAGGCCAACACACCCACCACCACCACCACCATCATGCTACTTCGTCCTCACCCCTTCTAACACTTCCAGGTCCTATCTTAAGAAAAAACATACTAAAATAGGCACTTGAGCTTAACATTCCGAGGAACAAAAACAGAAGTAGTCCATTTTTTATAACAAACACTAATTTTTAAGTAATTTAAAAATCACATACAAAAAACTTAATTGACAACTTGTTAGGGATTTTAGAATTAGAGAAATGTAAAATGTCTCCATGATATTTACATTATAAATAGAGAAGGTAAAGTGTATTCAGTAACTAAACAAATATTAATAATATTCATCATTTGCACATCATGACCAGCTAAAGGAAAAAGAGACAATACAGAGAGAAAACGAGGGGGAAAAGGAAAAAACAGAGAAACAGTGATAAAAGGAATAAGAAAAAGATACTAATAAGAAGGAATAGAAAAAACAAAGATATAATGAAAGAAAGAATGTGATGGGGAGAGAGAGTCCTCTAGTTTTAGTGAGAGAGTATTTTCCATTAAGGAGTCTGTCTTTGTTTGTAAACAAGCCGAAATCTCTCTCAACCTAAAATAAGGTGTTTCCCAATCGTACATCCCCCTCTAACTACCACTACTCCGTGCTCTCATTCCCTTTATAGCCTTTTTGGTAGCAGTGGCCTTACTCCTCAAGCCACTGGAATTCAGTTTCCACCGAAATCACCAGTGACCTCCAATCACCAGATTCAATGGAGTCTTGTCTGTCCTGATCTCACTGGAATTCAGTTTCCACCAAAATCACCAGTGACCTCCAATCACCAGATTCAATGGAGTTTTGTCTGTCCTGATCTCCCGGGATTGCTCAAACCCCTTCCAAGGGTTCTCTTGACCCCACTTTGCTTCTTGGAATAATCTGACACCACTTCTTCCTGGTTCTCCCCTGCCTTTATCTCTCACCCTCTGCCTCAGTCTCCTTTACCCACCCCATGAACACTGATGTTCCCTGGTGTTTCTTCCTCAATTCGTGGTTTTTCTCACACAGTTCACTAAGAAAAACCAAACCAAACCAAAACAAAAAAACAACAACAAAAAAAACCCACCTCATTAGCTCTCATATTATTAGCTATTGCTAGCTATCAAATACTGTTAGGATGCATGGCACCGTCTGCTCTAACAGGCTCCTGGCCTCAAATCTTACATCCATGGTCCTGACATCTTTCTGGATCCTCAGACCTCTCTTTCAACTTCCTGCTGGCACTGCCACCTGGATTTTCCCATGGCCCATCAGATTTGTCATGTCCTAAGAGAACTCATCATGCTCCCATGCAAACTGTTTTGTCCCTAAATTCCCAGCCTAAATGCCTCGAGTCACCTCCAGTCTAGTCCAGTCTGTCACTTCCATATGTAATCAGTCACCAAGACTTAACCTACTAAACATTTTATAAATCTTCTCTCTCCTTCAGTATCTACTAACACAGTCCTCATAACTTGGCACACAAGGTACCCCATGGCCTGTCCCTACTTCCTCTCCAGCCTCCCTCCCACTCTTTCCTGCTTTTGCTTTACTCTCTAGTGATCTGAACAGCTTGTGGTTGCCCACATGTGCTTTGCCCAGCTCTTGTTCTTTGGTCTTAAAGTTACTTCTTTCCAGAATGCTTGCTCTTGACTGTTAACCACAGTTGGCTCTAAACAATCCTTATATGTTTTATTCAACCATCATCTCATACAAACAAACCTTCCAGAACCTCCAGACCAGCTTGAGTGCTCCCAGTCTATGCTCCCATAGCCCCATTCCTACCTTTCTCCCCACAATATACCACATTGTAATGAAATGCTGCGTTAGACTTCCTAACTAGGCAGCAGCTTAACTTAAAGCAAGGAATGCATCTTACTGCTCCATGGATATCCCGCAGACTCAATGTCTGGCAGTAAGTATCCAGAAAGGTGTGGCGAGACATTGTGGGAGCTTCCTTCAGCCCTGGTCTCAGCATGGACACCTCTTATAGGCCTTTGGAAAGGGCCGGTAAATGAAAAGCTACTCTTTACAGCTCAAGAGAACAATTCTTCTCCTTTGGAAGGGCTGATCTGAAATGACAAACTAGAATAAGGCTCTGACCTATATAGAAGGCAGAATGGGTGACTGAAGAAATAACATCTAAGAAAAGTCAAGGGATGAATTTGGCCTCTGGTTTGGAAGTTCCTGTTCTTCTCCTAGAGATAAGGGAGAGATCATTCCTGCCACCAACAACTGGAAAAGACTATTCCTTGTCTTATCTCTAATTTTGAGGGTGAAGGGTGAACTAAGAGCCAACAATTGAACTGATTATTTAGTTACTTGTCATCTCCTTTGGTGTCCCCAGAGAGAGCCCAGGTCTCATGGGACCCTCACAAACCCTTTGAATGGGACGAAATGCCATTACATGCCCAAAGACATAGGCCTGCTTTCCCACAGTAAGAACTTCGTGGTATGTTAATGCATCATTGTGTTAATTCAAGGACACACTGGCGTTACCTTTTTTCTGCATCCTCCTTCTCATGCTCTTAAGGATACAGCTTCACACTGGACCAAATATCTTTAGAGAATAAGCCTGAAGAAAATACAAGATTGCCATCTTGAGTCTTAATACAGAGCTATTTGAGTCATTTCCCTAAGTATATCACTTTGTCTTGCCCACACCTTGACCTACCTAGCCCTGTTTGCTAATCACATTGGTCTTCAACAGCTAGGGCTTTTAGCACTTGAAAACATTTATCTTCATCTGTACATTGAGTTGCAATCTGTCTTCTTCTACAATTTTCAAAAACTGAGTAAGAAGATTAACACCAGCCCCAATATCTGGATCTATTTGTGTATAGTTCTCCACTGGTTAAGCCCAGAGACCCTTCTTCATACCCCAGTCACTTAGGAAGCTGCTTGCTCCACACATTTGTCACTGATGCCCTCAGTGAAAGGACAGATTAAGTCTATGCCTGTGAGCAGGTGAGCATCCTCCTGAGATCTATGTGTGTTTGGCTTGAGCTGACAAACAATGGAAACCAATTCTTCTCACTGATTCTCAGCTCTTCACAGCCCTCTTCCCCCCTCCCTCCCTGTGTGAAGCACATTTTTACCTGCTAACATTTCTTCTCTGTCCCAAATATCAGGGTTTTCAGTGTGATTTTTATGGAAGGAAGATGGCACGAGATTGCTATATGGCAACTGATGGAAGGGTTGATTGGGTTGGGGGCCCGCAGGGTCTAGGAGAAAGAGAAATGACAGTAGAGGACAGTATGTGGTAGGAGGGTGTGGGGCAGCTCTCTATCCTCTAACAGTCTGAAAATAGGCTCTCACCAGTTGCCATACCAATTGTCCTCTCCCAGCCATGATCCTCTGGCTGCCCATGCCTTGCTGTGCTCTCACTCACTCGCTCACAAACGTGAGACACAGAGAAGACACACAAGACGAAGGAAGCTGTAAGCCATGTTCTAGGCAGAAAAGGGAAGAACTTATGGAGGGATTTGCCTTGGAGCTACATGCAACAGCCTGGCCTTTTAGCCTCCAACACAGAAGGACCAGCTACAGAAGAAATAACTTAGCACATGGGTGGCCAAAGGGAGAAGACTCGTTTCTGCACCACCCATTGTACTGGCTTCTTTCTACTTTTCTTAGGCTCTAGAGATGCTAAGGACAATGTAATGTAATAAAAATTCTTAGAGTCAGGCCCAGTACCAACACTCATCACGTCTGTGAAGGATCATTTCCTATCCTGCCTCATAGGCAAGGAGTATTGACCTGATCATGAATGTAAAGACCATAGCAACATGCCCAGCAGTTAGCATGTATTTAATAAACATTAGTACTCTCCTGTGCTTTGATAGTCAAGGCTCAAAAAAAGCCTTTCCTGACCACTGTCAGCCCTGTCAAACTCCTTTCCTGGCTGTGGACACAATGAGTGCTTTATGATCTCCTGTCCTGCTCTCCAAGGTCTTGTTCTCTAACACTGCACTTACTGTTCCCAGCTGTATGCCATGCCCCTTAAAGGCAAGAATCTTCCCTGAAAAGATCTATCATGGAATTAAAAGGATGGGGAGCTCAATAGCACTTGGTTAGAGTTGCAGTGGTGGAAGTAACCCTTCCCTGGGCCCCAATCAAGTCCCTAATCCTACCTATAGAAACTCCCACCCCACAGTTTGAGACTTCCCAGCTCCTTGGGAGGAAGGGCACAGAATTATAACTGTCCCAGGAAAGTCTGTAAAGTTACCCAAACCCTGACTCAATTCTCAAAAAACATGCATCCTTAGGGATACCTCAATTCCACGGGGCTTTAAAGGAGAAAACCCAGGTTCCCTGCAGGGTAGATTGTTAGAGGATCCCTGGATCAGGCATGTCTAAGAGGTCAAATACTGTCTCCCCTGGAAGATCTGAGACTCAGTTAAGTGCCACAATCAGCCAGAAGACCACGGGGCACATCTCTCTCTTTCACAGGAATGGCTTATGAAAAAGGATCACAGAAAAAATACTAAGAAAGTCAGAGGTCAAATGGCTTCAGGGTACACAGTGAGAACAAGAGAGAACCGTACCTTCCAGCAAGGACATGAAGTTGGTGGGCAGATAGGCAGGAGGTACATGGTTTGGAACAAACTGTCTGGTTGCCCTCAAATGAATGAACAGCACAGTCATTAATGAGTCTGGGTGATTCAAGAAATTGAACCCAGAGAAGGGAATTTCTT
This sequence comes from Varecia variegata, assembly GCA_028533085.1. Taxonomy (NCBI): domain Eukaryota; kingdom Metazoa; phylum Chordata; class Mammalia; order Primates; family Lemuridae; genus Varecia; species Varecia variegata. The sequence continues at coordinate 100,664,859 of CM052438.1, read as the reverse complement.
TAACCTGATGAAGGGCATCCATGAAAAACTGCTGAAAAACTAAAATCATACTCGATGGTGAAAGACTAAAATTGTTTATCTTAAGATCAGAAATAGGACAAGGATGCCCATTCTCACTACTTCTATTCAACATTGTACTGGAGGTTCTAGCCAGGGCAACAGGCAAGAAAAAGAAACAAAAGCATCTAGATTGGAAAGAAAGAAGTAAAACTATCTTTATTTGCAGTTGACAAGGTCTTATACGCAGAAAGTCCTGAGTAATCCACAAAAAAATAATTAGTGCTAATAAATAAAGTCAGAAAGTTTGCAGAATACAAGATCAATGTACAAACACTAATTGTATTACTAACCACTGAAAATGATAACCCAAAGATGACATTAAGAAAACAATTCTTCCAGCCTGAGCAAGAGTGAGACCCCATCTCTACTAAAAAAAAATAGAAAGAAATGATCTGGACAGCTAAAAATATATAGAAAAAAAAAATTAGCCGAGCATGGTGGCACATGCCTGTAGTCCCAGCTACTGGGGAGGCTGAGGCAACTAGGATCACTTGAGCTCAGGAGTTTGAGGTTGCTGTGAGCTAGGCTGATGCCACGGCACTCTAGCTTGGGCAACAAAGTGAGACTCTGTCTCAAAAAAAAAAAAAAGAAAAGAAAAGAAAAAAAGAAAACAATTCGGGGGGGGCAAAAAAAAAGAAAACAATTCTTTTTACATGAGAATCAAAAAGAATAAAATAGGAATAAATTTAACAAAAGAAGTTCAAGACTTGTACACTGAAAACTATAGAATGTTGTTGGAAGAAATTAAAGAAGACCTAAGTAAATGGACAGATTCTGTGCCCATGTGTTGGAAGAAAAAAATAACCTTGCATGTGAGTGTACACAGTAGCATTATTCATAATAGCCAAAAAGTGAAAACGACTTGATTTCTGTTAACCGATGAGTGGAAAAACAAAATGTGGTATGTCCATATGTTGGAAAACTATTCAGCAAAAAAAGAAATTATGTACTGATACATGCTACAGCATGGATGAACACTGAAAACAGTACACTAAGTAAAAGATGACAGTTGCAAATGGCCACATATTGTATGATTTAATAGATATGAAATGTCCAGAACATGCAAACCCACAGAACTAAAAAGTAGATTAGCGCGTGCCACGGACTGGAGGTGGCTGACATGGGAGTGAATGCTAATGGATATGGGACTTCTTTAACTAGTGATAAAAATGTTCTGGAATTAGATATTGGTGATGGTTAGAACACCTTATAGGTATGCTAAAAACCATTGAGTTATACATTTTAAAGGACTATATTTTGTAGTTTCTGAATTGTATCTCAATTAAAAAGATAAAAAATGAAGTATACTAGTGGTTGCCAGGGGCTTGGAGGAGGGAAGGGGTATAGGGTTTCTTTTGGGGTGATGAAAATAGTAGTGGATGCCCAACTTTGTGAATATGGGGGAAAAAGTGAATTGTACATTATAAAAGAGTGAATTCTATGGAATGTCAATTATATTCCAATAAAAAAAAAAGAAAGGAAGAAAGGAAGGTGAGAGGCAGAGAGAGAGACATGGCAGGACAGGGCAGAGAGAAAAGTAAACCTAAGGTTTAACTCACATTAGAGCAATGAGGAGAAAGATGATTGAGGGACAGGAAAGGGTGTCCTCAATTCTAAAGGGCCTGATTGTCTGCTTCTAGCGAGTCAGGGGAGAGTGTGGTGGCTGAACTAGGTGGTGGCTGTGGCTGTGGTCCCAGCCACCTCATGAACAGGGTTGCCCATAGCTCTCTTCCCACTCAGAGAGAAGTTCCCTCACTGCTGCCCAAGATCACTGCTGGGAAAGCGGAGGGCAGGCTCAGAGCTTCACCTCCTCGCTGGAGAGATGGAGTCAGTGACCTCAGATTTGAACAGCCATCTGCGGGTTCCAAAGGTACCTCACAGATGTACCCCAGTGTGACTCTTCAGAACAGATCGTGCATTAAAAAGTTTATATCTACTATACCAGTGAGGACTTTATGGCCAAAAAAAGATGTTAATTGACTTGACCTGAGCCCACTGTCTATCAGTGAAAAAATTAAGAATAAACACAGGACTTACTCTCCTTCTAAACCCTCGGGTAATGGCAGTGAAGATAGAGAGCCAGGCCATCACCGTGAGAAGCCAAGAGGAGGACACTTCAGTTGAGTCTCTCACCCTCTGATCCACAACACCCTTGACCCCCACCACACACATCACAGCAAACCCACTACGTCCATCCCTCACCATCCCGTACCTCAGCCTGCCCCCTTCCCCTCCTCCCACAGAGGCCAGGGGTTGTAACACACTACATCCCCATTAACCCCTCAGGTCACATACAGGACATGAAGGAAATGCACTCACAGCAAAGCAAAACGTGTGTTAGGGGCTGAACTGTGTCCCCTAAAGTTCCTTTATTGAACCTTAAGCCCAGAACCTCAGAATGTCCCTGGATTTTGAGACAGGGCCTTTGAAGAGGTGATTAAGATGAAATGAGGCTGTCAGGGTGGACACTAAACCAAACTGCCTATTGTTCTTGTAACAGGAGGGAAATCTGGACACACACACAGACACCCAAGATGCTTGACCGCAAGGGCAAGACACTGAGGACAAAGAGAAAGGATGGCCATCTGAGAGCCAAGGAGAGAGACCGCAGGAGAATCCAAACCTGCCTACACCTTGATCTTGGACATCTAACTTCCAGACTGTGAGAAAACAAATGCTGTGGTTCAAGCCACCCAGCCTTAGCAAACTCATATATCGTGTAAACGCAAATTCAATAAGGCTTCTAACCAATATGCCACATAGCTGTTATGTCCCCAGCTCTGTCCTAACTACTACAGGGGCTTCCGCACTATGCCTTCACACATGCAAGGACTTCCTTGCCCCATTCCAAAGCAATCCTTCTGCCTTGGCCTCCCAAAGTGCTGGGATTACAGGTGTGAGCCACCATGCCCGGCCTCTCACAGTCACTCTTGGCTCCAAGTCCTACCCTTCCCTGGACTCTCACTGGCAGTTCACCTTCCATGGCTGCCCTCCTGCCTGTGCCCAGCACCAGCACACATGAGAGTTTCCCCCCTTTTCTGCTTTCTCCTTTTGACCCCAGGGTAACAAAGCTTCCTGTGCACCAGGGTTTATATCACCAGGTTTCTGGACCTCCTCTGTTCTCCACACTCCTCTCACTTCCCCGGCTCTTTCCTTTCTCCCAAGCCCTAGTATCGATGCACCTCCCCAGAGGAAGAACAATGTCCTTCTTCATGCCTTGCGTTGGCCATAGCCATGCCTTCGCTGATCTATAAGCACAACCATTTCCCTACAAAACAAAGATCTCAGCTTTTATAAATGGAAAAGATTGAATATTTTGTCTTCTCCCTCAACAATATAGAGCTCTATCAGTCTAAGACAATGCCAGTTCATTTACAAGTCAGAGTTTTCAATGATCGTTTTCTCTGTTATTGAATAGTTATCTTCATTTAATTTTAATTAATTAGTACATATTTCTGCCATGGTCTAGTCTAGTAGATTGCTCTGAAGACTCCTTATCAGACATTCAGAAAGCGATTTATGAACTGCTACTCAGCAGAAGGTGTTCTGCATGTATTCTGGGCACACTGTGATGTTCATACCATGAGACAAGCTCAGGAGTCTAGTCCCGACCTTCATTTCTTACATGAATCTTTGGCTCATCTACTGACAAATGGACACCTCCAGCCATCCACGGGGGCACCATGGACCAGCCCCACATAGAGCAGCTTGGTCTCTTCATCAGTGTTTGCGAGATTACTTGAAAAGTTTGCTTGTATTCATTACAAAATTAAGTGGTAAACTGAAAAATAAAATAATGGTATCAGAAATAAAAACTGTAGATTCCATAAACTTGCATACTTGATCTAAAAGTGAAAAACAATTATTAGTCCCACAAAGGCAGGATCTGGAGCTTCATCTGGATGCTCATTGGACTCAGTCCAGCTTACTTCATGGACAGCTGTGGAAATAAACATAAGGAATATGTTTGAAATGTTGAAAGTAAGTGTATTATAGACTTTGCAAGTGATGAAGTATAATTAGGGATGTGATAATATGTTTACTTATCTCGGCATAAAAACCTGGTTATAACACAGAAGCTATTTTCACAGTTCTACATTCGCATGCATTTTCAGGATCAGAGTATGTACAGAAAAGTAGGTGAGTGCCTATGTAATAACATTTGCACTTTGCATTTATATCGTCTGAGAAGGTCCTCACAGAATAACCCAATAAAGTAGATGAGGGAAAATTACTATCCTCATTTTACAAATGTCACTCAATTGTTTAGCTTTGCTTCTTCATTCTACCAACCCTATTTTTTTAAAGCATGGCATCTTTGTACTGGCTAACCATTACACTGTCTCATAGGACTCTTCTTCAACTGTATTCTCTTATAGCCTTAAGTTTTGTCAACCTTGAAAATGTTTTTTATTGTGATAAAAAATATACCATAAAATTTATCATCGTAAGCATTTTTAAGTGTACCGTCCAGTAGTGCTAAGTATATTCACATTGTTGTAACACAGAACTTTTTCATCTTGCAAATCTAAAACTCTATATCCATTAAACAACAATTTCTCCTTTCTCCTACCCCTAGTCTCTGATAATCATCATTCTACTTTCTGTCTCTACGAATTTGACTACTTTAGATTCCTCACATAAATGGATTCATACAGTCTTTTTGTGGCTGACTTGCTTCACTTAGCATAATTTCCTCAAGTTTTATCCATGTTGTGGCATGTGAAAGAATTTCCTTCCTTTCTAACCTAAGTAATATTCCCTATTACTCACACACATATACATATATTTATACACACACATACCACATTTTGTTTGTTCATCCATCAGTGGACATTTGGGTTGCTTCCGTCTTTTGGCTGTTGTGAATACTGCCACAAATATCTCTTTGAGACTGATTTCAATTATTTTAGGTATATACCCAGAAGTGGGATTGTGGGATCATATGGTAATTCTATTTTTAATTTTTAAAGGAGGAACTATCAAACTATTTCCACAGTAGCTGTACCATTTACATTCCCAACAACAGTGCACAATGATTCCAATTTCTCCACATCCTCACCAAACTTATATTTTGTTTGATTTTTTTTCATACTAGCCATACTAATGAGTGTAAGGTGATATCCATAGTGGTTTTGAATTCACATCTATTTTATTATTAGGGATATCAAACATCTTTTCATTTGCATATTTTGGCCATTGTATATCATCTTAGGTGAAATGTCTATTCAAATCCTTTGCCCATGTTGTTAAGTTGTAGTATTTTTTTATATATATTCTGTATCTTAACTCCTCTTCAAATATGTCATTTGCAAATATGTTCTCCCATTTCATAGGTTGCCTTTTCACTCTGTTGGTTGTGTCCTTTGATGCACAAAAGTTTTTAAGTTGGGTATAGTCCAATTTCTCTATTACTGCTTTTGTTACCTGTACTTACATATACAGTGTCCAAGAAATCATTGCATATATAGTATCCAAAAAATCATTGCCAAGTCCAATGTCATAAAGGTTTTACTGTACATTTTCTTCTGGGGTTTTATAGTTTGGGGTATTACATTTAGGTCTTTAATCCATTTTGAGTTATTTTTTGTATAATCTGTAAGATAAGCTTCCAACTTCATTGTTTTACATGTGGATACCAAGTTCTCCCAAGACCATTTGTTGAAGAGACTGTATTTTCCCCATTGAATGGCCTCAGCACCCTTGTCAAAGATCATTTGATCATATAGATGAAGGTTTATTTCTGGGTATTCTATTCTATTCCATTGGTGTATTTGCTCTCTTTATGCCACTATCACACTGTTTGTTTGTTTGTTTTTTTACTGTGGTTCTATCATATGATTTGAAATCAGGAAATGTGTGAACTCCAAATTTGTTCTTCTTTTTCAAAATTATTTTGACCATTTGGGGTCCCTTGAGAAAACATACACATTTTAGGGTGGACTTTTCTATTTCTGCAAATAAAGGACAATGAAGCAGGTTCCAAAATGATAGCATAGAAGCAAGATAACTTTACTACCTCCCCCTACAGAAAACAAGCAAAAAAGCAGCTCCAAGATTATCACCAACAATGTCCCAGAACTCAAATATGAAGATCACACAGTTCAGGAGAACTGAAAAAACTCAGAGTAGATGGTAAGAGAATTGGACTTCAGACTCCCATATCCACAACAACACCCCCACACCCCAGTCTTTCCAGCACTGAGCTCAAAGAATATTTTCCCCAAAATCACAGTGTCTACACTGGAAAAAGTAAGATAGAGGTGGACAACTAGCTTCCCCATCATCTTTGGTTTCCTGACAGGAGTTCTGTCCCTGCCTCAACCCATAGGAAGCATCAGGAGTATCGAAAGAAAGAAATATCCCTCAAGACAGCCAGAGACAAAAGGGGGAAGAAGAACTACCAACAGTTCTGGACAGTCTGCTGTGTATCTTGGCCAAATGAGATGCGAAATCAGAGTGGCTGTTCAGTAGCACCACACTACAGAAGGTTCATTTCACAGATCCCCTGGGCATAAACTTCTAGCCAGCCTGTTCACACTACCAGGATATCCCCTTGGGGATTTTCCTTCTCAGAACAGGCAGTACTGTTTATTAGAACTGACCAAACCTGGGCCTAAGTCACCATCTAGTGCCAAAAAGGAGACCGTGACATAGCAGGAAAAAAAAATAGAATCAACAGGTAATTCCAAAGAATCTTCAAGCAAACATATACAATAAAAATCAAAAAGAGCCAGACAGAGAAGACTAGAAAAAATAAGTAACCCTTCACTACAAAGACATAGACATATATCCACAAGAAACAACAATGAACATGGAACCATGATCTTCTCAAACAGACAAACCAAGGAACTAGTGACTGATCCTAACAAGATGGTAATATGTGAAATGTCTGATCAAGAATTCAAAATAACCATTTTAAGGAAACTCAGTGATCTCCAAGATAACAAATAAAATCAATTCAGAAATTTATCAGAGAAATTTTGTAAAAAGATTGAAATAATAATTAAAAAACAGAAATCTTGGAACTGAGAAATATATTTGCTGAACTGAAAAATTCATTAGAGGCTCTCTATAGCAGAATGGATCAAGCAAAAGAATCAGTGACTTCAAATATGGGCTATTTGGAAATACACAGTCAGAGAAGAAAAATGGAAAAGAAGACATAGGAACAAATATTTCCTATGAGATATAAAAACTTACCTGAAAAGAAAATAGTCTGGAAATTATTGGTGTTCCTGCGGGATTTGAGCAAGAGTAAGGAGTAAGTTCATTCACAGAAATAGTAACAGAAAACTTTCCAAAACTTTAGAAGAAGATAAATGCCTAGGTATAGGAAAGTAAGAGGAAAACCAATCAGATTTGACCCAAATATGACTAAACTAAGGAATAAAATAATCAGACTCTCAAAGATCAAGAACAAAGAGAAGATCTTAAAAGAAGCAAGAGAAAAGAAGTAAATAACATATAAATGAGCCCCAGTTTGTCTGGCAACAGACTTCTTTCTTCTCAAAGGAAACCATACAGGCTGAGAGAATGGAACAGCATTTTCAAAGTCCTGAGAGGAAAAAAAACAAAAACAAATACCATGTGAATATACAGTACCCAGCAAAGCTATCTTTCAAGGATGAAGAAGAGATAAAGTCTTTCCCAAGCAAAAGCTGAGAGAATTCCAAACCCATCTTACAATAGATGCTAAAGGGAGTTCTGCAATCTGAAAAACAAATACACACTAATGAGGCTGGGGGAAAGTCAGAGATATATAATCATCCACCAGTAAAATTAAATGCATGAACATACCTAGAATATCCTCATATTGTAATGTGGTGTGCAATACAGTCATAACTCTAGGATGAAGTCCAAAAGGTAAATCTACTAAAAAAAAAAAAAAATAGCTACAGCAACCTGTTAAGAGATCAGTAACATAAAAACATGTAAATTGAAAAAACATAAAGCCAAAATGTAAGGGAATGGAGTTAAAGTATAGAATTTTTTCTCCTTTTTACTTTGTTTTTATTATTTTCTCTGGATCTAAGTTGTCATCTCTTAAAAGTAACTTGTTTTATCTAAAAGATGTTTTTTGGAAGCTTTATGGTAACCACAATGCAAAAACATATAATAGATACATTAAAAATAAAAAGCAATAAATTAAAGCATACTACTGAATAAAATCACTTAACCACAAAGGAATACTGCAAGAAAAGAAGAATGGAAGAGAGGAATTATAAAATAAACAGAAAACAAGCAACAAAATGGCAATAATAAGTCCTTATTTATAAATAGTAAAACTTCATGTAAATGGAATCAATTCTTCAATTAAAAGGCATAGAGTGGCAGTGGCTGAATGTACACAGAAACAAGACTCAACTATATTTTACCTACAAGAAACCCATTTCACCTATGAATATATGCATAGACTGAAAATGAAGGGGTTGAAAAAAATATTCCATGCAAGTGGACACCAAAAAAGAGCAGGAGAAGCTAGACATATATCATATAAAATAGAATACAAATCAAATACTGTAAAAAGAGACAAAGAAGTCCACTATATAATGAAAAAGAGATCAAATCAGAAAGAGAATATAACAATTGTGAATATTGTTGCACCCAACACTGGAGTCACCAGGTATATAAAGCAAATATTAATAAACCTAAATAGAGAGATAGAACAGAATGCAATAAAATTGGGAGACTTCATTTTCAATAATGAACAGGTCACCCACGCAGAAGATCAACAAAGAAACATTGGAGTTCAACTACACACTAGACCAATAGGCCTAATTGACATTTACAGAACATTTCACCCAAATGCTGCAGAATACACATTCTTTTCATTTGCATTTGGAACATTCTCTAGAATAGATAGCATCTTATACCACAAAACACTTCTCAACAAATTCAAAAAATTATAAATTATATCAGGTATCTTTTCTGACCTTAATGGAATAAAACTATAAATCAATAACAAGAGGAACCTTGGCAAATACACAAACACATGGAAATTAAACAACATACTCCTTAATGACCAAGGAGTCAATGAAGAAATTAAGAACATTTAAAAATTTCTTGAAATAAATGAAAATGGATATAAAACATACCAAATTCTATGGGATACAGAAAAAATAGGACTAAGAGGGAGATTTATGGTATTATAATAAACACCTATATCCAAAAAGTAGAAAGAGTTCAAACAAACAACTTATCAATGCACCTCAAGGAACTGGAAAAGCAAGGACAAGCCAAACCCAAAATTAGTAGAAGGAAAGAAATAACAAAGATCAGAGTAGAAGTAAACAAAATTTAAACTAAAAAACAATACAGAAGATCAACAAGGTGAAAAGTTGGTTTTTTGAAAAGATAAACAAAATTGACAAAACTTTAGTTAAACTAAGGAAAAAAAGAGAGAAGACTCAAACAGATAGAATTAGAAACAAAAAGGGAGACATAACAACAAAGACCACAAAAATACAACGAATCATTACAGACTTTTATAAATGATTGTATGTCAACAAATTGGACAAGCTAGAAGAAATGAATAAATTCCCAGATACATACTACATACTACCTACAAATATTGAACCATGAAGAAATATAAAACTGCAACAAACCAGTGATGAATAACAAGATGTAAGCCATAATAAAAAGTCTCCTATCAAAGAAAAGCCAAGGATCTGATGGCTTCACTGCTGAATTCTACCAAATATTTTAAGGACTAATACCAATTCCACTCAAACTCTTCAAAAAAATTTAAGAGGAAGGAAATACTTCCAAATTCATTCTAGGAGGCCATCATTACCCTGATATCAAAACCAGACAAGGACACAACAAGAACAAAAAGAAATCTACAGGTCAGTATCACTGATGAACATAGATGCAAAAATCTTCAACAAAATACTAGCAAACTGAATTCAACAAGACATTGAAAAGATTATTCACCATGATCAATCAGTTTGGATTCATCCTAGGGATGTAAGAATTGTTCAACAGATGTAAATCAATAAAAGTGATAAATCACATTAACAGATACAAGAACAAAAACCATATGATCATTTCAATAGATGCTGGAAAAGTATTTGATAAAATTTAACCTCCCTTTTTGATAAAAAAAAAACTCTTAACAAACTGGGTATAGAACAAACATACCTCAAAATAATAAAGACCATATATGACAAACCCAGAAGTAACAGCATACTGAATGGGGAAAAATAAAAAGCCTTTCCTCTAAGATCTGGAACTAGACAAGGATGCCCACTTTCACCACTTTTATTCAACATAATACTTGGAAGTCCTGGTCAAAGCAATTAGGCAAGAGAAAAAAATAAAGGGCATCCAAATTGGAAACACAGATGTCAAATTACCCTTATTTGAAGAGACATGATCCTATACTTAAAAAAACCTAAAGACTCTATCAAAAATATATTAGAACTGATAAATGAATTCAGTGAAGTTGCAGAATACAAAATCAACATACAAAAATAAGTAGCATTTATATATGTAAAGAGTAAACAATCTGAAAAAGAAATCAAGAAAGAAATCTCATTTATAATAGCTGCAAGGAATAAAAAATACCTAGGAATCAATTTAACCAAGGAGGTGAAAGATCTCTTCAACAATGTTATAAAACAATGATAAAAGAAATTGAAAAAGACACACAAAAAAAGGAAAGATTTTTCATGTTTGTAGATTGGAAGAATTAATATGGTTAAAATGACAGTTCTATCCAGCACAACTTACAGATTATACCAATAATATTCTGCACAGAAATAGAAAAAACATTCCAAAAATTTATGTGAAGCCACAAAAGATCCTGAGTAGCCAAAGCAATCAGAGCAAAAAGAACAAAGGTGGAGGCATCACACTATGTAATATCAAAATACACTACAAAGCCATAGTAACCAAATCAGCATGGTACTGGCATAAAAACAGATGGATCAATGGAACAGATTAGATGCCTATATATAAATTCACACACAAAACCAACTCATTTTTAACAAAGGCACCAAGAATTTACAAGGTGCCTTGGACGACCATATGCAGAAAAATGAAACCAGACCCTTACCTCTCCTTACATATAAAATCAAATCAAAATGGATTAAAGACATAAATCAAGAGCTGAACCTATGAAAGTCCTAGAAAAAAATGTTGGCAAAAGGCTTCAGGACATTGGTCTGAAAAAGATTTTTATGTAGACCTCAAAATCAATGAAACAAAAGCAAAAATAGACAAATGGGATTACATCAAACTAATAAGCTTCTGCACAGCAAAGCAGGCAACCAATAAAGTGAAGACACAACACACATAATGAGAGAAAACGTTTACAAACTATCCATCTGACAAGAAGTTAATAAGAAGGATATATTAGAAGTTAAAGCAACTCAACAGCAAAAAACAAATAATCTGATTATAAAAAATGGCCAAAAGATCTGAACAGACATTTCTAAAAAGAAGACGCACCAATGCCCAACAGGTATATGAAAAAATGTTCAACATCACAGATTATCAGAGAATTGCAAATCAAAACCATAAGGAGATATCATCTCATTCCAGTTATAATGGCTTGTATCAAAAAGACAGGAAATAGCAGATGCTGGCAAACGTGAAGAAAGGGGAACGAACACTCATACACTGTTGGTGGGAATGTAAATTAATACAGACACTAAGAAAAACTGTCTGGAGGTTGCTTTAAAAACCAAAAGTAGAACTAACATATGATCCAGCAATTCCACTACTGAGTATATATTCAAAAGAAAAAATATATATCAAAGAGATTTCTGCAATCCAGTACAGATGAAAGCATTATTTACAATAGCCAAAATATGGAATCAACCTATTTGCCTTTCAATGGATGAATGGATAAATGTGATATATATATATACACAATGGAATATTATTTAGCCATAAAAATGAAATCCTATCATTTGCAGTAATATGGATGGAACTGAAGGTCTTTATGTTAAGTGAAATAAGCTGAACAAAAAAAGACAAATACTGCATGTTCTCCTTTATATGTGGGAGCTAACACAGTATATCTCAAGAAGATAGACAGTAGAATTGTGGCTACAAGAGGACAAGAAAGGCAGAGGGGAGAAGTATTGAAGAGAGGTTGATTAATGGGTACAAATACAGAGTTTTCTAGAAGTAATAAGGCCTGGTGTTTGGCAGGTTAGTAGGGGGATTATAGTTTACAATAATCTATTGTGTATTTCAAAATAGCTAGAAGAGATAATTTGAATGTTTCTAGCACAAAGATAAGATAAATGCTTAAGATGATGGATATCCTAATTATACTGATCTGATCTTCATGAATTATATGAATGTATTAAATTATCACAGGTGACCTAAAATATGTATATCTATTATGTATCAATTTAAAAATAAAATTCTAAAAGTAATCAAGTGTCAATGAAATTTTTTAATAGGAATTGTGTAGATCATTTTAGGTGATATATACATCTTAACAATATTAGTCTTCCAATCAATGAACATGGGATGTCTTCCTATTTATCTGTGTCTTCTTTCATTTCTTTTAGCAATGTTATTCAGTTTTCAGGGTACACGTCTTTGGTTAGGTTAATTCCTAAATGTTTTATTTTTCTTTTAATGCAATTGTAAATGAGTTTGTTTCTTAATTTCCTTTTTGGTTGGTCATCACTAGTGTATATTTAGTATCCAGTAACTTTACTAAATTGACTTATTTTTCCAACAGTTTTGTGGCATCTTTAGGGTTTGACATATAAAATTATACCATCTGTGAACAGAGATAATTTTACTTGCTTCCTTCCAATTGGTATGCCTTTTATTTCTTTTTCTTTCTGATTAGTCTTGCTGTAATTCCAATACTATACTTAATGGAAGTGGTGAGAGTGAGCATCCTTGTCTTGTACCAGATCTGGGTGGCTCTGAAGTAATGATAAGGAGGAAGATCCCTTGGAGATGTTCAGGCTACTGGAAATGATACAGCAGGAATAGCTCAGCTATGGAAAGCAGATTAGTTAATTAGTGGGGGTTAAGGGAAGAGGGGAAAAAATGAATGGTAGAAGAACATAATAGAACATTTTGTTATATATCATGATAGTGGTGGAGTTTATGTGACTAAAAGACCATTGTCAAAACTCATAGAATTGAACACTAAAAACTAATGAATTTTATTGTATAAAAATTATACCTCAATAGAACTGTGGGGGGAAAGGGAAAGGAAAGGAATGGAAAGAAAAGAAAAAGAAAGGAAAAGGAAAGAAAGGGAACAGAATGGAATGGAAGGGAACAGAAGGGAAGGGATGAGCCAGTAAGAGAAGAGAAAAGAGAAAACTCTCCAGGGTGAGAAACAGAAGCAGCTGTCAAAGTGAGATAATTCCAAATGTGTGCGACAGGCACAAGGATGCAGAGGGGGCCAATCTCTCTTCTTCCTTCTACTTCTCTTCCCAGGATTCTTACCTGCTAAAATTATTTAGAATCCTGGGTTGGGTTTTAACAAGGCAATATCTTTTCCCCTGACTCTCATTTCTGTTTTCCCCTGGGCCAGTGGAAGAGGTAAATACCTTCTACATCCCCTCCTCCCTTAAAGGCACTGGCTCACTCTCTGCTTACATTTCTCTAGAGTACAGTGATTTGAATTCTTCCCCATTACCCATCTCTGAAAGCTCTCAGCAGAATACTAGAGATCAAGACATATGTTTCAGCCAGGCGCAGTGGCTCACGCCTGTAATCCTAGCACTCTGGGAGGCCGAGACGGGAGGATCACCCAAGGCCAGGAATTGGAGACCAGCCTGAGCAAGAGCTAGACCCCGTCTCTACTAAAAATAGAAAGAAATGATTTGGACAGCTAAAAATATATATGGAAAAAAATTAGCTGGGCATGGTGGCACATGCCTGTAGTCCCAGCTACTCAGGAGGCTGAGGCAGAAGGATCGCTTAAGCCCAGAAGTTTGAGGTTGCTGTGAGCTAGGCTGATGCCATGGCACTCTAGCCCGGGCAACAGAGTGAGACTCTGTCTCAAAAAAAAAAAAAAAAAAAAAAAAAGGCATATCTTTCAAGACCCACTGATCTCCCACTGGGGTGATCTATGGTTTCTTGGGGCCACAGTCTTAGGTTTTCTCTCAACTGCCAGAACACACAGTCAACACTGTGAAGATCACAACTTCATTATATGTATCCTTCTTTACTGACTGTTAATTGTCCAAAAATCAGTGTAGTGTATGGTAGTGAAAAAAGCTTTAGCCAGAAAACCTCAAGATCTGTAACCCTGGATATTCATCTCTGTGAGTCTCATTCAGTTTCTTCGTTGATAGAGAACAGGGTTCACCAGATGATATCTATAGCACCTTGCACTTCCATCAGTCTAAGATGCTGATGCAGATTTCAAGCTCTTTGAGCTACTGTCCTCAGTACATCTTCATGTTCCCCCAAGGTACCAAGAGCCCTCTAAGGCAGAGATCTGCAAGCTGTGGCCTATGAGGCCAAATCCAGCCCACTGCTTTCTTTGGATGGTCCATGAGCTAAAGATTTTTTTAATATATTTTAGAGGTTGGAAAAATTCAATAAATGTCTAACATTTTGTGATGTGAAAACTATGTGAAATTCAAGTTTTAGTGTCCATGAATAATTTTATTAGAAAATAGCCACACTTGTTTATTTGTATATCATCTGTGGCTGCTTTTGCACTACAAATGGCAAAGTTGAATAGTTACAATCAAAACCATATGGCCTAAAAAGCCTAAATTATTTATTACCTGACCCATTACAGAAAAATATTTGCCTATCCCTGCTCAAAGAAATAACTTTTGGATTAGAAGTTAGGATTGTTGACTTTGGAGACAGATGCCTGAATGGGAATCTGTTCCCATAGTTTTGGGAACCAATTATACGTCATTAGGCTTTAGTAGTTCCATCATCTTTAAATTGGGAATAATAATAGCACCCCACTCACAAGTCCTGAGAGTAAAGATACAATGCATGGGAGGTACTTTATAGTTGCTACCTTTGGTAATAATAATTATCATTATTACAGTTGTTATTGTTATTTGTCTGCTTCATATGAAGATAAATGCTGAGAGCAGAATAATCACAAGAACTGGATGCATTTTAATGAGGTGCAATAATTTTGCTAATAAAATGAAGCTCTGGAAATCCTGGCCAGAGTAATTAGGCAATAAAAAGAAATAAAATACATCCACATTAGAAAGGAGGATGTTACATTCTGCCTGGTTACAAATGACATCATTATATATACACATGTATAGATGTATATATATAGTGATGTCATATATGTCACATATGTATATATATACACACACATACATACATGCACACATACATACCTAAGAAACTATCATTAGAGAAAATAGACAGCCTACAGAATGGGAGAAAATATTTGCTCTCTACACATCTGATATACAGCTGATAACAAGAATCTATCTAGAACCTAAAAAAAATCAACAAGAAAAAAAATCAAACAACCCCATCAATAAATAGGCAAAGGACATGAACAGAAACTTTTCAAAAGAAGACAGAATAATGGCCAGCAAACATATAAAAAAATGCTCAACATCTCTAATCATTAGAGAAATGCTAATTAAAATTACAATGAGATATTACCTAACCCCAGTGAGATTGGCCTTCATCAAAAAATCCCAAAACAACAAATGCTGGAGAGGATGTGGGGAGATAGGAACACTCTTACACTGCTAGTGGGACTGCAAATTAGTGCAACCTCTGTGGAAAAGAACTTGGAGATACTTCAAAGAGCTAAAAATAGAAATGCCATTTGATCCAGCAATAGCACTATTAGGCATCTATCCAAAAGAACAAAAGACATTTCATAATAAATACATGTACACCCGAATGTTTATGGCAGCACAATTCACTATTGCAAGGATGTGGAAACAACCCAAGTGCCCGTTAATTCATGAGTGGATTATTAAAATTTGGTATATGTATACAATGGACTATTACTCAATTATAAGAAATGATGGTGATCTAGCACTTTTTATATTTTCCTGGATAGAACTTGAGCCCATCCTCCAAAGTGAGGTATCACAAGAATGGAAGAATAGGGTCCACATGTACTCGCCATCAAATTGGCACTAACTGATCAACACTATGGTACTCACACGGTAGTAATATTCTTCAGGGATTGGAGGGTTGGGGATTGGTAAACTCACAACTAATGGATGCAGTGAGCTTTGTAGGGGGGAAAAGGCACACCTCAAATCACAGTTTGGGTGTGGCAAAGTCATAACATGTAACCAAAATGTTTGTACACCCATAATATCCTGAAATAAATACATAAAAAATAAAAAAAGAAACAAGGGAGTACAATACATACATATTGGGAAGAAAGAAACAAAACTGTTTTTTTTACAGATGACATGATTGACTATGTAGAAAATCCAAAAGAAACAAAAACATTGCAGGGAATAATAAGCAAATATAACAAGGTTGCAGGATACAAGGTTAATAAACAAAAGTCAATCACTTTCCTATATTCCAGCAATAGAAAAGTGACATTTGGAATTAAAAATAAAATACCATGTATGTGAGGACCCAAAAAATGAAAAATTTAGGTACAAATCTACAAAATAAGTACATATCACAAAAACTACAAAATTCTGATAAAAGAAATCAAAGAAAAAACTAAATAAATGGAGAGATTTTCAATACTCACAAATGGAAACATTCAAAGTTGTCAAAATCCTAGCAAGTTGTTTTGTGAATATTGACAAACTGATTCTAAAGTTTATATGGAGAGGGAAAAGACTCAGAATAGCCAACACAATATTGCAGGAGAGCAAAGTAGAAGAATTGACATTACCCAACTTCAAGACTTACTATACAGCTACATTAATTAGGACAGTGCAGTATTGGCAAGAGAGTAGACAAATAGATAAACGGAACATAACAGAGAGCCCATAATTAGATGTACATAAACATAATAAACTAATGTTTGACAAAAAGCAAAGTCAATACAATTGAGCAAATACAGTTGTTTCAACAAATGGTGCTGGAACAACTGACCATCCACTCCAAAACAAACAAACAAAAATTAATCTAGACAGAGACCTTATACCCTACACAAAAACTAACTCTAAATGAATCACAGACCTAAATGTAAAACACAAAACTATAAAAGTCATAGAAGATAACAGAGGAGAAAACCTAGTTGACCTTTGGTATGGTGATTACATTTTAGATACAACACCAAAGGCACAATCTATGAAGACAGAATTGATAACCTGAATAGTACTAAAATTGAATTTTCTGATTTCTTAAAAACATTGTGAAGGGATGAAAAGACAAGCCACAAACTGGGAGAAAATATTTGCAAAATATGTACCCGACAAAAGACTCTTATTGAAAACATACAAAGACTCTTTAATGTTTTACTTTTAACCAATATATTGTGCTTTGTATTTCTCATTTGTTGGGTTATTCTTTTCCTTTGTAACTGACACAAGTTGAGAAGTCTGAATGCTTAAAGGGAGAAGAGGAGAGAACCAAGTTACTTATCATCAGTTATACATATGATACACTGCGTTCACCAAACCATCTTGTTTTCTCTAGGGCATACCAGACAGAAACCGGCATTGAATTTTTGCCATTAGGTTTGATCAGATGACAGAGGAATACAGACAGAAATTATGTACAAGGCCGGGCGCAGTGGCTCACGCCTGTAATCCTAGCCCTCTGGGAGGCTGAGGCGGGTGGATCGCTCGAGGTCAGGAGTTCGAGACCAGCCTGAGCAAGAGTGAGACCCCCCCCCGTCTCTACTAAAAATAGAAAGAAATTATCTGGCCAACTAAAAATATATATAGAAAACAAATTAGCTGGGCACGGTGGCGCATGCCTGTAGTCCCAGCAACTCGGGAGGCTGAGGCAGTAGAATCGCTTGAGCCCAGGAGTTTGAGGTTGCTGTGAGCTAGGCTGACGCCACGGCACTCACTCTAGCTGGGGCAACAGAGTGAGACTCTGTCTCGGAAAAAAAAAAAAAAATTATGTACAGTACTTCAACTCCTGGTCATAAAGCCCCTGGTGGGTCTCCAAGCTTTCATCCCCTTCTGTGGAGATTCTGGAGACCTTGTTAAAGATGGCACAGAAAGACTTGGAAGGAGTTTGGCTCCTGGAAGACTAACCAACACCTCATTGAACTGTGAAATGAGTTAGCAATCACCAATTAATCCCCAGAGCTTTGGGTACAGCAGCTGGCCTACTCCAACTAACACATCACCCCCAGAACACTCACTCTCCCCTCCCTCCCCAGGTCCTGAGACTCTCCCTCTCCCTGCAGCCAGCAGCCTCCGCAACACCCTGCATCACGAGACTCACAGTCCCTCACAGACCCTGAAAGGGCAGCCAGTGTGACTCCTGACTGGGGCCTGACAAGGCAAAATGTGTTCTTGGACCCAGCTGCGCCTACCACTCTTCAGCCTAGTTTGACTTCAAAGGCTGTCCCAGTGGAATCTGGCAAGGAGAAAAGAAAAGGAAATGAGGCCTGAAAACAGAACTAGTCTGAGATTTCTCCTTAGAGGGGACCCTGATTCAGGTCACAGCAGCCATGAAGACTGTGGTGGTTGACAGGTGTCTGGGCCAGCTTTGTCCACCAGGTGCCTGTGGGAGCCAGCATGGTGCACACTCAGGGTGCTCAACATTTCAGAGGTTGCCAGAGACCTGAGAGACCCGAGAGCTCTTCCCCCCACGTGACCCAGCCCCAGATCTACCCTCTCACAGATGCCCATGCAGCATTGTCCTTCCACCTATGTCCAATTATCTTATAAATGTGGGACTGGGAGCCCGACAGGGGCAGCCTTGTTGCCTAGGACAGCAGGACTCTGGGCACCCAAAGCATTCAGAGACCCCTCTGATGCCCGCTAACATTCAGGGCAGCATGGGCATCTGGGAACTGAAGTTTTGTTCAGTTATTCTGCCAGTCTCCTTTTATGAATCCAGGTGTCTGTTGCTTTCAGATCGATCATGTTTTATCTGTGCAGAGCTCTCTTTTCTCTGCAAGGCACAGACTTTTAACCCTTCACATTCTAACATCCCTCCCTTGCTTTCCCTGCTGTCAAAACTAGCAGAGATTGGAGGAAAAAGAGAGGAGCCCAAATTCTCTCCATGATTAATTTTACCACCATGAAGCTAGTTACCCCACATCAAAATCTGAAAGTCACCTGAGAAGACTGTGTCATCACAACACCCCAAAGAGAAATAGCCATATTTACTAAGTCTTACAGAGTCTACCTACTAAAATCCTTCCTTTCCAACCTCATGTCCACTGTCTTAATTTTAAGACTCATTTCTTTTTTTTTTTTTCCTAATTCTTTTTTTTTTCTTTATTTATTATAGCTTATTATGGGGGTACAACCGTTCTGGTTAAGTATATTGCCCATGCCCCTCCCATCCCCCCGAGACTGAGCCTCAAGGGCGTCCATTCCCCCAACAGTGCACATCGCACTCATCATGTAGGTAAACACCCGTCCCCTCCCCCACCCCCAACACCCCAAGTCAGATCTTCAAGTATGTCCATTCCATTGACAGTTCGCTTCGCTCTCATCATGTAGATATACACCCATCCCCTCCCCCCACCTCTGTCCGACACCCAATTGGTATCATTTCTGACTCAAATCAGTGCAACAGCATTGTCACATCTTCTTTATACCTGCCTTGTCTGCTGTAAAAATAGTTCACTTTGCTACCTGATGATCATTTTGAAAAACACTCCTCTACGTAAAAGCCATGACTCCTTGCTGCCTTCAGAATCAATTCTAAACTCCTAAACATGGCAACCAAGGTCTTTTTAATAGAGTTTCTTCCTCTTGGCTTGATGTCCCACCATGCCCTCTGCACTGAGCACGATTCCTCCAAACATTGGCAGTTTCTTCAACACAATGTTCTCACCTCTGTGCCTTTGCATATTACCTTCCCTACCTTATCCACTGTATAAACTCCTCTATCCTCAAAATACTATGTCCTCATCATCAAATTGGTTTCACTGATCATCACCTAAGCGCACATTTAGGAATAACATTAATCGGGTGTCGGGCAGATGTGGGAGGGAAGGGGATGGGTGTATACATACATAATGAGTTCGATGCACACTGTCTAGGGGATGGACACACTTGAAAATCTGACTCGGGGGGAGGAGGGCAAGGGCAATATACGTAACCTAAACTTATGTACCCCATAATATGCTGAAATAATAATAATTAAAAAAAATAAAAACAAAAAAAAACATACTATGTCCTCCATAAAGGCTTCCTTTAAGACTGTAGTCTAGGGCAGACATCCTACCTATGGACTGTCACGTACACACTGTTATGATACTGATTACATTGTGTTATAATTACCAATTTGTTGTTTGCTTATTCCACTGACCTGTGAGTTCCTTGACTAGAGAGACTATGTCTTATTTTTTTCCCAAAGGCCTAGCACAGTGCCTGGTACATAATTCATACTCAATATACATTTACAGGAAAAAAGGAAAGAAGGAAAAGAAAGTAAGAGAGAAAGAGAGAGGAGATGAAAAAGGAAGGGAAAGAGTGAGAAAGGAAAGAAGGAAGGAAGGAAGAAAGAAAGGAAGGAAGGGAAGGAGAAAGGGTGCCACTAGGCCCAGAATAGAGACCCAAGCCCTAGGAGTTAAGAGATGGTTAGAAGTTCTGCAAAACCAGAGCAAAGGTTGATGCAAATGTGTAGAAATATACATCTGCAGATTTGAGCAACATGGGTCCCAAGACTGGACAGGAAACCTACAGACAATGTTATGTTATTGAAATAAGGTTGGAAATATACCCTGAAGAAATAAACCTACCTGGACATTAAATATATATGAGGTACAAAGATGTTCCTTTTGATATTGTTTATAACAATATATGAACATTATATACAATAGCATCGATCATATCAGGGCAAAAGCTGGTTCTCCTCCTTAGAACTTGTTGCAGAAGGGTGAGTCGTTGCAGCATGTCATATCCACAGCAATATTGCGATTCAGGAGCTTCATGGGAGCACACAGGCTGCTACAACCCTGGTGTCCATAGGAAACGATGTCATCTGGAGAGAGGTAGAAGATGGTAAGTGAGGCCCCAGAAGCTCAAGTTGCAGACACACGGGTGTGGGGCCCAGGAGAGCCTGAACACAGTGTTCAACAAACACTGCTGAGTGAATCAGCGGATCAATGCACCAACAATCAATCCAGGATAAGGAGTAGACGGCAGAGCCACTGAGGACTGGGGCTCCCCGGGAGGGATGAGTACCTGCCTCCAGGGATTAAGAAGCCTGAGGTAAGGCCCCCTAGCGGGCTCTCCTAGGACAGCTGTGGGGCTCTGTGCATTAGGGTTCAATCCACCTCCCACCCAAGAGAGGGAGGGCAGGGCTGAGGAGACAGTGCACTACCCACTCCTCAAACCCTCCTCCTCACTTTGTCCCTGGTTCCCAGAGAGTGCACCACACTCAGGTCCACTCACTGGAGTCTTAGGAGCCCAAGTCCAGTCACACTCAGGACCCACACACAAAATCCCTGCATCTCTTCCAGGTCAGTAGCCCAATTAAGGAACATTGGCAGCCAGTACCAGAACCAGAGGATGCTACCACACTCATTTAAGGTAAAGATAAATGAACAAAAATAACCTATACTTCTCTGGCCTCCAGGGTTCCTGAGGAGTCTCTCCCTAAGTCCAATAGCCACCATGCAGTCATGGGGCACAGGTTGGTATGAGGGTCCCATAAGTGATTCATACCACCCTTCACCATGAACATGAACCCTCAGCTCTAACTTAAGGCAAGAGTCACACCCCAAGACTTCTCAGGCCCCACCTACCTTCATAGACCTTCCTCAGCAGGCACTGCTGCCAGTCCTGAGTCTCGCAGAAGCCTCCGCCACTCTCGCAAACCCCGTCAGCATTGACTCGATGGCACTCATGACATTGTAGAGCTGGAAAGTCAAAACCAGCATACTGAGGCTCTCTGCCAGCCCCGCTGCTGCTCAGGAGAGGGAGCTCCCCGTCTTGCCCAGAGGAGCCTGGACAAGGGCCAGGGCCACTGCCGAGCTGAAGGAGCTGAGCTAAGACTGGGCTTACACCTGGAGGGAAGCACATGGGCACCTGGGTGAGGGGTCTTCCAGGGCGTGAACAAGATCTCCCCACTCCCGGGCTGGGGTGTGCTGGAAGAAGATCATGTCCAGTGCTCATCGCCCTGGGATTGGTGACCACTCCTCACTGTCTTTCCTGTAACAGCCCTCCCTGTCTTCATCGTCCACAAAGAACCTTCCTTGCTCTCTTTTCAACACAACTTAGAGGTCTCCGCAAGAATGCTTGAGGAACTTGGGAGGATCAGGTATTAGCACTGGCAGGAGGTGGAGGAGCCTGAAGGAAAATGCATGAGGGAGGAGGAAGAAGACAGGGAAGGGGAGCAGAGTGGGCCAAAGTGCAGGAGCCAAGTGGGGGATAAGAGGAGCTGGGTGGGGTGAAGGCTGTGCCCATCCATCTCCCCCTAAGGGAAGGTCTGGTCCCTGCCCCTCGCTCCTCATGCCCCATGGCCCAACAATCCGCAGCCTTCTGTGTGGGTCTGCTCACAAGGACCCTGCCCCCATTGTCCCTCAGGGGCTCACTCACCTTGCAGGAAGCCCAGCTTCAAGGACAGGCCCAGCACTAGCAGCAGCGGCAACAGGTGCTTATCCATCTCACTGGGACTCAGGACCAGGGCACGCCACAGGCAGGATGGGGCTGCAGGTGTCCAACCCTGACAGTCCTGCTTTATAGCCCCAGGCTGGGAGGAGTGGCCAATGGGAGCCCGGCCAGGGCTGAGCTCCCCCAGGAGGTGGAGCGAGCACTGGCCTGAGAGGAGCCCTGGAGGCCCCAGCTGGGTCCTGGCTCTGCTCACCTCCACTGGCCCTACCGAGCAAGACACATACTTTCATGGGGTCTTTCTCTCACATTTTCCAAGCTTTTTTAACTAAGAGAACAGAATCATGTTTGCATTACTCAGTCAAAGGATTTGTGACATTCCAGTGAGCCTGCAGGGGTGAGACTCACTGTGCCATGCTCTTCCATATTTAGGGTGACTGCTTCCCTGAACAGGGTGTGAGTCCAGATATTTAAATCTCCTGATTTCATGGGCATGGATATGTGCCTAGGCTGTTGCTACATAAAGCACTAAACCCCAAATAGCAGAGTAGTCTTCCAGGCAGACTACATTCCAACTAGATAGAGATTTTTATTTTCCTATGCATTTGATCAGTGGAATTTACAAACACTGATCTGGAGAATAGTTTTGTAGCTTTGGCTTCAGGCTCCTCTGTGGCCCTAGGCACAACCCAGAATCTGGGTACACTCATACCCGACAGGGGACTTCAAAAATTAACATAGCCCCTCCCTTTCTGCACCTTCTCTCCCAGAGTGAGAACCAGAAACCCACTGAATAGGAACTTCCTCCCCAGAGGTAGAATCGTACCCCAGCCCACTTCTGAAATTTCAGGAAGTTGTGTCACACACCCCACATAAAATAGCATGATTGAGTGAGAGCTTGCTATGTGCCAGGCATAGGGCAAAATATGTGACTGAAACCCCTGCACAATAGGTTATGCAGTGGTTGTTTATGTCTCCATTTTATTCTTGAGAAAGCAATCTAGATGAGGTGACAAAGATAAGAAATGACAGATTCAAACCCAGGTATGCAGACTCCATCGACTCTGTCACTCTGCCAATAGAACCCAAGATTTTTTGGGTCCCAAGAGCTTCCAAATTGGTGTCCAAGGACCAAAGGACAAGAACCCTGCTGCCAGAGATGCCATGTGTGGCTCTCTTAGACACAAAATGTCCCCAGCACCAGCCCATTATGAAGAAGAATGAACATGTGTCAGCAGAAACAATTTTATATAATCTCGACATTTTTACTAAACGTTTCTCCTAGAACTCCCAGTTAGCCCTAATTCTAGAATGCTTGGATGGAGAGAGGGCAGTGTGCCCTGTTGTTCAGCACAGACCTAGGGGATTCTATTTTCTCTACTCTTTGGACTTTCTCCCTGATCCTCCTTCCAGGGGACTCAGTTGTCCAAGCTCCCCAAGGCCAGGGATTATTTCTAGCTCCTGCTCACACTCCTTCCCACAGTGGAAAAGACAGACAAGATTCATTGTAGCCTGGGGGGGCTGCTGAGGAGCTCAACACTGCATTGTGCAGGAGTTGGCTGTGGGACAGAGCAGACAGCATCAGGATCTTAGGGTGGGGAAGCACACATCATTTTAATAAACATATTAATATAATTAATATAATACACTTGAAAAGAGAAAATAAAACCCAATTATTTCTTTGTAGAAACTGCACAAAGTAAAGCTTGGACAAAAACATCTCAGCACAAGGAGACATCGACAGCCGTGCCCCCTGCTCAGCTCCCACAAAGGAGGTTTAAAAAGGACCCCTTAGGGTATAGAAAGAATTTATGTTTGCCAAAAAGTGCTGTGCATTTCTGTAAAGATTAAGCAAATGGTGAGGATGGTGAGGAGGATGCGGTGACCCAGTTCTCCCCAGGCAGGGGCACAGTCAGCCCAGTGGCTGCCAGAGACT
The DNA here is from genome assembly GCA_028533085.1 of Varecia variegata. Classification (NCBI taxonomy): domain Eukaryota; kingdom Metazoa; phylum Chordata; class Mammalia; order Primates; family Lemuridae; genus Varecia; species Varecia variegata. The sequence continues at coordinate 100,640,250 of CM052438.1, read as the reverse complement.
CAGTAAGGACCGAGCTCCTTTTTCAGGCCTGACTCCAGCAGAGAGCGTCTCCCCAGATCTGCACCATGTGGCCGACAGTCGGGGCCAGGATTCCTTTCTGATGCCCCTGAAATCTCCACCTCACATCTTCCCCTTCCCGAGGACACGGAGCCAAAGAACTGGGAATCCTCTCAGCTGGCCCCGTATTGCTCCATAAAACTTCTCTACAATCCTCCCTGCTGTTCTAGGACAGGACACAGCGCAGTCATGGACTGTGGTGGCTTTATGAGACACTGAGTGTGTGCTGTTTGCTCCGTCCCCTCCCTACCTTCCATCACAGGAAGGCAGCCTGCTCCCTGGCACAGTCCCAAGGACTGACAGCAGGAGCGCTGTGCATGCACCCAGGGCAGGCACAGGCCTGGGCACCCAGCCTCAGGGAGCATCCAGGGCAGGACCGCAGCTTGGCACAAAGGGGGCAGAACTCCAGGGATTCCAGGGGATGCAGATGCTCACATAAGCTTCTCTGATAGCCTTTGGCAGTCACCAGTGAGGACACGAGATGCACACATTGGGCGGGGACATTAGTGTGAATTATCGCTCCTCCTCTGGTTTTCCCTATAGCACAACTCCTGGCTATTAGTTTTAAGGACACTTATCAGTTGCTGTGTCAGATATGAGTTCCTGTGTTGATTGCAGTGCCCTAAAGATGAGTTTGTCATCCACATTGCCCAGGTTACAAGTACATGGGTCTAGTCCAGTCATATTCTGGAAACTGTTTAACAACTGGCTTGTGAGGTGAGGGAGGGTGGGGAGAGCCCTGGTTAGTAAAAAGTAGTAAAATAATTAACAAACGATGAGGTTTTGAATATTACTTTTGTTCCTAACATAATTTATTTGTCTGTTTCTATGAGTTAATTTTTAATAATAGCTGTGTTGATCAACCAGCTCATGAAATTTCTGAAATGCTCTTATAAGTTGACACAAACCAGCCCAGCACACCACTAGTTGAGCCAAATTATGTGAAGGTTCTCAAGTGAGAGGTGAAAATTGCTCTATGACTTTACTCACGTAATTCCCAGTGATATCACTTGTCCTATCTCTGACCTGATTTATCACAGACAGATAAATCTATATGAACATCCAAAAACAGAAGATTTTCCCATCTCTGAATAGGGCTTTTGGGGTTTATGGACCATGACAATGGAGAAGATATTGTCTCAAAAGCATGGTGCAGGAGTGTGTAAGCAGCCGTTTCCTGCCATGCCATTGGCAGGGCTGTAAAACCACACAAGCTGAGCTGGAGAAGCCCTGACCTTGGAGATCTTTATTTAGAGTTTCTGCGAAAGACCGGGAGGACCTTTATTGCTCAGGATCGTTATGTAGACCTATCTGACCATGAAACTTTGGATACTGACAAACAACAGTTCTGAACCTTCCCACCTAGGAACGCTGAAGTGAATCTGTCAGTGCACCCTAAGTGAGTTTTACCCTTGAGACCCACGGAAGCAATAGTGCAAGTCAATCCCTGGTTCTCCGCTCTGTGAAACATTGTTTCCAAATCCCCCATTCCCCACCATCTCACCTGTCTTTTTTGTGTTTAAGTGATAACCTCTAATTAAAATTGAATTATGGGCAACAAAAATATTATGAAGGTTCTTAATGCTTTCAGTTGAACAGAAATCTTTCTTAAAATTTCTTTGCAAATTTGCTTCAAAATAATCTAATGAGGAAGTTGGAGCAGTGGGGAGAATAGAGAAAAATAACACTGGTCTTGAGTGCATGATTATTGAAGCCCTGTGATTGGCACATGAGGGTTCTCTCTACTTTGGTATGTTCAGAACTTTCAATACTTAAAAAGTTGGTGGGTGGGGGTGGAAATTCCTACTTAGAAAGCCAGACGATGGATGCCTTATTTAAAATGGCCTCAGAGATGGTGGAAAAGACTTCTTTTTATTCTACGTCCATTAAAGCATAGTGAGTGGCTTAATTGCTCCCTAATTATTAGGCCTCCCAGCCCTAGGACTGTCTTGGTGAGGAGGACCCACACTCAAAAGGCTCTTGGTTTAATGCTCTACTATTGATGCCTTAATAAAATATATACATATATAGCTTTTTTTTTTTTTTTTTTTTTTTGAAGAAACAAGAGTCTCACTCTGTCACCCAGGCAGGAGTACTGTGGCATGATCATAGCTCACTACAGCCTCCAACTCCTGGGCTCAACTGATCCTCCCACCCCAGCCTCCCAAGTAGCTACAGGTACATGCGATTCTGGGCAGCTAATTGTTAAAATTCTTAATAATTATTTTTACAAAGACCCCTATTTCCACTTTGCACTAGGTCACACAAATGATGTCTCCTGTCATACCTAGACCTTTTTTTGTAGTCTCCCTGGGAGTACAACCATCTGCTGTTGGAAAGCTTTTGCCTCTGAAACCAGGTGAGGAAACTCCCTTGCAGGAAAGGCTGGGGCATCCATAAGGCCAGGCTTCTGGCTCCAAGCAGATAGTTCTTTCCATTCTTACACTCTGTCCTACTTGATGAAGACATTGACAAAGCAGTTTCCTTTTCATCTTATTTTTAGTGTGCATGATGATAAGAATGATAAACTATAATACTTGGCCCTGGAGCTCAGGCAGCCTCTGCATTTGCTTAGGGCTGCAGAGTTGGGACACTGGGACCTGACAGTGGCACCCTGAGGTGCATTCACAATGCAACTTCTGCACAACTGGCTTATAGGTCAGGTCACTGTGAGAGTCCTTTTCAAGGGCCCCTGACTGGGTTTCCCTAAGAGGAATCACAGAATTGATTTTATCACATATTGAATCAACAATTACTTTGTGGAGCTGCTGCCTTGGAAGGAATTGGGGAGTGAGCAAAAACACCCCATTGCATTCTGCATTCCTGACATGTTAACAGCGTTTATGTCTCAAAAATGTTTCCCAGATGTGAAAACCATGATGGGAGGGAAAGGCAGGTGGCAATGAGTGCCACCATGTATATAGTGTTGGAACTTGGTTGTAAGCATCTTCTGAAACGTCCCTTCTGCTTTCTGATGACTTCTGCCTTTCCAGGGTGAACTTAGGGCACAGGCATTGACAGTGGAACCTCATGATCTCTGTGCAGTTTCTTTTATCAAGTTGTTCCTTGTCCGTTTTGTGGTCTCTGTGTTCTTGGAGGTCATCATTGCTTCTTTACTCTCAGCCTCAGTCTGGCTCTTAAGCCTGCCTGGATTTGGCTCCTAGAGGTCAGTTACAATCATTTCACTCTCCTGCTCAAAACTCTCCACTGCTCTGCCTAATTAAGTACCAATTCTTCATGTTGGCATTCAAGACCCCCCCCAGATGGCCTTCACCTTATACCCAGTCCTCCCAGCCTTCCCTCCAGCAGCACCTCCATCTCCAACTTGTGACAACCAAAAACATCGGCAGATGTTGCCAAATGTCCCCTGGAGGGGAAAATGGCTCCCCTTGAGAACGACTGTCATTGTCCTGTCCCAAATGACACTTCCATAGAAATGTTTCCTGATGCTCTTTTCTCCTGCTTTTGCCCCCAATAATCCCAGTTTTCATTGTAATCTCCCTCGCAACACTGAATGGTATTCAGGCTTACTGTTGTCATTATTTGTGAACAGGTATCCCCTTTTGTTCCTTTACAGTTTTCTGTCCTTGGGAGACCACAGATGTATTTGTAGAAGAAATCAAAGCAAAAACATACCTTAGGCTCTGCCACCTGACTCTGCGTTAGGGTCTCAGAGCTATTGCTTCTTTACTATATGATCCTGGAGAAGATATTTGACTTCTCTTTTCCTGTCTACATTGTTAATAGGGGATAAAATGTTCAAAGTGAAGATGGATAAATCAGCACATCATTTTTAGCCCAGTACCACATCTGGCAGAGGTTGGTGCCTGAGAAGAATTTGAGCAGCCGAGGCCCTCCTATGCTTTGGGAAGATGTCACTCATTGTTGTACCTGGTGACCAGAGCCTGTGAGGGACAAGCATGTGTGTGCACAGATCAGGTGGGGAGCGGTGGGCAGAGGCCTGCAGTTGGGAGCTGGCCTCGGGCACCTGAGGAGGACGTCCTCCGAGCTCACAGGCTTCTCAACCCTCCTGTTATTCTCCCTAGAGCCGTGGCCCTGGAATGTGTGCAATATATGTCATTTCCAGTCATGGGGTCTATGCAGTCATGAGAATTATGGAATGTGAAGTTGAGATAAACTGCATCAACAACATATGCACTTTCTCAGAACCTCCTCTTCTCTGTAAAATAGGGATAATACGTGCCTGGCAGCACTGCTGTAAAAGAAAAGCAATAATTAGACATTTATTATAGTATCAGCAAAACTGAAACCCTGAAGGGATGGAGAACCTGAATACTCAATGAGCAGTCTTTATGAATGCCTGCATGTGCCAGACACTGTGCTGAGTGTGTCCACCTTCATCACCTCATTTAAAATCAGAAGCCTGAGACATCAGCACCGATACCATCCCTACTTTACAAATGAGGCCAGAGGGGCTCAGAGAGGGTGAGTCTCTTCCAAGGTCATACAGCCAGACCTAGCAGAGCTGTTTCAACCTCAAGTCTGGTTGGCACCCTTTCCTTTGTGACACAGTGCCAGGAAAAGCCACAAGTCACTGGGGAAGAAACCAGAACATGTGGAGGGATGCACAAGAAACAGTGATACACTTTCAATTCTTTCCTTTCTCCCTGCTTGGCCTGGTTCCAAGTTGGCACCAACTTGAGAGCTCTCCTGGTGGCCATTTGGGCATCATGGACCTCCAGGAAAGGACTGTGAATGCAGAATGGACCATGGGCCCTGGCCTAGAGAGGCTGGTTGAACAGCTATGAAAGGCAAACGGGGTGGGAGCGCCTCTGTGAAGCTTGTCCAGATCTGTCAGAGCATCAGGGGATCAGGGAACATCTCCATGGGCATAGAGTGCTCATTAAGAAGATCAACCATCCTGTCCCAAATCCCACCCTACACCCAACACCCACACCCACTCTCCCCACCACTCTCAGCTCCTTCTCCTGGGATTCCCCTCCATGTAACAGTCAGTGTTTGCACTATTTCTGATTCATCCGTCACAGGCATTGTCTATCGACTTCTTAGGGGCACAGATGAGCACTGACCTCCCTACACATTCCCCTTCCCCTCCCTCCCTGCACTCAACATAGCTAGTTCCCAGTGCAGAAGAAATCACTGCTTAGTCATCCCCTCATATTTTTACTGAATGTCTAGTATATGCCAGACTCTGGGGATGAAGTAGTGAACACACAGAGGAAACTTGCGCAGACGAGAAACACTCAAACTGACATACAATACGCTGTCAGAGAGTGATGAAAACAATGAAGAAAAGGAAAGGTGGCTAAGACAAGAGACAGGGACAGGGGTCTCTCTGAGAAGGGATACTTAAGTAGAGAATTGAATGAAGGAAATGATTGAGGGAGGGGGCATGCAGGTATGTGAAGACAATATTCATGACACCTACTGTAGACATTAAGGAAGACTTGATTCCGGGGGGACCATCACCTTAGGTATTTCAACCACTGCAATGGGGTCGAGCAGTCAGGACAGAGAGTGGGGTCTGTTGTGAGTACAGTAAGTGGGGACTTATAATAAAGGATCTGGGTAGGGGTCAGTGGATGAGAAATTACCAAGAGGAAATACCAGGGGTAAAGGAGATGCCTGCTAGACTGACTCACCAGAATCCTTGACTCACCAGACTGACTCACTAGAATCCTTGCCAAAGGCAGGCCAGGGCAATAAGGTATCTAGGTGACCAGATTCCAAGGATGGGGGCTTTTCACTAAACTGACTTAGCAGGATTCTTGCTCAAAGTTGCTTTTACAAAGAGAGAGAGGGAAGCCAAAGGTCAAACCTAGTGGAGCAGAGGGCTCAAAGGAGGCTAATTAAAATTAGGTCAAGGAGTGAATCTGCCACAGAGGGAAAAGGACTTCAGGCCGAAGCATCAGTGAATGTGGAAGCCTGAGATAGGGGTTATGTTGTTCTGGCCTTGGTAGATTTGCACTCAAAATTTTCCCCAATCCCTTCTAATATCTATTTCTTCCTGAAAAGCTAAGAACTACATTTGCCAATGTGATTAAAATTTCAACATTTAGGAGAGGTCTTCATTATGTGTATTATGAGGAAACTATGCATAAATGTCAAAATATTTTTGCACCAAAATAAACTTGTACTAACTTCCTATATCATATCTGAACAGGATCTAGTTTGAGGCACTAAGAAGGATAAGACGTCAGTTTAAAAAGAGCCCCTATCAGAGCAGCATAAATTCTGCTAAAAAACAAACAACAAATTTATTGTGAAGCTTGAGTGGAAGATTAGTGAAATCACTGATGCTTTACAAAAAGTTTATGGTTCAATGCCCCAAAGAAATCAGCATTTTACTAATGGAGAACTCTTCTTAAAAAGAGACAAGGCAAAGTTTAAGGTGAAGCCCGCAGCGCCAGGCCATCCACATCAATTTGTGAGGAAAAAGCTCACCTTGTCTGTGCCCTACTTGAAAAGCACTGAAGATTAACAGCACAAACAAGGGCCAACACCACAGACATCTCAATTGGTCCAGCTGCCACAATTCTGACAGAAAAATTAAAATTGAGCAAACTTTTCACTCAATGGGTCCCAAAACCATTGCACCCGAATAAGCTGCGGACAAGAGCAGAGCTTTCAAAGGAAATTTTAAACAAGTGAGATTAAGATCCTGAAGCGTTTCTTCAAAGAACTGTAACAAGACGAAGCACAATCAAAGCAATGGTATCAAGGGGTGGAAATGGTCCCATCGAAGCACAAGTGGACCAATCAAAGCAAAGATCATGGCCACAGTGTTTTGGATGCTCCAGGCATTTGGCTTGTTGACTTTCTGGAGGGTCAAAGAACAGTAACGTCTGCTTATTACGGGAGTGTTTTGAGAAACCTGAAGCTTAGGCAGAAAAATGCCAGGGAAACTTCACCCCAGAGTCCTCCACCATGGCGATGTTCCTGCTCCTTTCCCTCTTCAAACAGGGGCAATTTTGTGAAAGTTTCAATAGGAGATCATTAGGCATTCACCTTACGGTCCTGATTTGGCTCCTTCTGAAGTCTTTTGTTTCCTGATCTTAAGGAAGCGGCAAAGTGCACCCATTTTTCTTCAGGGAATAATGTAAAAACAATGCAGTGACATGGTTAAATTCCCAGGACCCTCAGCTCATTCAGGGTGGAATAAATGGCTGGCATCATTGCTTTAAAAAGTGTCTTGAGGCCGGGCGCGGTGGCTCACGCCTGTAATCCTAGCAGTCTGGGAGGCCGAGGCGGGAGGATTGTTTGAGCTCAGGAGTTCGAGACCAGCCTGAGCAAGAGCAAGACCCCATCTCTACTAAAAATAGAAAGAAATTATATGGACTGCTAAGAATATATAGAGAAAAATTAGCCAGGCATGGTGGCGCATGCCTGTAGTCCCAGCTACTTGGGAGGCTGAGGCAGAAGGATTGCTTGAGCCCAGGAGTCTGAGGTTGCTGTGAGCTAGGCTGATGCCATGGCACTCACTCTAACCCGGGCAACAGAGTGAGACTCTGCCTCAAAAAAAAAAAAAAAAAAAAGTGTCTTGAACTTGATAGAGTTTATGTTGAGAAATAAAGTTTATATTTTTTATTTTTATCTTTTAATTCCATTTTTTCATGAACTTTTTGAAGACCCCTCATATATATACGCACACTACTGTGTAACTTGTCTGTTCCTATGCCCTCCCATAGCCCTTCAGAGCCCTCATGGACAGTACCCTGATCCACTGTGGTGTCCCCAGCACCCAGCCAGTGTCTAGCACGTAACAGGTCTCAGTACGTGTTGAATACTGCCTAGGGCAATGAAGTTCTGCGTCACAGTCTTAAAAAAAGAAAAGATGTGAATTGATTAAAGAGGAGCTTTTCTGGGCAGAAAACAATATGAACAACCCGAATGTGCTAGGCTTTGGCAGGTCCCCAGGGTTCCCCATTCAAATGAGCCTCAACCACCCAAGCAGGCCCTACCCAGGTGTGTCACAGAGGACTGAACCACCTGTGCCTCCCATTCCATTCACAGAGCACTCACAGAGGGTTCCGAAGGCCGTATTTACAGACATTCTGCCTTTGAACAAATCAGGAACCATCCAGTTGTAAGAGATCCATTAAATTAATATCCCTGGTGTTTCTTGACCTACAACCTGTGGGGGGCACATGGCTTACTCCACATTTTCATTTCCATGGGGTGTGCAGAGTTTCCCCGGATGTGGCAATGCTCAAAGGAACTTCAGTGCTTTGTCCTTTTATTTATTTCCAGGCATCTTCAGCTCAGCAGCCCCTTCTCAGTCCTGGGTCTCATTTTCCTGTCCAAAGATTCATCAAAGAAGCAGGACGGTGCTTCCAGTAGGAACTGAGGTTTTCGGGGAGGACTGCCCAGGCCCAGATGTCCTTACGGCCTCTCATTTGCTGTACGTCTTTGGACAAATTCCTCCACCTCTCTGCCTAAGGCGGAACATGGGCATAATAACCCATGAGATGGCACTGCTGTAAGGATAATATTAACTCGTGCTACTCCTCAAAGTCAGCAGCTATTGTGTCCTGATACATGTGGATTGTTTCTGGCAAAGCAGAGGGCCACCTATTCCAAGTCCTGGCCATTTAGTGGCACTAAATGAATAAAGAAATGAATAAGTTAACTGAAATGGAGAAGAAACTTTCAAATATTAGTAGTGTCTTCATCATGGTTTCTACTTCCTCAAAAAAATTAAAAAAAAAAAAAGAAAAAAAGAATGGAGTGATAACAAAGAAAATTGCTGTTTAGTGGCCACTGTCCTTTTGTGCCTGGCTGACCCACACCAGAAACAAACTGGGAGCATGTTCAGAGGCCTGTCCTGGGGCCTCTTTCAGGGAGCCCTCAGGGGATGTGGAATCTGCCTGTCCCCATTCCCAGGGCCAGGAGTGTCAGCAACTCTGCATTCCTGAGTCTGTGCTGTGATGATTTGCATTCTATGCTATATCCTGAGGGCACAAATGACAAGTGACACCTCCTCTCTCCCTACTTGTCCTCCAAAATTAACCTCAATGACCTGAGAATTCAGGGCTGGGAGCAGGTGTCAGTGTCTTGTCTCTCATTAGGCCAGAAAAAATTGAAGAAAGATTGCACCTTGCATGCAAGATCTGCAGCCACAGGCACGAATTCAGCCTGTGTCCCTTGTTGAACACACCTTGTCCACACTCTGTGGTCACATCTCTCTGATCAAATCACATCTCAAAGTTCTTTCTTGTGCCTGGTAGGGCATACAGACATTTTAATATAGAAGGCCCAGCTGCTTTCAACATGCCTGGAAGAGTTCCTCTGTACGTGCTTCAACTCTCTCCTTCAGAGACGTGCCAGTTCAGGAAAATCTGTCAGGTGGTGCAGCTTGATTCAAAATCTTCCTTTCCAGACCCCGGCGCTATACTCTCCAAAGAAGAGTTGTTTCTGTAACACCTGTCTTCTGGCAGGTGTTCCCTGGATGGGAACCTGGTGTCCAAGGGATTGTGTCTTTGCAGATGAAATAGAATGGAAACCATGGACTAGTCCAGCTCTTGGCCTGCTGACCCCTAAATGAGAAAAGCCCTCAATTTATTTAGAAATTGGGCATGTACATCACTTTATTTTTTTATTTTATTTTTATTTTTGATTTTCATTTTTTTAAATTATTTTTATTTCAGCATATTACAGGGGTACAAATGTTTAGGTTACATATATTGCTTTTGCCCCACCCGAGTCAGAGCTACAAGCATGTCCATCCCCCAGATGGTGGACACTGCACCCATTAGGTGTGAAAATACCCATCCCCTCCTCTCCCCTCCCATCTGCCTGACACCTGATGAATGTTACTACTATATGTGCACTTAAGTGTTGGTCAGTTAATACCAATTTGATGGTGAGTACATGTGGTGCTTGTTTTTCCATTCTTGGGACACTTCACTTAGTAGAATGGGTTCCAGCTCTATCCAGGATAATACAAGAGGTGCTAGATCACCATTGTTTTTTGTGGCTGAGTAGAACTCCATGGTATACATATACCACATTTTATTAATCCACTCATGTATTGATGGACACTTGAGTTGTTTCCACATCTTTGCAATTGTGAATTGTGCTGCTA
>CM052438.1:100614216-100629627 GCA_028533085.1 Varecia variegata | reverse complement strand
AATTTACATCTGTAGAGAATGCAGTCAGGTCTTCCCTTTCTCCTTCTAGAAAAGATTAACTGAAAGTCGGACACCTTTAAAGGTCTGAAAAGAAATATTTACTGTCTACTCTCTCTGAGGGTTGCTATCTGTAAGGTTTCATTTACATGACAAGACCACCTTTGGTGGCTAGTCCAGCCTTTTCCTCTCTCTCCCAAAACATGTTTTTCTGCTCTCAAGACCCCATCCTTCAAAAACCTCTATACCTCATTGAGGAGTTGAACCTTTATTCTTAGGGTTCTTGTGTATACACATTAAATAAATCTGTATCTTTTTCCTCCTATTGATCAATCTGCCTCATGCTAATGACTTTTCAGTGAACATTAAGGTGGCAAAAGCCTTTGCTCCCTACAGTTTGGCGCTGTGAGCAGGATGACCAGAGCCATGCTGTTTTTTGGGAAGCTCCAGTGAAGAGAAACCAGGAACCTCACAAAGCCGACAAAAAGAGTAAGAATTTCCTACCAGGCAGGCTCCTGTCCTCTCTGCACAATCCAGTTGAGCCTATGGTAAAGGTCACTGTTTGTTTTGATTAATGGGAGAAATGTGACTAGTCTTGGTACAGCGACTCTAATGTACTTTTGGTACTTTGATCCCTTTCCTCCCAGAACTAGTGTTTTCCCTGTCTTTATGTGTTATTCTGTCATAAAGAGAGGTGCTGGATAACGTTCCCTCCCAAAGCTTGTCTTGTGACTATGTGGGAGCCCTTCCTCTTGGTCTCCACCATCTGGGGATGCACATTTTGAGGTTGCATTTGGTGGCCGCAAAAAAAAAAAAAAAAAAATGGCTGGCAAACTGAAATGTTTTTGTTCTGAACACGGCAAGCTTTTTAGGAGTGTTGGTCATAAGCAATCTCATTCATAAGGGGCTTTTGTCATCTCAACCTTTGTTGCTATCTTAGCCTAGTTCTGGGAGAATGAGTGGATTTTTCGGATTGCTTCTTCTCTGAAGAGGCTATTGTATTAAGTTGCTTTGGAGTAAGTGCAGCATTGAAAATTAACGGCCAAAAGATAGATCCTTTAAATTAGAAAGACTCCTAAATTTTTTTAAAAAAATAGATTTTAGAAGTCTCGTGTTCTAAACAATTGCCTTATTTGTATTAATAGAAAAATTGGATTAAAGGAAGAACACGTTGCCATCCATTCTGGTCTTCCTCCAGCACACCGAAACTCCTTCTAGAGGGCCTCTATGCTTCACAATGTCAAGTGATATGCTGTTTCCTCTGAGACGGAGGGCTTGGTCCATATGTGAGACAAGTAGAATTTTATTTGTTCCATTCTCAATGGCATGGCTTGAATGCACCTGTCCTTTTGGACTGGTGAGTTTTGCCAGTCTCATTGCTAGAGTTTTGAAATCAAAGCTGTAGGGGCCTTATATGCATGTGTGTATGTCTTTATGTACGCACACGTGTATGTCTTTGCCTATTGTCTATGGTACCAAACTGGCTTATAAATGAATACTTGCAAATTAAGAAGCCCAAATGCTTTTCAAGTTCAATGACTTTAATAATCTTTGGTAAATAAAGATAGTTTAAAATTGTTGGTAAAACAAAGCAAAAATGTCTCCAAAATTATTTAGACATTTTTGCCTGAGCCTACTGGTTGAGACTATTTCTTCTAGATGGTTTAAAGTCATAAAATTATTGCTTCTGTAGTATTTTTAATACTATCCTAATTTGTCTGTTAATTAAAGCTGTGAGGGTTGACTGCTGGGCTCCACCAAAAACTCATGCTTATCTTTAGTTTTGAGCATGTAGATTTTGAAGTCTAGAGGAATGGTCATGGTGAGACCTCGGAACAACACCCAGACCTCCCATGCTCCCTTGCCTAGCTGTGTCAAGTTACTTATTTCCTAGGTTTTTCACCAAATAAGGGTTACTAAGTTAATGTTACAATTCACATATTTAATTAAAACTACTGGATTAAAAACCCAGTTCTATATGCAAAGGATATAAAAAGGATTTTTTAATAAAGAGGTTATAAAAAGGCATAAAAATATTTTTGTTAAAAAATAGTAACTTTAAGTTTTTAGAAATTATTTTAAATTAAATGAATAAAAAAGATACAAAAGTTGAAAATGGTAAAAATTTTAAAAGGTTTATATAAATCTTACCTTATGGTCAAATTGATTAAGATTAAATAGATTTATGTATAAGGTTTTATTAAAATTAAACTTAACATTTAATACACCAATTGAAAGGTAAAATTTGGTTTTCTTTTAAACAAGATTTTCACATAATATTAATAAAGATAATAAAAGATTTTTGTTCACATTTTGGGCAAACTGCAAAAAAAGAAGCAAGGGGAGAGTTATTAATAGGTGTTCCAAAATTTTATGAAATTCCCAATTTTTGATGTCTTGTGACATGTTATCAGTAATAATTATGGTTATGTTAATTTGTTATGTGCCAAAGAAATAACCAAATTTCTTTGTCAAGTGTCCCTTAAGAGACATGGCTATTCTTCACAGACAATTATTATTTTACTTTGAGTCTTCTCAAAGAGCAGTTTTTAACTGCCTACAGTCCAAAATTTGCTTCTTCAAGAAAATTTATAGAAAAGCTGACAGGTACTTTCAAATACAGGTGGTACAGCTGCTAACTTTGGATATTATATCATTTGAACTAGAAAAACTTGCAAGACTTTAATTGAAAAGCAGATTCATTCATGAGAATTTCTAACCCAACCTCAAGTAGAACAAAAATTAATTACATGGGACTGAACTACTTTTTATTATTTTTTGTTTGAAACATTTCTGATTCTTTCTGTTTTTTGTTTTCCAAAAGTCAAAAAGCTTACAACAAATTGGTAAAGTATATTTTTATGAGCAATACTTAAAGCATTTATTTTCTCTCTACTTGATTTCTCCAGAATTTGAAAACTATTTGTAAGTATTTCTTATTTTATGGCAATGTAGTTATTTGCATAAGTTTGATAAAAATCTGTTTTCTTTTATAACAGGACATAATTAAAAATGCTGGTTATTTAACTAATGCTTTGACTGGAATGGCATATTTTCACATATGCCCAGACTGCTTTGAGGAATTAAGGTCAATTTAATTAGGTTAACTTCATAAGGCCAATAAAAAGCCCTCTGGAAAAACTGGCCTGGTACCTCATCTATATAACATTTCCTGATGTGTAGTATGTAAAGAGCGCCACTTTCTGACAGGTCCAGGAACCTCAAGTCACTTTGGGACCTCAGGAAAAGAGGAATTTACCCACCTCATACAGATTTCTACAGGCAAAGTTAAATCCTTGGCTTGGCTCAAGAGGCTAAGTCTAACCTCAGATTCCTTTAAAAACAAGTTCCAACAATGCCAATTTTAAGAAAGAAAAGCCCATGTGGCCAATAACTATTCTTGTTACACTTTATGCAAACAATCAGGCCAGTACAATGAGAAGAAAATTTATTTTGCAAATAAATTGCTCCTACTATGATTTGTCTCTAGTAGAAATGAGAAACTAGACAGAGAAAATGGCGTTTCAAAGGAAACTATAATAAGCCCATTGTTAGATTTTAGTCTTGTTCATTTTATTTGAGTTTTTGTTATTTGCCTACAATTTGAACTGAATTCTGAATTCTTTCCTGGCTACAAGTCTCCAAATAATGTTTTCAAATTTTTGCTCCATTTTTCTGACTTGGACTCAATGAAATTGCCATGACATTTTCCTGAGTTCCTGCAAGCACACTTTGTGACATCCAAACTACAAGTGAAAAAAATCTGTCAGATTGCCACTGCCTACTTCCACTTTAACCGAAGATGCTTTGAGTTTAACATCTAGACGCTTCTACTGGATGCTAAGTAAATGAATGACGCTCAATGAATGAGGAGAAACATCATGTTGCCCCGAGAGTCAGGCTTCCAGGTGAGAAGGAAAATCAGCCACTCTGAGATGACTGAGGTCGCCCCTTGAGGGCCATCCTCCCCAACCCCAATCTTGCCCACATCCAAGCCTCCTCTTCTCAAAAATGCTACTGTTACTGAACCAAACTGGGTCTGTTTACCCCTGTGCAATGGAAAGTCAAACACCAAAGCAGAGGATTTCTGTAGCAAGAAGGGTTTATTGCCAGACAGTCCAGCAAAGAAACGGGAGTCAAGCTCAAATCTCTCTCCCTGAGCAGGGGGCTGGGTCAGGTTTTGTAAGCATAGGGTAATGAAGTATGATCTGATGGGATCTTGCAATGAGCTGATGCCAGGAGGCATGATGCCAGGAGTCTGGATCCGGCCATGGTGTGACACCAGGGCTCAATGTGATTGGATCCTGGATCCTGCCATGTACTGCCCACTTCTTAATTCAGACCCTGCACCTCTGGCTGGGCACTTGGGTCTGCCTGTGTGTGTACACTTGGTTCATCTGGGCATACTCAGGTTATCTGATTGTCAACCTGGGGGTCTGGAGCAACTGGAAAACAACTCGCAACTTTGTTGCTTAAAAGTTGAACCAGATGGGTCTGATGTGGCTACACAACCAGTGAAAGTTTCACAGACCACTTCCTGTTATCCCTGACTATGCTTGCCTGGAAGGTCCTGCAGGACCATGCAGGGACCCAGAGACAGACATCTTCACAAGCACTTTTTCTCCTGACAGGTCTACTGGTCTGGTCAAGAGCCAGTGGCAGCCCAGTACTGGAACAAAGGAGCCTTTCCTACTCTTTAAGGGAAAAAGCTCACCCACACTCTCTGCTCCTGACCCCAGGGCCTCAGAGGGATTCGCCACCCTCCAGATCAGGCAAGAGTCACCCCCAGGAGATTTCTCAGGCCCCACCTACCTCTATGGACCTTCCTCAGAAAGCAGTGCTGCCAGTCCTGAGTCTCGCAGAAGCCTCCACCATGCGTGCAAAAGCCCATCAGCGTTGACTCCTTAGTAGTCTTAACACTGTAGTGCCAGAAAGTCAAAACCAGCACCATGTGGCTCTCTGCGGGCCCAGCCCCGCCACTGTTTGGGAGAGGGAGCTCCCCCTCTGGCCCAGTGGCAGGCTGGACAAGGGCCCCTGCCACTGCGGGCTGAAAGGGCTGAGCGCCTGGGGGGGAGGCAGGTGGGCACCTGGGCTCAGAGTCTGCTGGGGCACAGACAGGGTCTCTGCACGCCCATGGGTGGGCTGTGCTGCGGGGGAGGAAGCTCACATCGATGCTCAGCGCTCCCAGAGCCCACTCCTCTAATGAGCATCCAGGATTGTCCTCTTACACACCACAGGACCCCATACAAATATATCCCATGTGATTGGCATGTGCTGGAGCACTGCATGTGAATTGGGTTTGTGCAAGAATTCAGGACTGCCCAGCCCACCCTTGTCCTATCTGTAGCACACAAAGCCTCTACTCCCCCCGCTCTCCCAAACAGAGGTGGCATCCACGACTCTCCCTTTTCCTCTCACAAATAAGACTTCTTGGGAGAACAACAGCCATCTGCTTAAAATGCAGAGATGAGGCCAGGTGCGGTGGCTCAGGCCTATAATCCTAGCACTCTGGGTGGCCGAGGTGGGAGGATGGCTTGAGCCCAGGAGTTTGAGAACAGCCTGAGCAACAGCCAGACCCTATCTCTACTGAAAATAGAAAAAAATTAGCAGGGCTTGGTGGCGTGTGCCTGTAGTCCCAGCTGTTTGAGAGGCTGAGGCAGGAAGATCTCTTGAGTCTGAGGTTCCTGTGAGTTATGATCACGTACTGCACTCTAGTCCAGCGACAGAGTAAGAGTCTGTCTCAAAAAAATAAAAATAGGGTGGTGGGATGGGGTAATGAAGAGATGTTGGTGAAGGGGTAATTCTGTTTAATAGAAGGAAGAAGTTCTGATGTTCAGTGGTACAATGGGTCAACTATAGTTGACGATAGTTTACTGTATTTCAGAATAGCTAGAAGTTTTCAAATGCTCCCAACATAAAGCAATGATGAATGTTTCAGGTGAATCTTGTCCCAGTTACCCGGATTTGACCATTGTATGTTGTGTGCTTGTTTCAAGATGTAACACGTGAGCCATGAATATGTACAATTATTATGTATCAATAAAAAAATAATAAAATAAAAATAAAAAGGAGGGGATGGAGGAAGGAGGAGAGGGAAGTGAAGATCAAAGGGAAAGAGGGCGGCCGCCGTCCAAGGCAAGACAGAAAAGGGGGAGAAAGGGAGCAGGGACCAGGCTGCTGTTGCCCTGGAGCAGCAGCGCCCCCTGTTTCTCCAGCCTGCTCGCTCCTGCGCTAACGTGAAGCACCGAGTTTACTAGGCACTTTCTTCCAGGTGCTGGGTACAGAGTGATGGAAGAGGGAGAGAAGAAAGCCCCTCCCTGGAAACTTGCATTTCTTTCATATATTTAAACACTGAGAAAATAAATGAGAGAAATGACAGTGAACAAATGAGAAAGATGATTTCAGGCTCTGGTAATGTAGGAAGAATATATAAAGCTGAAATATATATATAAAGCCTTCATGTGGTGAGGTTGGGCTGTGACTTCATTTTTTATTTTATTTTTTTGTCACTTTTGATGAGATGTCAGGATAGTTCTTTCCGAGGCGTTACCAAAGCTCAAACCTGGGTGATCTGAGGAAAGGAAAAAAAAAAAGCCAACTATTTCAAGACAGAGAGGAGTTGGGAACATATATGAGCACGTGCAAAGGCTCTGAGACAGAATGAGCGTGGCCTGTTAGAAGAACAAAAAGGAGAATGGGGCTAGAGCAGAGTGACAAAGGGTGAGAGTGTATTAACATGAGACTGAACAGACTGGTAGGACCAGATCATAAAGGACCTGCTTAGATACTGTGTTGTCCAATGTGGTAGTCAGGAGGCGTCCCTGGCTGTTGAGCATGTGAAACATAGCTAGTCCAGATACGTGTGTGGGCTGTGCGTTTCAAACATTTAGTACAAAAATATTTGTACTTGTTCATCAATAAGTTTTATGTGGATTATATGCTTAAATTATAATATTTTACATACAATGGGTTAAATAAAATACATTATTAAAATTAATTTTGGCTGTTTCTTGTTTTTTAGTATGTCTACTAGAAAATTTTAAATTACATATGTAGCTTGCATTATATTTTTACTGAACAGAGCAGTTCTAGGCCATCACAAGGACTAGGATTTTGTTCTAAATTGGGGGAAATCATCAGAGGTTGTTAAGTGGAAAGTGGACAATTACTGGCTTATGTTTTGAAATATACTCTTGCAGCTGTGTAGATAATGGATTTTAAAGAAGAAAAGAGTAAAAGAGACCCAGGGAAGAAATAATGGAAACAGGAAAATGGAAATAAAGCCACGAGAAACAAAGTCAGTAAAAAACAAGGTAAATCATAGGGCAGCTGGAAGTGAAATATACATGCAATAAACAGAGTTTGAGAAACCTATAGGAAAGCAAATAAAAGATACTATAAACGCTCCTGCCTTAGTTCAGCATTTTTGTATTGTTGAAATCTAAAACTATATGTTTATTAGTTACTAATGTTTCTTTATTTTGCAATAAACTCTTTTAACAGGAATATGTTTTGAAAAGTGCATGCTCAATAAAAAATAAAACATTCAGTTCCTCTTCTCCAAAAGTTAATGAAGATTGTGTAACTCCTACAAACACTTTGTTAATATTTTCCGTCCCCCATGGGGCCTGAGCACTCACTCATCACATGAAAACCTGCTAGAGCTACAAATTTGCCAAGAGTTTAAGCAACTATTTGGAAAGTTAGTAGTTATTTTAAAAACACTCTGCCCAAAGGTAATTTAACATGAGCAGCTGCAGAAAATGCGTTTCTGTATAACTGACTGAAGCAGATGCAGTTCAAAACCCGCCCTGCTCAGTCTTCACCCCCACACTCTGGAGGCTGCTCCTGCAAACACCTGGGCTCTCTGGAGCCTTTCCCGTGGCTGTGGGGGCACACTCACCTTGCACACGGGGCAAGCTGCAACACTGCACAGCACATGCCCCTGGAAGCTTCCCTGTCTCAGGAACAGTGGGGGCATGAGTGGATAAATTGCCCAAGTTGCTCACCCTTGAGTTAGCACAGCTTGAGGCCTGTTCTACAGTGTCCTCCAGAATTTCCCAGCAGGACTGAGCTTTTGGATGCACCCTTTTTGGGCTTCCTTCTCTTCCCTGTCTTACTTATCCACTCCCCTACTAGTATTTCCTGGGCTCACCTTCCAGATAAATTATTGTTACTCATATCTTTCTCTCAGAGTCTGCTTCTGAGGAAACACAACTCAAAAGGAAGCAGGTGAATTTAGATCCAATGAGTCATCATCTAATGAAATTTTGCATATTTTTATTTCATGTTTTCTTGTGCCTATGCAAAGAAAAAATGGAACATTGACTATTAATACCATTTGCAGAAGAAGAAAGTTGCCAAAAATTGATGCCAGTTAATGCCAATGACCATCCAATTTTTAAACCAACCATGGAATCAAATAAAAGCTTGTGTGATTTTATTTCCTAGAAGCCAAAACACCCAGCTTTTTTGAATGCTATGATAAATCAGTTTAGAAGCCCATATGGAACATAAGATCATTTATTTTGGTGATGATAGTATAAATCCAATTGTAGGTAGAGCATAACATTGTAACAAAAATGTTCTTTCTAAGTTAAGAAACCTACAGAGCAAAATGTAATAGGTTGTAGGGCAGGCATAATACTTATTTGGGTCCTGATTGTGTCCAAACAAGTGTGATTTTATATGTATATTTTTATATTTATCAGTATTATATATTTTAGGATTACATGTATTAGTTTATATAATAGATATGCATATGTATAATGTACACACACAGGTAGAGGAACGGAACCATAAAAGTTTTGTGATGGAGGTGATGTAGAAGAAAAATATACTCTTTGGCAAGCTCGCTTTCTACTGCCTGTAATCAATCCCATTTTTAAAAAGGTTAAGTCTTTGAAAAACTACATCATGATTCCACCTAAGTGTCCTATTGGAAATTTTGTTAAAGAGTTTCTTAAAGTTTGATTGTATTTTTTTCATGTCATAAAATCCATTTCATGATGCCTGATAGGTGGTTGCCAACAGTGGGGTTTGTGGTTAGGGAAGGAAAATCCTGGCCAGAGGCCACAGCAGGTGCACAAAGTAACCCCTCCCTTCAGGAGCAGCCTCCCAAATGTGGTGGAAGAATCCTAAATAACGTATTAGCAGCTCCCCCTAGCGGCATGTCAAGCAACCATAGATGCACACACATCCAGGCTGGTAGGCAGCAGCTGCGACCTGCCTTGCTCCTACCACCACCTTAAGGGGGAATAGGATCCAGGTGACTCTCAGGAGTGGCAAGATCCTTCCTAAAGATCGGGGCATTAGTATTCCTCACACGGGGACCAGAAACCAACACAGAAGCATCAGATTACCTCAATAACCGGCTCCTCCATGCAATCTACCACCAATGACAGAGAGGGTAACCCCATAGCTCAACACACTGCCCTCCATCTCAAGCTATTAGAGGGCAGTGGAGTTATACACACAGGTGCGATTCACCACATGGGAGCTTAAGCTGGGGAACCAAACTCACTAATCTCCTCTGGCAAGAGGTGAAGACAACAGGTCAGAGGTAACCCAACTTGCCAAAATACCTCTAAGGCAATACAAGACCAGCGCACCTCCTCCCACCACTGTTCAGGAACATCCCTTGGGGGCTTGAAGTTAAGGGCACAAACCAGTCCTAGCACTCCCAGTTCTCAATCAATTACTCTGATGAGAAAGAACCAGAGAAAGAACACAGGGAATATGAAAGAGCAAAAAGAAAAGTCACCCCCAAAAGAAATCATGAGAGCCTCAAAATTGGATTCTAATTTAAATGAAATGATTAACTTGATGGAGAAAGAATTCTGAATATGGATTGTAGGGAAACTCAATGGAATTGAAGAGAAAATAGAAACCCAACACAAAGAAACCATGAGAACAATACAGGAAATGAATGAAAATTTCTCTAAAGAAATGAAATATTACAAAAAAAACAAACAGAAATCCTTGAAATAAAGGAGGCATTCAAGGAACTTCAAAACACAGTGCAAAGCCTTAAAAATAGAATGGATCACGCAGAGGAGAGAATCTCAGAGCTTAAAGATAATGCCTATGTGCTAAACAAATCAGACGAAGAAAAAGAACACAGAAGCAAAAGACAAGAACAGAACATACAAGAAATATGGAATTATGTAAATAAACCAAAGGTAAGAATTATATAACACATCCTGGAGCAAGAAGAAGAAAATACACAAGGGCTGGAAAATCTATTTCTTGGAATACTGGGGGAAAATATGCCTGGCCTGGCCAGAAATCTAGATATCCAGATACAAGAAGCACACAGAACTCCTGGGAGACTCAAGGTGAAGAGGCAAACACCAGGTCACATAATTATCAGACTCACCAAAGTAAACACAAAAGAGGAAATCCTTAGCACAGTAAGATGAAAACAACAGATAACCTACAAAGGAAAACCTATCAGACTAACTACAGACTTCTCAAGTGAAAACCTACAAGCCAGAAGGGACTGGGGACCCATCCTCAATCTTCTTAAACAGAACAATAGCTGAGCTAGAATTCTTTACCCAGAAAAACTGAGCTTCATCTATGAGGGAGAAATAAAGACTGTCACAGACAAGCAATCACTGATGGAATTTGAGAAGACCAGACTTGCTCTGCAGGAAGTACTGAGACCTGCATTACACACTGAACAGCACAATAGACACCCACCAAATTAAAAACACTCGAGAGTTAAAGTCCAGAACCCGGATTCCACAATAGCTCAAGAGGTAAAATAAAACAATAAGAACTTACCCAACAATATGAACAGAAATCTACCCCAAATATCAATGCTCTCAATAAATGTGAATGGCTTGAATTGTCCTTTGAAGTGATATAGACTGGCAGAATGGATAAAAAATTATAAACCAAGTATCTGCTGTCTCCAGGAAACGCATCTAACCCACAAAGATGCTTTCAGACTCAAGGTCAAGCGTTGGAAAACAAACTTTCAGGAAATGGAAATCAAAAGAGAGCAGGGGTAGCGATTCTGATTTCAGACAGCATAAATTTTAAAATAGCAAAAGTAAAGAAAGAAAAAGATGGTCACTATATAATGGTGAAAGTAAAACTCCAACATGAAGACTTAACAATTCTTAATATCTATGCACCCAACACAGAAGCACCCAGATATATAAAGGAAACCCCATTTGATCTAAAGAGCATGATAAACAGTAATGCCATAGTAGTGGGGGATTTCAATACCCCACTCTCTGAAATGGACAGATCCTCCAAACAAAAAATAAGCGAAGAAATAATGGACTTAAATAGAGCTCTAGAACAAAGGGGCCTAACAGACATCTACAGAACATTCCACCCAAATAAAGCCAAATATACATTCTTTTCATGAGCTCATGGAACTTTCTTCAAAATCGACCATGGCCTAGGCCACAAATCAAACCTCAACAAATTTAAAAAATAGAAATTGTACTATGTATCTTCTCAGACCATAGTGGTATAAAACTAGAAATGAATTCCAACATAAATGCTCACTGCTTCACAAAGTCATGGAACAATCTATTACTAAATGACTTCTGGGTGAAGGAAGAGATTCAGATGGAGATTGAAAAATTCTTTGAATTAAATGATAATGGGGACACAAGCTATCAAAACCTGTGGGATACAGCAAAAGCATTCCTGAGAGGAAAACTAATAGCATTAAATGCTCACATCCAAAGGACAGAAAGCTCACAAATGAACAAACTAATAAACCATCTCAAGGAACTGGAAAAGGAAGAGCAAATCAATTCTAAACCTAGCAGAAGAAAGGAAATAACTAAGATTAGAGCAGAACTAAATTAAATCAATAACAAAAGAACTATACAGAAGATCAATAAAACTAAAAGCTGGTTTTTCAAAAGGATAAACAAAATTGATAGCCCTCTTGCTAGTTTGACAAGAACTAGAAAGGAAAGGACTTTAATAAACTCAATCAGAAATGAAAAAGGAGAGGTCACTACAGACATCATGGAAATACAAAACATTATCTTTGAATACTATAAAAATCTATATGCCCAAAAGCTACAAAATGTAAAGGAAATGGACAAATTCTTGGAAACACAAAACCTCCCTAAGCTTAATCAGGAGGAAATAGAACTCCTGAACAGACCAATATCAAGCACAGAAATTGGAGCAGCAAAACCTCCCTAAGCTTAATCAGGAGGAAATAGAACTCCTGAACAGACCAATATCAAGCACAGAAATTGGAGCAGCAATGAAAAATCTTCCATAAAAAAAGTCCTGGACCAGATGGATTCACACCTGAATTTTACCAAACATACAAAGAAGAACTCATACCTGTACTGCAGAAATTATTCCAAAATATTGAGAAGGGTGGTATCCTCCCCAACTCATTCTATGAAGCCAACATCACCTTGATACTAAAGCCAGGAAAGTATGTAGCAAAAAAAGAAAACTACAGACCAATATCCCTCATGAACATAGATGCAAAAATTCTCAACAAAATTTTTGCAAACCAAATCCAACAGCACATCAAAAAAATAATTCACCATGACCAGGTGGGCTTTATCCCAGGGATGCAAGACTGGTTCAACACACACAAATCTATAGATGTAATTCACCACACAAATAAAAGCAAGAACAAAGACCATATGATTATCTTAATAGAAGCAGAAAAAGCATTTGATAAAATCCAGCACACTTTTATGATAAAAACCCTTAACAAAATAGGCATGGATGGGACATTCCTTAAAATTATGAACACCATATATGATAAACCCACAGCCAATATCATATTGAATGGAGAAAAATTGAAACCATTCCCACTTAGAACTGGAACCAGACAAGGTTGCCCACTATCTCCACTTCTATTCAACATAGTGCTGGAAGTCCTTGCCAGAGCAATCAGACAAGAGAAGGGAATTAAGGGTGTCCAAATGGGGGAAGAAGAGGTCAAACTCTCTCTCTTTGCTGATGATATGCTATTATGTCTAGAAAATCCCAAGGATTCAGCCAAGAGATTCCTGGAATTGATGAACAAATTCAGCAAAGTCTCAGGATACAAAATTAATGCACACAAATAAGTGGCATTCATATACATCAATACCAGGCAAGCCAAAAATCAAATCAAAGATGCAACACCTTTCACAATAGCATCAAAGAGACTAAATATTTAGGAACATATTTAACAAAGGAGGTGAGAGATATTTATAGGAAGAACTACAAAACAATTAGAAAATAAATTGTAGATGATGTGCACAGATGGAAATCCCTACCATGCTCATGGATTGGTAGAATCAACATTGTTAAAATGTCCATTCTACCTAAAGTGATCTACAGAATTAATGCAATCCCTATCAAAATTCCACCATCATTCTTTACAGATTAAAAAAAAAATAATTCTATGCTTTGTCTTCAACCAGAGAAGACCTCGTATAGCCAAAGCAATCTTAAGTAAAAAGAAAAAATTGGGAGGAATCAGTCTACCGGACTTCAATCTTTACTACAAAGCTATAGTAACCAAAACAGTGTGGTACTGGAACAAGAACAGAGATATAAACCTTTGGAATAGGACAGATATCCCAGATATAAAACCATCCTCATATTGTCTTCTAACCTTTGACAAAGCAGACAAAAGTATACATTGAGGAAAAGAATCTCTATTCAATAAGTGGTGCTGGGAAAACTGGATATCCACATGCAGAAGATTGAAGCTGGATCCCCACCTCTCACCTCTCACAAAAATCAACTCATGTTGGATAACAGACTTAACCTAAGTCATGAAACCTTAAGAATTCTGGAAGAAAATGTGGGGAAGACCCTTTTAGAAATCAGCCTAGGTAAAGAATTTATGATGAAGACCCCCAAAGCAATCACAGCAACAACAAAAATAAATAAATAGGACCTGATCAAATTAAAAAGCTTCTGCACAGCCAAGGAAACTGTCCTTAGAGTGAATAGACAACCTACAGAATGGAAGAAAATGTTTGCTTTCTATACATCCAATAAAGGGCTAACAAGAATCTATCTAGAACTTAAAAAAATCAACAAGACAAAGTCAAACAACCCCATCAATAAATGGGCAAAGGACATGAACAGAAACTTTTCAAAAGAAGACAGACTAATGGCCAGCAAACATATAAAAAAGTGTTCCACATCTCTAATCATTAGGGAAATGCAAATCAAAACTACAATGAGATATCACCTAACTCCAGTGAGAATGGCCTCCACCAAAACTCCCAAAATAACAAATTTGGCATGGATGTGAAGATACTGGAACTCTCTTACACTGCTGGTGCAACTGCAAATTAGTACAACCCCTGTGGAAAGTAATTTGGAGATACCTCAAAGAGTTAAAAATAGACATACCATTTGATCCAGCAATCCCACTACTAGGCATCTATCCAAAGGGAAAAAAGACAGTCTATAATAAAAACATCTGCACTTGAATGTTTATAGCAGCACAATTTATAATTACAAAGATGTTGAAACAACCCAAATGCCCATCAATACATGAGTGGATTTATAAAATGTGGTATATATGTATATGTATATATATATATATATATATATACACCATGGAATACTACTACACTACAAAAAACAATGGTGATCTAGCACCTCTTATATTGTCCTGGATAGAGATTGAGCCCATCATTCGAAGTGAGGTATCACAAGAATGGAAAACCATGCACCACATGTACTCTCCATCAAACCGGTACTAATTGATCAACACTAAGGTGCTCACATGGTAGTAATACTCACTGGGTGCTGGTCAGGTGGGTAGGGGGGCATAAACCCACAGCTAATGGAAACGGGGCAAACTGTATGGGGAAGGACACGCTTGTAGACCTGGCTTGAGAGAGGCAAATGCATTTCATGTAACCAAAATATTTGTACCCTCATAATATTCTGAATTTTTTTAAAAAGTACCAAAAAAAACATATTAAATTTCTCAGATGACAACAGATCAATATAACCAGTGTCTGTGTGAAGAATAAGGGCACATGCACTCCTCAGGATGACCACATTTGTATTCTACAGCAGATTTTTTTTTTATTTCAACATATTATGGGGGTACAAAAGTTTAGATTATGTATAATGCCCTTGCCCCCCCTCTGCCCCCGAATCAGAGCTTCAAGCGTGTCTTCTGTCCCCCAGACAGTGCACATTGCACTCATTATGTATTTACACACCCATGCCCTCCCCCCCCACATCTGCCAGACACCCAATTAATGTTATTCCTAAATGTGCTCTTATGTGATGATCAGTGAAACCAATTTGATGGTGAGTACATGTAGTGCTTATTTTTCCATTCTTGGGATACTTCACTTAGTAGAATGGGTTCCAGCTCTATCCAGGAAAATATAAGAGGTGCTATATCACCATTGTTTCTTATAGCTGAGTAGTACTCCATGGTAT
>CM052438.1:100583210-100613716 GCA_028533085.1 Varecia variegata | reverse complement strand
TGGATAGCCACATGTAGAAGACTGAAACAGGATCCACAGCTTTCACCTCTCACAAAAATCAAATCACGGTGGATAACAGACTTAAACCTAAGGTGTGAAACTATTAGAATTCTAGAAGAAAATGTGGGAAAAACTCTTATAACCATTGGCCTAGGCAAAGGATTTATGAAGAAGACCCCAAAGGCAATCACAGCATCAACAAAAATAAATAAATGAGACCTGTTCAAATTAAAAAGCTTCTACAGCAGATTTTCAAAGGAGAAGGAGAAATGTTGCTTAAATTAGAAATGTCCTCCATCTCTGAAGCTCCTGATGCCTATGTTGGCTGTGTGCTTGATGATGGCCATGGTGACTGAGGCAAGTTCTCTGAAGTAGCCCAGAAAAGGTCATCAGGGGGCCTGGGCACCAGTAGATATCTGTGGATTGGCATAAGGATGCAGATTTCTGAGTGGAATGTGGTGGGGAAATGTGTGCAAATATTATAACCACAGATAACTGGAACTGTGCTCCTGGACTCTTGACTTGCACAAGGACCCTTTTCCAAGCCCATAACTCAATGGGAGAAATTGTTTGTTGAGTGTTAGAACAAGGATGGTATTACTTTGTGGATTTTCTGGAGAAGAGTGTGATACAACCCACAATTAAGAGAGTTGTGGCTGGGCACTGTGGCTTATGCATTAATCCTAGCACTCTGGGAGGCCAAGGTGGGAGGACTGCTTGAGGCCAGGAGTTTGAGACCAACCTTAGCAACATCAAGACCCCATCTTTACAAAAAGTAGAAAAATTAGCTGGGAGTGGTGGTGCACACCTGGGGTCCCAGCTACTCAGAAGGCTGAGACAGGAGAATCACTTGAGCCCAGGAGATTGAGGTTGCAGTGAGCTGTGATCCTGCCACTGCACTCAAGACTCTGTCTCAAAAAAAAAAAAAGAAAAAGAAAAAAGTAAAAGAGGGTTGTGCTTTCTTTCTTGGTCTTTATGATCTTTGAGGGCTTGATTAAGGGTAAGCTAGAGAGAATTTATTATCTACAAGACCATACATAATCACCTATTTATTTTATGTGTTTCACATTGGAAAAAGATAAATAAGCTCTGAGTTTCTTACTGATATATTGATCTTTTTACTGACCATAATAACTGTAAATATTTTTGCTATACACATGATAATTTTATACATTCATATAATCAAATAAGCATATTTGGGATATTTATCACCTTAAATATTTATTTTTTCTTTACACTAGGAATTTTTAAATTATTCTTTTCTGTTATTTTGAAATGTATAAATAATGAATGTTAACTGTTGTCATTTAATGATTTATTGAACACCAGGTCTTATTTCTTCTATCTAAGTGGACATTTATGCCCACTAATCAACTTTTCTTCACTGCCCCACTTCCCCTTTCCCAGCCTTTGGTAATTACTGATCTCCTCTCTACCTTCATGAGATTCTCTTTTTTAGCTCCCACATATGAATGAGAACATGCAATATTTGTCTTTCTGTGCTTGGCTTATTTCATTTAACATAATGACCCCCAGTTTCATCCACATTGCTGCAAATGAGAAGGTTTCTTCTTTTTACTGGCTGAATAATATTGCATTGTGTACATATACCACATTTTCACTATTCTTTCATTCATTGATGGATACTTTGGTGGATTCCACATTTTGGCTATTGGAATTAATGCTGTAATAAACATGGGAATGCAGATATGTTTTCAATATTTTGAATTCCTTTCTTTTGGATATATAGCCAGTAGTGGAATTTCTGGTACATATGGTAGTTCTATTTTTAGCTTTTAAAGAACCTCCATATGCTTTTCTATAGTCACTATACTAATATACATTCCTGCAAACAGGATATGAGGGTTCTCCTTTCTTTACATTCTCCCCACCCCGCATCTGTCATTGCTTGTCTTTTTGTCAAAACACATTCTAACTGGGATGAGATGATATCTCATTGTGATTTTGATTTGCATTTCTATGATGGTTAGTGATGTTAAGCATATTTTCATATACCTGTTGATCATTTGTATGTCTTGTTCTGAGAAATGTCTTTATCTCATTATTTATCTGCTCATTATTTAACCAGATTATTTACTTTTTTGTTATTGAGTTGTTTGAGCTCTTTATATAT
Organism: Varecia variegata; assembly: GCA_028533085.1. Taxonomy (NCBI): domain Eukaryota; kingdom Metazoa; phylum Chordata; class Mammalia; order Primates; family Lemuridae; genus Varecia; species Varecia variegata. Next base: position 100,611,582 of record CM052438.1, on the reverse strand, counting down.
GCTGGTTATTTAGCTCCTTTCCAATGAATAGTTTGCAAATATTTTCTCCCATTCTGTATGTTCTCTTCACTTTACTGAATGTTTGCTTTGCTATTCAGAAGACTTTTAGTTTGATGTAGTACTATTTTTTTTATTTTTGCTTGTTTTGCCTGTCTTCCACTAAAAAATCTTGCCCATACCAATGTCCTGGAGCTTTCTCCCCTTGTTTTATTCTAGTAGTTTTGTAGTTTCAGATCTTAGAGTTATGTCTTTAATCCTTTTTGGTGGTGTGGTGGGGGAGACAGGGCTGTAGCCTGGGCTAGAGTGCAGGGGCATCATCATAGCTCACTATAACCTCAAACACCTGGGCTCAAATGATCATCCCGCCTTAGCCTCCCAAGTAGCTGGGACTACAGGTGCATGTCACCACACCCAGCTAATATAATATTTTGCTATTTTTGGTAGAGACAGGTTTCTCAAACTGTTGTCCTCAAACAACCCCCTGTCTCAGCCTCCTGTCTTGGTCTCCAAAGCACTAGGATTATAAGTATGAGCCACTGCATCCAGCCTCTTTAATCCATTTTGATTTGTTTTTTGCATATAGTGAGAGATAAGGATCTAGTTTCATTCTTCTACATATAGTTAATCAGTTTTCCCAACACCATTTATTGAAAAGACTGGTTTTCCTCTGTAGTATGTTCTTGGCAACTTTGTTGAATATGAATTGGTTGTAAACACATGAATTTGTATCTGGGTTTCCTAATCTGTTCCATTAATCTATATGTCTGCTTCATACCATGCTTATTTCATTGCTATAGCTTTGTAGTATATTTTGTGGTCAAGTAATGTGATGCCTCTAGCTTTGCTCTTTTTGTTCAGGATTTCTTTGGCTATTCAACGTCTTTGTGGTTCCCTGTACATTTTCATTTTCAGATTGTTTTTCTATTTCTGTAAAGAATGTCATTGGTATTTTGTTAGGGAATGCATTGGATCTTTATGTATCTTGGGTAGAATTGTCATTTTAACAACATTGTTTCTGTCCATGAACATGTAATATCCTGCCATTTTTTTGTGTCTTCTTCAATTTCTTTCATCAGTGTGTGATAGTTTTCCTTGTATAAATCTTTCACATCTTTGGTTAAATTGATTCCTAGGTATTTTATATTCTCTGTAGACATTATAAATTGGATTCCTTTATTTAAAAAATTTTATTTTAATTTAGAAATAGTAATTGTACATATTTATGAGGTAAATAGTGATGTTTTGATACATATAATGTATAATGATCATATCAGGGTAGTTAGCCTATTTGTCCTCTCAAACATTTATCATTTGTGATGCATTCAGTATCCTCCTCAGAGATACTTGAAACTATTCATTCCGGTTAACTTTAGTCATCTTATAGTGGTATAAAACACCTGAATTTTTCCTCCTATCTAGCTCTAATTTTGTGTAATGTAACAAGTCTCTACCTATCCCTCACTTTCCCCAAGCCTTCCTAGCCTCTTGTATCTATGATTCTACTTTTTGCCACTATGAGATTAACTTGTTTTAGAGAGAGAGAGAGAGACAGAGTCTTGCTCTGTCCACTCAATTAGAGTGTAGTGGCATCATCATAGCTCACTGCAACCTCAAACTCCAGGGCTCAAGTTATTCTCCTGCCTCAGCATCCCAAGTACCTGGGACTACAGGTGTACAACTAGACCCCCAGCTAATTTTTCTATTTTTAGTAGAGACAGGGTTTTACCTGCTAGATTGATTTCATATCTTTGCTATTGAATAGTGTTGCAATAAACATAGTGGTGCAGATATCTCTCTGATATTATGAGACATATCAATGTATAAGAGTTCCATTTTCTATGCATCCTTACAAATATTTGTTATTTTTTTGTCTTTTTGATATTAGCTATTCTAACTGGGTTGAGATGATGCTTCATTGTGGTTTTGATTAGTATTTCCCTGATGTTTAGTGATGGTAAGCATATTGTCATATACTTGTTGGCCATTCGTATGGGTACTCTTGAAAAACTTATGTTCAGATCATTTGCCCACTTTTTAATTCAACTGTTTGGGTTTTAATTCAATGTTTGGGTTTTTTCCTGTTGAGATGTTTGAATTCCTTGTATATTCCTTGATATTAATCCCTATCAAATGATTAGTTTGCATATATTTTCTTGCATTCTGTAGGTTGGTTTTTCACTCAGTTGATTGTTTCCTTTGCTGTGCACTCGTTTCTTATTTTGATTTGATACCATTTGTTTATTTTTGATTTTATTACCTGTGCTTTTGAGGTCTTATTCATGAAATCATTTCCCAGACCAATGGCCTGAAATGCTTCCTCTATGCTTTCTTCTAGTAGTGTTCTGGTTTGGGGTCTTACATTTAGGTCTTTGAGCCTAAAGAGACTCTTTTCCCAGTAGTGTTCTTGGCACCTTTGTCAAAGATTAGATGGCTATAGACACATAGATTAATATTGAGGTTTTTTAATGTTTCCTTGGTCTTCATATCTGTTTTTATGCCAGTACAATGCTGTTTTGATTATTATACCTTTGTAGAATATTTTGAGGTCTGGTAATGTGAGGCCTCCAGCTTTATTCTTTTTGCTCAAGATTGCTTTGGCTACTTGGGGTCTTCTGTAGTTCCATATGAGATTTAAGATTGCTTTTTCTATTTCTGTGAAGAACATCATTGTATTTTCATAGGGATTCCATTGAAACTGTAGATTGAATTGGGCAGTATTGTCATTATAACAACATTATTAATAATTTTCAGATCTATGAACACAGGATGTCTTTCCATTTGTTTGTATTCTCTTCAACTTCCTTCATCATTATTTTGTAGTTTTCCTTATAAAGATCTTTCACTTCTTTGGTTAAATTTATTCATAGTTTTTTTTTCTAGCTAGAGTAAATAGCATTGCCTTCTTGATTTCATTTTTAGATAGTTCGTTATTCATGTATAGAAACAATATGAATTTATAAATATTAATTTTATATCCTGCAAGTTTACTGAATTTGTTCATCAGTTCTAAGAGATTTTCTGATAGTGTTTAGGTTTTTCTATACATAACATTATGTCATTTGCAAACAGGGACAATTATACTTCCTCCTCTCTAATTTTAATTCTCTTTATTTCTTTCTCTTACCTAATTGCTCTGGCTAGGACTTCCTGTACTATGCTGAATAATAATGCTGAGAGTAAGCATCTTGGTCTTGTTCCAGTTCTCAGAGAAAAAGCTTTCAGTTTTTGCACACTCAGTAAGAGGTTAGCTGTGGGTTTGTCATATATAGCCTTTATTATGTTGAAGTACTTTCCTTCTATACCTACTTTATTAAGATTTTTTATCATGAAGGATGTTGAATTTTATCAAAAGCTTTTTCAGCATCTATTGCGATGATAATATGGTTTTTGTCTTTAATTCTATTGATGTGATGTATGATGTTTATTGATTTACATATGTTGAGTCAGTCTTACATTTCTGGGATGAATCCCACTTCATCATGGGGTATTATCTTTTTGATGTGTTGTTGGATTCGGTTTGCTAGTATTTTGTTTAGGATTTTTTCATGTACTTTTATCAGTGATATTGGCCTGTAGTTTTCTTTTCTGTTGTATCCTTGCCTGGTTGTGGGATCAGGGTAATGTTGGCCTAGAATGAGTTTGGAAGTATTCCTTTCTATTCACTGTTTATAAGAGTTTGAGTAGAATTGTATTCTTCTTTAACTGTGTTCTAGAATTTAGCCCTGAAGCCATCGGATCCTGGGCTTTTCTTTGATGGGAGACTTTTTATTATGGTTTCAATCTCATCACTCATTATTGGTTTGTTGGGGTTTTCTATTTCTTCATGGTATAATCTTGGTAGGTTATATGTGTCTAGGAATTTACTGATTTCTTCTAGATTTCCAATTTGTTATCATACAGTTGTTTGTAGCAGTCTCTAATGATTCTTTATACTTCTGTGGACTCAGTTCTGTGTCCCTTTATTCATTTTTGAATTTATTTATTGGGTCTTCTCTCTCTTTTCTCAGTTAGTCTAGCTAAAAGTTTGTTGATTTCATTTATCTTCTCAAAAAAAAAACCCACAACTTTTTGTTTTATTGATGTTTTCTGTTTTTAGTCTCAATTTCATTTAATTCTGTCTGATATTTATTATTTCTTTCCTTCTACTAATTTTGGACTTGGTTCTTTCTTGCTTGTCTAGTTCCTTAAGGTGCATTGTTAAGTTAGTAATCTGAAGTCTACCTATTTTTTGGTATAGGCATTATTTGTACAAACTTCCCTTTTGCTCTATCACATAGATTTTTGGTATGTAGTATTTCCATTTTCATTTGTTTCAAGAAATGCTTTAATTTCCTTCTTAATTTCTTCATTGACCCATTGGTCATTCAGGAGCATGTTTAATTTCCATGTTTTTGTGTAGTTTGCATCAGATTTATCATTTGTTATTGATTTTTCAGCACTGTGAAAATGTCATTCTACTCCATGCCTGGCTGTATGGTCTGTTGCTAGATGAATTGGAACTTCTTTACATGCTATTTGCTTCTTTAATCTTGTTGCTTTTAGGATCTTCTCTGTCTCTTTGACCTTTGAGAGTTTGGTTATTATATGTCTTGAGGTAGTCCTATTTGGGTCAAATCTGTTTGATGTTCTCTGACCTTCCTTTGCCTGGGTATTCATATCTTTCTCAAGTTGTGGAAAGTTTTCTGTTTTTATTTCTTTGAATAACCTTTCTCTTCTTTGCTCTTCTTCAATTCCCTCTTGAATACCAATAGTTCTCATATGTCGTCTTTCGAGGTAACGCTCTGTATCTTGTAGGTCGCATTTCAACCTCTTCATTCTTTTTTGTTTTTTCTCCTCTGATTGTATATTTCCAAATAGCCTGTATTTGAGCCCCTTTCTTCTTTTCTCTGCTTGATCTCTTTTGCTGTACAGAGCCTCTGATGAAATTTTTAGATCAACAAATTTATTTCTCAGTTTTAAGAATTTTTCTTGATTATTTTTTATTATTTCAATCTCTGGAAAATTTTTCTGATAAATTTCTGATTTGTTTTTCTGTGTTATCTTGGAGATCATTGAGTTTCCTTAAAACTGCTACTTTGAATTCTTTGTCAGAGAGCTCATGTATTACTGTCTCATATGGGCCAGTCATTGGTTCCTTGCTTTTCCATTTGGGGTGGTCATTGTTCTCTGTTGGATGTTGTTTCTTGTGGATATACATCCATGTCTTTGCATTGAAGAATTATTTATCTCAGTCTTCTCTTTCTTACTTGTTTTGGTTTTTATTAGGTATGGTTGCTTAGAGATTCTTCATAATTTACCTCTTTATATATTATTTTCTATGTCACTGCCTCCTTCTCTGCATTAGAGGGCACCTTATGCCCAGGTTTCCCTTGACTGTAGCAATGGATTAAAGCACTGCCAGTTTGGAATGGGGGACACCACAGGGAATATCCTGACATTATAGAAAGGCAGGCTAGGGGTTCATGCACAGAGGATGTTTGGAACATTCCTCCTAACAGCATGCTTCTCATGGGTGGAGAGCTGGACAGATCTCCAGCCAGGGAACCCAAGACAGTGGGAAGGTTGGCTGTCCACCTTGATCTAACTTCTTATAGTGTAGAAATTTCGAGTTTGGGAAAATTTTCTGCATGCTTCATGCCAGCTAGATTGACAGGGAGATGTTGTGGATGTAGAAATTTGATTCTCTTTCTTCCTGGAGTCTTTTTATTTCTCTGTGGCCTTGGGAAGTTATTTACCCTCACATTTAAGTCCTGGAAAATTACTGGAGATAATGTCCATGCTGCATATTTGTTATCGACTTTCTTTTGTTGGGGGACAGGGAGACCAGCTTGCATTAAACCACCATTTTGGAATTAGAGATGCTCAGTCCATAACTTCTAATACCAACCAGGAATAAGTCCCTTTTATTTTCTAAAGGTGGCTTGGCAGAATCTAAAGATTCTGCACTTGAATATTTATAGCAGCACAATTCACAATTGCAAAGATGTGGAAACAATGCTAGCACCCATCAATACATGAGTGGATTAATAAAATGTGGTATATGTATATCATGGAGTACAACTCAGCCATAAAAAAATGATGAACTAACACCTCTTATATTATCCTGGATGGAGCTGGAGCCCATTCTTCTAAGTGAAGTATCACAAGAATGGAAAAACAAACACCACATGTACTCACCATTAAATTGGTAGTAATTGATCAACACTTACGTGCACATAAGGAAGGAGCATTCATAGGGTGCCAGGCAGGTGGGAGGGGAGAGATGGGGATGGATAAATTCACACCCAATGAGTGTGGTGTGAACTGTCTGGGGGATGGGCACGCTTGTAGCTCTGACTCAGGAGGTGCAAAGGCAATTCATGTAACCAAAGCATTTGTACCCCAGTAATATTCTGAAATTAAAAAAATAAAAATAAAAATTTGGCAATGTTATAGTGCAATGTTAAGCTTAAGGGTTCTGGATGTAGACTTAGATGTTGAGCTCCAGCATGTGAAAGGTGTGTGACTAGAGGAAGGACTTAGCTTCTCTAAGTCTCTGTTTCCCCTGTAATAGATTATTATAATACCTACTCCAGAAGTTCGTTATGAGAATTAGTGGAGATAATTCATATAAAATTCTTAGCAGGCCAAGTACAGTGGCTAGTGCCTCTAATCCCAATACTTTGGAAGGCCAAGGCTGGAGGATCACCTGAGGCCAGGAGTTTGAGACCATCCTGGGAAATACGGAGAAACCCTGTCTCTACAAAGAATTAAAAAATTTTCTGAGCATGGTGGTGTGTGCCTATAGTCCCAGCTACTCAGCAAACCGAGGCAGGAGTATCACTGGAGTGCACGAGTTTCAGGCCACAGTGAGCTGTGCTTGTACTACTGCACTCTAGCCTGGGTGACAGAGCAAGAACCTGTCTAAAAAAAAATTAAAAAATAAAATCCTTAGCATAGTGTCTGGCACATAGTAGTTTCAATCACAGAGAAGGGCATGTGTGTGTGCATGTGTTCAAGTGCTAGTGGTAGAAATGGTGGCTGGGACGGTAAAGAGTAAGACATAGAAGCCAATGGGAAGCAGAGCCTCTCACCCTGTGCATTGGAGTGAATGGGCTCTGAGAATCAAGATTTTTGTTCTGGGTTCCATTATTCCTGTGTATTTCACTCTGTAGGTGAATAGAGTATGTTTGCTCATCAGTCTTATGAGGGTTTGTACCTCAAAATGGGGCTAGATCTAGATTTATTGTGAAGATAGAAACTGCAAAGAGCAAGCTTTGTACAATATCCTCAGCAATGTTTCTTGACACAAGGTACCTTGGGTCTCCTTCCCAAATTTGTCTTCTCCCATAGGTAGAGATACAAAACACTTGGCTTCATCCTCTAATCTGGCTGATATCCTCATAAAAGTTAGACATAATTGTAATATTTGTTGCCAACTCCAAATACCTAGCAATATCAGGGATGCTCTGGGACTTCTTTGAGGGGACGAGGAGAGGTACCAAACCCTTGCAGTGTGGTCTGCCCCTCGGCCACCTGCAGTGTGTGGTGCCCCTTTCTCTGCTTGCATGAGCACTGCAGCTACTTGCTGGCTCTGCCTTCTCTCCCAGCAGAGAGAAATCTTTCTCTTCTTTCGTTGCTAATGCTGCCAATAAAGCAGGTATGGACGTTTGCTCATCATGCTTTAAAAACGGTTTTTACCCTGAACTAATCTGACTCCCCATATGTTCTGGAATCAGCACTGCTGCCACTAGAGTCACTTTGGGCATCAATAAGAAGGGGCTTGAAAGTTACTAAGTCACTGAAATTCCTTTCCTAAAAAATATTTTCCTATAAAATCATTCTTTTCCCCAATTTCCATCATTTTAAAATAAGATTTTATCAAAGCTCTATATAGAAACAAATAGAAACAATAATAGCTAAATTTACTGTGTTCTAACCATGTGCCAGAGTCTTTTCTACGCAGTGACTGGGGAGCCAGGACTGGATTCCAGAAAGTTTGAATCCCTAGTCAGATGTCGACTTTTATACTGTCATAACTGATATTTGGATCTTGTTCTCTGACTTTAATTAAGCTGATCTTTGTCTAAATGTGAATAATCTTGGGATGGGTATATTCACACCTAATGAGTGCGGTGCGCACCGTCTGGGGGATCGACACGCTTGAAGTTCTGACTCGGGTGGGGTAAGGGCAATATACATAACCTAAACATTTGTACCCCTGTAATGTTATGAGAAGGAAATCTATAATTTTCTCTTATTATAAACAGTTCACAGAACAAGATTCACAAATGGCTCCTAAACATAAGAAGAGATGTTTAACCAGCTTGAAATTAGAGAGGTAGAAATTGAAACTGTGCTGAGATACTATGTTTAATCTCTCATATTGGCAACTATTGAAAAGTCTGATAAGTGTGCTGGCCTGGCAGTAGGAAAAGAGCCTCATCTTCCAGATAGGAGCCCATGTGGAAGGCAAGTTGAAACTATCTAGAAAATTTACAAAATTACACTTTTTGACCTAAAAATTCCATTTCCAGGAATTTTTCTCACAGATATTCTTGCAAAGATTAAAATGACATATGTACAAGATTATTAATTGTAATATGTTTATAATGAAAGAATGAAATAATAAATGTGCATCAATATGGAATTGGCTAAATAAGTTATGTTATTACAGTGCAGTTACACAGTTATATCTGCACAATGTAACAACAAATAAACTTAAAAATAGATTTCAACAAAACCTTTGCATATTGGCAGATGGAATTTAAGAAACTATAATGATAGTTATGTGCAACCAACAATAAACTTCTACTTAGACCTACACATCCCAGCCAGAATTAATTTCAAATGTGTCCTTAAATCTGAACATGGAAATTAATAGACCTTGAAACCAGCCCTTCAATTATTGATTCACAAAATATTAAACCAAAGCTTTCAAAAATAATAAAATCATATTGATTTCGCTAAAAATATTTTACTTATAACAACTGAATTATAACAAAGAAATGTACTGTTAATAAAATGTTTAATGTTAATTTCAAAATAAATAAATAAATGTGAATAATGAAAGTAAAAAACAAATGATAAAAAGGATTTTGCATTACAATGACTATGTAAAAACAGTTTTCAGTAGAAGGAAGTAGAGTGCTCTGATTGCATTGTTTTCTCTATAATTCCAGTATCATGGCCCTTTTTCTACCGAAAAACAAAGTCCAAGAGGATTCCCATTCTTTTTTTATAAGTTAAATTTTAATTTTCTTCAAAGTTATATATTTACACAGTTTTAACATTCTAAAAGTTCTGAGGGGCCAGGCACAGTGGCGTACACCTGTAATCCTAGCACTCTGGGAGGCCAAGATGGGAAGATCCCTTGAGCTGAGGAGTTCCAGACCAGCCTGAGCAAGAGCAAGACCCTATCTCTATAGAAAATACAAAAAATTAGCTGGACGTGGTGGTGGGTGCCTGTAGTCCCAGCTACTCCGGAGCCTGAGGCAGGAGGATCACTTGAGCCTGGGACTTTGAAGCTGCAGTGAACTTTGATGATGCCACTGCACTCTAGCTGGAGCAACAGAATGAGACTCTGTCTCACAAAAAAAAAAAAAAAAAAAAAAGCAGTTCTGAGGTTTATTATGAGAATCTGCCATCCTTTGTCACATTTCTTTCCTCTTCATCCCCTCATTACCTATTCCACTTGTCTGTGCGCAATCAACCTCTTCCTCTTTTCTAGCTATATTTTTGCCTATTTATTGTCACATTTCTGAATCTATGCAAATGTACCCTAGGTTTCTATAGGTAGTCTTCCTACTAGAGACAAGAAACTTTAACTTATTGACACCTCCCTTCCCACCATACCCACAAAAGTATGTTTCCACAATTCTAGCTTCCCAAATCACTCAGACTGGAATTTTTGGTTAAATCAAAATTCTATGTATACATTATTATGATGTAAATATAATTTAAAGCAGAGTCATGTTGTCAACCAGGACCACATGTACTTGGTAAGTCCTTTGTTGGTTTAGTTTTGACACTCCTAGAGTTGAAAATTGTCTTATTTATCCATTTCCCTATATCGATTTCATCTTTTTCTTGGGATATCTTCCTCCTCCCCACACTCCCCATCAAATCCATCCCTTCCCTCTGCTCTAATCAGGACTCATCACTGCATGGGTGTGGTCTTGGGGTTTTCCTTTTCCGTCTTCCTGGGGATCTCCTTGGCCCTTCTCATGTGGATCCTTTGTGGTTAGAGAAGTCTAAGGCCTTTTCTGGTGGAGACAGCCAGTATCGCAAAGGAGCTGTGACACTTCAGCAATCTCTGCAGAGCACCATGCAAGTGGATTTTAGGGTGGGGAAGGGGGGAGTTGTAGGACAATGTACTGCCAAAATCTGAAAAAACTTGTTATTTGATAGCCAAAGATAAAGGCAAAATAAAGAAAGTCAGAATTTGAATGATTCTGGAGAATTCCAATAAGATAGAGCTATTGCTACTTATTTTCTCAGTAATATATTATACTTCACCAAACCCCTTAATGACAGAAGAGTGAATTCTTAGCTTATTGGGTAAATTTCCCTTTTCTTAATTTAACGTCCTTTTACAATTTCTTGTGGATTACTTGTCTTGTCTGAGTGGCTCACCCAGTGTTTTCATGAGATGGCATCCCCTCCTAACTGGCTGAATTTTATCAGTTACTGTATAATTCAGGTTTACTTAGAGAAACAAAATCATTATAAGTTATATATTAAAAGATTTTTAATGTTATTTAGGTATAATTTATATACAAAAATATTACACATGTTTAATGTCTACATTTTGATGACTTTGGACTTATGAACACACCCATGATACCATCACCTCCATCAGGGCACTAAACATACCCATCAACTCCAAAAATTTGCTTATGTGCTTGCGTGTGTGTGTGTGTGTGTGTGTGTCTGTGTGGTAAGAACACTTAACATATTTTAAAGTGCAAGCATAATACTGTATTGTTGACTATGGCACTAGTTGCACTATTAAAAGATAATTCCAAAGAATTGGTCTTCGTGGTCATGGAGACTGACTAGAAAAATCCAAAATCTGTAGGGCAGCCGTCAGGAAGGGCAGGCTGGTACTTCAGTCTGAGCTGAAGCTGCAGTCTGCAGGATACATTTCTTCTTTTTCCAGGAAGCTTCCACTCTGCTTTTACTGCCTTTCACCTGATACAATCAGACCCATAAAGATCCTCTAGGATAATCTCTCTTATTGGTTTTTTTAAACTATGGCCATCTACAAAATACCTAGATTAGTGTTTGACTGAATAACTGATGCTATCACAGTTAACTACCACAGTTATTAACACATGCACAGTATTAGTTTATCTCATCTTGTTTGGAACATTTATCTAACAGTTGTTCTTTCTCAGCAGACCCTCTCCATTCTCTTATATGAAATTTATGTCATCAAGCAGCTGTGCTACTTGCTGCAGAACTGCTCTGTGTGCTCACAAGACGCAGATCTGAACCAGGCTTCCCTATGACCAGTCCACCTCATGAAGGCACACTGTGCTCCCCTCCGTGGTTGTTATTCTTACACAATTGTCTCATCAATTTCTCCTTTATGATGCTCATCCCATCCAGTACATAGCTAATAACGACTTATGCAGAAGTACCAACATGTAGTATGTCTATACCCACCAATAATGGTAATTGAATTGTCCAAACAAATCATTCAATCTTAAACAAGATTGTGCAAACTTCCACTTGGTTTCACAAATCATATATATAACAATTTCTTGTCTTAGAGGTATAAAATTGTATGTTATTTTTAGCAGTTCATATTCTTGAAATTACTACAATGTAATGTACTTCTAATTTCAAAGTAATGTACAGCTATTATTTCCTTGATTCTATTTTCATTGACATTATCTTTAACACTTTTGATTTTGAATTAAACAGTACAATAATCAAATAAGTATGATTTAGTGAAACATATAATAAAAACAAAGTACATAAAACATGCATTGCATATGATCTTCTCCTCAAAGTCAATAAAGCAAGATAACATCACCCTGTGCAAGTCTTTGCACCTCTTTCAGGAATTCCATGCGTAGCAGTGTGGCAAGCACAGTGTTTTCCATGTGACACAATGTTGGGTATTATTACAAAAACAGAAAATTTTCAAGAGTTTCTTTCATGAACAAATATCAAATAGTAACATCTTCTTTAGCAAACACCAAGAAGCAGTAACATTGGTCCCTTTATTTTTCCATACTGTATTCATCTATGGTGCAAGCATTTTAAAACGTGACTAAAAATTCACTCATGTATTCACTAGAATCTACATGCATAAATATATACAATGAATTGCTCTCTAGACAAATACTAGGAAGTCCTGTAGGCCTCCACAATTCAGAGAATGATGGTTTACATCGAAGGATAATCTTAGGAACTTCCTGTTGCTTCAAATACCACTTAGAGGAAAATGGGAAAATGCTCTGTCTCATGAAGCAAGCTATAAAATGATGGTTAAAAAACACTTTCATGCATCATAACATGCAGAAAAGTTTAGATGACTAATTATTCTATCTAAAATTATGTCAGGGTATAACATTTGGAGTATCTCCCCCTGTCCAGATGTTGGGTAAGTATCTCCTACTGTTTATTTCATGTTGAACAGGCATTTAGCTTCCAAAGTTGTCCTCATGGAAGACTCTACAGTGTCTCTCACTAACATACAAATGTATTATTTTTTTGATCTTTCAGATAACACCTCAGCTGTGGTGAGAATTTTGCCACAAGACCCAACATCTCTCAGGAGAACCCAGGAGCAGAGGTTAGTTTTTGAGGTCTTCGTAAGGGGCATGCAGTTCTGGATAAAACTTACCAAGCAGGAACCATTTGTGAACCCCAGGAAGAAATATTAATAACCAGTACTGCAGCTCATGTGCCTCCTTCCTGGGTTACCAGAGCCATAAACAAGGTCACTTAAGACACTGTTGACATCTTTCTTACCAGGTCACAGGGAAATTGAGCTGGTAAGTGAACTCAAGGTCAGATTCATTCACAAGGGAGGAAAAAGTATCACTTTGACTCTTGGTTAAATTCTTTAACATAGGAAAAAAAGAGACAGTAAAATATATGTGGTCACAGAACTCATGTTGCCCCATGAGATATTCCTGTCCCTTTCAACCTTTAACCAAAACTTTAATTAATTACTTTGGCTAAAAATGATTATACAGAGTACAATATCTTTTCTACTAGTTGAATGTCTACCCAATGACAGTGTGTGGCAATGTCTGATGGAGCAAATGTCATCATGTGACAGATTGAACACATCAAATCCTGCCACAAAACCACTGAAAAGGTCCTCCACAGGAGGGGGCACCATTTCTGGCGTCTCATGCTGGCTTGGTGGCCAAGCTCCACAGTGGCTCTGTCGTCCTCACCGTGTGTGTGGAGCACAGGAGAGGCTATGGCATTGGGAGCAGGGGTCGGCGTGCCCAGATGGCCCTGCCCAGCAGCCATATGGAAGCTGAGGGGATTCCCTTGTCCCTGTTGGAGGAGGATGTGGAGTCTGAGATTCCTGGAGGGGCCGACAGGGGGAGGAAGGCCAGGCAGCCAGGCTTGGGGAGGTTAGGAGAGGGCATCCTAGTGGGTCAGGGAGACACAAACCCAGACTGTGTCAAGTGTTTGAACACTGGGACGACAGGCTATCCTGACGTCAATGATTCAGATAACTGAAATTAATTAAAATATATAAAAGAGGAAGGACTGAGGGGAATCCTCCGGAGGGACACTGCTCCTCGCAAAGAGTCTAATTCCTTGAAGGCCTTTGATATTCAGAAAAAGCCTGCAGGAGATTAGATAGTCAAGATCGAGGTATAGGCAGGTTTGGTTTCTCCTGAGGCCTCTCTCCTAGGCTCTCAGATGGCCATCCTTTCTCCAGTGTGCCCCAGCATCCTGGTGTTTGTGTTTGTGTCCAAATTTCCCTCTTGTTATAAGAACACCAGGCAGATTGGATTAGGGCAACCCATGACAGCCTCATTTTATTAGAATCATCACTTTAAAGGCCCTGTCTCCAAATACAGCCACAGTCTGAGGTGCTGCGCTTAGGGTTCAACACACAAACCTTAAGGGATACAGTTCAGCATGTAACAGAGGTTTGCTTTGATAAGAGTGCATTTCCTTCATGTCCTATATGTCAGGGGTCCCCAACCTATGGTGAGTTGTATAATTATTTCACTACATATTACAATGTAATAATAATAGAAATAAAGTGCACAATAAATGTAATGCGCTTGAGTCATCCTAGAACCATCCCCCTCCATCCCAGGTCCGTGGAAAAATTATCTTCCATGAAAATGGTCCCTGGTGCCAAAAATGTTGGTGACTGCTGTTGTATGTGACCTGAGGCATTAATGCAGATGTACCATGTTATAACCCCTGGCCTCTGTGGGAGGACGGGAAGGGGCAGGCTGAGGTATGGGAAGGTGACAGATGGACTTAGCCGGGTTTACGTTTCTTGCCACTTGGAGGATCATGTAACAATGGAACACAGGCAGAAATGATGTACTTTATGTCCCTGTGGTAAAGCCCCTGGTGGGTCTCCAAGCTTTCATCCCCTCCTGTGGAGATTCTGGAGACCTTGTTAAAGGTGGCACAGAAAGACTTGGAAGGAGTTTGGGTCCCGGAAGACCAAGCACCACCTCATTGAACTGTGAAATGAGTTAGCAATCACGGATTAATCCATTGATATTTCAGAGCTTTGGGTACAGCAGCTGGCCTACTCCAACTAACACATCACCCCCAGAACCCTCACTCTCCCCTCCCTCCCCAGGTCCTGAGACTCTCCCTCTCCCTGCAGCCAGCAGCCTCCACAACACCCTGCATCACGAGCCTCACAGTCCCTCACAGACCCTGAAAGGGCAGCCAGTGTGACTCCTGACTGGGGCCTGACAAGGCAGAATGTGTTCTTGGACCCAGCTGCGCCTACCACTCTTCAGCCCAGTTTGATTTCAAAGGCCGTCCCAGTGGAATCTGGCAAGGAGAAAAGAAGAGGAAATGCGCCCTGAAAATAGAACTAGTTTGAGATTTCCCTTTGGTGGGACTGTGCTTAAGGTCACACACAGCAGTCTTGAAGACTGTGGTGGTTGACAGGTGTGCGGGTCAGCTTTGTCCACCAGGTGTCTCTGTGGAGCCCCACAGGTGTCTCTGTGCACACTCAGGGTGCTCGACGACGTCTCAGAGGCTGCCAGAGACCCGACAGCTCCTCCCTGGATGCTTCCCCCACGTGACCCAGCCCCAGCTCTACCCTCTCACAGATGCCCACGCAGCACTGTCCTTCTTCCCACGTCCAACTGTCTTATAAATGTGGGAGCGGGAGGCCGACAGGGGAGCCTTGTTGCCTAGGACAGCAGGACTCTGGGCACCCAGAGCATTCAGAGACCCCTCTGATGCCCACCAACATTCAGGGCACCTTTGGCTTCTGGGAACTGAAGTTTTGTTCAGTTATTCTGCCAGTCTCCTTTTATGAATCCAGGTGTTTGTTGCTTTCAAACTGATCATGTTTTATCTGTGCAGTGCTCTCTATTCTCTGTGAGGTATAGATTTTTTTTATTTCAAAATATTAAGGGAATACAAATGTTTTGTTACATGGATAGCTTTTATAATGCTTCACTCAGGGTTATTAGTGTGCCCATCACCGGAATAGTGCTCATTGTATCTGTTAGGTAGGTTTTTACCCTCCCACCTCCCTCTGCCCTTCTTGATTTCCAATGACCTTACTTCCCTCTGTGCCCATGTGTGCCGATAAATTAGTTCCAAATTATTAGAGTGTACATGTGATGTCTCTTTTTCCATTCTTGGGATACTTTACTTAGTATAATGGTCTCCACTTCCATTCAAATTGCTGCAAAAGACATTAATTCATTTCTTTTTATTGCTGAGTAGTATTCCATGGTGTACATATGCAATATTTTGTTAATTCACTACTTAATTGATGGGCACATGGGTAGATTCCACATCTTTGCAATTGTGAATTGTTCTGCATGCAATAAGCATTTGAGTGCAGGTGTCTTTTTGATAAAATGACTTCTTTTCCTTTGGGCAGATGGACAGTAGTGGGATTGCTGGATCAAATGGCAGATCGCCTTTTAGTTCTTCGAAGAATCTACATACTGTTTTCCACAGAGGTTGCACTAATTTGCAGTCCCACCAACAATGTATAAGCATTCCTTTATCTCTGCATCCACACCAGAATCTATTGTTTCTGGACTTTTTAATAATAGCTATTCTTGGCCAGGCACAGTGGCCCACACATGTAATCCTAGCACTCTGGGAGGCCAAGGCAAGAGGATTACTTAAGCTCAGAAGTTTGAGACCAGTCTGAGCAAAGGTGAGACCCCATCTCTACTAAAACTAGAAAAATTAGCCAGGCCTTGTGACACACACCTATAGTCCCAGCTACTCAGGAACCTGAGGCTGGAGGATCACTTGAGCACAAAGAGTTGGAGCTTGCAGTGAGCTATGATGATGCCACTGCACTCTACCCAGGGTGAAGGGCAAGACTCTGTCTAAATAAAAAGAAAAAGAAAATGGACACCCTTCCTCACTCCCCATGCCCTTTCATATTAAAAAGATCAAAGGCAATCACAGCAACAACAAAAATAAATAAATGGGACATCATCAAATTAAAAAGCTTCTGCACAGCCAAAGAAACTATCACGAGAGTAAACAGACAACCTACAGAATGGGAGAAAATATTCGCATGCTACATATCTGATAAAGAGCTGATAACTAGAATCTATTTAGAACTCAGGAAAATCAGCAAGAAAAAAATCAAACAACCCTATCAAAAGTGGGCAAAGGACATGAACAGAAACTTTTCAAAAGAAGACAGAAGAATGGCCAACAAACATATGAAAAAATGCTCAACATCTCTAATTATCAGGGAAATGCAAATCAAAACCACAATAAGATATCACTTATCTCCAGTGAGAATGGCGTTTATCAAAAAGTCTCAAAACAATAAATGCTGGCATGGATGTGGAGAGATAGGAAAACTCATACACTGCTGGTGGGACTGTAAACTAGTGCAACCTCTGTGGAAAGCAGTATGGAGATACCTTAAACATATACAAGTAGACCTACCATTTGATCCAGCAATCCCATTATTGGGCATCTACCCAAAAGAACAAAAGACATCCTATAAAAAAGACATCTTCACTCAAATGTTTATAGCAGCACAATTCACAATTACAAAGATGTGGAAACAACCCAAGTGCCCATCAATCCATGAGTGGATTAATAAAATGTGGTATATGTATACCATGGAGTAATACTCAGCTATAAGAAACAATGGTGATATAGCACCTCTTGTATTTTCCTGGATAGAGCTGGAACCCATTCTACTAAGTGAAGTATCCCAATAATGGAAAAATAAGCACCACATGTACTCACCATCAAATTGGTTTCACTGATCAACACCTAAGTGCACATATAGGAATAACATTCATAGGGTGTTGGGCAGATGGGATGGGGGAGGGGATGGGTATATACATACATAATGAGTGCAATGCTCACTGTCTGGGGGATGGACATGCTTGAAGCTCTGACTCAGGTGCAGGGGGGCAAGGGCAATATATGTAACCTAAACATTTGTATCCCTGTAATATGCTGAAATAGAAAAATGATCAAATTAAAAAATAATAGCCATTCTGACTGGGGTAAGGTGATATCTCTTTTTGGTTTTAATTTTCATTTCCCTGATGATTAGTGCCATTGAGCATTTTTTCATGTTTTTCTTGGCCATTTCTATCTTCTTTTGAAAAACTTCTGTTATGTCTTTTGCCTCCTTTTTTTTTTTTTTTTTTTTGAGGCAGAGTCCCACTCTGTCACCCTGGCTAGAGTGCTGTGGCATCAGCCTCGCTCACAGCAACCTCAAACTCCTGGGCTCAAGCAATCCTTCTGCCTCAGCCTCCCAAGTAGCTGGGACTACAGGCATGCGCCACCATGCCTGGCTAATTTTTTCTATATATTTTTAGTTGTCCAGCTAATTTCTTTCTATTTTTTAGTAGAGATGGGGTCTCGCTCTTGCTCAGGCTAGTCTCGAACTCCTGAGCTCAAACGATCTGGTGCCTTGGCCTCCCAGAGTGCTAGGATTACAGGCATGAGCCACCGCGCCCGGCCCTTTTGCCTACTTTTTAATGGGGTTGTTTTTTCTTGCTGATTTCTTTGAGTTCTTTGTACATTCTGCATATTAGCCCTTTATCAGATGTGTAGCTTGCAAATATTTTCTTTCATTCTGTAGATTGTCCATTTGCTCTGTTGATTATTTTCTTTGCTGAGGCACAGATTTTTAACCCTTCACATTCTACCACCCCTTGTTTGCCTTGCTATGAAAATGAGAAAAAATTGGAGGAAAATAAAGGAACTTATATTCTCTCTGTGACTGGTTTTACCATGGTTAATCTGGTCACCCCATGTCTTGAAGATCATCTGAGAAGACTCTGTTACCATAAACACAGCAAACATGAATAGCCATATCTACTAAGTTTTGTAGAGTCTTCTAGAGTCTATCTACTAAAATGCTCCCTGTCCAACCCCATGCCCACTGTCTTCATTTCAAGGCCTCATCATTTCTTACTCAAAACAATAAAATAGCATTGTCACATCCTCCTTATAACTGTCCTGTCTGATGTAATAGATTGTTCACTTTGCTACCTGGTGGTCATTTGGAAACACCCTCCTCTGCATCAAATCCATCAGTGACCCCTCACTGCCATCAGAATCAATCCTAAATTCCTGAACATGGCCACCAAGGTCTTTTATAATACACTTTTTTCCTCTTTGGCTTGATGTCCCATCATGCCCCTGCATTGAGCTTCAGTCCTCCACGTTATTGGCAGTTTCTTCAACACTCCATGTCCTCACCTCTGTGCCTTTGCATATTCCCTTCCCTCCCATATCCATTGGGTGAACTCCTAAGTATTTTTACCTGTGAAATATGATCTCCTCCATAAAGCTTTCCTTTAAATCTCTGGTTTAGGGCAGGTGTCCCACCTATGGACTGTCACATACACTCTAGTACAATACTGACTACATTGCATTATAACTACTTATTTCATTGGTTGTCTCTTCCACTGACCTGGGAGTTCCTTGAGTATAGAGACTGTGTCTTACTTATCTCTTCCCAAGGGCCAAGCACAGGGCCTGGCACATAACTTGGACTCAATAATACTCACACAAAAAAGGAAGGAATGAAAAAAGACATAGAAAGAGAAAGAGCAGAGAGGAGAGGAAGGGAGACAAGGAAGGAAGGAAGGAATGGACAAAGGCGAGCAGAAAGGGTTCCACTAGGCCCAGAATAGAGCCCCAAGCTCTGGGCAGTAAGAGATGACTACAACTTTTGTAAACCAGAGCAAGGGTTCATGCATATGTGCAGAAATATACATCTGCAGATTTGAGCAACGTGGGTCCCAGGTCAGGACAGGAAACCTAGAAACAATGTCAGGTTATTGAAATAAAGTGGGAAATCTATGCTGAAAAAAATCCTACTTAGACATAAAATATATATGAGGCACATTGATGTTGCTTTTACTATTATTTATAGCAATAAATAAACATTGTATACATTAGTATTAATTAGTATTAATCAGATGAAAACAAAATCTGGATCCTGTTCTTAAAACTTGTTGCATAGATCTGAGTCACAGCATTTGATTTCCATATCAGGACTTTGATTCACTAGACTTATGTAAGAACACTGGGGGTTACAACCACTGTACGAGTAGGAAAAGTTTCCACCTGGAAAGAGGCAGAGAAGATGGTAAGTGAGGCCCCAGAAGCTCAAGTTGCAAACCCATGGGTAGGGGGCCCAGCATAGCCTGCACAGTGTTCAATAAATACTGCTGAGTGAATCAGCAGATCAATGCATCAGCAATCAATCAAGGATGAGGAGAAGATGCCACATCCACTGTGGGAGGGCAGAGCTGAGGAGATTGTGCACTGCCCAGCCCCCATCCCTCCTCCTCATGCCATCCCCAGTACCCAGAGAGTCCGCCACGCTCAGGTCCACTCACTGGAATCTTAGGAGCCTGAGTTCAGTCACCCATAAGACACAACTCATGATTCCTACTTCTCTTCCAGGTCATTAGACCAATTAAGGCCAGCGACCAGAACCAGACAACACTACAGCACTCATTTAAATTAAAGACAAACAAAAAGCAACTCCTCCCACCTATGCTGCTCCCAACCCCACGGATCCTGAGGAGCCTTTCCCTAAACCCTATAGCCACGCTCCCTAGTCACTGGGGCCTGGGTTCCCATGTGGGTGCCATGCGTAGTTCATACCACCCCTCACCAGTCACCCACCCCCACTCCTAACCTTAGACAAGGGTCACCCTGGAGGTTTCTCAGGACCAACCTACCTTTATAAATCTTTATCAGATAGCACTGGCCATCTGCAATCTCACAGATGCCTGCATCACGCTCGCAAACCCCAGCAGCGTTGTTTAGCATGCAGTTCTTACACAGTAGAGCTGGAAATTCAAAACCAGCATAATGAGGCTCTCTGTGGGGACAGGGTGCCCCTGCTCAGGAGAGGGAGCTCCCCCTCTGATCCAGACGCAGCCTGGACAAGGGATGGCGCCCACAGCAAGCTGAAGGGGCTGAGCACCAGCCGGGCGCCCATCTAGGAGGAGGTATGCGGGCTCCTGGGTGCACAGTCTGCCAGGGCATGGGCAGGATCTCTGCACTCCCAGTGGTGGGCTGTGCTGAGGGGGAGGAAGGTCACAGCAAGGCTCATTGCTGCAGGAACCCATGGCCCCACACCCAGCACCCAACACCCCACATCCAGGGCCAGTGACCACCCCTCGCTGTCTTTCCTGTAGCAGCCTTCGTTGTCTTCATCATCCACAAAGAACCGTCCTTGCTCCACTTTCAACACAATTTCAGGGTTCAAAGCAAGAAAACTTGAGGAATTTTGGAAGATCAGGTATTAGCACTAGCAGAAGGGCAGAGGAGCCTGAAGGAAAATGTAGGAAGGCGGAGGGAGAAGACAGGGAAAGAGAGGAGAGTGGGATGAAAGTGGAGGAGCCAAGGAGGCTGGGGTGAGGACACAAGGGGCTGGGTGGAGTGAAGGCTGTGCCCATCTCCCCCTAAGGGAAGGACCAGTCCTTGCCCTTGCTCCTCACCACACAATGGCTCCAACAACCTGCAGCCACCTGTGTGGATCTGCTCACCAGGACCCCACGCCCGCTGTCCCTCAGGGACTCACCTTGCAGGAAGCCCAGATTCAAGGACAGGCCCAGCAGCAGCAGCAGCAGCAGGTGCTTTCCCATCTCGCTGGGAACCCAGGAGCAGGGAGCAGCAGCAGAGGCAGGACAGAGCTACAGGTGTCCAGCCCCTGACAGTCCTGATTTATAGCCCCAGGCTGGGAGGAGCAGCCAATGGGAGCCCGGCCAGGGCTGTGCTCCCCCAGGAGGCGGAGCGAGCACTGGCCTGAGAGGAGCCCTGGAGGCCCCACCTGGGTCCTGGTTCTGCTCACCTCCACTGGCCCTACCGAGCAAGCCAGGTACTTTCATGGGTCTTTTTCTCACACTTTCCAAGTGTTTAACAAAGAGAACAGAATCATGTCTGCCTTACTTAGGCACAAGATTTGTGACATTCCAGTGAGTCTGCAGGGGTGATACCCATTATGCCATGATCTTCCATACTTAAGGAGACTGCTTCCCTGAATAGGGTGTGAGTCCAGATATTTAAATCTCCTGATTTCATGGACACTGATACATGCTGAGGCTGTTGTTACATAAAGCAGTAGCCCCAAATAGCAGATTAGTCTTCCAGGCAGACTGCATTCCAGACTAGATGATCTTATGCACTGATGAAGGGAATTTGCAAACACTGATCTGCAGAATAGTTTTGTATCTTTGGCTACAGGCTCCTCTGTGGCCCTAGGCACACCGCAGAATCTGGGTCCACTCTTACTCCAACAGAGGACTTCAAAAACTAACGTAGCCCTCCCCTTCTGCACCTTCTCTGCCAGATTGAGAACCAGAAACCCACTGAATGGGGAACTTACTCCCCAGAGGTAGAATCGTACCCCAGCCCACCTCTGAAATGTCAGGAGGTTGTGTCACACACCCCACCCAAAAACAGCGTGACACTGATTGAGAGCTTGCTATGTGCCAGACATAGGGCAAAATGCTTGAACAATACTCCACTTGATTCTCACACAACAGCCTATGTGGTGGTTATTAATGTCTCCATTTTATCGGAGAGAGACAATCTAGCTAAGGTGACAAAGAGAATAAATGACAGATTCAAACCCAGATATACAGACTCCATGGACTATGTTACCCTGCCAATAGAACCCAAGTCTTGATGACTCCGAAGAGCTTCTGAATTGGTGTCCAATAACCACAGGAAAAAACCCCTCCTGCCAGAGATGCCACCTGTGACTCCCTTAGACACAGAAGGTCCATAGCGGCATCCCCACATTATGAACAATAATGCACCTGTGTCAGCAGAAACAATTTACTATGATCCGCTAGGAGTAAGTTTTTTTTACCAAATGTTTCTCCTGGAAGTCCCATTTAGCCCCAGAATGCTCTGGGTGGAGAGAGGGCAAGGTGCCCTGCTGTTTGGCCCAGCCCTAGGGGATTCTATTCTCTCCACTCCCTGGATCATCCCGGTGACCCCCATTCCAGAGGTCCCAGTTGTCCAGGTTCCCCAAGGCCAGGGATTATTCCAAGCTCCTACTTACACTCACTCCTGCAGAGGCGAGCCTCATTGAGCCTGGGGCTGCTGAGGAACTAACCACTGTGTGTAGTGCAGGGGTTGTGGGTCAGAGCAGACAACAACAGAATCGTAGGGCAGGAAAGCATGCATCATTTTTATAAGGATATTAATATAATTAATATAATACACTCGAAAAGAGAAACTAAAACCTAATTATTCCTTTGTAGAATCTGCACAAAGTAAAGCTTGACAAAAACATCGCAGCACAAGGAGACATCGACAGTGGTGCCCCCTGCTCAGCTACCATGAAGGGGGTTTAAAAGGGACCTCTTACGGTAGAGAAAGACTTTATATTTGCCAAAAAGTGCTGCGCATTTCTGTAAGGATTAAGCAAATGGTGAGGATGGTGAGGAGGATGCGGTGACTCAGTTCTCCCCAGGCAGGGGCACAGTCAACCCAGTGGCTGCCAGAGACTCAGTAAGGACGGAGCTCCTCTTTAAGGCCTGATCCCAGCAGAGAGCGTCTCCCCAGATCTGCACCATGTGGCCAACAGTCGGGGCCAGGATTCCTTGCTGACGCCCCTGAAATCTCCACCTCACATCTTCCCCTTCCCGAGGACACGGAGCCAAAGAACTGGGCATCCTCCCAGCTGGCCCCGTGTTGCTCCATAAAACTTCTCTACAATCCTCCCCGCTGTTCTAGGACAGGACACAGCGCAGTTATGGACTGTGGTGGCTTCACGAGACACTGAGTGTGTGCTGTTTGCTCCGTCTCCTTCTTACCTTCCATCACAGGAAGGCAGCCTGCTCCCTGGCACAGTCCCAAGGACTGACAGCAGGAGCGCTGTGCACGCACCCAGGGCAGGCACAGGCCTGGGCACCCAGCCTCAGGGAGCATCCAGGGCGGGACCGCAGCTTAGCACCAAGGGGACAGAACTCCAGGGATTCCAGGGGACGCAGATGCTCACATAAGCTTCTCTGATAGCGTTTGGCAGTCACCAGTGAGGACACGAGATGCACACATGGTGCAGGGACATTAGTGTGAATTATCGCTCCTCCTCTGGCTGTCCCCACAGCCAAATTCCTGCCTATTGGTTTTAAGGACACTTATCAGTTACTGTGTCAGATATGAGTTCCTGTGCTGAAGGAGTTAGAAACATTTCAGTGTCGTGAAGATAATTTTGTCATCCACGATTCCCAGGTTACTCATGGGTTCAGCCCAGCTGTGTGCTGCAAAATGTATAACAACTGGCACGTGGGGTGAGGGAGGGTGGGGAGGGTCCTGATTGGCAGCGTTTTCACATTTCTGTGATGTCTGTGGCAATTTCAAGCCAACATCTGGCATCACTGAATGGGGAGCTGAGGAGGAATGTGCAGTAGAACACTATTGTATAGTATTCCCATCACACAGACGCACCAGAGTCCAATAACCTAAAGAGCACAGACAAAGGTAAGAAGGACTAAAATTTTAAGAAGTGAGGAGGATTTGAATATTATCATTGTTTTCAATATAATTTATGGCCGGGCACGGTGGCTCACGCCTGTAATCCTAGCACTCTGGGAGGCTGAGGCAGGTGGATCATTTGAGCTCAGGAGTTCGAGACCAGCCTGAGCAAGAGCGAGACCCCATCTCTTCTAAAAATAGAAAGAAATTATTTGGCCAACTAAAAATATATATAGAAAAAATCAGCTGGGCATGGTGGTGCATGCCTGTAGTCCCAGCTACTTGGGAGGCTGGGGCAGTAGGATTGCTTAAGCCCAGGAGTTTGAGGCTGCTGTGAGCTAGGCTGACGCCACAGCACTCACTGTAGCTCGGGAAACAGAGCAAGACTCTGTCTCAAAAATATATATATATATATATAATTTATTTGTCAGTTTCTATAAGTTAATCTTTTATTATACCCATATTCGACAACCGGCTCATAAAGTCCCTGAAACATTACCGGTGGCCCTCACAGGCCGGCACAAGTCAGCCCCCAGCACACCACTGCATGAGCCATAGTTACGTGAAGGTTCTCAAGTGAAAGCTGGAAATTGCTCTATCCCTTTACTCACACAACTCCCAGTGACGTCACCCGTCCTTCCCTGAGTTATCACAGACAGACAAAGCTATATCGGCACCAAACAGAAGGTTTCCCCACCTTTAAATAGGGCTTTCGTTTCAGGCTTTAGGAACCCTCACAGTGGAGAAGGAACCGTCTCCACAGCGCGGTGCAGGGTGTGTGAGCAGCATCTGCTGCCAGGCCATGGGCAGGCTGTGAAGCCAGCAAGCTTAGCTGCAGATGCCCTGATCCTCGAGACCTTTCTCTGCAGTTTCTGCAAAAGACTCAGAGGAACCTTATTGCTCGGGGTCTTTATGTGGACTCACTGACTACGGGACTTTGGACATTGACTGACAACGACCCTGAACCCTCCCCCAGAGAAATGAGACGTGACTCTGTCAGACCCCAGTGAGTTCTACTCTTTAGACCCACAGAAGCTCCAGTGTGAATCAATCCCTGCTCCTCTACTCTGTGAAACTGTTAATAAATCCTCTCTTCCCCACCATCCCACCCCTCTTGTGTTATGTAATAATAATCATAATTAAAATCAAATTATAGGCAATAAATATACTGAGGATCCTGATACTTCCAGCTGAAAAAAAAATTGTTTACACAAATCCCCTTGGAAGTTGCTTCAGGATGACCTATGGAGGTTGGAGCAGTGAGGGGAACAGATAAATAAGACTGGTCACGAGTGCATGACAGTTGAAGCTGTGTGACAGGTATGTGAGGATACTCTCTACTTTGGTGTATGTTGAAAACTTTCCAAACTCAGCAAATTGGTGGATGGGGGTGGAAATCCCTTCATGGAAATCCAGATGATCGATGCCCTCTTTAAATTGGCTTCAGGGATGGTAGAGAAGACATCTTTTTAACACCTGTGTTCACTAATTCAGCAATTACTGATTACATCGGCCTCCAGGACCCAGGGCTGGCTTTCTGAGCAGTCACACGTGGCCTACACTCAAAAGGGCCTTGGTTTAATGCTCTGCTGTCAATCTGTCTGAAGTTTTAAATAAAGATCCCACAAACCATGTGTCCAGTCCTGACTAGACCACATTTTTCAGTCTCCTTCAAAGTATCACCATCTGCTATTGCAAAGCTTTGACCTCTGAAACCAGGTGAGGAAACTCCCTTGCAGGAAAGGCTGGGGCATCCGTAAGGCCAGGTTGCTGGCTCCAAGCAGATAGTTCTTTCCATTCTTACACTCTGTCCTGCTTGATGAAGACATTCACAAAGCAGTTTCTTTCTCATCTTATTTTTAGTGTGTATGATGATAAGAATGACAAACTACAATACTTGGCCCTGGAGCTTAGGCATCATCTGCGTTTGCAGTCAGGACACTGGGACCTGACAGTGACACCCTGAGGTACATTCACAATAATGCAACTTCTGAACAACTGGCATATAGTTCTGGTCACTGAGACAGTCTTCATCATGGACCCCTTGACTGGGTTTCCGTAAGAGGAATCACAGAATTGATTCTATCAAATACTTTGTGGATCTGCTGCTTTGGAAGAAATTGGGGAGTGAGCAAAACACCCCATTGAATTCTGAGTTCCTGACATGCTAACAGTGTTTATGTCTCAGAAATGTTTCCCAGATGTGGAAGGCCTGGTGGGAGGGGGAGGCAGGTGGCAATGAGTGCCACCACGTATATAGTGTTGCAACTTGTCTGTGAGCATCTTCTGAAATGTCCCTTCTGCTTTCTGATGACTTCTGCCATTCCAGGGTGAACTTGGGGCACAGGAACTAATAGTGGAACCTCGTGATCTCTCTGCAACTTCTTCTGTGAAGTTGTTGCTCCTCCATTTTGTGGTGTCTGTGTTCTTGGATGTCACCACTGATTCTTTACTCTCTTAGCATCAGTTCAGCTCTTATGCCTGCCTGGATTTGGCTTCCTAGAGGTCAGTTACAATCACGTTACTCTCCTGCTCTGCCTCATTAAGTCCCAGATCTTCAGCTTGGCATTCAAGATCCCCCCGCAAATTTCTCTCACCTTATACTCAGTGCTCCCAGCCTTCACTGCAGCAGCACCTCCAGCCCCAACTTGTGACAACCAAAATTATCTGCAGACATTGCCAAATGTCTCCTAGAGGGAAAATCACATCCCTTGGGAACCACTGTCATGGTCCCATCTGAAAAGACCATTTCAGAGAAATGTTTCCTGATGGTCTTTTCTCCTGTCCTTGCTCCTAATACTCCCTGTTTTCATTGTAATCTCCCTCACAACACTGAATCACATTCAGGATATTATCATTATTTTTAAACAGGTATCTCCTTTTGTTCCTTCTTACAATGTCTTTCTGTCCTTAGGAGACAGGGTGCAATTGTAGAAGAAATCAATGCAAGAATATGCCTTAGGCTCTGAAGTCAGCTGACCGCATTAGGGTTTCAGAGTTATCACCTGTTTATGATATGATCCTAGAGATGATGTTTAACTTCTCTTATCCTTTCATCACTTGTTAGAAGGGGATAAGATGTTAAAGTGATGACGAACAAATCAGGGCATCATTTTTTCCACAGTTCTCCACTTGGCAGAGGTTGGTGCCTGAGAAGAGTTTGAGCAGCTGAGGCCCCCCTATGCTGTGGAAAGATGTCATTCATCCCTGTGCCTCTGAGAGCAGAGCATGCGAGGGACGAGCATGTGTGTGCCCAGGTCAGGTGGGGAGCAGTAGGCAGAGGTCTGCAGGTGGGAGCTGGCCTCGGGGCCCTGAGAAGAATGTCCTGCAAGCTCATAGACTCCTCCTCCTTCCTGGTCATTTTCCCTGGAGCTGTGACCATGGAATGTGTCCAATATACACCATTACCAGTCACGAGAAATGATAGAGTCATGAGAATTATGGGATGTTAAGTCAAGATAAACTGGATTAACAACATATACAATTTCTCAGAATCTCTTCTTCTCTGTAAAACAGGGATAATATGTGCCTGGCAGCATTGCTGTAAAAGAAAAGCAATAATTAGACATTCATTATAATATCAGCAAAACTGAAACCCTGAAGGGATGGAGAACCTGAATACTCAGTGAGCAGAAAATATTCACAAGACATATATTTGACAAAGGCTTTGTACCCAGAATATATAAAGATTTTTCACAACTGAATAAATCCGATTAAAAATGGGAAAAAGATTTAAGCAGATGTTTAACCAAATAAGAGATTTTGTAGGCAAGAAAGTACATGAAAACCTGCTCAACATCATTAGTCATTAGGAAAATGCAAACTGAAACCACTGAAATCACTGAGAAGCCATTGAACACCAATCAGAATGACTAAATTAAAGAACAATTAAATAATAACAATGCCAAGTGCTGACATGGGTATGGAGCATAGCTCTCATCCATTGCCAATGAGAATGTAACATGCATGATACAGCCACATTGGAAAGGAGTTTGGCAGCTATTTACAAAGTTAAATCATACATGTACTATAACACATTTCTAAACATTTGGCCAAGAGTATTGGAAACATGTATTCACACAAAAACTATACAGAAATGCTTACAGCCGTTCTTTGTACATAATTACCAAAAACTGGAAAGAACCCAAAGGTCCATCAAGTGGCAAATGCACAATTTCAGTTCTAGTCACACAGTAGAATACTATTCAGCAATAGGAATAGACATTGTATGCAACAG
>CM052438.1:100566357-100582710 GCA_028533085.1 Varecia variegata | reverse complement strand
TTTATAGCAGCACAATTCACAATTGCTAAGATGTGGAAACAACCCAAATGCCCATCAATCCATGAATGGATTAGTAAAATGTGGTATTTGTATACCATGGAGTATTACTAAGCTATAAGAAATAATGCTGATACGACACCTCTTTGGTTCTCCTGGATAGAGTTGGAACCCATTCTATTAAGTGAAGCATCCCAAGAATGGAAAAATAAGCACCACATGTACTCACCAGAAAATTGGTTTCCCTGATCATCACCTAAGTGCACATTTGGGAGAGAGATTGTATGTCAGTTTGAGTGTTTCTCGTCTGCGCAAGTTTCCTCTGTGTGTTCACTACTTCATCCCCAGAGTCTGGCATATACTAGACATTCAGTAAAAATCTGAGGGGACGACTAAGCAGTGATTTCTTCTGCACTGGGAACTAGCTATGTTGAGTGAAGGGAGGGAGGAGAAGGGGAATGTGTAGGGAGGTCAGTGCTCATCTGTGCCTCTAAGAAGTCGATAGACAATGCCTGTGACTGAGGAATCAGAAACAGTGCAAACCCTGACTGTTACATGGAGGGGAATCCCAGGAGAAGGAGCTGAGAGTGGTGGGGAGAGTGGGTGTGGGTGTTGGGTATAGGGTGGGATTTGGAACAGGATGGTTGATCTTCTCAATGAGCACTCTATGCCCATGGAGATGTTCCCTGATCCCCTGATGCTCTGACAGATCTGGACAAGCTTCATAGAGGCGCTCCCATCTTATTTGCCTCTTGTAGTATATTCAACAGGAATCCCTTCCTGACCTCTCCAGGCCATGGCCCCTGGGGCCATTCTACATTCACAATCATTTCCTGGAAGTCCATCCATGAAGCCTGGATTGCCACCAGGAGGCCTCTCAAGTTTGTGCTAACTTGGAGCCAGACCAAGCAGAGAGGAAGGAAAGAATTGAAAGTGCCTCAGTTGTTTCTCACGTTCATCCCTCCATGTGTTCTTGTCCCTGTCCCACTGAATTGTGGCTTTTGCTGGCACCTTGTCACAAAGCAAAGGGCAACCAACAGATTTGAGATGAAATTCCTGTTTTAGGTCTGGCTGTATGATCTTGGAACGAGATTCACCTTCTCTAAGCCTCTGTTCCCTCATTTGTAAGGTAAGGATAGTATCAGTGGTGATGTCTTAGGTGTCTGAGGTTAAATGAGGTGATGAAGGTGGACACACTCAGCACAGTGCCTGGCACATGCAGGCATTTATAAAGACTGCTCATTGAGTACTCAGGTTCTCCGTCCCTTCAGGGTTTCAGTTTTGCTGATTGATATAACAATAAATGTCTTATTTTTTTTTTTTTTTGAGACAGAGTCTCGCTTTGTTGCCCGGGTTAGAGTGAGTGCCGTGGCATCAGCCTAGCTCACAGCAACCTCAAACTCCTGGGCTTAAGCGATCCTACTGCCTCAGCCTCCCAGGTAGCTGGGACTACAGGCATGCGCCACCATGCCCGGCTAATTTTTTCTATATATATATTTAGTTGGCCAGATCATTTCTTTCTATTTTTAGTAGAGAAGGGGTCTCGCTATCCACCCGCCTTGGCCTCCCAGAGTGCTAGGATTACAGGCGTGAGCCACCGCGCCCAGCCTTAAATGTCTAATTATTGCTTTTCTTTTACACCAATGGTGCCAGGCACATATTATCCCTATTTTACAGAGAAGAGGAGCTTCTGTGAAATTGCATATGTTGTTGATCCAGTTTATCTTGACTTCACATCCCATAATTCTCATGACTCTATCATCCCCCATGACTGGTAATAATGGGTGTTGGATACATTCCTGGCCCCAGCGAGAATGACTGGGAGGGCGGAGGAGCCTATGAGCTGGGAAGACGTCTTCCTCAGGTGCCCGAGGCCACCTACCAACTGCAGGCCTCTGCCCTCTGCTCCCCACCTGATCTGTGCACACACATGCTCGTCCTCACAGGCTCTGGTCACCAGGTACAACAATGAGTGACATCTTCCCACAACATAGTGGAGCCTCAGCTGTTCAAACTCTTCCCAGGCACCAACCTCTGCTGGGTGGAGAACAGTGCTAAAAGTCATACCCTGATTTCTTTATCTTCGCTTTAACATTTCATCCCATTTTAACAAGTGATAAAAGGATAAGGGAAGTTAAACATCATCTCTAGGATCATATCATAAACAGGTGATAACTCTGAAACCCTAATGCGGTCAGCTGACTTCAGAGCCTAAGGCATATTCTTGCATTGATTTCTTCTACAATTGCACCCTGTCTCCTAAGAACAGAAAGACATTGTAAGAAGGAACAAAAGGAGATACCTATTTAAAAATAATGATAATATCCTGAATGTGATTCAGTGTTGTGAGGGAGATTACAATGAAAACAGGGAGTATTAGGAGCAAGGACAGGAGAAAAGACCATCAGGAAACATTTCTCTGAAATGGTCATTTCAGATGGGACCATGACAGTGGTTCCCAAGGGATGTGATTTTCCCTCTAGGAGACATTTGGCAATGTCTGCAGATAATTTTGGTTGTCACAAGTTGGGGCTGGAGGTGCTGCTGCAGTGAAGGCTGGGAGCACTGAGCATAAGGTGAGAGAAATTTGAGGGGGGGTCTTGAATGCCAAGCTGAAGATCTGGGACTTAATGAGGCAGAGCAGGAGAGTAACATGATTGTAACTGACCTCTAGGAAGCCAAATCCAGGCAGGCATAAGAGCTGAACTGATGCTGAGAGAGTAAAGAATCAGTGGTGACATCCAAGAACACAGACACCACAAAATGGAGGAGCAACAACTTCACAGAAGAAGTTGCAGAGAGATCATGAGCTTCCACTATCAGTTCCTGTGCCCCAAGTTCACCCTGGAATGACAGAAGTCATCAGAAAGCAGAAGGGACATTTCAGAAGATGCTCACAGACAAGTTGCAACACTATATACATGGTGGCACTCATTGCCAACTGCCTTCCCCTCCCACCATGCCTTCTACATCTGGGAAACATTTCTGAGACATAAACACTGTTAGCATGTCAGGAATGCAGAATTCAATGGGGTCTTTTTGCCCACTCCGCAATTTCTTCCAAGGCAGCAGCTCCACAAAGTAATTGGTGGTTCAATATGTGATAGAATCAATTCTGTGAGCAGCACAATTCACAATTGCAAAGATGTGGAAACAACCCAAGTGCCCATCAATACATGAGTCAATTAATAAAATGTGATATATGTATACCATGGAGTACTACTCAGCTACTCAGCTATAAGAAACAATGGTGATATAGCACCTCTTGTATTTTCCGGGATAGAGCTGGAACCCATTCTACTAAGTGAAGTATCCCAAGAATGGAAAAATAAGCACCACATGTACTCCCCATCAAATTGGTTTCACTGATCATCACCTAAGAGCACATTTAGGAATGACATTAATCAGGTGTTGGGCAGATGTGGCGGGGGAGGGGATGGGAGTATACATGCATAATGAGTGCGATGTGCACTGTCTAGGGGATGGACACACTTGAAGCTCTGATTCGGGGCGGGGGGGAGTGGCAGGCAAGGGCAATATATGTAACCTAAACTTTTGTACCCCCATAATATGCTGAAATAAAAAACTAAAAATAAAAAAAAGAATCAATTCTGTGATTTCTCTTAGGGAAACCCAGTCAAGGGACCCATGATGAGGACTGTCTCAGTGACCACAGGTATATGGTAGTTGTGCAGAAGTTGCATTGTTGTGAATGTACCCCAGGGTGTCACTGTCAGGTCCCAGTGTCCTGACTCTGCAAACGCAGATGCTACCCAAGCTCCAGGGCCAAGTATTGTAGTTGGTCATTCTTATCATCATATACACTAAAAATAAGAAGAAAAGGAAACTGCTTTGTGAATGTCTTCATCAAGCAGGACAGAGTGTAAGAATGGAAAGAACTATCTGCTTGGAGCCAGCAGCCTGGCCTTACGGATGCCCCAGCCTTTCCTGCAAGGGAGTTTCCTCGCCTGGTTTCAGAGGTCAAAGCTTTGCAATAGCAGATGGTGATACTTTGAAGGAGACTGAAAAATGTGGTCTGGTCAGGACTGGACACATCGTTTGTGGGATCTTTATTTAAAACTTCAGAGAGACTGACAGCATAGCATTAAACCAAGGGCCCTTTTGAGTGTGGGCCACGTGTGACTGCTCAGAAACCAGCCCTGGATCCTGGAGGCTTATGTAATCAGTGAGCAATTAAGTCAGTAATTGCTGAATTAGTGAACACACGTGTTAAAAAGATGTCTTCTCTACCATCCCTGAAGCCAATTTAAAGAAGGCATCGATCATCTGGATTTCCATGAAGGGATTCCCACCCCCATCCACCAATTTGCTGAGTTTGGAAAGTTTCCAACATACACCAAAGTAGAGAGTACCCTCACATACCTGTCACACAGCTTCAACTGTCATGCACTTGTGACCAGTCTTATTTATCTGTTCCCCTCACTGCTCCAACCTCCATAGGTCATCCTGAAGCAACTTCCAAGGGCATTTGTGTAAACAATTTTTTTCAGCTGGAAGTATCAGGATCCTCAGTATATTTATTGCCTATAATTTGATTTTAATTATGATTATTATTACATAACACAAGAGGGGTGGGATGGTGGGGAATAGAGGATTTATTAACAGTTTCACAGAGTAGAGGAGCAGGGATTGATTTACACTGGAGCTTCTGTGGGTCTCAAGAGTAGAACTCACTGGGGTCTGACAGATTCACTTCTCATTTCTCTGGGGGAGGATTCAGGGTCGTTGTCAGTCAATGTCCAAAGTCCCGTAGTCAGTGAGTCCACATAAAGACCCCGAGCAATAAGGTTCCTCTGAGTCTTTTGCAGAAACTGCAGAGAAAGGCCTCGAGGATCAGGGCGTCTACAGCTAAGCTTACTGGCTTCACAGCCTGCCCATGGCCTGGCAGCAGACGCTGCTCACACACCCTGCACCGCGCTGTGGAGACGGTTCCTCCTCCACTGTCACGGCTCATAAAGCCTGAAACAAAAGCCCTATTCAAAGGTGGGGAAACCTTCTGTTTGGTGCCGATATAGCTTAGTCTGTCTGTGATAACTCAGGGAAGGACGGGTGACGTCACTGGGAGTTGTGTGAGTAAAGGGATAGAGCAATTTCCAGCTTTCACTTGAGAACCTTCACGTAACTATGGCTCATGCAGTGGTGTGCTGGGGGCTGACCTGTGCCGGCCTGTGAGGGCCACCGGTAATGTTTCAGGGACTTTATGAGCCGGTTGTCGAATATGGATATAATAAAAGATTAACTTATAGAAACTGACAAATAAATTATATATATATATATTTTTGAGACAGAGTCTTGCTCTGTTTCCCGAGCTACAGTGAGTGCTGTGGCGTCAGCCTAGCTCACAGCAACCTCAAACTCCTGGGCTTAAGCAATCCTACAGCCTCCCAAGTGGCTGGGACTACAGGCATGCGCCACCATGCCCGGCTGATTTTTTCTATATATATTTTTAGTTGGCCAAATAATTTCTTTCTATTTTTAGAAGAGATGGGGTCTCGCTCTTGCTCAGGCTGGTCTCGAACTCCTGAGCTCAAATGATCCACCTGCCTCAGCCTCCCAGAGTGCTAGGATTACAGGCGTGAGCCACCGTGCCCGGCCATAAATTATATTGAAAACAATGATAATAATCAAATCCTCCTCACTTCTTAAAATTTTAGTCCTTCTTACCTTTGTCTGTGCTCTTTAGGTTATTGGACTCTGGTGCGTCTGTGTGGTGGGAATACTAGACAACAGTGTTCTACTGCACATTCCTCCTCCGCTCCCCATTCAGTGATGCCAGATGTTGGCTTGAAATTGCCATAGACATCACAGAAATGTGAAAACGCTGCCAATCAGGACCCTCCCCACCCTCCCTCACCCCACATGCCAGTTAAACATTTTCCAGCACACAGCTGGGCTGAACCCATGAGTAACCTGGGAATCGTGAATGCAAAATTATCTTTACAACACTGAAATCTTTCTAACTCCTTCAGCACAGGAACTCATATCTAACACAGTATCTGATAAGTGTCCTTAAAACAAATAGGCAGGAATTTGGCTGTGGGGACAGCCAGAGGAGGAGCGATAATGCACACTAATGTCCTGGCCCCATGTGTGCATTTTGTGTCCACGCTGGTGACTGCCAAAGGCTATCAGAGAAGCTTATGTGAGCATCTGCATCCTCTGGAATCCCTGGAGTTCTGCCCCCTTTGTGCCAAGCTGCGGTCCCGCCCTGGATGCTCCCTGAGGCTGGGTGCCCAGGCCTGTGCCTGCCCTGGGTGCGTGCACAGCGCTCCTGCTGTCAGTCCTTGGGACTGTGCCAGGGAGCAGGCTGCCTTCCTGTGATGGAAGGTAGGGAGGAGACGGAGCAAACAGCACACGCTCAGTGTCTCGTGAAGCCACCACAGTCCGTAACTGCGCTGTGTCCTGTCCTAGAACAGCGGGGAGAATTTTAGAGAAGTTTTATGGAGCAACACGGGGCCAGCAGGGAGGATGCCCAGTTCTTTGGCTCCGTGTTCTCAGGAAGGGGAAGATGTGAGGTGGAGATTTCAGGGGCATCAGCAAGGAATCCTGGCCCCGACTGTCGGCCACATGGTGCAGATCTGGGGAGACGCTCTCTGCTGGGATCAGGCCTGAAAGAGGAGCTCGGTCCTTACTGAGTCTCTGGCAGCCACTGGGCTGACTGTGCCCCTGCCTGGGGAGAACTGAGTCACCGCATCCTCCTCACCATCCTCACCATTTGCTTAATCCTTACAGAAATGCGCAGCACTTTTTGGCAAATATAAAGTCTTTCTCTACCATAAGAGGTCCCTTTTAAACCTCCTTCATGGTAGCTGAGCAGGGGTGCACTGCTGTCCAGTGTCTCCTTGTGCTGAGATGTTTTTGTCCAAGCTTTACTTTGTGCAGATTCTACAAAGAAATAATCGGGTTTTATTTTCTCCTTTTTAGTGCATTATATTAGTTATATTAATGTCCTTACGAAAATGATGCATGCTTTCCCCCCTATGATTCTGATGTTGTCTGCTCTGACTCACAACCCCTGCACTACACACAGTGGTTAGTTCCTCAGCAGCCCCAGGCTCAATGAGGCTCGCTTCTGCAGGAATGAGTATGAAGGGGAGCTTGTAATAATCCCTGGCCTTGGGGAGTTGGACCACTGGGACCCCTGGAAGGAGGGTCACTGGGATGATCCAGGGAGTGGAGAGAATAGAATCCCCTCAGGCTGGGCCAAACAGCAGGGCACCCTGCCCTCTCTCCATCCATAGCATAGTAGGATTAGGGCTAAATGAGACTTCTAGGAGAAACATTTGGTAAAAGCTTACTCCTAGATTATGGAAAACTGTTTCTGCTGACACAGGTGCATTATTGTTTGTAATGTGGGGACGGTGCTATGGACCTCCTGTGTCTAAGGGAGTCACAGGTGGCATCTCTGGCAGGAGGGATTTTTTCCTGTGGTTATTGGACACCAATTCAGAAGCTCTTGTGACCTATTAAGATGTGGGTTCTATTGGCAGAGTGAGAGTCCATGGAGTCTGTATACCTGGATTTGAATGTGCCATTAATTCTCTTTGTCACCTTAGCTAGATTGTTTTCTCAGCAATAAAATGTAGACTTTAATAACCACCACATAGGCTGTTGTGTGAGAATCAAATGGCGTATCAGTCAAGTATTTTGCAGTATGCCTGGCACATAGCAAGCTCTCAATCAACGTCATGCTGTTTTTGAGTGGGGTGTGTGACACAGCCTCCTGACATTTCAGAGGTGGGCTGGGGTACGATTCTACCTCTGGGGAGTACATTCGCCATTCAGTGGGTTTCTGGTTCTCAATCTGGGAGAGAAGGTGCAGAAGAGAAGGGGCTACGTTAGTTTTTGAAGTCCCCTGTTGGAGTAAGAGTGGACCCAGATTCTGCGGTGTGCCTAGGGCCACAGAGGAGCGTGAAGGCAAAGGTACCAAACTATTATCCAGATCAGTGTTTGCAAATTCCATTCATCAAGTGCATAAGAACATAATAATTTCTATCTAGTCTGCAATGCAGTCTGCCTGGAAGACTAATCTGCTATCTGGGGTTCAGTGCTTTATGTATCAACAGCCTTGGCCCATATCCATGCCCATGAAATCAGGAGATTTAAATATCTGGACTCACACCTTATTAGGGGATGCAGTCTCCTTAAGTATGGAAGATCAACAGCTCATCTGATTTTCACAGATCTTTGGGTGAGCAAGGCAGTCATGATTTTATTTTCCTAAAGGCTTGGGAAAGTGTGAGAGAAAGACCCCATGAGGGTACGTGGCTTGCTCGGTAGGGCCAGTGGAGGTGAGCAGAGCCAGAACCCAGGTGGGGCCTCCAGGGCTCCTCTCAGGCCAGTGCTCGCTCCGCCTCCTGGGGGAGCACAGCCCTGGCTGGGCTCCCATTGGCCGCTCCTCCCAGCCTGGGGCTATAAATCAGGACTGTCAGGGGCTGGACACCTGTAGCTCTGTCCTGCCTCTGCTGCTGCTCCCTGCTCCTGGAGTCCAAGCGAGATGGGAAAGCACCTGCTGCTGCTGTTGCTGCTGGGCCTGTCCTTGAATCTGGGCTTCCTGCAAGGTGAGCCCCTGGGGGACAGTGGGCATGGGGTGCTGGTGAGCAGACTCACAGATGTGGCTGCAGATTGTTGGTCCATGGGGCAGTGAGGAGTGAGGGCAAGGACTGGACCTTCCCTTAGGGGGAGACGGGCATAGCCTTCACCCTGCCCAGCCCCTCTTATCCCCCTCCTGGCTCCTGCACTTTGGCCCACTCTGCTCCCCTTCCCCATCTTCTCTTTCCTCCCTCCTACATTTTCCTTTGGGCTCCTCTGCCTTCCTGACAGTGCTAATACCCGATCCTCCCAAGTTCCTCAAGCTTTCATGTAGAGAGCCCTAAATTGGGTTGAAAGGGGAATAAGGGGCCGGGCGTGGTGGCTCACGCCTGTAATCCTAGCACTCTGGGAGGCCAAGGCGGGAGGATCGCTCGTGGTCAGGAGTTCGAGACCAGCATGAGCAAGAGCGAGACCCCGTCTCTACTAAAAATAGAAAGAAATGATTCGGACAGCTAAAAATATATATAGAAAAAAAATTAGCCGGGCATGATGGTGCATGCCTGTAGTCCCAGCTACTTGGGAGGCTGAGGCAGGAGGGTTGCTTGAGTCCAGGAGTTTGAGGTTGCTGTGAGCTAGGCTGATGCCACGGCACTCTAGCCCGGGCAACAGAGTGAGACTCTGTCTCAAAAAAAAAAAAAAAAAAAAAGGCGGAATAAAGAAGGTTCTTTGTGGATGATGAAGACAATGAGGGCTGCTACAGGAAGGACAGTGAGGAGTGGTCACTGGCCCTGGATGGTGGGTGGTGGTGGTGGTTGGGACTTGGGGGCTTGTGGGCTAGTGTAGTCCTGAGCATCCATGTGACCTCCCTATACTCACAGCAAAGCCCACCATGGGAGTGCAGAGATCCTGTCCATTCCTGTGTAGACCCCATGCCCAGGTGCCTGCATGCCTTCCTGCAGGTGTAAGCCCAGCCCATGCTCAGCTCCTTCAGCTCTCGGTGGGCGCTGACCCTTCTTCCGGCTGCATCTGGGCTAGAGGGTGAGCACCCTTTCCTGAGCGGTGGCGTGACTGTGTGCCCAGAGAGCCTCATTATGCTTGTTTTGACTTTCCAGCTCTACAATGTCACAGGTGCTCCCAAATCAACGCTTATGGGGGTTGTGAGCGTGATTCAGGTGTCTGCGAGATTTCGGATGGCCAGTGCTATCTAATAAAGGTCTATGGAGGTAGGCTGGGCCTGAGAAATCTCTGGGGTGACCCTTGTCTAAGGTTGGGGGTTGGGGTGGGTGATTGGGTGAGGGGTGGTATAAACCACCCATGGGACCCACATGGGAACCCAGGCCCCAGTGACTAGGGAGCGTGGCTATAGGGTTTAGAGAAAGGCTCCTCAGGAAGCATGGGGATGGGTGCAGCACAGGGGTAAGGAAGCTGTTTTTTGTTTGTCTTTCACTTAAATGAGTGTTGTGGTGTTGTCTGGTTTTGGTCATTGGGCTTTAATTGGCCTAGTGATCTGGAACAAAGGCAGGGATCTTCTGTGTGGGTCCTGAGGGTGACTGGACTTGGGCTCCTAAAACCTCAGTGAGTGGACCTGAGTGTGGTGCACTCTCTGGGAACCAGGGACCAAGTGAGGAGGAGGGTTTGGGGGCTGGGTAGTGTACGTCTCCTCAGCCCTGCCCTCCCTCTCTTGGGTGGGAGGTGGCTTGAACCCTAATGCACAGAGCCCCACAGCTGTCCTAGGAGAGCCCACTAGGGGGCCTTACCTCAGTCCCCTCAATCCCTGCAGGCAGGTACTTATCCCTCCCAGGGAGCCCAAGTCCTCAGTGGATGTGGCATCTTATCTTCATCCTTGATTGATTGCTGATGCATTGATCCGCTGATTCACTCAGCAGTATTTACTGAACACTGTGCAGGCTATGCTGGGCCCCCACCCGTGTGTCTCCAACTTGAGCTTCTGGGGCCTCACTTACCATCTTCTCTGCTTCTCTCCAGGTGGAAACCTTCACTACGCATACAGTGGTTGTAACCCCCGGTGTTCTTACATAAGTCTAATGAATCAAAGTCCTGACATGGAAATCAAATGCTGTGCCTCAGATCTATGCAACAAGTTTTAAGAACAAGACCCAGATTTTGCTTTCATCTGATTAATACTAATTAATACTAATGTATATAATGTTTATTTATTGTTATAAATAATATTAAAAGCAATATCAATGTGTCTTACATATATTTTATGTCTAAGAAAGATTTTTTTATCAGTATAGATTTCAATGTTTATCTCAATAACCTAGAGACATGGTTTCTAGGTTTTCTTTCTAGTCCTGGAACCTCTGTTGCTCAAATCCATAGAGGTATATTTCTGTACATGTGCATGAACCCTTGCCATGGTTTATAAAAGTTCTAGCCATCTCTTAACTCCTCTATTCTGGGCCTAGTGGCACCCTTTCTCCCTCTTTTTGTCCATTCCTTCCTCCCTTCCTTCCCTGTCTCCCTTCCTTCCCACTCTACTCTTTCTCTTTCTCTTTTTTCCTTTCTTCCTTTTTTTCTGTGAGCATTTATTGAGTCCCATTTATGTTCCAGGCACTGTGCTTGGCCCTTGGGAAAATTTAAGTAAGACACAGTCTCTTTCCTCAAGGAACTCAGAGATCAGTGGAAGAGGCTAACAATGAAATAAATAGTTATAATGCAATGTAGTCAGTATTGTAATAGAGTGTTTGAAAGTGCATAGATGGGACACCTGCTTTAAACCAGAGAGTTAAAGGAAGTATTTCTGGAGGATATAGTATTTCACAGGTAAAAAATTACGTAAGAGTTCACCCAATGGCTATGGGAGGGAAGGGAATATGCAAAGGTACAGAGGTGAGGACATGGAGTATTGAAGAAACTGCCAATAGTTTAGACGACTAAAGCTTAGTTCAGGGGCATTGTGGGACATCAAACCAAAGAGGATGAAAATGTGTAATAAAAGATGTTGATTGCCATGTTTAGGAGTTTAAGATTGATTCTGATGGCAATGAGGGGTCACTGATATAGTTGATACAGAGGAGCATTTTTCCAAATGACCACCAGGTAGCAAAGTGAACAATCTATTATATCAGGCAGGGCAGTTATGAGGATGATATGACAATGGTTCTGCACAGTTTTGAGTAAGAAATGATTAGGGCTTGAAATGAAGACAGTGGGCATGGGGTTGGACAGGGAGCACTTTAGTAGGTAGACAATGTAAGAGTCTATATGACTTAGTAGATATGGCTATATATGTTTGGAATCTTTGTGGTGACAGAGTTTTCTCAGATGATCTTCAAGGCATGGGGTAACTAGATTAATGGTGGTAACATCAGTCATGGAGAGAATATAGGCTCCTTTCTTTTTCCTGAAATCTCAGCTTATTTTCACAGCAGGGCAAGCAAGGAGTGTTAGAATGTGAAGGGTTAAAAATTTGTGCCTCAGCAAAGAAAATAATCAACATAGGAAATAGACAACTTACAGAATGGGAAAAAATATTTACAATCTATATATCTGATAAATGGCTAATATCCAGAATATACAAAAAACTCAAACAAATAAGCAAGAAAAAAACCAAATAACTCCATTAAAAAGTGGGTCAAAGAAATGACCAGAAGTTTTCAAAAGAAGATAGCAAATGGCCAACAAAAATATTTAATGGCACTAATCATCAGGGAAATGCAAATTAAAACCACAATGAAATATCACCTTATCCCTGTCAGAATGGCTATTACTAAAAAAATCCAGAAACTATAGATGCTGGCATGGATGCAGACAGAAAGGAACGCTTACACACTGTTGGTGGGACTGCAAATTAGTACAACCTCTATGGAAAAAGTATGGAGATTTCTCAAAGAACTAAATGTAGACCTACAATTTGATCTAGCAATCCCACTACTGGGTATCTACCCAAAGGAAAAGAAGTCATTTTATCAAAAAGACACTTGCACTCAAATATTTATTACAGCACAATTCACAACTGCAAAGATGTGAAGTCTACTCAAGTGCCCATCAATCCATGATGAACAAAATGTGGTATCTGTACACCAAGGAGTACTACTCAGCAATAAAAAGAAATGAATTAATGTCTTTTGAAGGAATATGGATAGAACTGGAGACCATTGTTCTAAGTGAAGTATCTCAAGAATGGAAAAAGAGACACCACATGTATTGTCTAATAATTTGGAACTAATTGATGAGCACACATGGGCACAGAGAGAAGTAAGGTCATTGGAAATCAAGAAGGGCAGAGAGGGGAGGAGAGGAGGGGTGAAAACCTCCCTAAAGGATACAATGAGCACTATTCGGGTGATGGGCACACTAATAGCCCTGGGTTAAGCATTATAAAAGCTATCCATGTAACAAAAACATTTGTATACCTTATTATTTTGAAATTTAAAAAAATCTATGCCTCACAGAGAAAAGAGCTCTGCACAGATAAAACATGATCAATTTGAAAGCAATAGACACCTGGATTCATAAAAGGAGACTGGCAGAATAATTGAACAAAACTTCAGTTCCCAGAGGCCAAAGCTGCCCTGAATGTTGGTGGGCATCAGAGTGGTCTCTGAATGCTTTGAGTGCCCAGAGTCCTGCGGTCCTAGGCAACAAGGCTGCCCCTGTCGGCCTCCCGCTTCCACATTTATAAGATAATTAGACATGGGTGGAAGGATGATGCCATGTGGGCATCTGTGAGAAGGTAGAGCTGGAAAAATTAAACAATAAAAACAACAGGAACAGAAATAACTATAGATTCCATAAACTTAGTACTTGATATAAAAATAAAATGCAATTAATTATAGAGCCAAAAAAGCAGGATCTGGAGCTACAATTGGATGCTCATTGGACTTAGTCCAGGTTACTACCTAGACAGCTGTGGAAATAATTAGACATGAGGAATGTGTTTGAAATGCTGAAAGTCAGTATATTATAGGTTGTCTAATTATGGATTTATTAATTTCTTTTTGTTTCTTTTTCAATCATGGAAACCTTGTTACAACACAGATGCTAAAATTCCCAATTGTACGTTCACATGCTATCAAGGCGGGAGTGTGCACAGAAGAGGGTGAGGGCCTACACAGTAACATTTGCACTTTCCACCTACGTCATCAGAGAAGAACCTCACAAAGCAACCCACAAGCCAGACGAGGGGTAATTACTATCCCCATTTTACAGATGTAACCAGGTGTCTAGTTTTGCTCCTTCATTCTCTCCACCCATGCTGGGGAGCGCAGCATCCAAGAAGCCGCCGACTGTGGAACTGCCTCTCTCTTGTCCCTCCTCTCAGAGGGTCCTCTTCAAATCCTCTCCCTGCCTCTCCCAGCTCCCCGGAGTCTCCCTCCAAACCTCTGCTCTGCACTGGAACTCGGGCTCGGGCTCCTCTCCGTGAGCTGACGCCTTCTCCCAGGAGCCTGCAAGGCATCCACCAGGCTGTGCCCTGTGAGGGAATCTCCTTCCTGAAGCTCAGGGAATTTCATAAGGGAATGAGAGCGTAGGAAGGCTTTTCCTGCATATCCAGGGCTTTCAAGGAGTCAGACTCTTTGCAAGGAGTAGAGTCTCTCTTTAGCATTCCCTTCAGTTCGTTCTCTTCCTGTGTATTTTAATCAACTTCAGTTACCCAAATCATTGAAGTCAGGGTAGCCTGTCGTCCCAGCGTTGAAACACTTGACACGGCCCTGATCTGCATCTCCCTGACCCACTGGGACGCCCTCTCCTAACCTCCTCCAGCCCCGCTGCCTGGCCTTCCTCCCCCTGTCGGCCCCTCCAGGAATCTCAGACTCCACATCCTCCTCCAACAGGGACAAGGGAATCCCCTCAGCTTCCATATGGCTGCTGGGCAGGGCCATCTGGGCACACCACCCCCTGCACCCAATGCCACAGCCTCTCCTGTGCTCCCCACACATGGTGAGGACGACAGAGCCACTGTGGAGCTTGGCCACCAAGCCAGCATGAGACGCCAGAAATGGTGCCCCCTCCTGTGGAGGACCTTTTCAGTGGTTTTGTGGCAGGATTTGATGTGTTCAATCTGTCACATGATATTGCCACACACTGTCATTGGATAGACATTCAGCTAGTAGAAAAGACGTTGTGCTCTGTATAATCATTTTTGGCCAAAGTAACTAATCTGTTTGGTTAAGGTTTGAAAGGGACAGGAATATCCTATGGGACAACATGAGTTCTGTGACCACATATATTTTACCTGGTCTCTTTTATTCCCATGTTGAAGTTAACCAAGAGGCAAGGTGGTAGTTTTTCTCCCTTGTGAATTAATCTGAACTTAAGTTCACTTACTAGCTCCGTTTCCCTGTGACCTGGTAAGAAACATGTTAACAATGTCTTAAGTGACCTTGTTTGTGGCTCTGGTAACCCAGGAAGGAGACACATGAACTTCAGCTCTAGTTATTAATATTTCTTCCTGGGATTCACAAATGCCTCCTGCTTGGTAACTTTCATCCAGACCTGCCCCTTACGAAGACCTCAGAAACTAAGCTCTGCTCCTGGGTTCTCCTGAGAGATGTTGGGTCTTGTGGCAAAAGTGTCACCACTACACCTGAGCTATTATCTGTGAGATCAAAAAAATAATACACTTGTATGTTAGTGACAGACACTGTATAGTCCTCCATGAGGACAACTCTGGAAGCTAAACGCTTGTTCATCATGAAATAAACAGTAGGAGATACTTACCCTACATCTGGTCAGGGGGAGATACTCCAAATGTTATACCTTGATATAATTTCAGGTCGAGAGAATAATTAGTCATCTAAACTGTTCTGCATGTTATGATGCATGAGAATGTGTCTTACCCATAACTTTATAGC
Source organism: Varecia variegata (assembly GCA_028533085.1). Classification (NCBI taxonomy): domain Eukaryota; kingdom Metazoa; phylum Chordata; class Mammalia; order Primates; family Lemuridae; genus Varecia; species Varecia variegata. Next base: position 100,567,342 of record CM052438.1, on the reverse strand, counting down.
TTGCTTCCTGAGACAGAGCATTTTCCTCTAAGTGGTGTTTGAGGCAACAGGAAGTTCTTAAGAGTATTCTTCAATATAAACTACCATTCCTTGAATTTTGGAGGCCTACAGGGTATTCTAGCGTATATTTCTCTAGAAGTCAATTCATTGTATATATTTATGCATGTAGATTCTAGTGAATACATGAGTGAATTTTTGGTGATGTTTCAAAATCCTTGCACAATGGATTAATATAGTATGGAAAAATAAACAGACTAATGTTCCTGCTTCTTGGTGTTTGCTAAAGAAGTTATTACTATTTGATGTTTGTTAATGCAAGAAACTCTTGAAAATCTTCCTCTTTTGTAATAATATCCAACACTGTATCACATGGAGGACACTGTGCTTGCCACACTGCCGCTCATGGGATTCTTGAGAGGTGCAAAGACTTGCACAGGGTGATGTTATCTTGCTTTATTGACTTTGAGGAGAAGATCATATGCAATGCATGTTTTACATACTTTGTTTTTATTGTATGTTTCACTAAATCATATTTCTTTGACTACTCTACTGTTTAATTCAAAATCAAAAGAGTTAAAGATAATGTCAATGGAAATCTAATCAAGGAAATAATAACTGTATATTACTTTGAAATTATAAGTGCTTTACATTGTAGTAATTTCAGAAACATGAACTGCTAAAAATAACTTACAATTTTATACCTTTAGGAGAATAAATCATCGTATAAATGATTTGTGAAACCAAATGGAAGTTTGCACCATCTTCTTTAAGATTGAATGATTGGTTTCGGCCGGGCGCGGTGGCTCACGCCTGTAATCCTAGCACTTGGGAGGCCGAGGCGGGCGGATTGTTTGAGCTCAGGAGTTCGAGACCAGCCTGAGCAAGAGCGAGACCCCGTCTCTACTAAAAATAGAAAGAAATGATCTGGCCAACTAAAAATGTATATAGAAAAAATTAGCCGGGCATGGTGGCGCATGCCTGTAGT
>CM052438.1:100434507-100556092 GCA_028533085.1 Varecia variegata | reverse complement strand
AAACATGAAACAAACAATTATAACAGTGACAAATGCATCTGTTCTATATCTAGCATTCAGTGGTATATGTAACAAAATGGTCCAAGAGGGCTGGGCAGGGAAGAAGAAAGAGATGGGGGCTAGAGGATCTTTCCCACCCAATCCCCCAAGAGTTCTGGCTTTATACCAGATATTCATCTTCTGTATGCATCTTCTCAGCTTGGCTGCCCCCTTGGTAGAAATTACAGCTCAACACACAGCTTTCAACCATCCTTTGTTGATCCCTTTACTCTGCTGATATCTGTTCCAGTTTGCCACCTGTTTCCTGCCAAAACCATGATTGATAAAGGTCCATATGAAAAGACTATTTATAGAAGTGGGCATCGTTAAGAAAAAAAAAAAAAGAAGAAGAAAGAAAGAAAAGGAAAGTTGGGGTATTAGCACAGCAGGAAACCATTATCATCCCTAGGCCTAAGGGGCAGGGGAGGAAAACATGTTACCATAGCCTGGTAGAGAGCTGGAGCCATGGAAGAGAGGACAACCAACAGAAGCTTTGCCATGTAAAGACCTGGTCAGTGCCAACTGTGGCAGGAGGAGAATGGGAAAAATATCTTTCTCTGCATCTCTCTTCTCCCCTCCAGTCAAAGGTTGATTTAGACAGCCAAACACAAAATAACCAGCCAATCACATCTCATTGTCAAGAACAGCTTAAAAAGAGAATAGGTATCTTTTAAACTTTATTACAAAGACTATTATTTTAGTAATACTTTTTTTTTTAAGATAGGGCAGATAGCCCTAACATACCACCTTTGCACATAGAAAATACTCACTAGCCGTCACTAGTGGAATATGTCATGGGTTGCAAAGGGCCAACCTGCCTGAACAGGCTACATGGGGACCTCAGTGCACAACCCATTGTGAGGAAATGTGGTTTGTTTCTGAGGTTCTAGAATTCCCAGAGCTCTGATTCAGCATTAGGAGCTTCTGCTCATAGTTTTCTTCACTGCTCTTGGGGTCCCCACACTAGGGTCCCCTCTTTCTCTAAATCCAGATGAATAAGTTTCTTCTACTGATGAGTCTTCACCTGCTTGGATTTGCCAGAGGTGAGTCTTATCTAAGCTTTGGGTAGATACATAACAGGCCTTTTTTTTTTTTTTTTTTTTTGACACAGAGTCTGACTCTGTTGCCCGGGCTAGAGTGCCGGGGCGTCAGCCTAGCTCACAGCAACCTCAAACTCCCGGGCTCAAGCAATCCTCCTGCCTCAACCTCCCGAGTAGCTGGGACTACAGGCATGCACCACCATGTCCAGCTCATTTTTCTATATGTATTTTTAGATGTCCATATAATTTCTTTCTATTTTTAGTAGAGACGGGGTCTCACTGTTGCTCAGGCTGGTCTCGAACTCCTGAGCTCAAACGATCCGCCCGCCTCGGCCTCCCAGAGTGCTAGGATTACAGGCGTGAGCCACCACGCCCAGCCCATAACAGGCCTTCTTTAAGGTGTTTCAGCCATTGAAGAAGGAAGACCAGTCTCTTAGTCACCCAAACTAATCGGACTCAGAATCAAGAGTAGCTAAACAAATCCAACTCTGAGAGCTCCTAAACCAGTTGATTTCTCCTAACTATGGCTTTACAGTCTGAGGGGCCCACTGGCCTGGTACAGTCTTGTTCCTACTTCTTTTAGCCACTCAACCTTTGTACCTGATACTCTGGGAGATGAGAGGATAGGCCTACTGGTTCTGGAGAAGTCCAAATGGAGGTCTGTCCCTACCAATTCAGCGTAAAGGATCCTTATGTAGTTAATTTACCAAGGAAAGCTAGAAGGAGATGGGAATGTGACTTGCCCAGAAAGCCACCTTGGGAACACGACAGTGATATAGGCCAGGGCCCTTACAAGCCTCTCCTTTACGGCTGTGTTCTATCCATCCAGTTGTCTGTATCTCCTCTTTCAGGATCCCCCATTCATGGTGGGCGGTGTTCCCTCCTGCCTCCTACAGAAGAGAGAGGCCAGGAGGTCTGAGCTGTTAGTGAAATGACAATGTATTTTCTTTAATGTCAGCTGTCAGAGATTTTACTTTTTCCTTTGTTGGACTTTGAAAAGTTGACTCTTTTGAGATGTAGATACATAGCCACCAGATGGTAGTCTGTGCCAGGCACATGGTGAAGCAATGAGTCATAAACTGTAAGAATGACTAAAATTTAGTGTGCTTTTTCAAGCTTCCCTTCTATATCAGAAATATCTCTTTAATAAAACTTCTGTTAACTACTAAAGAATCAATCAAGTAGATACTATTTATGTAATAAGTATTTAAAATAAAAACCTCTTAAAAGCCTTACTAAATCTTACCTTTCCTTTATCAACATATTCTAACCCTAGTCTTACAGAAAGTCATTGATTATAAGTACTGCAATGCTCCCAGAATATTTGTCTATTGCAGGATTCTTCAAGAACTTGAGTACTCTGGGGCTGTAGACTGCCTAAGCCTCAAAGATCCTGTAATTCCTCTCAGCTTTTGGCTAGGATTAATAGCTTGGTTATTGTAATCTATTTACTTGTCTTCCTCTAGGAAGCTCCATCTAATCAAATTTTCTGTTCGGTGCTTCCATTCAATTAAAATGAAAGTTATACTTAAGAATATTTGTCTGGCAGTCATTAGTTAGGTGGATTAAAGGTAAAAGAGATTGGCCAGAAGAGAACAACCATTTAAGAATTTGGTAATTCTCAGTGTAAAGTAGAGAAAACTAATTGGGTACCTAAGGAATGATGCACGTCACTATTTTATTAAAACTCATGACAACTCCACGAAGTGAGTGTAAATGGTACATTGCAAGGAGTCTCAATTCAGAGACATAAGATAGGCCAAGAATTTTTTATATTTATAGCAACTTTGCTTTCTAAGTCCCCAACCACATGGATTGGGGATTGCGTGTGAGAAAAAAACTTAACCTTACCAAATAAAGGTGCCTTCATCCCTTCTGATAATTTCTGTGAGCTCATTAGGTATCTGTCATCATCTACTTTAAAGTTGATCCTGTTTAAAGGTTTAAATCTTCCACCTCTAACTTAGGCTAGAATTACTCAGGTATTGAAAACTACTTGCTTTCTCTCTCTCTCTCTCTCTCTTCTATCTCCATTCTTTTTGCCTTTCACCCATAGAGGAATGGGAGGGAGAGCTGGTGGTGGACTTCTAATTACACCAGTGACAGTACATTGATTTGCTGAGGCTGACTTCATCAAGGAGACACATTCATTTCCCTTCAGGCACTTTTGGTTCATGAGTGAGTGGGTACCCCTGTGCAGTTCTTAATACAGTGGATCTTAAAATTCTTCCCTTCAATCCCAGAGGTGGTCTCTTAGGGTACTTAGTTGACTTCCCCCAATAGCTGCACCATCTTCAGGTGCCTGATCTAGGCCCACAGAAAACCTAGGAGTCTCACAACATTAGCCTCACTCCATAGGAAAGTAGTCTTTGACCCCATTTTCTCTCTCACCTTTACTATCTCTCTTCTGTTCCTTCTCCATTCCAGGAACATCAGGTTACCCTGATGAACCTCCTGGCTCTATGGATCATCACGCTTCAGTTCAACAACTTTCAGGTGAGTACTTTTCATTTGCAAACCCTTCAAATGCTGAGGCTTTATATGAGACTTCTTCAAGAGCGAATACTTTAAGTGAGCATGGTTCAAATGGGCGTGCTGCGGCCGAGCACACTTCTGGAGAACATGCTGCCGGTGAACATGCTGCCGGTGAACATGCTGCCAGTGAACACACTTCGGGTGAGCACGCTGCCAGTGACCAGCCTTCGGGTGAGCACGCTACAGGTGACCAGCCTTCGGGTGAGCACGCTGCAGGTGAACAGGCTTCGGGTGAGCACGCTGCAGCTGAACAGCCTTCCGGTGAGCACGCTGCTGGTGACCAGCCTTCGGGTGAGCACGCTGCAGGTGAACAGGCTTCGGGTGAGCACGCTGCGGCTGAACAGCCTTCCGGTGAGCACGCTGCGGCTGAACAGGCTTCGGGCGAGCACGCTGAGGCTGAACAGGCTTCGGGCGAGCACGCTGCGGCTGAACAGCCTTCCGCTGAGCACACTGAGGCTGAACAGGCTTCGGGCGAGCATGCTGCGGCTGAACCGGCTTCCGGCGAGCACGCTGAGGCTGAACAGCCTTCGGGTGAGCACGCTGCAGGTGAACAGGCTGCAGGTGAACAGGCTTCGGGTGAGCACGCTGCAACTGAAGAGCCTGCAGGGGAACTGCCTTCAGGTGCACCATTTTCAAGCACATCTTCAGGTGAGCAACATTTGGATGGGTACCAATCCTTGACTTCAGGTGGGAAGTAAGGAATACATCAAGATAACCAAATTTTAGGGAAGGAGTGTATAAGACACAATCACTAACACTTCACAAACAGCTCTTCCAAAGACTCTCCAGGTCTCTTCACCATAATACCAAGAGGCATGATGCAGCTTTTGTGGGAGCCTGAAGGCTAAACAATTTGGAGGACCCCCTTTAAGAAAAATAACAAATACAAATGCCTCCATTTGTGGAGGAGCTCCACAAAAGCTCCTCCAATTCCACTCTCCATAAGGAATTATGAATACAAATACCCAGATTCCCTGGAAGAGGCTCATGGAAGTGAATTCTGAAGACTAACCTACATTAGCTTTATGCTAAACCTGCCTCTTAACAAATTATGTTAGAATGCTATAATTTTGCAAATCTTGTAAAGAGATGTCTAGCACTGCAGCTAGTGGTTTTTTATTTTTGTTTGTTGAACACAGAATGCAAACCTTTTGTCTGCTAGATCCAGAAATAAGTTCCCAGGACAACTGCAATTTTATGGCTCTTACTTAAAAGGGGTTGTTCAGGGAAGAAAACAAGACCCAAAGTTTGATGACTCAAGTTATTACCAGACATAAATACTTCATATTTTACCCCACTGCATAAGTATTATTCTTCTAAATTTTCAGATGAGAGAAGTGAAGCTAATGTAATAATGTCCAATGTCACATGGCAAGCCTTGGATTCAAACTTAGGTCTGTTCAAAGCCCAAACTCTTTCCACTTCTTTGTGCTTCCTGAACTAGGGGGGTTAGCAGTAGAGATACTAAAAGAGGCAATATGGAAGCATTTCTAAAAGAGTATCATTAGTGACCTTCAATATGGTCAATCTGAAAATGGACAATGATGCAGATTCTTTACAGGGTTTGAATGTTGGAGCAATCTAACATAGCTTATTAATCAAATATGACTCCAAGTGCTTGTGCCTTGTGGGTGAGTACAAATGGGAGCCAATCACGTACTTTGCTCTTATTGCATCAGACACAACAGAAGGGCATCTAATTACAAATGCCCATGAAGCCAATGGAAATACAGACTGAAATAAAAGCATCAGAGTGATAAATTTGGGATTCATCAGCAATGAGGGTGGTCATAGATGAAGCATAAGAATGAAGGAATTTCCTCTGGAACATCTCTATCAGACACAGGGCCCTCCGATCCCCAAGAAGAACTCAGAAATGAATGTGCTACATCCAGGCTACTTATTGCCCATCATCCCTCCCCAGATGTGTGATTCAAGGTTATACAACTGGTCCATAAGGAAATTTCATCAAGCTTATGTTAAATTTTCAGGCCTAATATTAAGTTGCCATGTATGCGCTTATATGAATGATCAAGGAAAATGTCTTCGTGGAGAGGGAATCTGCACCACTCAGAATGCCCAGCAGTGCATGTTAAAGAAGATCTTTGAAGGTAGGCGGGGACTGCATGAGGCAATCTTTACCAGAGAATACATCAACCACCTTAAGTACTGATGGGGGCAGGGGCCTAGAGAGGGATCAAGGAACTGGAAAATTCAGAACCTTATGCTTTCCAGGAGTAAGAGTAGAATCCCAGGTACTAATGAAGAGACAAAGGCCCTTTTCTGCAGTCCCAAGACTTCTTAAAAAGAGGCAGGGAGACTGGTAAGCTCAGGACTGTGTCTGTTTTGTTCATGGTTATATATTCCTGGGACCTAGCACAATGTCCAGCATATGGCAGGCATTTAGTAAACATTAAATAAACTAATAAATAATGGTCTACAAGTTTATGTTTATAGGTTGCCAGACCTGTCTGACTATATTCCCACACCTTCCTACCCTTACTCTCACTCCTCATCCCTAAAGTAAGGGATCTTGGTTGCTTCCATTCCATGAACCACATTCCCTTTGTGATCTGTTTGGTCCCTCACTAGATATGCCATTTTCCCCACATTTCTACACATGTGCATTCATCCATCACTCAATAAACATTAATGACACATACTATGAGCCCTTACAGAAAGATGAACCAAATATGAACTATGTATAAAGAGATTATGGTCTCATCAAAGAAATAGTATCACAAAGGAGAAAATGATAAGTAAAGAAAGGCACACATAAAGTACAGGGAGTTCAGGTCAAGGAAAGATTAGAGGTACAGGAAAGCTTGGGATGGAGGTGGTATTCAGAAAACGCTTTGGGGGAACATTTAAGATTTGGGCCAGTAGCTCTCAATTTTGTTTGCACATTAGAGTCACCTGAGCAGCTTTAAAAAATCCTAATGCTCAGGCTGCACCAATGCAATTAAATTAGAATCTTTGGGGATGGAATCCGGGCATCAATACATATTTTTTAAAGCTCCTAGACAATTCCAACATGCAGTTGAGATTAAAGAGAAATACTGATTTAGTCATACAGCAATGGTTGATGAAGGATATTCCAGAAACAGGGAGTTATGGAAGCAAAAGTCAGAAAAGTACAGGACATAAACAGGAAACATACCAGAATCTTTTCGGGGTGGCAAGGAGGGAAGTAGAACAAGATAAATTTGGAGGCCGGGCGTGGTGCTCACGCCTGTAATCCTAGCACTCTGGGAGGCCAAGGCGGGTGGATCACTCGAGGTCAGGAGTTCGAGACCAGCCTGAGCAAGAGCGAGACCCTGTCTCTACTAAAAATAGAAAGAAATTATCTGGCCAACTAAAAATATAGATAGAAAAAATTAGCTGGGCATGGTGGCGCATACCTGTAGTCCCAGCTACTCAGGAGGCTGAGGCAGTAGGATCGCTTAAGCCCAGGAGTTTGAGGTTGCTGTGAGCTAGGCTGATGCCACGGCACTCACTCTAGCCCGGGCAACAGAGCGAGACTCTGTCTCAAAAAAAAAAAAAAAAAAGATAAATTTGGAAAGGCATACCCAAAAAAGAAAGAAAGAAAAAAAAAGAAAGAAAGAAAAGCTGCCTGCAGCCAAATCATATAATACAAGACCTTGATACCAGTTTGAGTTTGCATTTAGAATTTTTGAGCAACTTGATAAGGTTAATGCTAATAATAGTTCTTCTTTATTTACCACCCCCCATATATATCAGTCATAATATACACTTTAAAATATGCTTTTTCATTTAATCCTCACAAAAATAGGATTCTTTTTTCCAGGCTTCCTGCACGAGCAGGATTTTCTTTTTTTTTCTGTTAACAGCAAGGGAACTGAAATTTAGAAAAGTGAAGTGGCTTGCCTAAAGACATATTACTTATTAGGAAAGGGCAGAGCCAGTATTCCATCCAGGTTGGTCAAATCTCTTAAGATAGATCACTCTGGAAGTAGGTTAGAGTGGACACAAGAGAACCTGCTAAAGGGCTATTGCAATATTTTAATCAAAACGTAATGGGAACTTAATAACAGGGTAATGGATGAGAAAAAGACTTTTAATCTCTCTCCCATGTTTTTTCACTCATTCTGTATCCCTGCTTACATCCTACACTTAACTCCGGCTATACAAGGCACCATTTCCTAAACAAAGTTTCATGTTTTCATGCTTTTTTTCCAGCTATGCTTCAGCCTGAAATGATCCTCCTTCCCCTCTGCACTTAACCAAATTCTACCAATTCTTTATAGCTTAGTTCAGTATAACTTCCTTCCTCAGATCTTCCTTGATTCTATGCCCCCACAATCGAAATATCAAAATTAATCACTTATTTATTGTTTACACAGCATATAACATGGCATTTCCATCTCATCTCATGTTAATAATAATCTCAGTTCCTGACATCAAAGACCTTGATGTTATTAATCTTTGTATTATCCAGTGTCTAGCATTGTTCCCTTACACACAGTAAGGGTCCCTTGAATGTCTGATGAATGGAAATGGAGTGACAGAAAAAAACATACATTACATGAGTAGAATCGACAGACCTTCACAACAAATAGAACGGAAAGGGCAAAAGGAGGAATCAGAGATAAAAGAGGTTTTGAGGAGGTGGTACAGAAAATATGTAAGGGAAACTCAGGCAAACAAGCAGGTTTGGGGAGGAAGGTGATGAATTTCATTTGGGGCATAGTAAGTTTTAGATGTCCTTAGCATACCTGCATGGAGATGACAATCAGTTAGTTGGAAATGTGAGAATTCAACTTGGGAGAGCAGACATAATTGGGCCAGAGTAGACAAGCAATAGACAAGACCTTGTCAGGAGAAAAAGAGTATCAAAAAAGAGAGTGTAGTCAACAATATCACGTGCATGCAAAGAAGTCAAAGAATCCTGAGAAAAGGCTGCAGAATTTGATAAGTAGACCTCTATAACCTGTAAGAGGGAAGTTTCAGCACAGTAGGGTCATAATTCAGAGTGCCAGGGACCAAGATGTGAATGGGAAGGAAGTTAAGGTGATGAGGATAGCCAGATCTCTGGAAAGGAAGGGACAGAATAGCAATGGTCAAGAGAAAGTTTTTTTTAGTTTGGGAGAACTTGAGCATGTTTGTAAACCAAAAATGGAGCCAGTAGAGAGGAAGAGATTGAAGATAGGAGAGTAGTGGGCAACTGATGGGGGCCAAGGTCCCAGAGGAGGCACACAGAAGAGAAGGGGTGGAGAAAGGATATACAGTGGAGGTCTTGGCCATCCCTGCCTGGGGACATTGCAGACCATAGATAAAAGCTAAGGCTGGAGTAGGAAGCTTTCTGCTTATACAGTTTGTCTCTGCTCCTTTCAGGTGGAAAACTCCAATTCATGGTTCAGGGGTGTGAGAACATGTGCCCATCTATGAACCTCTTCTCCCATGGAACCAGGATGCAAATTATATGCTGCCGGAATCAAGCTTTCTGCAACAAGATTTAGAAGCCTATGTCCTTGCTTCTTGTTCTGACTTAGGCAGCAAAAAGGCTCCATCACCCTACATGGCTCAATTTATATTTAGTTTCTTCTTCAGTCAACAACTAATCACATCTGCCTTAGCATCAGACAGGATATTCAAACATCTTATCTTTTCTCTCCTATTCATGCCCTACTATCCATTCTTCTCTGTCCTCTGTCTTCCCTGCTTCAACTCCATTTCTCAAAATCCCTGATTTTTTTTTTTCCCAATAAATTCCACATGGTCAAAGAACATAGGCTCCATATAGACTTCTTTTCCCATCAGTTCAGTTGCAGCAGGGTCAGCCTGAGCTTTTTCCTACCCCCCACACTAAAGTGAATGCATTTTACAACTATTCCATATTTATGAAAGTGAAGGGGTCTCTCAGGGTAGAAACAAAAAAGGAATGTAAAGTAAGTATTAATCTTTTAGAGGGCTTAAACAATACTGCAGGTACTTCTCTTTGACCCCCCACCTTTCCATCCCTATTTTCCCCACACCCTTCCATTTATTACAAGTATATAAAACTCAACCCTTCTTTGGCTCTTGACAGTTTTCAGTAGTCCACTATTAACATAATAAAATGATTCCTTATTTATTTGTTGTATAAATATGCAGCTGATAATGCTTAAATCATCTTTCCACACAATGTTAATGGATCATCTACTCAGCATAGAGGGGCAAGTGGAAATACTAAACAGTCCCTCATATTAGTGTTATATTCTTTAAGGTGTTTTGACATACCCTCAGAAAAGCACCCAGAGTGTAGATAGGAAAGATAACATCATCTTTATTTTATAAATAAGGAAATATGACATAGAGGTGGTTCATTTATTCATACTCTATGTTGTTCCAATTTACCAAGGTTACAAAGCTAGTGAGAGTGAGGGCCAGATTCTAAAACCAAATCTGCATGATCTCAATCTAAGCTGTTTCCACCACATTATGAATGTTAACCAGAATGGTTCTTTCAAGACCAAAATCAATCCTCTTCTCTTACACAAGCCCATCTCCTTTCAGCCACTGCTTCCACATAGCTCTGTTTAAGGGCTCCTGAGATCAGCTGGGTGGTCTTACCAATGTATTTTGCAAAGCAAAAACCTTTAATTTTGATTAAGTCCAATTTATCTTTTTTTTTCTTTTATGGATAGAGCTTTTGGTATCATGCCTAAGAACTCTTAGAACAGTATACCAAGAAACAAAGACATTTTTTCTGTATGTAAAATTAAAAATTTTAATACATACGCATTATGGCCTCTCCCCCCAAAACATATTGGTAACAGGCTTTCCACTAGCAATAACTGTAGGCTGGAAGGAAATGGAAGATATTCAAATTTCTGAGTGAAAATTATTTTGAACATATAATCCTATTTGTAGACAAAATAGTATTCCAAAATAAAGCCCAAAAACCTAGAACTAAAAACCCCAAGTGAATTCTCAACTTGAGATACAGTTTACATGGGAGCGGGGAGAGAAATGAAAGCTTGCCAACATTGCTGACACTTATTTTGAGGTGGGGTATAAATACCTGTCAGCTGTAAGTGTTGAGGAAAAAATACAAGTTCAAATATGTTGTTCAAACTGAAGGGTAGCGGAGTTCTGGCTTCTATTTTTGGTGGAGTAGTTTGGTTGAACTACTTCTCAATCCATGCATCACAAGATGGCAAAAAGTCACAGTCTTACTGGTTTGAGGTTTCAGAGAACATAGACTGCAGCTGGCAGAGCAGCTGTAAAATTAGGAGTAAATCCCGGAAAGAAGAGAGCCACAGAGGACAAAACATCCAAATTTGAGGATAAACTCTGACCAAATTCTTGGCTGACCACTGACTCCAGAAGGCTTGACAACAATAGCATCTAAAAGAGGAAAGAACTGAGCAGAGATTTTTGCGGTGAATCTCTACAATTCACCATTTACTATGTCTACTATGTATTAAAAAATTATTAGACATAGAAGAAGCAAGGAATTGTGACCCCTAGCCAAGGGAAAAAAATGCAGTCAATAGACCTTCACTACAAAATGAACCAAATATTGGAATTGATGAATAAAGGCAACAAGCAGCTATTAGAGATATATACAAGAACATAAAGGAAAACAGTGCCAAATGAATAAACAGACAACAGATCTTAACATAGATAATTCAAAGAACAAATGACCAGGCATGGTGGCTCATGCCTATAATCCTAGCACTTTGGGAGGCCAAGGTGAGAGGATCACTTGAGGCCAGGAGTTTGAGACCAGCCTGGGCAACACAGTGAGACCCCATCTCTACAAAACAAAAAAAATTAGCCGGGCATGATGGTCCATGTCTGTAGTCCTAGCTACTCAGGAGGCTCAGGAGGTAGGATCACTTGGGCCCAGGAGTTAAAGGTTGCAGTGAGCTATGATCACACCATTGCACGCCAGGCTGAGCAACAGAGTAAGACCTTATCTCAAAAAAAACCCCAAACAAACAAACAAAAAAAACCCAAAAAACCACCACCACCAAACGAACAAATGGAAATTTTAGAACTGAGAATTACAAAAAGTACAATAATTGAAAATAAAATCACTACATGGTTTTAACAGCACATTGCATATCACATAATAATCACCAAATCTGAAGACAGATCAGTAGTAATTATCCAATCTGAAGAACAGAGGAAAGGGATTAGAGAAAATAAATATCAAACAATTTATAAGTAATTGGAGTCCCAGAAGAATAGGGGAGAGATAATGAGTCAGAAAAGCATTTAAATAAATAGACAAAATTTCCCAAATTGAGTGAAAAACAAACTCATAGACCTAAGAAGCTCAGTAAATTCAAGGCAGGACAAATACAAACACCTAGGCAAATTACTGAAATTCAAAGATAAAGAGAAAAATTCAAAACCAGTCCAAAGAAAAGATGCATATAGGGGAAAAATGATACAAATTTTGGCCAAATTCTCATCTCAAACAACAGAGAACAGAAAACAAGAGAATGACTCCTCTAAAGTAATGAAAGAAAAAAAACCTGTCAGCCATGTTACCTCCAAGACAGTTACCCTTCAAAAATGAAGGTAACAAAGACATTTTCATATAAACAAAGACTAAGATAATTCACAATCAACAGACCTTTACTACAAGAAAAGCTAAAGGAACTTCGGGCAAAGGGGAAATGATGCTAGATAGAAATTCTGATCTATAGGAAGAAATGAACAGCCACCAGATATGGTAAATATAAGACATGTATGCTATGTCTTTTCTTAATTTTAAAAGCCATGTCTGCTTAAAGCAAAAATTATTTTTAATATGAGTAGATATATGTGACAAAAACAGCAAAAAGGACAGGGAGGTAAGTAGAACTACACTTTTGAAAGGTTCTTTTTTTCGAGGCAGAGTCTCACTCTGTTGCCCAGGTTAGAGTGCAGTGGTGTCATTGTAGCTCACTGCAACCTCAAACTCCTGGGCTTGAGCGATTCTTAAGCCTCAGTCTCCCAAGTAGCTGGGACTACAGGCGCGCGCGCAGCCACACCAGGTTCATTTTTGTGGAGACAGGGTCTCGCTTCTTGTTCAGGCTGGTTTTGAACTCCCAGCCTCGAGCAATCCTCCCACCTCAGTTTCCCAAAGTGCTAGGATTACAGGCATGAGCCACTGTGCTTGGCCAAAGGTTCTTATTTTTAAATGATATAATACAATATTAACTTTAATTCAACTGTGATATGATATAATAAACAATTTTTTTAGAGAAAAATTTTTCTAGAGAAAACAATTTTTTAAAATACAGAATGGTGGGCCGGGCATGGTGGCTCACGCCTGTAATCCTAGCACTCTGGGAGGCTGAGGCGGGTGGATCGCTCAAGGTCAGGAGTTCAAGACCAGCCTGAGCAAGAGCGAGACCCCGTCTCTACTAAAAAATAGAAACAAATTATCTGGCCAACTAAAAATATATGTAGAAAAAATTAGCTGGGCATGGTGGCGCATGCCTGTAGTCCCAGCTACTCGGGAGGCTGAGGCAGAAGGATCGCTTGAGCCCAGGAGTGTGAGGTTGCTGTGAGCTAGGCTGACGTCACGGCACTCACTCTAGCCCGGGCAACAGAGTGAGACTCTGTCTCAAAAAAAAAAAAAAAAAATACAGAATGGTATAGCTAAAAAGCCAATAGAGAAATTAAAATAGATACCAAAAAAATTTGTGTAACCTAAATAAAAACAGAAAAGGAAGAACGAAAGAACAATTATTAATAGTTGGGCCAAATAGAAAAATGGTATACACAAAAAGTACAAAAATAGTAAGCAAAAATCTAAACATCAGTAATTGAGAAGGACACATCATCATTACTGTGGTCTTCCTGTCAAAAATGTATAACCTGAACCTAATCATGCAAAAACATCAGACAAAACAAAACTTAGGAAAATTATACAAAATAATCAGCCTGTATTCTTCAAAAATGTCAAGATCAGGAAACAAACACCATGGAACTATTCCAAGTGAAAGGAAATTAAGGAGACATGAAAACCATGCATGATCTAGGTCTGAATATAGGCAAGGGGAAAAAAATTTGTTAGACATTAGAATGATTGACAAAATTTGAACACAGACTGTGTACTAGACAATGGTGTTGTATCAACATTAAACTTCCTGATTTGTAGGCCAAGTGAGGTGGCTCACGCATGTAATCCTAGCATTTTGGGAGGCCGAAGTGGAAGGATTGATTGCTTGAAGCCAGGAGTCTGAGACCAGTCTGAGCAAGAGCGAGACCCCTGTCTCTACAAAAAATAGAAAAATTAGCCAGGCATGGTGGTACATGCCTGTAGAACCAGCTACTCAGGAGGCTTAGGCAGGAGGATCGCTTGAGTCCAGGGATTTGAGGCTGCAGTGAGCTATGATCACACCACTGCACTCTAGCCCAGGTGACAGAGACCTTGTCTTAAAAAAAAAAAAAAAAAAAAAAATTCCTGATTAACTAAACTAAGTTGTCGATGAGAAGGCCCTTTTTTTTTTTTTTTTTTTTTTGAGACAGAGTCTCACTCTGTTGTCCAGGCTAGAGTGCCATGGCGTCAGCCTAGTTCACAGCAACCTCAAACTCCTGGGCTCAAGCAATCCTTCTGCCTAAGCCTCCTGAGTAGCTAGGACTACAGGCGTGCACCACCATGCCCGGCTAATTTTCTTCTATGTATTTTTAGTTGTCCAGCTAATTTCTTTCTATTTTTAGTAGAGACGGGGTCTTGCTCTTGCTCAGGCTGGTCTTGAACTCCTGACTTTGAGCGATCCTCCCGCCCCGGCCTCCCAGAGTGCTAGGATTACAGACGTGAGCCACCTCCCCCGGCCACGAGAAGGCCCTTATTCTAAGGAAATACCTACTGAGTTATTCAGAGAAAAAAATAATAGCAACTGAGACTTAATGGTATATATATTGATGGTATAATATAATGATATATTATTTGGATTAATCCTTATAATAAAAAAATGACTAAAAACACTGGAAAATATTTAAAATATCTAAAGAGTTAACAAGATAGTCTAGAATTAACAGGGAAAAGTTAAAAAGAAAACAGAACCTGGAGGGTAAGCCATTTTTTTCCTGTAAGCACTTAACAATCTAGTAAACTGGAACTTTTATTTTGATGGCCTCACTGAGTGAAAGAGACAGAAATGAAAATTGACAGTCCACATAAGAGGCAGAGACCCTCTAAAGGCTATGTACCCTCAGGGTAGGGGCAGAAGTAAACCAGCTCTCTCACAGAACTGAAGCCCAAATGCCCATTTCCTGAAGAGTACAATAAACCCCAGGTGTCAAACTTGATTTATTTAAAGTGGTTCCAAAGCGGTAGTGCCCAAAAGTACCCAGTAGAAGCAAATGTATGTCATCTATGGATGAAAGTTTCTTCATTTCAGGCCCCAATTTGTTCCTAAAAATAATTTTTCAAGGATAACAAGCAGTACCTAGTAAAAAATAAACTAGCATAAAAGAAAAAAAATTATTATGAGTAAGAGTTGAAACAACACAGAGAAACAGATCCACAAAGACTTCAGATAGGCACTTCAAACACATAAAACTATGTATGAGGACAAAACAATGAACAAATTATCTAGAATATAGCATAGAGACAAAAAGATAAATGACTAAAGACACAAAGGATAGTGAGGTCTAAGCAAACTTAACTGGAGTTTGAGAAAAAGAAGAGACAAAAAAATGGAGCAAAGGTAATACTGAAAAGATAAAGACTGAGAGTTTTCCAGAACTTTAATTTAAAGGCAAAAATTCATAGACTAAGGTCAATGAATCTCAAGCAAGATAAGAAAACTACATATCACAGTGAAATTGCAGTCACCTTAAACAAAATCTTTTAAAAACTCTTAAAAGAAAGAACTGTTAAAACTTACAGCTGACTTCTCAACAGCAATAATGTAATGTATCAGCACTGCGCTGAAACAACTAGCAGCAGTGCAGAAATCCCAATTAGACAAAAAAATATTCTTCAAGAATAAAGGTCAAATAAGGTATTTTCAGACAAGCAAAAACTAAGTGTTTTCACCACCACCAGCAGACTCTCACTAAAAAAATCAAAATGATTTCAGAAAGAAGACCATAAGATGGAACGAAGAGCAAAAAAGGCTAAAACTACATTGTATGAATAGAATTAATAATGATGTCTTAAAGGGTTAAAATATATTTCATACATTTACATTAGAAACTTATAAACATCTCAACTTCTGCTTCTGGGAAGTTTCCTATTTTCCCCACTAAGTGTAAACAAAAACCCTGGACATTATATATAAAAAGAAACATAAGAAGAGTGGGAAGGGGGAGACAAAAAGGCAGACTAGCTAGGGACCCAGGATGTTAGGAACAACATGAGGGTGAATTCCTTTTTTTTTCTTTTCTTTTTTTTTTTTTTTTTTGAGACAGAGTCTCACTCTGTTGCCCGGGCTAGAGTGAGCGCCGTGGCGTCAGCCTAGCTCACAGCAACCTCAAACTCCTGGGCTTAAGGGATCCTCCTGCCTCAGCCTCCCGAGTAGCTGGGACTACAGGCATGCGCCACCATGCCCGGCTAATTTTTTCTATCTATATTTTTAGTTGGCCAGATAATTTCTTTCTATTTTTAGTGGAGACAGGGTCTCGCTCTTGCTCAGGCTGGTCTCGAACTCCTGACCTCGAGCGATCCACCTGCCTCGGCCTCCGAGAGTGCTAGGATTACAGGCGTGAGCCACCGCGCCCGGCCTTTTTTTTTCTTTTTCTTTTAAATCTTCTACATCCCAGATACAAAGCTGAAGAATCCAAGAACCCAGAAATGCCAATGAGCAAAGACAAAAAGGCAACAGAAGCTTCCTCTCTATAAACAAAGGGCCAGAAAAAGAGGTAACTTGGCAAAACAAAACTTTTAGACAATAAGCACTCTATTACAGCTAAATACCACAGAAACAACTATGGTCCTACCCCCCTACTAATGCACAGTGAAGGCCAAGTGAGGAGACTGCACTTCCACCCTTGTGAGGCTGTAATTAGGTGCCCCAATACTGCCCCTGCTGGGGTGGTATCAAAGAAGGCCAAATAGGAAGCCAGGGCTTTAATCCTGTCAGTCAGTAACAAGGCCCCTGCCAAATAGTGTCAGTGAAGACCATGTGGGAAGCCAGAACTTCTACCTCTACCTAGCAATAATGAGGGGTGGCTTCCCACCCCCTGCCAGGGGGTACGACAGTAAGTAGAGCAGAGTCTGGACTTTCACTATCACCACTGTAATGAGGCAAGCCCCACTTGTATGAGCGGAGACCACAAGGGGAGTAGGAACTCCAGCCCCCACACAACAGTAATGAAGAGTCCTCCCCAACTTGGGCATCAAAAAAGGTCAAATGGGGAACCTGGAAATCTACTCCCACACAAAAATAAACTGATGCTCCCCCCTCAAAAAGCTTAACTAAAACAAAATCTTTAAATAAGACTTATAATCAAGAGCATAATATAAATGTCCAAGTTTCAAACAAAAATCACTCTTGATATCAAGAACCTGGAAGATCCCAAACTAAATGAAAAAAGACAATCAACAGATGCCAAAACTGAGATGACAGAGGTGTTAGAATTATCTGAAAAAGATTTTAAAGCAGCCATGATAAAAATGCTTCCATGAGGAATTATGAACATTCATAAACAAATGAATATCAGATAAAAAGTATTTAAGGCAAAAAGCATTATATAAAGAGGTTACTTCTAAATAAAAAAATGGTTTAATTCACTGAGAAGGTATGACAAGTTTGCACCTGTACAGAACCTAAGAAATTAGTCCCAAAATACATACAGCAAAATTAATAGAACCTAGCCAGACACAGTGGTGCACGCGTGTAGTCCCAACCACTCAGGAGACTGAGGCAGAAGGATTGCTTGAGCCCAGGAGTTAAAATCCAGCCTGGGCAACATGGAGAGATCCCATCTCTTAAAGAAACAAAAATTAACCGACTCACAAGGAAAAACACACAAATCTACAGTCATAGTAAATTTTAACTTACTTCCCTTGTAATTCATTGAATAAGCAGTAAGGATATAGAAGATTTGAATATGATTAACTCAGTTGATTACACAGACATATATAGAAGTCTATACTCAATGACTGTACCCATTATAGTCTTTTTCAAACACAGATGGGATATTTATAAAAATTCAATGTATTCTAAACTACAAAGCAAGACTCAACAAATTTCAAGATTAAACCCACACAACATTTTGTGACCACAATACAATTAAACTAAAAATCAGTAACAAAAAAATTTCCTAAAACTATCACAACCCAGCAATTCTACTCCTAGGTAGAAGAGAATACCCAAGAGAATTAAAAATGTATGCACATACAAAAATTTGTACAAGAATGGGCATTTACTCATTATAACAGCCAAAAAGTAAAATGACCCCAAATGTCCATCAAGTGATGAATAAACAAAATGGGGAACATAAACATACAATGTTAAATTATCAGCCATAGGAGTACTGATACACACTACAACATGGGTGAACTTTAAACATTAAGTGAAAGAAGCCAGACACATATCATACAATTCTATTTATATGAAATGTCCAAAATAAGCAAAGCCATAGAGACAGAAAGGAGATTAGTATTTTCCAGGGGATGGAGGAAGGGAAAATGGGAAGTGACTACTAATGAATACAGAGTTTCTTTCAGAAGTGATGAAAATTGTTTCAGAATTTGATAGTGGTGATGGCTGCACAACTTTGAAAACATACTAAAAACCAATGAAATATACTTTAAAGGGAGTATACTTTAAATGGTAAATTTTATGGTACATAAATTCTATCTCAATAAAATCAATTTTTAAATAGAAACAATTCCCAAAGGTTTAGAAATTCAGAGACATAAGTCTAAATAATCTATGGATCAATCAAAAAACAAATCATAAAGATATTAGAAAAAATTTTGAGCTGGATAACAAAAATACTATGCATGGAAATCTGTGGCATGAAGGAAAATGGGACTTATAAGAAAATTTATAGCTTTAAATGCTTACATACAACACATATAATTGGCATAGTACTAGTATCTTAAATGTATGTATTTATAGGAAATGCAGAAGATAAGAGGAAACATGTGAAACTGTTCCATAGCAATGCAATCTGCAAACCTAGACTAAGGAAAATCATAGGGAAAACCAGCTGGATCCCTCAATCAACACACTGCAATGGAAAAAAAGAAGGGGGAAGATGAAGAGGGAATTTATAGACTAAAAACAACTTAAAAGACATTTATCAGTTGATATTTTTGGACTTTATGTGGATCTTGATTCAAAACAAACTATACAAAATAAGAGCTGGAACATTTGAACACTGACTGGATATCAACAAAGAGTTGGGAAAATAATGATCTTTTCAATAACCAGCTCTAAAGTGGATAGAGGGGAAAAAAAATGACAAGGGGAAAAAATGACACCTAATCTCTACCTCACATTATACACACAAAACTCAATTTGAGGTGAACTGTAGGTCTAAATGAGTCAAAAAATATAAAGCAAAAACTATAAGGCTTTTAGAAGCCAATATACAAGAAAACCTTCATAATCTTAGAGTAGGGAATGAGTCCTTTAATAGAAAATATTAATAAAAAACACTAGCCAGAGGAAAGTCTAAATAGGACATTAAAATTAAAAATTTCCATGAAGTGTGGAATAAGCCACACAATAGGAGAGTATATATGTAATATAATACATGTAAATTGACAAAGCGGTAGTATGCTAAACATATGAAGAACCAAAATTATTAAGAGACAAAAGAACAATAAGCAAAAGACTGGAACAGGTACTTCATAAGATGCTGAATCTCATTGGGAACAAGCAAATTAACACCACACAGACGTCATTATACACCAGTAACTTGGTAAAAATTAGAATGACAACACCAAATATAGGAGAAAATGTAGAATATTAGAAACACACATTCTGTTGCCATGAACATTCTTATACTTTAGTGTTTTCCCAGTACTTGCACACTCTTCTCATATGAAAATATAAATTGGTAACATTTGATAGGAAACAGTTCGCCACTATTCTATGAAAAGTTGAAGATATGCATATCCTAAAACCCAGCAATTTCACTTCTAGGTATATACCCTGGACTCTAGGGCCTAGAGAAACTCGTGGACATGTACAAGAATGTTCCCAGAAGAACTGCTTATAATAGCATCAAACTGTAAATAATCCAAATATTCATTAGCAATAGAATGGATAATTAGTGGTATGTTCATAAATCACATCCTATGTATTTAAGATCAATGAATTCAATACATGCAAAAGGATATAAAGAAAAGTCAACACAAAAATACAGCATAATTTCATTTATATAAACTTCAGAAACAAAAATTATATTAGTTAAAGATGCATAAACTAAACAATTTTATTTGAAGATACATAAATAGCTGAGAAAACTCTAAAGGAAACCAAAGGAATGATTATCACAAAAGTAAATTTTGTGATTACTTCTGGAGGAAGGAAGTGGGTTGTTATTGGGAGGGAGTACATGGGAAGTTTCTAAGGGCCTGTAAATGACCTTTCCTCAACTGAGCTGTGGTTAAATGATGTTAACTTTACAACCACAATGTTATACTGTACATATTTTATGTATTTACATTTATCTTAACACACACACACACACACACACACACACACACACACACACAAGCATAGGTTGATTTTTCCATCAAAATTTTAGCTGTTATTTTCAGGTAGTAAATTTCTCTTCATTATTATTTTTAATAATGGGAGTAAATACCTTCTCTTAACAGTATAATGAACACTCCAGAAAAATTATGGCACTTTGTATTTACTGAATGCCTTTTTGTGAAAAATAGGACAATATACTCTTCATATATATTAACACATTTAAGATTAAAAATAGGCCGGGCACAGTGGCTCACTCCTGTAATCCTAGCATTCTGAGAGGCTGAGGCGGGAGGATAGCTTGAGGTCAGGAGTTTGAGACCAGCCTGAGCAAGAGTGAGACCCCCCGTCTGTACTAAAAAAATTAGCTGGGCATGGGGGTGTGTGCCTATAGTCCTAGCTACTCAGGAGGCTGGGGCAAGAGGATCGCTTGAGCCCAGGAATTTGAAGTTGCTATGAGTTAGGCTGATGCCACGGCACTCTAGCTCAGGCAACAGAGCAAGACTGTGTCTCAAAAAAAAAAAAAAAGATTAAAAGTAACTCTGAAAGGTACATATTATCAGCCTGTTTAGTTAGGCAATTGCCAGGTTAACGTAACTGTCAGAGCTAGTCCACATCTGAAACTTGGAAGTTTCCCCATCGTTCTATACAAATTCTTGCCATTCTACACAAATTCCAACAGCTGATAGTTTTACTATCCATCCGTTCACCTTCCCCTTATAATAATCTGTGGCATTTTCTTCATTTGATATTCAATTTATTTATTCAACATTCATTCATTTATTCAACAAATATTTACTTACTACCTATTATATTCAGGGTCTTGTTCTACATCCAGGATACACAAGGATGAAAAGGAATGGCAAAGTCTCAGCTTACATTTTGGTGGGAGAGACAAACAATTTCATATAATGATTGGTTCTATGAAGAAAACAGAATAATGTGATAGTAACTGGGGGTGGTAGAAAACATTTGGGGCTGAGATTTGAATGCTCAGTTAGCCATGCAAACTACGGGAAGGGATTCCAAGCAGCAAGGCCCTGAAAGGGGAACCGGCTTTGGTGAACAGAAAGGCAAGTCTGCCTGGAGTTCCATGAGCAAAAAGGACAGAGGGTTAATCATGTAGGGTCAGAGTTCAGATCCCAGTCTTGATGCAATAGGAAGCCATTGGAGGTTTTTAAGCAAGGGAGGGTCACAGTACAATTTATATTTAAAAAAAAAAATAATTCAGGGATTATGTAAACAAAAGGTTGTTTGAGAGGAAGGGAGTTGGGCAATGGCAAACGTCGAAGGAGGAAGACTAGTTTTTATTATAGAAATCCAGGGGGAGATGAAAGAGTTTGAACTAGGCTGGCAGCAAAGGAAATGTAGAGAAGTGGACAGCTTCTGGATATATTTTGAGGATAGATCAGATCAACTGAATGCTGATTTCTTTGTTAAACAGCTATTTATTATATGATATAATGTTATCAGGCACTATTCTGAGTGCTGGGGATACAGATCTAAATAGGACAGATAGGGTCCCTGATATCAAGAAGCTTATATTCTCATGGGGGAGACAGACATTTAATAGCCAAATAAAAATCCTATAATGTCAGGAAATAAGCATTATGGTGAAAAATTAAAAGAAAGAGAGTGACAGGTCGGGCACGGTGGCTCACGCCTGTAATCCTAGCACTCTGGGAGGCCGAGGCGGTGGATCACTCGAGGTCAGGAGTTTGAGACCAGCCTGAGCAAGAGCGAGACCCCGTCTCTACTAAAAATAGAAAGAAATGATCTGGCCAACTAAAAATATATATACAAAAAATTAGCCGGGCATGGTGGCGCATGCCTGTAGTCCCACCTACTCGGGAGGCTGAGGCAGTAGGATTGCTTAAGCCCAGGAGCTTGAGGTTGCTGTGAACTAGGCTGACGCCATGGCACTCACTCTAGCCCGGGCAACAGAGTGAGACTCTGTCCCAAAAAAAAAAAAAAAAAAAAAGAAAGAGAGTGACAGAGGAGAGTACTATTTTAGATAAGTCAGGGAAAGACTTTGTAGAAGGGACATTTAAGCAGAGACCTAAAGGGAAGCACAAGCAACACAGGTATTTGGTGTCCTTCAGGGACACAGAACATCAAGTGAAAAGACCCTGAGGAGGGAATGTGCTTATCTTGTGAGAACAGCAAAGCCAACATGGCTAGAGCAGAATGAAGAAGGAAAGTGGCAGATGAAGCCACAGAGGTGGCCAGAGGACACATCAGATAAAGCTGTGTAGTTCATACACAGAATTTTGAATTTTATTTTAGGTGTGATAAAAAGCCATGAGAACTGAGAGTGGGGCAGGGATATCTGATTCACATCTTAAAAGGACCATTCTGACTGCTTTTCTGGAAAATAAACTGCTGAGCATAAATAATATAAAAAAAGAGGCAACAATGTCTCTCTAGACTAGACTCTAGAGTGGTACCAGCAGAGGTGTGAAGTGAAACATATTTTGAATATATTTGCTAAATTAAATAGTATCAGCTGAATTGAATGTAGAATATGGAAAAGATGATTGTCAAGGATGATTTCTAGGGTTTTAAGATGGGGGAAACTAGGAGAGGAACAGGTTGGAGGGTAGGAATCAAAAGCTGTTTTTGATCACGAGATGCCTTAGACTTCCAAGTGAAAACATCAAGCAGGTAATGGCTAAAAAAGGCTGGAACTCAGGGAAGAGGTTGAAGTCAAGAAACAACTTTGCTTTTGACAGATACTAAAGGTTGGCAGATAATTCTCAAGAACAAAATTTCTTCCACATTTGAGAATTTACTGGTTCAATTTGTAGGAGCCCCCAAAATAGGTTCAAATAAATAAAACAGTTCAAATTTATTCCTCCTCTGGGTTTACTACAATAACACAATTGGCTACTATACATCTAATATGTGATAAACTCTAACCATAACATTTACATGTTCTTAGTTTCAGACTAAGATAACTGATTAATTTTATAATTTATATAGAAAAAGGAATATAAGGCCTAAACCTAATACATTCAAACATTAACATAAATTTTATTAGAAAAACAAAGTTTTAGTAAGCCTAATAGGTAAACGAGCCAGGAATCAGACCTATTTACATTATAGCTGCCTTACTCCTCCCCCTCCCCCTTTTATTCTTTATCACCTAGACGCTTAGTCACCAATAAGGCCACAAAGATATTCATTTTCAAAATAGAATTTATTTCTGTAGTAAAGAATTAAAATATGGCTGTGAAGGTAGAAGATAATATAGAAAAATATTTAAAATGTGCAACAGTAATTCCTAAAGTTAGTTAAGCACTAGAGTGTATGCTCAACTTCTACTTGAAAGACCAACCAGTATTTTATATATTACTAACTACACCAGAAAAAACACCTACTTGCAATTTCAATTAATTGTTGTAACTCAAACAGGTTTATATAACTGGTCAGGCCCTTCTGAAAATGTAAGTACAAATCTTGGGGATACATTCTTTGAAGTTGGCCTCACTTCACAGACTGATAAATCTACCATCCAAAAGTCACAAGGATTAAGCCCTAATTCACCCTTATAATTAAATCAACATGGAGGAAATATGTGCTTTTTGGATAAAACAAAATGAGATATATGTTGGTATAAAAGCTGGTAAAGTACCCTGCAACTTGGATTCCACCAGATGGGTTTTAAATTTAGACGCTAAACACAGATGAAGCAATAGCTAAGGAATTCTATCCATCTCCTCCCCAAAGTTTTACTTACAATTAAGATATAGGTATTTGTATGCAGAACATACAAAAAGAACTGGAAGATGTTTGGATAAAGAGGGAAGTGAACTCTTCGGGAACTATTGTTTGCAGTTTGCAGAATAAGATAATCTTCTCTAGGAAGAATAATGTCAACATAGCAGCACTATATTCACCAGGAATCAATCCCCCAGTGGGTCAATCATGTGCCAGGAAGCCAAACCTTCTGGCTGCTTACAACATCACTCAGCTTCCCTTTAATCTTCAGGAAGTGTCTCTTGAACTCCAATCCATCACCCTGTATTAGGAATAATATCCAAAATTAATGTCAAAGAAAAAAAAATCATGCATAAAATCAAACTCTCTTTAGTGGTAACTAGAAACAAACCTCCTTAGATATGTCTAGCTACAATTCCCTTTAGGTTATCTTATGAAGACCAACTATCCTGGTAGAGGAAATGGCTACATAAATAATTCTGACTTTATTTCATGCCCATCACTGTTCCTACCACACTGAGTTCAGAGGGGGGAAAAAAAATGACACCTTGTGTTTCAAGTGTTGGTATATCTGGACCTAAGTCATCATTTTCTATAGGCAGTGAGGGGTTTGGAAACTAAAAATAAGCTAAACAACTACAATGAAGTCTTGTCATAATACTATGGCAACAAAGCCAATAGATTTAGTTTTGAGAAGAACTTCATTACACTAGGATCTTAATAATTTAATTCCATAGCAACCATTTGGAAACAGTATTGTAGCAAATCTCCAATATAACAAATGTGAACTACCCTTCCAAACTTCTTTAGAGCCACATACAATCTCTCAGGAAATAGAGAATATGCTCTTTTGGTCTTATATATCAAGGGCTTTAAAACTATGATCTTACAACCAATAATTTCTAAAGAAATAATCAGAAATGTGAACAAAAATCTATGTATAAGAATATTGGAGCCGGGCATGGTGGCTCACGCCTATAATCCCAGCACTCTGGGAGGCCAAGGCGGGGGGATCACTTGGGGTCAGGAGCTTGAGACCAGCCTCAGCAAAAGCGATACCCCATCTCTACTAAAAAAAATAGAAAGAAATTAGCCGGGCATGGGTGGTGTGTGCCTATAGTCCCAGCTACTTGGGAGGCTGAGGCAGGAGGATTGCTTGAGCCCAGAAGTTTGAGGTTGCTATGAGCCAGGCTGATGCCACAGCACTCTAGCCCAAGCAACAGAGTGAGACTCTGTCTCCCAGAAAAAAAAAAAAAAAAATGATTTATTAAATTATAATGTGCATTTTTACAAATCATAATTTTTATTAAAGATATATGTGAATTAAGAAAAAGATTAAAATGCTTCAAAATATTAAAGGTGATTACTGCTGTGAGAATAATTTAGGAGGATTTTTATTTTTGTATTTTTTATTGATCCACATTTTCTACAAAAACCAAAAATTTTTATTACATAATAAAGAAAATGTCATTTTTAAAAAGCAATATTTTAGAAAAATAGATGACAAGAACAAATGTTTATAAAATTAAATGAAAAAAGTTACCATATAATTACAAATGCCACATATATAAATATTCCATTTAAAAAAATTCATACAGAAATATTTCAATAGAAAGAATATAATGAAATATATCAAAAATACCTTAGAAAGCCGGAAGTCAACCAATATCTTCTCATCCATTTCTACCAAATTCACTTTGAAAATGAGTTTATTGTTTCTCCTATCAGTTGTTGATACGGTAACCTAGGGCAACAAAAATAAGGTTAAGCCATATATGTGAGTAGAGAACACTCTTAATTTTCAGGCTACTTCCACAACAGGAGTAGTATCCAGTATGCTGAAAATCTCACTCATTGCAGGGTTTCTCTTCCTCCCAATAGGTATATGTGTCCCCAACCCAAACCAACCTGTCAACAGGGTATAGCTACTTTATCAGGGATTGAGTCTTTATGAACTCTTAGCAACAAGAGAAATTTTGTATTTTATCAAAATACCACTGAAAGAAGAAACAATCAAAGAGAATAAAAACATGAGAAGAAAAACAGGATTATTAAAACATGACAAAGAAAAAGAGATTTGTGGCTGAAAAGTTACAATAGCAATCAGAAGATTGCGAAGGTCTCGAGAGGCCTTGCAACTTCCATTTCTACACTGTTCCTATGGCCTATAAAGAAGCTCGGGCTGTGTGAGTGATGTTTAAAAGAAGGCCCAGACGATGACGGAAAGGGACAGCCTTGCAAAACTAACAGGAAAACAGCTATCTAATAATCCCACAATTTCCTAGTAACAGCTAAAGATCAATCCTAAAAGCTCTCTCTGCTCTTTCTCTTCCCAGCTGACAGACATCCTGTGGAGCTCCGTTTTCACAACTTCTGAAAACAGCAGAACAGAAAGAAAGGAGATGTAAATCTTTTTCTTTACATTCACCAGCTCACTGCCTTTTAGAATTTGTTTTATAGGAGTTCCTGAAAAGCTCCTGGAAGGAGGGTGGGGTGTGCAAAAACTCCAGGCCTCAGTTTCCTGCCCAACACCACATCTCAGGGGCAAGATCACATCCCCTGTGATAAGCCTGACTACATTTCAGATATAACCAAGTCTCCAGCAGAGGAAACAGAGCAGAGCAGAGGAAACAGGAAAGATGGACAACCTGACATCTCACAGCTGCCTCCTGCTAATTACTCCACAGTGGCTTCTATTATCAACTGACAACAATCACTCTTTTTTTTTTTTCCTTTCTCTTTGTCCCCATAAAAAGTGACCAGCCTCTTGGCCTCTGCACAGGCACCCCCCCCCCTTTTTCCCCTTTCTCTCTCACACTCTCTCACTCTCTTCATCTCCTTCTAAAAAGATAAAATAAATTTTATACTTTTATATCCTAATCTCTATGTGAGAAACTTTTCTCCACCCGTACTATGAGAACTTACTAAGTTTTCCACCCTAACAATAACTAGTACCAAACTTGTGAGTAAGGATGCCACCAGCAACAATAAAGACATCAAATGACTACAGCTAGATAAATGAACCCAAGCAAGGTCAGCAGATTTGCCCAGCTAAGCCCAGCCCAAATTACAAATGTGTAATAATTCTCACTTCAATAAACAACTATGAAAACATACAACTGTATCATAATTGTGCAACACTGAAACAACACATTATGCTCTAGGAAAATTAATACAAGATATTCAACTCATCTGAATTAAGTTCTTAAACTTCAAAGACAAAGAAAATAGTTCAAGAATTTAGACAGAAAAAGTGAAGCAAGGAGTGAAAATAGCAGAGTAAGGAACTCCAAAAGCCCATTACTCCACAAAAACAGTAAGAAAAATTGGCAAAAACTGTCAGAATCAACTTTGTCAGTACATTGTCAAACCTAACTAAAAGCTTGTAGCAACACAGAAACACTCATTCAATAAAACTAGTGAATCTCAGAACAGTGAGCTTTCTGGCATTGTATTAATAACTTACCCTGTTCCCATCTCCTGCTCCTCACTCAGTAGTAGCCTTAAAAATAACAGTCTGCATTTCAGGTGTAAGTCTAGGTGGGAGCAGGATAAACCTAAACCTCATTTACAAACTGTCTTTATTTTCCCTTTGTAACTGTAACTCATCCTGTGCTAAAGCTACTACAGGGAGCATTTGTTGAAAACATTTGCAGGAAAATGCTTTAGTCTTTATTGCCTGAAGCAATGGATAGCAACTGGGGCAAACAACAGACTACCCAAAAAACTCCGAAGGAAAGGCTAGAGAGTGAGATGTTTCTGAGGAATAAGAACTTTGAAAAGCTCCTGCGTATACCTGGGAATCTAAAAGGCCATACCCATGACCAGGCAGTGCACATGCTCAGGAAAGGTTTGAGAAAGCCCTAAGCTCTATCTAACTTTGAGGTTTCACGCAAGATGGTGAGGGCTAAGACAGAGTTGTAAACTTCCTGGCTGAGTATTGCAGATGTACCCCCAACACACACACAGAACCCCTCTGCAAATACCAGGAGACTTTTTTGGTTCACTGAACTTAAGGAATTCCCTGTCCAATCATTAGCTGACCACTGAGCTAGCAGGACAGAAACTTTATGGCCAACTATGACAAGGAATATAGACTTTAAAAAATTACATAAGAAAAGTCACTAAACAAAAAAAAATCAAGCAGCAACTCTAACAAACCCTGGCAAGAGAAAATCTGATTTCTAGAACTGTCACACAGTAATATTCAAAATGTCCAGTGGTTGTCACACGTTAGAGGCTAGGGAGGGAGAAATAGGCAGAGGATTTTTAGGGCAGTGAAACTACTCTATGTGGTACTCCAACGGTGGATACGATGTCATTAAAATTTGTCCAGACTCATAGGATATATAACACCAAGAGTTAACCACAGACTTAGGGCCAGGCATGCTGGCTCACACCTGTAATCTTAGCACTCTGGGAGGCTGAGGCGGGAGGATCACTTGAGCTCAGTTGTTCAAGATCAGCCTGAGCAAGAGCGAGACCTCGTCTCTACTAAAAATAGAAAAATTAGCTGGACGTAGTGGCATGCACCTGTAGTCCTAGCTACTCAGGAGGCTGAGGCAGGAGGATCACTTGAGCCCCAGGAGTTTGAAATTAGCCACTAAGCCTGGCTACAAATATTAACTCAAAATGGATCAAAGAACTAAATGTAAGAGCTAAATCTTTTAGACAGAAACATTAAGTATAAATCTTCATGATCTCATATTAGCTAAGTTTCTTAAATTTGACACCAAAAGCACAAGAAAAGAAAAAAATAAATTGGAATTCATCAAAATTAAAAACGTTCGTACATCAAAGGACACCAACAAGAAAGCAAAAGAATGGACGAATTTTCCCCCACAAAATGGGAGAAAATATTTGCAAATCAGGTATCTGGCAAGGTTCTAGTGCTCATAAGGTATAAAGAATTCTTACAGCTCAACAATAAGAAAAACAAACCAGTTAAAATATGAACAAAGGATTTGAATAGGTATGTTTGTAAAGAAATAGCCAGTAAGCACATGAAAACATGCTCTATACACCATTAATGATTAGGGAAATGCAAATAAAAACAAAATGAGATAATACCTCACACACACTAGAGTGGCTATAATTAAAAAGGCAGACAATTGGCAAGGATGTAGAGAAATTGGAACCTTTATATATTTCTGGTGGGAATATAAATGGTGCAGGAGTTTTGGAAAAACACTTGGCAGTTTCTCAAAAAGTTAAACATAGAGTTACTATATGCCCTAGCAATTCCACTTCTACATGTATATCTAAGAAATTGAAAACATATGGTCAAACAAAAACTTGTACAAGAATGTTCATAGCAGGATTATTCATAATAGCCAAAATACAGAAACAACTCAAATGTACAAAAGATGAATGGATATATCCACGTGATGGAATATTATTCAGCCCCAAAAAGGAATAATGTACTGATACATGCTACAACATGGATGAACCTTGAAAACATTATGCTAGGTGAAAGACAGACACAAAGGACCACATATTGTATGATTCCATTTATACAAAATCAAAAAAAGGCAATCCATAGAGACAGAAAGTAAATTAGTGGTTGCCAGGGTATGAGAGAGGAAAGAATGAGGAGTGACTGCAAGGTAATAGAGGTTTTTTTCTGTAGTGATGCAATCTTGTGGATTTAGACAAGGGTGATGGTTGTACAATTTTGTGAATATACTAAAACCCAGTGAATGAACTGTACACGTTAAAATGGTTAAAGTTATAAGAATTTTACCTCTATAAATCTACCTTTAAAAAAGTGAATCACCTTCACACGGTAGTGATATTCTCCAGGGATTAGGGAGTTGGAGGGGTAAACTCACAACTAATAGATATGGTGTGCATTGTAGAGGGGAAGGACAAGCCTCCAAACCTCACTTGGGTGAGACAAAATGTAACCAAAATGTTTGTACCCTCATAATATCTTGAAATAAATTAAAACAAAAAAAAGTGAATCACCTGTAAGAGTGAGAGGGAAATCAGGCTGGCCTCAGATTTCTACACAGCAACATTTCCCCTTAACTTTTTGGGGGGCTGGGGGAGGGGTATCTAATCTTCCCAAATCATCCTAACTTTTAATTTTAAAAACTCACGAATCAAAAGAAAAACCAAAAGAGGAGTACAATTCATTCACCTTATCTACCTAGATATGTGTGTTTACGTGTCTTTATGTAGTCATTTGCCCTTTTTAAAGTTTTTAAACTAAGTTACAGATATCACTACACTTCAACATGTTTCTCCAACAAACAAGGACATTTTTCTACAAACCACAATATTACCATCACACCCAAGAAATTTGACACTGATACAAAAACATTATCTAATATACAGCCCATATTCAAATCTCCCCAATTGTTCCAATAACATCTTTTCTAATTTTTTTTAAATTGATGATCTAGTGAAAGATCATGCATTGAATTTAGTTGTCAGGCCTTTTTAGTCTCCTTCAATACAGAACAGCCCCTATTTAACTTTCAGGATGTTAACATTTTTTTTTTGAAAAGCCTTAAAGACAGATTAGAACATCAATCTTATAACTATAACATAATAACATAAACAACAAAAATTAGTAGGTGGAATCAGGGGAGATGGGAGGAAATGTGGGATTGCTAATATATTCCTCTTTCATAGAAGGAAGTCAATCGTTACTATCTACAATTTAAGCATATATAGTTTTTGAGAAAATAATGGCTCTAGCTGCTTAATATTTTTAATAACCTTAGAGAGGTCTTTATATAGTTTTTGAGAAAATAATGGCTCTAACTGCTTAATATTTTTAATAACCTTAGAGAGGTCTTTTAAGAAATATTTCTTAATGTAAAGAACATTTTAAATTCCTTAAATTTAAATAGTTTCTTTTTCAAATTAAACCAATTACTGTGTATTTTTGAAACATACTAATAATGATAGTTTTTACCCAAATATTTAAATTTTTCTTGAGGAAAAGATATAAGAAAAATTAATGACAAATACCTGATTCATACAACTCTTCCATTGATAGCCCAACTTCTCACAAGTCTCTTTCAGGCATTGATAAGATTTGTCTGCATCCAATTTGGTAAAGAATCGTGTCATTCTTTTGACCAAGCGTTGCCAGGGATTCTACATGTCAAACAAAAAAAACTGAATAAATCCATTATGACTGAAGGCAGTCATATCATAGCTATTTAGTCTGAAAATTCTTTTCTATGACTTGGAATTCTTTTGCATAAAGGCCTCCTCTAATTCTTTCTTCCTTGTCCGAAAAATATGCACAATTTAAAAGTTATATATCTAAGATTAACATGTTAAAAAAAGCCTTCGAGATAATAAAAAATAAAGGGCTGCTATTGTTTATATAAAAAATTAAATTCCCTTACCTGTGAGGATCCTGGGGTGCCAAGTAACTGACTATTCAGAAGCATATGATCAGGACATGTGGGTTGGGAAAAACTGATTCCTTGCACCAGTTTATCAATGTATGAGGGACTGGTATCCCATAAGGACAAACTTGTCCGTGGTTCTGGCTGGGAACTGGAGTACTTCACATTTTCTTCACTGAAGCATTAAGACAAAGAAGAAAATATGTCTTTAAACAAAATCCATCAGGCCTTTCTTATATCATACAACCATTCTCACACTGACAAAATTATGTTCATTATTAAGAAAAAATATATATGTGTATCATTTCTTCATGTGGGATATTACATTCAACAATGACTTTTATTAGTCTTACCTAGAAACACTGTTTACTGGAGAGAAGTCCAAATTGGATTGAATGTGCTTAGAGAATCCACTGGGAGACTCTGACACACCACCTGAAGTGACTCGGGGCCTCTTTGCCCCTAAAAAAGAAAACAAATACAAATGCTTTCAAGTCTTCTATGTAGATATTTTTTAATTAACCCAACTGGCAACTTGAAGAAGTAAAAACATATCTAAATCCTTTAATTTAACCCAAAATACTTCTAAGACAAATAGTGACTCTTCTTGTATAATTTTATAAGAAATATGGTCAAGTTATAAACTTACTAACACTCATTTGTCAAATTAGGTATTTCACAAATTGTGACCTGTAAACATGTTCCAAGTGTGGGGTATCATGCTAAGGCCACAGTTTTAATGGCATCTTTTATGGTTAACAGCACAATGTTCTATGAAGACAGAAAGACCTGGCTCAAGGACCAGAAGTTTTTAAACTAAAAAATAATTAATGATAATGGCAATAAACATTATGAATCTGCTCTATCCAACATTCTTTGCCCTCCCAGAAAAGCTTTACCAAGAATTATCACCATATGGAAAATGATGCCATTATAAATTCACGCTTACAATCCTCAGCTGCACGCTCAACACTGTCAAACAATACTATTTGTTTCTCTGGTCAGTTTCCTCTCTCTTTCTCCACAAGGATTACTCCAAAACTTCTACACTTTTCTGAAATTCCCAAGACTACCCTTCATCACCTCATTACTTAGCATATAATACCATCTCCTATTTCACAAAGAAAATAAAGCCATTAGACAGACACTACATCAACCTGTCACTACCAAATCTGCTAGTTTACTTGCATTTGTACCCATCCTTTCTTCCCTTCCATCCTCCTATCAAATGTTCATCTCTCTACTTGTGCTATGGAGCTCATACCCTCCTCCCTCCTTAGGGATCTTGATGCTCTGTTAACTCATTCCCTTTCTCTTAGACTCTCAGCCTCTTCCTTTTCTACTAGATCTGTCCTGAAACGTGCTTAAGTTGAGCCAACCTTTTTATTTACTAATCCATGCATTCAAATATTTTTTTATTAGGTCTACTATGTGCGAGGCATTATTCTAGGTATTAAGCAGGGAACAAAATCAACAGAAACCTTTGACCTCTTAAATCCTACATTCCACTGAGGAGAGACAAAATAAAGTATAAGAAGTCAAAGTTCAAGTGAAGTTAAAATTCAAAAAGTTAAATGGTAATAAGTACAATAGAGGAAAATAAAGTGAAGAAATGTGTTGGGGGTGGGAAAAGGGTATAGTTGTAAACAGGATGGGCCAGGAAAGGCTTATTGATAAGATGACATAAAAGCCAATACCCACAGAAGGTGAGAGGATAAAGCATGTGATTAAATCAGACAAGAAAAAACACTTACAGGCATAAGGAATAGTCATGACAAAAACAATGAGGTAAAAATGTCCCTGGAGTATTGGGTAGACAATGTGGAGACCAATATAGCTATGACCAAAAGGGAGAAAAGCAGAATTAAGGTCTGAGAGACGATGAAAGGGACAAATTATGAAAGACCTCACAGGCCATGAATTGATTTTAGTTTATACTCTGAGTAAGAAGTAAAGCATTGGAGAGTTGAACAGAACAGTGACATATTCTAACTTACTTTGTAACCAGAACACTGGCAAGATACCATGGTAGTTTGGACTGATAGGGTAGCAGTGGAGGTGATAAAAGGTGATCAGACTTTGGAATGTTTAAAGACAGAGGTTAACAGAATTTCCTAGTATACTGAATATGAGGTAAAAGAGAAAGAGAGGAATAAAGGATGACTCCAAGGTTTCTGATCTGCATAACAAGGAGGCAGTGGCCAAGATCGAAAAGACTATGCAAGGAGTAGGTCTCAAGGAGAAAGATCAGTAACTCAGTTTGGGACACATCAAGTTTGAGATGCCTCCTAAAATTCAAGTGAAATTTGAGAAGGCGATCAGACATATAAGTTAGGCACTCAGAGGAAAAGTCCAGGTTGATATAAAGGTGGTAAGTCATGAACATATAGATTTATTTAAAGGCTGAGACTGAGTAAGATTACTAATGGAATGTGGATTAAGAAAAGAAAGGACGGGCCAGGTGTAGTGGCTCACGTCTATAATCCTAGCACTTTGCAAGGTAGAGGCAGGAAGATCGCTTGAGGCCAAGAGTTTGAGACCAGCTTGGGCAACATAGGGAGCCCCCATCTCTAAAAATAAAAAAAAATTAGCTGAGTATGATGGTGTGTGCCCACCTGATATTGGTAATACTGAATTTGAAATGAACATTGTTGGGTATTTTTCTCCAGCTACAATCAGCTGTGCAGGTACAAGTGTGGAGTAGGTAGAAAACTGGATTAAACTTAGGTTGCGTTTTGGGCAAGGAAGTTGAAGATGATGAATGGAAATTTATGATTTAAGAAAGGTAAAAATGGAAATGAGGACCGAGGGAGGGGGCAAGTAAGAGACAGTGAAAAGGTAGAATTAATAGATTGCAAGTCCAGGTAGAGTCAAAGGATTATTGAAGTCAGGGTAATAGAGGGAGGAAAACAGAAAAAATTACACTGGTGATCAGAGGAGACTGTTTGAAGATAAGATCATAGAGGAGAGAAGGTCAAAGAATGGTGACTCAGGATATTGGAAGGATCATCCAAAGGAACATTTAAATCATCAAGAACCATAACAAAAATTACATTAAGAGTCATGTCGGAGGCCAGGCGCAGTGGCTCACGCTTGTAATCCTAGCACTCTGGGAGGCCGAGGCGGGTGGATTGTTTGAGCTCAGGAGTTCGAGACCAGCCTGAGCAAGAATAAGACCCCATCTCTACTATAAATAGAAGAAAATTATATGGACAACTAAAAATATACAAAAAAAATTAGCCGGGCATGGTGGTGCATGCCTGTAGTCCCAGCTACTCAGGAGTCTGAGGCAGGAGGATTGCTTGAGCCCAGGAGTTTGAGGTTGCTGTGAGCTAGGCTGACACCACGGCACTCTAGCCTGGGCAACACAGTGAGACTCTGTCTCAAAAAAAAAAAAAAAAAAAAAAAAGAGTCATGTTGGAGAGAGTGACAGTATGGCAGAAATTTTAATTTGGGGGTCAGAAGTTAGAAGGGGGAGGAATACAGGAAGAAGGGACAAAGTGACAATGAAGAACAAGAAAGACATATGCCCCACTTCCAGATCCAAAGACTTGAGAAAGAAAACACCCACCACTTCAGAGCAAGCAGTGTCCTCAGGGGAGAGTAGGACTTCAATTAGAACAAGTAGGTGAAAGAAACATGCAGAGAGGAATTAAAGAAGAATTCTTCATTCATCTGTAGCTATTGCACCCCTTTCCTCCCATTCACAGCCAAACTTCTTGAATGAGTTGTCTATAATTATTCTTTTTGCTTCCTTACCTCTTCTATGCTACAATCACCACATTCTAGAATTTACTCCCAACACTTCACCAAAACTGCTCTTGCCAACATCATGAATAACTGCATATTATGGAATTCAATGGGCAGATTTTAGGCTTCGTGTTATTACTCCACTTAACAGTATCTACCATCGTCATGTATTTTCTTCTCTTAGCCTCAATTACTCCACATTCTTCAGATGTTCCTCCCACCTCGCTGGCTATTCTTTCTCTGTTTCCCTGGCCTCCATCCTCCACTTAAATATTAGCTTTCTTCAAGATTCCATATATTCAATTTCATCTACTACCATGGTTTAAATTACCAACTATTTGCAGGAAACACCAAAATTGACTTCTCAAGCCTAGTCTTGTCTCCTGAGTTACACTTAAATACACCACCACTGGACAGTTTTTACTTAGCTCCTCAAATTCAACATGTTCCCAAATCAATTTCCCCCAAAATCTGTTTGTCCTCTTGAGTTGTCAGAACTAGAACCTAGAAGTCACCTTTGATTCTTTATTCCCCTTCATTTTCCACATATAAATAAATAATCACCAGTGCTTTCAATTCTAGTTCTTAAATTACTTTAGAATCATCTCTTTTTTCCAATCCCATTGCCATTAACCTGCTCCAAGTCTACATCTAGACTACTGGCATAAAAAGCGTGCACCACTCTTAACCCTATTCTATCCATCAAAATCAACGAAAGTAAAAAACAGAAAGATCTTTCAAAACCAAATATATGATTCTATTATTTTCTTACCTAAAATCTCTCAAGTTTCCCAATGGCCTTAAGTTAAAGCCCAAAATCCTTACAAGCCCAGTGACTTACAAGGTCCTCCTCTACAACCTGGCTGCTAGCTACCTCTGTGGCCTCATCTGAAACTTCTCTTCTTCTCCCACTTCTCTGTTAACCCATTTACTTGACAAATATTCACTGATTACTTATCAAGCACCATATCCTGTATTAATCACTGGTGATATAATGATGACTGAGACAGACATGGTCCATGACATACTGATCTTCTTTCAAGTTCCTCAAATGTACCAGACTTTCTAAAATCTAAAATGAAAATCCAAATACTGCCTCCTCTACTCAGAATCAAATCTGCCACTCACCTTGCCTGGCTAGCTCCCCTTTAATTTTCAAATCTTAGATTTAATGTCATTTCCTCAGGAAGAAAAGTCTTCCCTGTCCCTTAAGAGTTGGTCAAACACTTAGCTATAGTACCCTGACTTTCCCCTTTACAATTATTAATAAACAAAATTATTTTTTATATTTCTGTTTTTCCTACTAGACATTATAATCTCCACAAGGACAGAGATCATAGCTCTCCTGTGTTGTTGACGTGTGATTCTGACTTTGGAAGTACCTTTTCTTTCACAGAAAAAAAATTCTTGCATTTTAAGGATACTACCTTTCTTGAGTGGTTTGTTGTACCATCTATCTTTTTTGATGTCTGGGATGGTAATTCTTACTGATGGATTCTCAACTAGGATTTTATGCAGCAGAGCTGAAAACAAAACATTAAAAGAACAGTTACAAAAGAGTCATGCAGATTAGAAAAACCTATGACTTGTGGTAGGGAACACATTCTCTATTGGCCTACTTATTTCTAAATATTATTTCTGGGGAAGAGAAAAAAATAAAGCTACTAAATTATTGCTTAAATTTCATGAAGTTGTTCTTTGCTGCTGTCTGTATCTTACAATATTCTTCCTACATCTGATTCTCAATTGTCTGCAAATAAGGAGAACAAGAACAGGGTGAAAATGTTTCTCCCTATGTGACAACATTAACTGAAAACACAGGGAAGCTTTTTATAAATAATAGTGGGGGTAGAAAAGACTTTTCCAAACATGACAATATAGTCAAAAACTACAAAGGATAAGATAATAGATTTGAAAAATATAAAACTTCTACATGTCAACATGGTATAAACAAAATGGAAATAAATGACAAATTATAAAAAATATTCATAACAAATGCAAATATTTAAATATTGAACATTAATATGTTAGAAAACACTTCAAAGTGGTAAGCAAATCTTGTCAAAAATTAACAAAATAGACAAAAAGCTAATAAATACATAAACAGTATACAACTTCATTAGTTTTATTTACACTAAAAATTAAAAACAGTATCGTTTATAGGCCTGTTAGGTTAAATTTTTTTAAAAAAATGTAAACCAGGCCGGGCACGGTGGCTCATGCCTGTAATCCTAGCATTCTGGGAGGCCGAGGCGGGTGGATCGTTTGAGCTCAGGAGTTCAAGACCAGCCTGAGCAAGAGCAAGACCCCGTCTCTACTAAAAAATAGAAAGAAATTATATGGACAACTAAAAATATACATAGAAAAATTAGCCGGGCATGGTGGTGCATGCCTGTAGTCCCAACTACTCGGGAGGCTGAGGCAGGAGGATTGCTTGAGCCCAGGAGTTTGAGGTTGCTGTCAGTTAGGCTGACACCACAGCACTCTAGCCCGGGCAACAAAATGAGACTCTGTTTCAAAAAAAAAAAAAAGTAAACCAAGGAAATGGTACAAACATTCTGGAAAGCAATTTAGCAAAATATGCCATAACCATTAAAAACTACATATATCCTCAAACCTGTAATTTTGTTTCTGAGGCTTTAAGTATAATTTAAAGATATACGCAAAGATTAAGTTACATGGATGCTGATCATCTCTTTTATAACAGTGAAAATTTAGGAAAAAATCTAAATCTCCAACAAAGTGAATTGGATGAGTATAGTAAGGCATATCCACATAGCAGAATACCATCCTGGCCTTTAAAAACGATGTAGACGTACGATTATAGTTATGGAACAATGTTCACAGAGCATTAAAAGCAAAAAAACTGGTTATGAAATAGCTTATGTAGTATGATCCCATTTGTGTAAAAACATATATACTTTAACGTATATTTATTATATATATAGTCATGTACCGCATAACAATGTTTCAGTCAACAACAGACCACATATAGGACAATGATCCCATAAGATTACAATACTGTATTTTTATTGCTTCTATGTTCAGATGTTTTGATACACAAATAATTACCACTGTGTTACAGTATTGCTTACAGTATTCAGTACAGTAACATCCTGTACAGGTTTGTAGCTTAGGAGCAATAAGCTATACCATATAGCCTAGGTGTGTAGTAGGCTATACCACCTAGGTTTGTATTAGTGCACTCTAAGATGTGCACTAATACACATACGATCTATGATCTAAATGATGAAATCGCCTAACAATGCATTTCTTAGGACGTATCCCTGTCACTGAGTGACACATGACTGTACTTACAATAAAGCATAAAATTTTTCAAAGTTTTATTTTTTCTTTTTTAAATAAAAGGGCATTCAGGTGCAGAGATTCAAGTTATCCTAAATATACATTCCCCAAAATATTTTTAAAAAGCTATTTCTGAATTCTGAGATTACAGGGTTATTTTTTCCTCCATTTTTATTTATATTTTCTAATCTATGTACAAAGATCGTGGATTATTTGTGATCATATATAAGTTAAAAGGAAAAAAAAGGATGAAAAAATTCAAATAGCACAAGACTTCATTATTCAAGAAATCAGTATTTTCAATCAAGATAGCACAGTTACCTAGAGGAGCAGAATCGATTTTTTTCCAAGGGTTGAGGTATGTTTTTTTTTCTTTCCAATCAGAATATTCCTGACAACTGTCACTAGGCTGGTCCCACGGCAATTCTAAAAGTAAAAAAAGTCCCAGTTTTCTAAGTGTTTATATCATTGTAAGAATTTAAAAATAATACAAATCCATGAAAAGTTGCCTACAAATTAATTCACTATGTTTTTCAATCTAATAGTACCAACTCAGAAACTTCAGAGGCACCTGAAAGACAGATGAACCCACTTTTTTTTTTTTTTTTTTTTTTTTTTCAAATAGTCTCTCACTCCGTCAGTGGAGTACAGTGGCATCATCATAGCTCACTGCAACCTCAAACTCCTGGGCTCAAGAGATCCTCCTGCCTCAGCCTCCTGAATAGCTGGGACTACAGGTGCACGCTACAGACGCCCGGCTAATTTTTCTATTTTTAGTAGAGGCGGCATCTTGCTCTTGCTCAGGCAGGTCTTGAACTCCTCACCTCAAGCAATCCTCCTGCTTGGGCCTTCCAGAGTACTAAGGATTACAGGCGTGAGCCACTGCAAGTGGCCGATAAACCACTTCTTGCCCTAGTCTTTTTAAAAGTGTTTACATCAATCTTAAAGGAGATGGCTGTTGTAATTTTTCATTTAATAACCATACATACCTCATTTTAAAAAACCATTGGGGTTAAAAGTTCCAAGCTATTTACAAATAAATTACTCCTTGCAATGGACTAAATGTATGTGTTCCCCCAAAAGTCATACTTGAAATTCTAACCTATAACGTAATGGTATTTGGAGGTGGGGCTTTAGAGAGGTGATAAGGTCACGAGGGTGGGAGCCTTCATAAACAGGATTAGTGCTCTTATAAAAAGATATTATAGGCCAGACTGCAGTGACTAATGCCTACAACCTCAGCACTTTAGGAGGCCAAGGCAGAAGGATCACTTGAGGCCAGGAGTTCGAGACAAGCCTGGGCAACATATTAATAGCAAGACTTCCTCTCTCTAAAAAAAAAAAATCAGCCAGGTGTGGTGGCATGCACCTATAGTCCTAGCTACTAGGAGGCTGAGGCAGGAGGATTGCTTGAACCCAGGACATTGAAGTTACAGTGAACTATGAAAACACCATTGCACTCCAGCCTGGGTGACAAAGGGAGACCCTGTCTTCTAACAAAATAAATAATAAAGATTTTAAAATAATAAAGAAAAGACACAACAGAGCTCGCTTCTGCTCTCTCTGCTCTCCACCATGAGAAGAATCAGGAAGAGGGCCCTTACCAACCATGCTGTCACCCTAATCTCAGATTTACAGCCTCCCCTCGAAGTAAATTTCCATTGCTCATAAGCCACCCAGTCTATGACACTTCGTTATAGCAGCCCAAACTGATTAAGATGCTATTAAAATACTATTATATAAATATGGATTCTCTCGATTTATTTCATTTATTTTGGTATAACAAATCAGGCTTTTCATAGGACAGGTGTTTTATCATGATTAAATAGCTCTTACCTCCAGCCAACATGGCAGTAAGTACTATTCCACAGGACCAAACATCAACTGGTTCTGCATGAAATTCTTTTCTCTTCAGAAGTTCTGGAGCAACATAAGGTAAAGTACCGCACATCTTGTTCAACAAACGCTCTCGATTATTATGTCGAAACACTGTCGCCAAGCCAAAGTCTGAGATTTTGAGATTATCTAAACCAAAAGAAAAAAGGATGGAACTGAATAAAAATGTTTTACACATAGATATACTTAAAGGAATTAAGTTTTACTGGAAAAAATCATTGGTGTTACTTAAGGTTTATAAAAACTCTCTACCTTAAAATGACCAAAGAAAGAAAGAATAGGCCGGTACGGTGTAATCACGCCTGTAATCCTAGCACTCAGGGAGGATTGCTTGAGCTCAAGAGTTTGAATCGTTTGAGCTCAGGAGTTCAAGGCCAGCCTGAGCAAGAGTGAAACCCCGTCTCTACTAAAAATAGAACAAAATTATATGGACAACTAAAAATATATACAGAAAAAATTAGCCGGGCATGGTGGCGCATGCCTGTAGTCTCAGCTACTCAGGAGGCTGAGGCAGGAGGATTGCTTAAGCCCAAAAGTTTGAGGTTGCTGTGAGCTAGGCTGATGCCACGGCACTCTAGCCCGGGCAACAGAGTGAGACTCTGTCTCAAAAAAAAAAAAAAAAAAAAAAGACATCATTGTCATCTATGCTAAAACTAGAAAAAAGCCTCATCTTGTCTATTAACTTAAGAGAAATATCTTCAATACACAAAATAGTTTAGCCCAAATTAAAGAAAGATGCTGGAGTCAAAAAGGGGCCACTCATCTGGAAAAGAGCACTCCAAACTTTGGCTGAAAGCAGAGCAAAGCCCTTCATCAGATAGTGTGGAGTGCAGGAAGGAGACATCAGTAATATACTGGGCACAACTTTCTCAGCAGCAAACAAACTCAGTTGGCAAGAAGAAAATATATGAAGACACACCAAACTAAAGATTCACAAATTGCAAGAACTTCTTGTCAATGTGGCTAAGCTGAGAAAACAAGGAGGAACTGTACAAAAAAACCTGAAGAATGAACTTTCACCCTAACTTACCATCTTCAACACACACAAACTGCAGGCAGGACTTTCAACTTCCCATACACTTAGTGAGTATCTGAGTGACTGGTACTGGGCTAGCCAATGCAGGCAGCAGATAAATCAGTAAAGAAGATGGACAATAGAAAACTGTTGTGAAGGTTATGAAAATATAGAACATTAAAGGATTTTAGAACACTGAGATCTAACCTGGTCTTAGGAGTTAGGGAAGGCCATCTATTATCAGAGGTGTCAACTGGTAAAAATCTTTTCACAAGGCAATCTGGCAAAAGATGCTAAATTTTGAAATATTTACTTTTTGAACTAACAATTCTCACTCCTAGGACCATATCCATAGAATAATCCCATAAGTTCACAAACATAAAGATATTCATGGTGATATTATTTGAAAACAACTTAAATGTCCACCAATAAAGAAATGATTAAATCTTATACGCATACAATGAAGATTATGGAGGTAGTTGTTAAAAAAAAAAAAAGGTATATCTATATGCACAAACATGGAATAGAGTATAAGTGGGGGAAAAAATGCTAGTGGCATAACAAATATTATAACATGACCCAGTTCTTATATTTGGCCTGTGCACAAATTTATAGAACAGTCATCACTGTTCTATTTTTTTTAAGTTAGAAACAAATGTCCCCAAATAGGAAACCGATTCTTTATAAAATCAAATACATTCACACAATATAATATGTAAACCACTGATGATGTTTACCAGTATGTGACTTTGGAGGCAGCTACTGTGATTATCCTTTTAGTAGCTAAATATGATATAATTTGGACAAATCACTGAGATTAAGAGTTCCAAGTTACTTACAAATAATAATCACTTAAAATACTAAGCCATTATTAAAACACTCCTTGGATTTTGTTCTTTCATTATATCTGCAACATAATACTCAGGTTAGAGAACTGTACATAATAAATTCAAAATTTAGGAATATTGTTACCTCTGAGAAAAAGGGGAAGTACATTGGTGGAGGAATACATGATAAGAGCTCAAATACTGGCAATGTTTTACAACTTTTTTAAAAAGACTATTACTAAATATTGAATAGAAACAAAAGAATATTTAATATACATGATATAAATAACAATATAATAAACATCCACTCACTTTAAGAATTTTCTATTTCCTTTGAAATCTCCTGTAAATACTTCCTTGAATACATTCCCTCCCCTACCGTCTCAGAGGTAACCACCATTCTGAATTGTTTTATTATGCCCTTATCATTTATTTATTTATTTAGGCTGGTCAAGTGAAGCAGTGGGAGTGAAGAAGGAACAAAGGCATCTTTAACTGGTTGTGATCAATTAATTAGTTGTAAATACCACTGCACTCGGACCAACCTATTTATTTATTTTTTAACACATTAACTGCCATGTGAGTTGTTTACCTCATGCTAGTTTTCAGCCCAGGGCCTCGTGAAGCATATGTAATTCATGTCTCTTCACTGTGGAAGCCACAAGAACTATTTTTCAAGTTGCATATAACTCATGCACAGAAAACGATAAAAAATCCTAAATTTTTCATTACAGTAGAAAGGATCATTTTGTTTTTGAAGTTTTTATACTATTTTTGTCATAAAACACTGTGGCCCCAAGGAAAAAATTTTTTGTCTGGTATGGCAGTCAATGTGTTAAAATTGAGATGGGGTCTCACTAGGTTGCCCGGCCTAGTCTCAAACTCCTGGACTCAAATTATCCTCCTACCTCAGCCTCCCAAGTGGTTGGGATTACAGGTGCATACCACCGCATGCCTGGCACCCTTGCTTTTCTGTGTGATTTTTTTCCCCACATGTGTATCTCTCAACAATATACTTGGTTTTACATATTTTTGAACTTCATACAGAATCAGACCATATGAATTCTTTTGCAACTGTCCTTTTTGGCTCTATATCATTATATCCCTGAAATTCAGCCATGTTATTGCTTGTAGATATAAATCATCCATTCCGTAACTTATCTGTTTTATTGTTGGTAGACATTTGGGCTGTTTCCCAAACTGTTTCCAGTTTTCTGCTATATTATAAACACCACCACTGACAGCATTCTTATAAATGAATAATGTTTTATATTTTAAGCCAGATGAGTAGATAGATGTTTATCATAACTCATATTAGATATTTTATAAAAAGTTTGTATACCTGAATTTTT
Source organism: Varecia variegata (assembly GCA_028533085.1). Lineage (NCBI taxonomy): Eukaryota > Metazoa > Chordata > Mammalia > Primates > Lemuridae > Varecia > Varecia variegata. The sequence continues at coordinate 100,512,632 of CM052438.1, read as the reverse complement.
AAGTTTTAAATAAAGATTTTTATGCTACGTAAATATATTTTAAAGGATAAAAAATAAAATCCACATACACATAAATGCATATATCCTATGATCTAATTTACACCATAACTAGCACCATAACTAGATAAATTGATGAAATAGCAGAGGATACTGAGGCACAATTGTTGGAGAAAATTAGTGAGACATATTGGTACGCAATCCAGGCTGACGAGTCTACCAATGTTGATGACAAGGCAACAATGCTTGTTTTTGTGCAATGTATTTTTCAGGAGGATGTGCATGTGGATATGTTGTGTACACTTTTGTTGGCAACCAATACCACCACAGTTATAGAACTATTCAAGTCTTTGAATGATTACATATCAGGAAAACTAAATTGGTCATTTTGTTTCAGTGTATGTACGGACAGAACAGCCGCTATGACTGGACAGCTTTCTGGTTTTACTACTCAGGTCAAGAAGGTTGCTTCTGAATGTGAGTCTATACACTGTGTCATCCATAGGGAAATGCTGGCTAGCCGAAAAATGTCACCTAAACTAAACGTTTTGCAGAATGTCATTAAAATTACCAACCACATTAAAGTACATGCCCTTGGCTGGGCACCGTGGCTCACACCTGTAATCCTAGCCCTCTGGGAGCCGAGGCAAGAGGATTGCTTAAGGTCAGGAGTTCAAGACCAGCCTGAGCAAGAGCGAGACCCCCATCTCTATATGTATTTAAAAAATAGATAAATAAATAAAGTACATGTCCTAAACTCACATCTGTTTATGTAGCTCTGCAAGGAGATGGATGCAGAGCACATATCTTCTGTTATACACAGAAGTGAGATGGCTTTCTAAAGGTAGATCACTGGCCAGAGTTTTTGAGTTATGAGAGCCATTCCAGAGATTTCTTTTAGAAAAACAGTCACCACTGGCAGCACATTTCAGTGACACAGAATGGGTCACAAAACTTGCTTACTTGTGTGACATAATGAACCTCCTCAATGAACTCAATCTGTCACTTCAGGGGAGAATGACAACTGTGTTCAAGTTGGCAGATAAAGTGGCTATATTCAAAACCAAACTGGAATTATGGGGGTGACGAATGAACACTGGGATTTTTGACATGTTTCAAACATTAGCAGAGATTTTGAAAGAGACTAAGCCAGGGCCTTTTTTCTCCCAGCTGGTACCATGATCACCTATCTCAGCTTTCAAAAACGTTTGAACATCACATCCTAACCACAAAAGATCCCCAAACTGGAAAGGAGCAGAACCAAGACCTATGTGTGAATAAGCCAGGTGAACTGACTTTGTCCATGCTAGAAGAAAATCAACTGCTTGAGATCACAAATGATGGTGGCCTTAAAACTATGTTGACAACTTCAAATCTCTATACATTCTGGATTAAAGTCAAGACAGAATATCCTGAGATTGCCACAAAAGCACTGAAAAGCCTGCTTCCATTTCCAACATCCTATCTTTGTGAAGCAGGGTTTTCTGCAGTGACAACAACCAAAAAGAGATTACAGAGTGGACTGGACATAAGCAACACACTTCAGGTATCACTGTCTTCCATCACCCCCAGATAGTTGCAGGAAAACAAGCTCAGAGTTCCCACTGATTCTGCATTATGGTGAGTTGTATAATTATTTCATTGTATATTACAATGTAATAATAGAAATAAAGTGTACAATAAATTTAATTTGCTTGAATCATCCTGAACCCCCCTACCCAGGAAAAATTGTCTTCCATGAAACTGGTCCCTGATGCCAAAAATGTTGGCGACCGCTGCTTTCAAATATATACGTATATGTGTGTATCCTTTATCCTCACAACCCAAGGAGATTCTATTATTATCCCCACTTTATAGACAAAGAAAATGAAGCAGAGAGAAAGCAACTTGCCCAAGGCCACACACCTTGTATGTGGTGGCCTAGACCAAACCTAAGTTCAAATGACTCCAAAGCCAACACTAGGCTATACTGCCCCTCATATTTAGAGACATGTACTCCTTCTCCAGAGGGTTTGTGTAGCTTGAAATCTGCATTTAATCAAAAAAAGGACTTGCTTTGTAGATGAGGAAGAGGAGGAATTGGGTGTAACACCAAAGCTATTAGCATTCACAAAGTAATAGAAACAGCATGAAAAGGAGAAGCAAAAGGAATCTTCACAGTTTGCACTGCACTCTCATTTCTCAGGATTCATCAACAGGGCATCTTATGGCTCCTTTTTTCCTCATATCCCAAATTTTCTGAATATCTAAAATTTTGCTATGTGCCTTTTGAAAAACTTGCAGAAGGCTAAATAAACCTCAGGGTTGGACAAAATCTTGAAAGCACTTTGGTCTAACTAGCCAACCACTGTTTAAATATCCTTTACAATATCCCTAATATCATTATATAATCCAATGTTTGACACTAACGTTATAAACACGCTAAATTCCAAAGCACCCTATTCCATTTTTGGACAGATACATTATATGAAGGTTATCCTTGAACGAATACAAATTGATTTGATATGGTTTTCACCCACACATTATGAAGAACCATATTTAACAATTAGCAAGTTTTCCCTAAGTTCCTTCGATTAGTCCTTATTTTGCATAGTTTATAGCCTTTTCATCATTCTGGTCATTCTATAAAAGGACTTCAGTGGTCTACATGCCTTTTACAGTCTGGATCCAGGAAACCCAGTATTTCTGGTGTAGCCTCATGAGAGTAGTGCTGGACTGCTACCTTCCTCATTCTGGATAGTAGCAACTTAGTTTTCTACAACCACATGACACAAGTAACTAACATTAAGTTTGCTGCCTACTAAATGTCTTTTTTTAACCATTTTTGCTGCCAAGAACATGCCATTCAACTTCACTTGGTTAGTTTTTTCAATCCAAATACTGGAGTTTTGATTTTTCCCTATTAGAAACAACTGTTAGATTTGACTCATCTTTTTGCTGCTAAATTCATTTATTCAACAAATATTTTTGAAGCCTACTACTTGTCAGGCACTATTATAACACTAAGAATAGAGCATTAAACAAAACAGACAAAAACTACCGCCTCATACAGCTGACATTTTTCATCTTTTTTGATAGTAACTCTATAAGCTAAAGCTTTCACTATCCATCCTCTCGGTTTTATGAAATTCGTAATATATAGCTAAACTTCTTACATCTTTATCTAAGTCATAAATAAAAAAGGGTGAGCAGGACAAGACTGAAGTCTGGGGAATTCCAATAGAAACTTCTCTTTATTGATCCATAAAAGAATTGTTTACATTTATTCTTAAAATTACTCATCTGGTGAGCTAGCCTTGCATCTAATTCAGACTTCTCTAACTTATCCACAACTGTATCATAAAACACTTGTAAAGTTCAAATATACTAAGTCTCCCAAATTTCCTTGACTTTTCACATTTGTCTTAAATTTCAGTAATACAATACTTGATCCTGTCTTATATAGCTATATTAAAATAATTTAGGTAGGTAGCAGTGACAAAATGCTAAACTTACCCCTTTCATCCAACAGGAGATTTTCTGGTTTAATATCCCTGTGAGTTATTCCAATACCATGTAGATAAACCTAAGGGAGAGGTAGAGGAAACACACCAGAATTTGGCAATTTATTTCATTTGTACTAATTTTAAGTAATAAGAAAAGAGACAATTCTACCTACCACCCCTGCCATGAGTTGATGGAAGAACCTCTGAGCATCTTGTTCAGGCATGCCTATGTCTGGCTCTATAAAATTAATCATAAAAGTATATTGGATAATCAGGCATCAACCACATAGCTGCTTAATTTAAACATTTGTGACTGTACTTTAGTAAACAGAAACAAATGTCAACAAAAGAGTCAGTAGTCCACTGACACATACAAGACTGAACTCACTTATTCACATCTGTTAAATGGCAAAAATGAACATCATAGGAAAATTATAGAGAAATAACGAACTATCACCCAAATTAAGAATGTAATCCATGCCTTGAAAGCCCCTGTTTACTCTTCAACTAACTCTGATTTATTTGCTATCCTTCAAATTTTCCCCTATTTCTTCTAAATGTTTTGCCAAAGGCCGGGTTCGGTGGCTCACGCCTGTAATCCTAGCACTCTGGGAGGCCGAGGTGGGTGGATCGTTTGAGCTCAGGAGTTCAAGACCAGCCTGAGTAAGAGTGAGACCCCGTCTCTACTAAAAAAATAGAAAGAAATTATCTGGACAATTAAAAATATATATAGAAAAAATTAGCTGGGCATGGTGGCACATGACTATAGCCCCAGCTACTCGGGAGGCTGACGCAGGAGGATTGCTTGAGCCCAGGAGTCTGAGGTTGCTGTGAGCTAGGCTGACGCAATGGCACTCTAGCCCGGGCAACAGAGTGAGACTCTGTCTCAAAATAAATAAATAAATAAATAAATAAATAAATAAATAAAATGTTTTGCCAATATTTTTCCTATTTCTGAACTATAATTGCCAAAGAAGAATTCTGGACAAATCTAAGCCAATTTCACTAAGTATTTAACAAATTTAAACTTCATACATTCCACTGAAAGAGACAGTGGAAAAAAAAAAAATCGACAAAACTTCATATAGTTTCACACTACAAAGCCATGAATGCCTGTGAAGTTCCTTCAGGAAACACAGTCTTATTAAGAAATGTTCTTTTATCTCTTATCTTTGTATATTTTGATCTCTCTCATTAACTCCTGATTTCTTTTACCCTATATTCTCTCCTGATATTCATATCAGAAATTGTAGCACCTGTAATCAGTTTTTAACTGTTAATACAATAACTTTAAATAATAAATTTAGTCACTGGGGCCTAGTGGTTAAATATAATAATTATAAATTTAGATCTATAGAATATTTTTATGTACTTCTCAGTGTTCTGTAATATCAATCCTTTGAATCTATATAGAACATTTAAGTAGCAAACAGAATTTACTTAATATATATAAAGCAATCCGAGAAAATTCTCAATTATTTCATTTAAACAAATAAGGAAATAAAACATGCTACTATTTTGGATCTATAAACGTATACAATGATTTCACATAACTAGAGTGTCTATAGAGAAAAAAATTGTATAGGTTCGTATTATATGAAACTACAGTTTATCATTCTTAAACTCTATAAAACAGCAATTCCAATCAAAATCACATATATAACTTGGGAAAAAAGTTTTCTTTCAGTGACTCTATATATGCTTTCATGTGTTAATACAAATTGCAAAAAGAAAAAAAACAACTTACAATTTCACTATCACATAAGCAATTCTGAAAAGACAATGACCAAACAGCATATCAAAGATTAAAAACACAAGTTTAAAAACTTGTTTGAAGGAATAATTATCTTGAATCTTTTCCATACCTATTCTGTCAAAAAGTTCTCCCCCACTACAGTACTCCAGAAATAGATACTGGATAGTGCCTTCTCTCCTATGACCATAGAATTTCACTACATTCTCATGATTTAGCATTTTATTGATACAGATCTCTTTTTTAATATTTTCTGGACAGTCTATGGCACGCTTCATATCTACAATCTTCACCGCAACTGCTTCTTCAGTTATTCTATTCACAGCAAGTTGAACTCTACAAAGGAAAAGGAAAAGCATTGTGACATTACAGACATTTGAATTCCATTTCTTTTAAAATTTCAAAACAGTAAATATGACTCATCCAAAACTATTTTACCTTTATTACTTTCTCCGCCAAGGAGAAACCAAGGAAATGGTTTCTGCCATGTTCTCAACATATACTACTCCTTTCTGAAAGGTGAAGTACAGTAGCTAACACTCCAAAGTCATGCTGTACACACAAAAGTCATTTAGTAAAGGCTTGATAAACTAAATTGGGGTAATAGCAATTCTAGGCCACATCACAAATATACATGTTCTACTCATGTCATTTTAACAGTATTACCTAACATTCATCCCATTCTATATATGCCTGTGGTAACTAACTGTCTAACACCTATTGATACTAATGTTGCCATCTTACAGATGAGGAAACAGAGGTACACAATGACATTAGGAAGCTTGCCTAAGATCACAAAACAATGGCCAGTAGGTGATACAGTGAGGATTTGAAACCAGGTAGGCAGTGTCCAGAGTCTATTACCACTACGCTTAAACCCCCTGAAAAGAAATATGTGGGAAGGGAAACAATGACTTCACTATCTCTTCCAGCTCTTTACAAAGAAAATGTTAAAAAAAAACAAAAAGAAGAATAAGAAGAAAAAAAAAATCGCATAACTTTAGTTGCCAAGAGTCTTAGATTTCAAACGCAGAAATCTATCCTCTAAGGCACCACTCTACAATTAACAACTCCAGAACAACGAATATGTACTCAGACAGTAGACAGAAAACTAAAGCAAGCGTGAAAAGACTCAAACTCACTCTCCGTAGGCACCTTCTCCCAGGGTTTGCACCAAGTCCCAGTCTTCCACAAAAGGCACTGCCATGACTCCACTGAGCACCGCTGCTATAAAAGGCAGGAATGCAGAAATGATGGAGGATGAGTGCAAGATCACCTGTAAAGCCAGTGAACCCTGCCACTTGCCATGACTCCCACTATAAATAACAGCTCCTGGTTTCCCCTTACATCTCATCCATATTTATACAAGTCTTTAAAGCACAAGCAAGTATTCAAAACAGGCATTTTCTCGTGTAAATCACAATCCCCATTCCCACGCACACCGAAGGCTGAAACTCTGCCCTCCTCAAGCCTCAGAGGAAATTAATAGTGTGGTGCAGTTGGGGGACAAATGGTTTCTCGGGAACGACTGGGGGAGGGGTGGGAGAGTGAGGGTCTGGGAAGGAGGGTAAGGGCGTATAGGCTGGTGGGGCATGGAAGAATACGCCTGCTGCAGCGCCTCCTCCCAATTGCTCCGTTCCAATTCCACCCCACCCTCATCGGTCCCAAAGGCCGGGAGGAGCCCGGGGCGGGGCCAAACTGCCCCCACAGCGGAAGGAAGGGCTGGGGACCCAGGACGGCGCCCAAACTTTTGGGGTTCCCAGACAGCAGAGTAGTCTAACCCGTCCTGCCTTTAAAAGGACCTCCTGGTACCACGTACCTCCACCCTCCGAAAACCGCCCCTCTGCTGGAGTCTCTTCGCCCTCCTTCGCTCGTCACTGCCAACTTCCTCTCACCGTGGCCTTCCTCATTAATCCAGACCCCGACCTCCTTCTCCAGAATCCTTTCCCACCCTACAAGCCGCCCTTCCTCACCAGACTGTCCTTTGCCCGCCACCACAGGAATCCAAATGCAGCGCTTTTCCCGCCAAAACCTCCTGGCGTCACGCTGTCGCAAACGCGCGCGCCCTTGCCGTAAAGCAGAACCGCGCGCGTCCCCGGGTCCTGCGGCACTAAAGATTGGCAAGTTCAGAACACAGCGTTGAGAGGTTGCCGCTCTCGCTCGGGGTTCCTTTGCAGTCCAGGGGAGACCCGGCTGGAGAGATTTAAGGACTCCAGACCGCATAGGTTCGAACTGACGTCTGGGACCAAATAGGAAATGATATAGGGTGTGGGAAGCTCAGCTAGGTCGTGCTCGGGTGCTCCTGGGTGGACCCGAAGGCTCCATCCCGAGTTAGCGCACGACCGACCGTGCGCTGTGCACCAAGGCCGTGCTGTCCGCTTTGCTCCTGGACGCTGCGGTCCTGAAAGGCTGCTCGAACCTGCCCGTGACCTCTGAGCACCTGACGCTGCTGCCGGACAGGATTGTGAGGATTACAGTCAATAACGTGCTGCAGGGCGCTTTGTAAACTTTAGAGTACTGTACCCATACTACCAGGGCCGAGAAATTAGCAACAGCTGTTGAGAAATTATCCTGTGGCGAATGAGAGGAACTTCGAAGTGGGAGCAAGGCATCAAAAATAGCCACACATTAAGTGTGAGAGGAGGGGTGCAGAGGAAGAAAGCAATTTTTTTGGCGCTTGAGGGAGTGTCAGGATAACCAATGTTGCCTTGTCTGTGAACGGGCTTCGAAACAATGCTTTAGTTCAGTCTAACCGTTTTGAAGGAAGACCCTCTCCCTTGCTTAGTTACACTTCTTAATGTGTAAGAAACAGGCAGGTAGAAGCCAGAATAAATTTCATAATGCAAATAAAAAGGTAGAGAAACTCATTTGAATGGGAAAGTAAATTCTGAGGAAAGGGACGTGAGAACAAAAGTTAGGAAAAACTAAACTCAGTATTCTTCCCCGTAAACTAGACTGGGAACTCAAGGCAGAGGCAAGATCATCTCCATTCAATTCTCCAGTCCTGAAAACTGGGCCACATATACTCAGCATAACTAGGTATTGTAATACTAGTAACAGTAAAATATCCAAAAACACACACATCTGTTTTAAAGAACCAAAGTCAGGGACAAAAATCAAGAGCAAAACTCTTCAAATCCTTATGTGTGAAGTTTTGAACCGTGACATCACAATTTAGGCTTCATGTAGTAAAAGGCAAGTTTTTATCATTTTGTCATTTATCCCCTTTTCTCTAGTTTCTTCACTGCTGAAAACAAGACTGTGAAGAAAACAGGAGGACCTGCACAGTTCCTATGTGTCTTAATTAATATATCCTTTTAGCTTGAAAAAATAAGGTGTACAGATTCAGGCAGAATACCAGTTAAAGACAGAATATATGAGAACAGCCTCTTCCTTTCTGTAACATTACTAAAATAGTAAAAAATACAATTTTTTTGTTTGTGGTTTTTTTGTTTCTATCAAACTCAGAAGTTCTTACTAAACATACCAATTTTTAAAAGACAATAACTCATTAGAATAGAGTATGAGACCCAAACTTTTGGAAAGTGGAAGGGCTTTTAGGTGAAAGGTAATTAACAAATGAAATAAAGATGAATCCCAGAACTAACACTGGGAAAGTAAAAAAGCAACCTGATCTACATCACAGAAGTCCCTAAAGGCTCAGGTTGAACTGGTGACACCAAGTAAATGAAGGTGGAGGTAAAAGTGGGCTAAAAACAGGGTAGGTTGAAAGACTATGTAAGAAACAAATAGACCCCTGCATTCTCTCCCTCCTCCATATAACCAAGGAACTGCCCCTCCTCAAAGCTGGTACATGACTTGAGAGGGTTGATGCATGGTATCTAACTGGAGAGCATTAGGCACAGTTAAAAGCTTGAGTACTTCACCGAAAACAGAGGCATTAAGTTTAAGTTTATGCCCTGAAGGTTCAACCTGTAAAACTTCTTTCCCTACTTTACTCTCAGAAAGCTGACAGTCTGGCTTATATCCTTCAGTAAGAGAATATACAAGCCTTCTTGAGGGAATCTTACCTATGTAAGAGAAAAAAAAAATCTAAATATAATACCAATATGAGATATTTCACAATGTAATAGCCCAGCCAGATCATAGTACACTGAAACCCACATCAGTAAGTCCCATCTACCCCCAAAACAGACCTTTCAATCAGCTTTTTGGGGTCCCACTCTTAAAGAAGAGCAAAGGAGCAGACAACCAAGAATTTAAGAAAGTCTTTAATTTTAAAAATGTCCAAAAGAATATTCAAACAGCCAAAAAAAAACACCTCTTGGACATGTAAATATGATACCAGAAAAAAGAAAACTATTTTAAATAGATTAGAAAGAATTGAAGAAATCTCTAAGAAGACAATGAAAAATGGAAGAGTAAATATAAGAATATTAGGAGATTAGTTCAGGAAGTCCAACATCCAAATAACTATTTTTCAGAAAGAGCAAGAGGGTTGGGGGAATCTACATATAATGTAAGAATATTTCCCAGAATGGAAGAAATTGACTTTCCATACATAAAAATCTAAAGTACCCAGCACAATGGATGACCTACTCAAGACACATTATTGGGAAAATTTCATTACATTATAGACAATGAGACGATCCTAAGAGGTCTGATGTGAGGGTGATAGGGAATGGATACATACAAAAAAAAAATTGGAAGATAGAAAACAATGGGGCAATGCTTTCATAATAAACCTAAAGAAAAATTATTCCTAATCTGGAATTCTACACCCAGCCAACCTATCAATCAAGTGTGACAAGAGACATGGAAGTTTCTCGAGAAATTTATCTCCCACACATACTTTCTCAGGAAGGCACTTAGAGGTGATAAATCAAGAAAGAAGTCAGGGGATTAACACACACATACAATACGACAGTGAAAGGATACACCAATGCAAGAGGTGTGCAGCAAACCTACAGATAAACCCATCCAAATTGGAACATAAACACCAGATAGCCCTAAGAATGAATACCTAATGTTTCTGAACATAGAAAAAGGAAGTTGACACAAATGAAGGAGAATTGGGGGAGAAATTAGTGACAAGTACAAAAAACAAATGAAAAACTCCCTAAAAAAAGTTATGCAGGAAAAGAAAAGTAGCAACATTATACTACATTGCCTAGTTGTGAATAGCCATAAGGTAAAAACTAAATACTGATCTAGCCAATAGAACTAAATATTTCTAAGTAGAATAAATAGAATTATTAAAATAGAACTATAATATATAGAAGTAATAACTATAATTAGAACCATAAGAGAAGAATGTGTGTGTCCTTGGGAGTAAAAGGATGGTGAAAAAGCTAAATCTTCAGTTTCCACAACAGAAAGTCAACGTATGATGCCTAAAATTGAAAAATGTAGCAAAATAAAATTATGTAATGATATAAAGGTAAGTAATGTGAGAATCAGAGTTGAAAGTGGTTGCCTCTGAGGAGTGGAAGACATAGTGTTGCTCCTTTTAAGAATTAAATTTGAGTTTTTTACACTAAGTGCACAGTAACAGTGAAAATGAAAAGTACATTTTTTAAAAAGATAGCTTCATGTAGCCTAGAAAGTACCAAATTAAAATCTTAAGAGCACCACTTATAGTGACAAGTTAAAGGGTTATATCCCATTAATACTATAGAGGAAGATCATTAATGATCTCTAACTGGTATTAATCATATTGATAAATAAAATTCAGAATAACCTCTTCCACTAGGGAGGAATTCAGTATCTAAATCAAGTAATTTATTTACATATTGTAAATCAAACCTCATATCAAATCTAAATCTCACCCACAGTTGAAGAACATGGTATATATACTGGTTTAGAAGGCTAAGTTCCCTGGGTATACCAGTATGCCCAAGCCTATCCTTTATGAGCACCATTTTGACTTAATCTAAGTGACATAATTCCTCCTATTTTCTTAAACAGATAATACTAAACAATTGCTTTTTGTTAGTGACTTAGGGTTTATATATATCAGTGATAGGTCATATGCATGTATGTAAAATACATGCAATGTCTTACTATGCTGAACATAAGGCTCTTTGTCCTGACATGAAATATCCATGGGGGGCCGGATAATCCTAGCACTTTGGAAGGCCAAGGTAGGATGATCACTTGAGGCCAGGAGTTCAAGACCAGCCTGAGTTAGAACGAGACCCTGTCTCTACATAAAATGGGAAAATTAGCCGGGCATAGTGGTACGCACCTGTAGTCCCAGGTATTTGGGAGGCTGAGGCAGGAGGATCGCTTCAGCCCAGGAGCTTGAGGTTGCAGTGAACTATGATGATGCCACTGTACTCTAGCCTGGGAGACAGTGTGAAAGACTGTCTCAAAAACAAACAACAAAAAAACCCAAAAAAACATGGGGACCACTGTGCTTTTGAGTTAAATGTTTTTAACAAGTTTCTCTTTTCTTGCAGTCAGTTGTCACTGCTCTCTAGGTACCTGCTACTAGCAATGCTTCCTCCTTCTAATTTGTTGATTATTTGGCAAGGGCTTCAAAACCAGGTAACAGCAACAAATAGGCTAAGACTAAGGGAGAAAGAAGCTTACCTTTCAATAAGCACAAGAGTTTTAGTGCATAGTTTAAAGGAAATGAGCAAAGAGCCATTTACTGTGTCATGGACAAGTAAGAGTACTAAAAAGCTAAATTTCAAATAAATATTTATGATTATATTTAAGCTGATTCAAAAGTATCTACTGATCATCAAGCTCCATATGTAATGCTGGAAAAGTTTCTTCCACTCCATTAACAAAACAGTTTCACTCTTTGAGTCTTCAAAACTGCTGGTTTAGTCACACTTGATTTATTCCTGCTCAAAATTAAAACAAAACAAAACAAAACAAAAAAGCCTGGCTAGTCTCAAAGAGTACTGGTGAAATAAGGTCTGGCTAGCCACCATCTGTCCCTTATAAAGTCAAAGAGCCTCTAAGGACAAGAGACATTGAGAATGCAGACACAATAGCAACAAAGCTGCCTTTCCTGCCAAGAAATGGCATTCCTCTGGTCCCACAAACATTTATTCATTCAATAAAAATTTATTGAGTCACACTGTTTACAAGGAATTTTACTAAGTGCTGCAATGAAGAAAGTATGACAAAATGGTTGGTATATCAAGGATCTGAACAAGTCCTTAATAATTTTCCTGATTTGAGAAAGATGTTCCTACCTTAGCTCATTTAGGGAGCTAAGAGCATGGATGAGGTCTGCTATCTGTTCTTCTATCAGCCCAGTATAAACTTTTGTCTTCCTCAAATCAGTTTTAAGTCAAAACAAATAAGGCACATTTTTTAAAAATTCCCCCCTTTAATTGAATTGACCAAAGTAAAGCCATGACATTTCATTTGGTAACCTGCTCAGAATTATAAAAATCGTTTCATTTGGCCCAACCCATAGTGCCCAGGACAAAACTTCCAGACAATTCTAATCCCATCCGGCTCTGTTTCTTATAAACTTCGTATTTAAAAAAAAAAAGTCTTCAACGTCCTAAAATATGATGCGCTCAGTGTGAAGCATGTCAGAGCTGGATGTGATATTTATGTCCTTGACAAGCCTCGATTATCCAGGTCCTTTACCTGCAACATAAAGATGTCAGTTTAATATATACAATCAGATCAACTTTAGAGAGCTTCTCTACTGAAATGGATTCACCCAGAGCAGGAGATGTTGGGCTCTGCTGCCTGGTTTGGGGCTGTGAATAAATAAACACTGGTTAGAGACTAGCTACTCTCTATTTAGCTTTGTCGAATCCTTCATACCTCTGTGAAGAGCAATGTAAATGATCCACCCTCTACATAAATCAAGGGTTCTCAATCTTTTCTTATGTAAGAGATACAACACACTCCCATGTGACTCTATGTGACTTTATATGGCATAAATTCTTCAGAGGAAGAGAAGAAAATGTAGCTCAAAAAACATAAACATGAACTTTTTTACTCTTTTTCCCCCCAAGCCTAATAATCACTGAAGCATGTTGAGTCAAGTCCAAAATGGAAAAATATCACTGCAACAACTGCCAAAATGACAGAAGACTGGGATGTCTACTCTCTAAGAATAATCTAAAATAAAAAGTAAAATTTTGAGTGAGTTGCAAGCTACTTTTCAGACACAGGTGTCATTAGAAATTTCCCTACTTGAGAAATATGTGGCCCATTTTTTTAAGCACTAGAACCAATGTGCAAACATGAAAGTTGCTTTCTGAGATAGTATAGCATCTCACCTTGTATATCCTGACCAGCCAATGTTCTGTGGTATATGCTTCCTCAAGGACATCAAGCTCAAAGTCTTTATTCCCAATCTCAGCATTTCGGACACGGTCAAAGCCTGGTGGACGCTCTAGAAAAGGACAAAAAAGAACACACTTCCTTCTACAATGCTGATTTCCTAAAGAGACAGTAAATGGATTTGGTACATCATCTACTAATTGAATGGTTATCCCTTGGCCTGCAGATAGTTAGGGGTCTGCAGAAAAGGTCATCAGGTAGTAAGGGCAAATCAAGTTTAACCCTAACTCAAGTCCTGTCCAATATGATGCTTGGCAGTCAATGGAGCTTATCTCTGCTAAGCGATAGGAAGCTGACTTCCAAGCTCCTCTATTACTGAGCATTGTCATCCAGAGGCCTCTATAACACACTAGTAACCCTTACATGAATCAGAGAAGAACCCATCAGAAGCCAAAGGCCTGCATTCACTTCAGAAATTCTCCCTAGTGCAAAACCAAGAAATTGATGTCAGAAGGAAAGATTTAACCTGATAGATAACTCTCAATGTATTCATCTAAAGAACTGAAAAGTCCTTTGTCTCATTCTATCCCCCTTCCTTTTCTCACTGTAATACCCTTCGCTGAGATACAATAAAAAGCAACGGTTAAAAGAATCTGGAGTATAGCAACAATCTATATGGGAAAAAAAAAAAGAAAAAAAAAAAGAATCTGGAGCCAGACTGCCTGAGTCTGAATCCTGACTCTGCTACTAGTCATGTAACGTTGGGCAGCTGAGTAACCTCTTTGCACCTCAATTCTCTCACATATAAAATGACAATAATATTAGTATCTACCTTTTGGGGTTTTGTGAGGATTAAACGAATTACTAGATATAAAGCACTTACAGCAGCACCTGGCATACGGAAAAACACTGTGTATTAGCTATCACTATTATAATACTATTGTTATTAACATTATTATGAATCACTCACTGGCTTCTGTGTAGACCTGTCCAAAGCGGTAGTAACACATCTTATACATGAGGCAGTTGAGCAACACTGGAGAACCCTCACGGTCCACACGGAATTCCCCAGTTGGAGTATAATAGTCATTTTCCTTGATATGTTTTCCTGTGTCTGTGCTCCCTCCAATCCGGACCATCCAAAGAAACTTGTTGATATCTAGGGGGAAGAAAAGAAAGAACTGCTGCAGCACAATGGTTGCTAGAGCTAAATCAGGCCAATTTTTTTTTTTTTTTAGACACAGGGTCTTGCTCTGTTGCCCAGGCTGGAGTGCAGTAGCATGGATCATAACTCACTGTAACCTCATAGCACTGTAACCTTGAACTCCTGGGCTTAAGCAATACTCCTTCCTCAGCTTCCCAAATAGCTAGGACTACAGGCATGCACCACCATGCCTGGCTAATTTTTTAAAAAATTTTTTGTAGAGATGAAGTCTTATTATGTTGCCTCCATTGGTCTTGAACTCCTGGCCTCAAGCAATCCTCCTGCCTTGGCCTCCCAAAGTGCAGAGATTACAGGAGTAAGCCACAGCACCTAGCCAGATGAGTATTTCTAAGAAAATTCCCCAACATATTTTTCTAATGGAGAATGGTACCGTTTAACTCTAATTTGTAAAAATAGGAAAAACAATGTGTGCGCAAAACATTTTTCCTCAAAATGTACAACTCTTCTTAGAAATTATTAGGCTGCAGAAATCCCATGCTATTAGTCCACACTGAAGCCACAACTAAAATTGGTCCTATGTATTAACTGGAGCTAAGCTATCAAATACAGTAGCCACTAGCCACATGTATCAAACATAGTAGCCACTGAGCACTTGAAATGTGGCTAGTCCAAAGTAAGATGTGCTCTAAGTATAAAATACACACTAGATTTCTAAGACTTAGTAAAAAAAAAAAAAAAAAAACCCAAACCACAAAGGGGATAAAATATATTGGTTACATGTTTAATTAAATAGCAATGTTTTCATATGAATATATTCAGTTAAATAAAATTATTAAAATTAATTTCACCTGTTTCTTTATATTATTTTGATGTGGCTAATAGAAAGGTTAAAATGACACACAGCTCCCATTTTATTTCTACTGGACAGTGGAAAGCACTAACTAAATTATCAAAAAAGTAGAGAAGATACAAGTGTGATCCCTCTTGGCTTATAACTGCAAAGTTACAGACCTCCAAAGCATATATATACGAAATCAACATTTCTATGTCAAACACACTCCAAGTCTCCAAAAATACTGACACTACCATTGACTCAGGATATCTGTTAGATTTTGTCATTCTCTGTATTGCTTCCACGGGTTTTAGGGAAATCAGTTGCTAGGTGTTTCATTGGATGGTTAGTCTAAAAAGTATTACTGATCCATAAGAAAGTAAGATTCCTACTGCACTACTGCAAAGGGTTCCAAGGGATATCACAGTGGTTAAGAACTGACTCTGGATCCAAACTGCCTGAGTTCCAGCACTGCCAAATCTAGCTGGGTGACCTTAAGAAAGTTACTTAACCTCTCTGTGCTTCAGTTTCCTCATCTGTCAATTAGAAAAATAACAGTATCTACAACAATAGGGCTATTATAGTATTATGAGTTAAGAGCATGTAAAGCATTTTAATACATTTTTTGTCACACTGTAAACATCCAAATAATATTACTATCTTCATGCAGTGTCTGCATTCTTACCTTCATCTTACAAATGGAAAAAATGAGGCACAGAGACGTGCCTAGATCAGACAGCCAGAAACAGAAGCAAAAACAAAACCCTAGAACATCAACTCAGCTTTTATAGAGCATTGGTATTACAGCTTTCTGGCAGGTATGGCTGAAGGAAAAACTTGACAAGCTTTATGAATGCAAGAGTGAAAATAACAGGAATTGCATGAAGAACAACCCACTGCTCAAAATATTAATATATGGTTGTCTACAAAAAAAGGAGAAGTTAAAGAAGGGTAGTATTGTATCACACTTTCCTATGAGAGAATCTGGACTACAGGCAGATCTAAATAGTTTCTTTTAAACCTGCATAAGCATGGAATAGAAAATAAGTAACATAAAATAAACATGACTTACAAAAGGGAAAAATCTTGTCCATGACACTAACATTCAAAGGAAGTTTAAATTAAGAACATTTAAGAATCATAGTTAAAAAAAAAAAAAAAAAAAAGAATCATAGTTAGATGTGACCATTAAATAATAAAACTTTTAAAAAACATAATACAATTTTTATACCCAAATGCCTATTAAACCATTTTAAAAATGTCATTTTTATGGTCTGGTGGCCCAAGCCTGTAATCCTAGCAATTTGGAGGCCAAGGTGAGAGGATCACTTGAGGCCAGGAGTTCAAGACCAGCCTGAGCAAGAGCGAGACCCCATCTCTACAAAAACCAGAAAAATTAGCCAGGCATGGTGGCACATGCACCTGTAGTCCCAGCTACTCTGGAGGCTGAGGCAGGAGGATTGTTCGAGCCCAGGAGTTTGAGGTTGCAGTGAGCTATGAAAACACCACTGCACTCCAGCCCTGGCGACAGAGCAAGACCCTGTCTCAAAGAAAAAAAAAAATTAGAATTGCCTTCAGAAACCAAGACATGTGTTTTTTGTTTTTTTCTTTAATAAACTCAGGAAGAAGAATAATGACTAAAGATGAGCTGTGAGGATTGAGGGGCTGAGCAGTGGAGGCAATACCAAATACCAGTGAAGTTTGTGTTTTGGAACGTATTTCTATGTGTGTGCATATGTGTGTGTGTGTGAGAGAGAGAGATGCTATTTTAAAATTCTAAAAGTATTCATAGAAGGCCCCAGCTGGAATATTACCATGATTAAGTAATAACAACATTAATAATAATCTCGAAACTTTGGGTAGGTTCACTCCTTCTCATTGTATAATACCTCTCAAATTTTTCAGAACTCCTATTAATAAAGCCTAACTAATAATTTGACTTTGAGAAATAAATCAAAGTATTTATTTCTTTGGAGGTTGTACAGTCCAACCTCCACATCTCTAGATTCAACCAACCTCGGATGGAAAATATTCATAAAAATAAAATGGATCGTTGTGTCTGTACACAGTTTTTTTTTTGGTCATTATTCCCAAACAATATAGTATTAACTATTTGCATAGCATTTACATTGTATTAAGTATTATAAGTAATCTAGAGATGATTTAAAGTATACAGAAGGATATGTGTAGGTTATATGTAAATACTATACCATTTTGTATAAGAGACTTGAGCATCTGCAGATTTTGGTATCCTCCAGGGGTCCTGGAAACATTCCCCCATGGATACAGAGGGACAACTGTACTGTCTTCTTTTATGATTTTCACATACATGCTTTCATGGATCTAGCTAATGATAGTGTTCTGCATTGTTATTTAATGGTTATCTTATTATCTTCTTCAAAAAAATAAAAAGTCTAACTTACATACTTAGATTAGAGTAATTGTCAAATTATCATTCAACAATTCAAGAGTATGGTGTAATCTCCAAAAAATTTGTTTCCTGTTAAGTTCTTTTTTTTTTTTGAGACAGAGTCTTGCTCTGTCACCTGGGCTAGAGTGCCATGGCGTCAGCCTAGCTCACAGCAACCTTAAACTCCTGGGCTCAAACGATCCTTCTGCCTCAGCCTCCCGAGTAGCTGGGACTACAGGCATGTACCACCATGCCCGGCTAATTTTTCTATGTATATGTTTAGCTGTCCATATAATTTCTTTCTATTTTTAGTAGAGACAGGGTCTCGCCCTTGCTCCGGCTGGTCTCGAACTCCTGAGCTCAAACAATCTGCCTGCCTCGGCCTCCCAGAATGCTAGGATTACAGGCGTGAGCCACCGCGCCCGGCCAAGGTCTTTCTTTCTGAATGAATCTTTATGTACACTTGACTACTAGTCTCAAAATTAAGCATCAATTTGACCTCACTAAATCTCTAATTTTTACATGTTTATAGTCCTACATGACCAATTTATTTTGAAGGAATAGCTTCTTCATTCTCATTAAGACATCTATTTCACCACTACATACAGGCCCAAATGAAAAGACAAATAATACCCACTGTAGGCAAGGATGTAGAGCAACAGAGAATTACAGATACAGCTGGTAAGGAATGTAAATTGGGACCGCCACTCTGAGAATCTCTTTAATAGTATTTCTTTGTTCTCTTAAAGCTGAATAAGATACAATCCCTCTAAACTAGTAATTCTACTCTTTGGCATATATGTTCATCAAAAAAATGTACAAGAATGTTCGTAACAGCATTATTCATAATAGCCCTAAATTGGACACAGCACAAATATCCATCAACGCTAAAATGGATACACTGTGCTATAATCACACAACAGAATATTATACAGGAAAGAGAATGAACAAATTATAACTACCTGCAACATGAATGAATCTCTTTTTTTTGTTTTTTTTGAGATAGCGTTTTGCTCTGCTGCCTGGGCTAGAGTGAGTGCCGTGGTGTCAGCCTAGCTCAGAGCACCTCAAACTCCTGGGCTTAAGCGATCCTACTGCCTCAGCCTCCCAAGTGGCTGGGACTACAGGCATGCGCCACCATGCCCGGCTATTTTTTTTTTCTATATATATTTTTAGTTGGCCAGCTAATTTCTTTCTATTTTTAGTAGAGATGGGGTCTCGCTCTTGCTCAGGCTGGTCTTGAACTCCTGACCTCGAGCGATCCACCCACCTCAGCCTCCCAGAGTGCTAGGATTACAGGCGTGAGCCACCACGCCCGGCCATGAATGAATCTTGTATACATAATTCTAACCCAAAAAAGCCAGAAATACAACAAAAAAAAAAGAAAAAACTTTTTTTAATTAAAAATTAAAAAAATAAAAGCCAGAAACAGGGGTACATACTGTATTCTTATTTATAAAGTTCAAAAACAGGCAAAACTTCACAGATGTATGTATATGTCAAAATTTACCAAATTATGCATTTTAAATAAGTGCAGTGTGCAATATGTCAATTATACTTCAATAAGTCTGTTTAAAAACAAATGGCATTAGAAGCCAGGATAGTGGTTATCCTCAGGAGACAGGGATAGATATTACAAGAGAGTGTAAAGAGGAATTCTAGGACACTATTAATGTTCTGTTTCTCATTCTGGTGCTGGTTACATGGTTGTGCTTTTAGGTGAAAATTCATCAAGCTATATGCAGACAATATCTGCATCTTTTTAACCATTATACTTCAATGCAAAGTTTACTTTAAAATCTAAATCTAATCGAGACTTCTTGACTTTAGTGCTATTTCTTTTCATACTATTTTGTCAAGTGTTTCATATACTAATTGCTAATTTCCTTAATTTCACACAAAAAATTATACTATATTCCAAATAATGACACTCATTTTTATTCCAACATTAAAAATATCCTTCTATTCACCTCAGCAGGCAACAAAAGATTGATGTTAACAATGGATACTTAAACAGTGGTTAGGCTTTGGGGGACGGTCCTTTCTACCACACATAAGCGAACATACATTATATATGTACATATATACATACACACATATATATACATATGCAATCAAATATATTTCTATAGTATTTAGATTTTTTTATTATTATAAAAAGAAAACCTATTATCACATACAGCCAAATAGGGCTGGCGCAGTTATGTTGAAAGCTGAAGTCCGCTGACACATGTCCCTGCTATTGTCATTCTTCCTTTGCTTGTACAAGACACACAAGAAAACCAGTCCCCCTACTTTATACTTACACTTTATATATACTAACTGGGTGGACTTGTCAAGTCTGTCTATATGAGAAGCCAGAGATAATCTAAAATATGAACATCTTTAAGAAGCAGACACATATTCAAAGAAAACAAAGATGAAAATATGAGGTAATTATAAACTCCAGGAAAACAAAAGTTATTCCAGGTTAAGACTATAACCATAGTGTACTGGTTGACTCAACAGTGAATAATATTTACAAAGGCATGATTTTGTAAATACTCTATCTGGATTTAACTAAAAATTATAAATTAACTACACTGAGAAGATGAGAGAGAAGGGGGGGATGTAATACAAAGAGCTAAATTCCTTATCTACTACAAGAAGTTAATAAAGTGTAACTAAAACTTATCAGTCACTGGATAGCACAATATAATTGTTCCTCAGTATCCATGTGTGATTGGTTCTAGGACCCCTTCCCCCAAGGATAACAATTTCATGGATGCTCAAGTCCTTAATATAAAATGGTACAGCATTTATATATAACCTACAAATATCCTCCCATATACTTTAAATCATCTCCAGATTACTTATAATAATACAGTATAAATGCAATGTAAACACTTGTTAGCTGTATTTTTTTAATTTGTATTATTTTTATTGTTGTATTGTTTTTTTTAATTCAAGTACTTTTGATCCATAGTTGGTTGAATCCATGGATGCAAAACCCATCGATACAAAACCCATGGATACAAAGGGCTAACTGTATACATGTTATTTAGCAACATGAACATAAGTACTAGAAAAAACAGCTGAAGGAATAATTGCCTCTGGGAACTAATGTTAAGAGGGCTTACGTTTAGGGACAAGGGACTACCATTTTTTATTAAAAACCTTCAGAACTGGGCCTGACGAGGTAGCTCATGCCTGTAATGTTAGCACTCTGGGAGGCCGAGGTGGCAGGATCACTTGAGCTCTGGAGTTTGAGACCAGCCTGAGCAAGAGCAAGACCTCATCTCTACTAAAAATAGAAAAATTAGCCGGGCGTGGTGGCAAACGCCTGTAGTCCCAGCTACTCAGGAGGCTGAGGCAGGAGAATCGCTTGAGCCCAGGAGTTTGAGGTTGCTGTGAGCTAGGCTGACGCCATGGTACTCTAGCCCAGGCAACAGAGTGAGACTCTGTCTCAAAAAAAAAAAAAAAAAAAATTACTAATTGTGGTACTTTCATTAAATTAGTTAACTTCTCTGATACTAGTTTCCAGGAATGAAGTGGGTGCACTAAAACCTCACTCACATTGAGCTGGTGCAATATTACGTGCATGTACTACCTCCCTATTTCATAGCTAATAACAAAGAGAAGATGACTGGTTTGAACTTCATCTCTGCCCCCTTCATACACTCTCTATAGGAAGGGACAGAAGAGTCATGAACCAACAAACAAAAAGAATTGAGGGGGTGGGCGCGGTGGCTCACGCCTGTAATTCTAGCACTCTGGGAGGCTGAGGTGGGAGGATCACTCGAGGTCAGGAGTTCGAGACCAGCCTGAGCAAGAGCGAGACCCCGTCTCTACTAAAAATAGAAAGAAATGATCTGGATAACTAAAAATATATAGAGAAAAAATTAGCCAGGCATGGTGGCGCATGCCTGTAGTCCCAGCTACTTGGGAGGCTGAGGCAGGAGGATTGCTTGAGCCCAGGAGTTTGAGGTTGCTGTGAGCTAGACTGATGCCATGGCACTCTAGCCCAGGTGACAGAGCGAGACTCCGTCTCAAAAAAAACAAACAAACAAACAAAAAAAAAAAACACCTTCAGAACTGTTTAACTTTTTAAAGTATAAATAGGTATTACTTTAATTTTTAAGGTAGAAATTTTTATTTGGATGTTTCTTCTTAGAACATTTTTTTGCACAGAACATGGTAACATATACCATTTTAGACATATATATATGCATTTTATACATATATTTTAAAAAACATTTTAAGCTGGCCAATGATTATACAGCTTAAACCCACTAAAAAAATGCTTTTTTTTTTTTGAGACAGAGTCTCACTCTCTTGCCGGGCTAGAGTGCCGTGGCGTCAGCCTAGCTCACAGCAACCTCAAACTCCTGGTCTCAAGCAATCTTCCTGCCTCAGCCTCCCGAGTAGTTGGGACTACAGGCATGCACCACCATGCCCGGGTAATTTTTTCTATATATGTTTTTAGTTGTCCACATAATTTCTTTCTATTTTTAGTAGAGACAGGGTCTCGCTCTTGCTCAGGCTGGTCTCGAACTCCCGAGCTCAAACGATCCACCTGCCTCGGCCTCCCAGAATGCTAGGATTACAGGTGTGAGCCACCACGCCCAGCCAAAAATGCTAATTCTTGAGTACATTTTCACAAGCCTCATCTTGTTTTAATAGTTGTGAAACAATTCCTGTGTGTTTAGACAATCATAGCATGCTGTACCTATATGAGAATCATTTATATTTACTTCCTACCTGTTGCAAAAAAAAAAAAAAAAAATTTAAAAATCAAAATACCCGAACCTCAAGTTGCAAAAACTTAGGAACTTCCCATGCAAGAAAAGTCTCTTAGTAAGATATTCATAAAAGGACAGAAAGATTGGAGATTCATCTAGTTTTCTTAGAATCTATGCCCTGCAGCTAGAAATAGAATTAAGTACATTACCATCAGAGGAATACCCAGTGAGGCCTCCAAAAATGACCAGCACATAGCTGACATCGAGCTCCCTCATGATCTCATAGGCTTTTTCCTCTGTGGATGCCATTGCCTAGAAAAACAAATGCATAATTCTCAGAGCAAAATCCCAAGTCATATGATCATCTCATGGAGACATATTTCCCACTATACTTTGCACACCAAACACTGAAATGATCCCTTCACCTTACCTGCCCTACTCGAGAAATATGGGTATTATTCCATGTGTTATTGTCCACTAAGATTGTTCGATTTGCCATAGCTGTAATCTGGTAGCCATAATCCCACCATGACATGACCTTTGCATCCTGAAAGAATGGGAAATTGAAATAACAGGTTTTTCACTGTCTCTAAAAATCAAATGCAAGAGAAGGAGTAGAAGGGCATCTTTGGTCTGATAGAAGTGACGCCTGGCTAATTAATCACTTTCTCCATGCAATTTCTCAAATGCCTAACCAGAATATAAATCTTGGCACCTAGTCCTCCATTCATATGCAATCATGAAATCTCAGCACAAACTACATACAATCTAACATTCCCAACACTTGAATCCCAAATCACTTTATACAAACAAGCATAATGGAGTGGGAGGTGTGGAAGACTGTACAACATAACCAAATAAATAGCCTATCGTCATTAGATGACTTTATTAAATAAATCTTTTAACAATATCATAAAAATTAGTTATGATAAAAAATTAGTTATCATAAAGATGAGGTAGAAACACAAATCAAGGGATATAATGGACAAGGATTAAGAGATTCTTAAAGTATTCACTCCTAATGAATTTGATTTAGAAATGCTATTCCCTATGGGTATTACAAAGGAAATCACTTCAGATCCTCAAAAGGTACAAACTAAAATGTTAAAAGTAGTTATCATTAGGAGATCACTTTATATGAGATTTATACCTTTTTTCTTGCTTTTATCTTCTGCTTTTTCTATAGTGAAAAGTGTATAATGTTTTTCTTCTTTTATAATTGGGATGGTCTACCTCATGTTAAAATCACCATGTCAATAAAAGTATCTAAGCAAAGTCTAGATAATTATCAGTAAGTGTCACTGTAAAAGAAATCCCCAAATTGAATGGAGATTGACCTTTAAAGCTCATTCAAGAGTAAGGTTCCAAAGTTCCAATCTCATCAAGCTTTCCATATACCCAAAAGCTGTATGATTCACTATAAGATCAAATCCCCCTTCAACCCTAGCCCACAATCCCACTCTTCTTAAATCTTCACCTCTGGTGTATTGTGACGAAGCCAATAATATGCTTCTCGGAAGTCATCAAAAATGATCCTACTGCCATCCCCACCTCGGGCAGACAGCACGATGGAAGGAGAAGAGTAAGCCTCACTGGTCACCCAGGTTGAATGAAAGGTATAGGTGATGAGAAAGAAAGCCATGACCAGTATCATTCCACTTGCCACCTAAATAAGGAAGAAGAATTGTGTAGTAAACCAAACTAAATTTACACAACACAGGACAGCTTCTTATACACAGTCAATAATGTAGATGATATGAATCAAAATAAGTCAGGAGCTATATGAGTTAATTGTGACTACCTATGACAGTGTTCTACTCTCCCAAACACATACATGCACATGCACACACACATACACACACACACACACACACACACACACGCACACAGTTTCCCAAGCCTTTTCTTAGTGTTGCTTAATTCTCACTTCATTCTTAATAGGGTAGGTAGAATCCTGTTGCTTCTTGCTCTTCTTGTCAGGACGACTTATGTCCAGATTCTTCATGTATGTGGACAGCACCTGGGAGACTCCAATGCCGGAAAGAATGCACATAACAGGCGCCAACACTAGCATTAGACGCACCTAACAGAGATAGGAAGCGTGATCAGTCTAATCGGTATTTTATCAATTACAGATTTCAACCTATTAGATAAGACATCAATTTAAAGGTTTTCATCAAACATGATTTTTCCATGAAAGTAGAAGAGAAAATACTTGATAGAAGTGTATTATTTCTTAAACTTTGTTTCAGCTATATATATGTACATATGTATGTGTACATTAAGTAATGATATGATACGAAATATATTTCTTAACTGTGGTTTGGGATCAAAAAACTGTAAGAAATACTATTTTACTACAATATATAAAAGTCCCCCCTCTCTTTTAACAATCTAGCACTGGGTAATCCTCCCATGCCTTCAAGAAAAAAACAACAAAAAAAATCTCCTATTTTATTTTTTATTTTTTTAAGAGACAAAACCATACTTTGTCGCCCAACTTGGAGTGCCGTGGTGTGATCATAGCTCACTGTAACCTCAAAATCCTGGGCTCAAGCAATCCTCCTACCTCAGCCTCCCAAGTAGCCGGGACTACAGGCACACACCACAACACCTGGCTAATTTTTTTATTTTTTTGTAGAGACAGGGTCTCACATTGCCCAGGCTGGCCTCAAACTCCTGGGCTCAAGCAATCCTCCCAGCTTGGCCTCCCAAAGTACTGGGACTGCAGGCATAAGCCACCACACCCAGCCCATTATCTCCATTTTTAAGACATCCAGGGTCATATTCTTCAACAAAGTGCAAAAGTGTCTCTTACAAAAGGTTACAAACCCAAGAAAGTTGGACCCTACAACCAGAATGTGTGAGTGTCTCATACATTCCTGGGAAGGATCAACAACAAGCAGCTTTACAACTCAGCCCCTCAAATGCTCGGAGGGAAGCATCCGCACAATTATCCGTACTTTCTGAATCCTGACAGGCATAAAAAACAAAGCATCTGCGTTAGGAGTGAAAAAGTTTGCTAGGACTCAGGGTATTCCTCACCATTACAGCTGAAAAGTACATGCTGGTCACACCATACATGATGATAAAAATCCGGGCATCAGACAGGTTGCTAAAGCAGTAATAGAGGCCAACTACAAAAGAAGGAAGGAGAAGTAAGCAGTTGAGTCCTGTAGATAGAAAGCTACAAGGGAAAGTATCTTCATTATATGACTGGATGATTCCATATATTTAACCCAGCAATTCCACTTCTAGGAATTTATCCTGAAAAAACAATCACAGAAATGTTCAAAGATGTTTACTACAGCACTCTGTAAAGTAGCAAAAAATCACAAACTACCTAAATGTCCTACAATAAGGATCTAGTAAATTATAGTACATTTATAAAATGGAATATATTAATTAAATCATTGCTACATGAGATTATGGACCATTTGCCTTCTTATACACCTTGACAAATCTCTGTACTTTAAAAAAACTAACAAATAATATTATCTTAAATATTTCTAGAAAATAATACTAAATAACAGAGAAATTGATGCTTTATGAAGAGATCCAGAAAAAACTATATGATCTCCTTGTTATTCAATAAATAACTAGATGAATGTATATCAAAATGTTAACATTTGACATTTGAAGTTATAGTGTATCATACAGCTTTTAGATGGGTGGAAAGCTTGGTGAAATTGGAACTTTGGAAACCTAGACTTGAATGAGCATTAAAGGTCAACCTCCATTCCATTCGGAAATTTCTTTTATAGCTAGAGATGGGTGGTGAGAACTCTTACAACTTTTACCTTTTCCTTTTTCACTTCTCTATTTTTTACAATACACAAATAGCTTCAGAATAAGAAAAAAGAAAGTAAGAGTTATTTTATCAAAGAAAAAGACCACTAACACTGGTAAATTCTAAAACACATCTGGAATGGCCAGAAGATAACTTAGATTGAAGAGGCTTTATAATCAGCAGTGCCCATTATGGAACTTCAATACTGCCAAAAGGAGAAATGGGGATAAAAGGGAAGGAGTACATTAGAAGTACTCAAAAAAACCAAAACAAACAAAAAAAACACTAAATAGAAATTAGAGTTGAATTTTAACTTATAACACAAATGAACAGAAAACCATGAGGCTCTGAACTTGCCAATATCTATAACTGTTCATCTTCTGACTTCGACTCAGCTTCCAATATTAGCAAAATGTGCTTAGCCATGCTGTACTACACAAGCTAAACAAGAAAACAAAAACAACAAAAACATGTATGAGGGTAGTTTATATATTTGGAATTAAATGGTGACTCCTAGGAAGAAGGCCACTTGAGAACACAAGGCAGACAGACCTGGAAACATGAAGACGAGGAGCTGCAGGTCAAAATAGTACGAGGACCAGGTCGTCGGCTGATGCTCAGACACAGAAGCTATGATGGGGATGTTGTTCTTAGCATAAGAAGGATCCAGCAGTGAGTAGAAACGCCCCGTCCAGGGAGATATTTTTCCTAGCAACAAAGATGCAATAAATATTTCACAAACACCTCTGAAATAAATTATCTGATCCTAACTAGTCATAATTTCCCATTTTAATAAGATTCTCAGAGACAGAAAAGGACTAGATTGTTTTCCTTACATGCCACTAATACTTTAGAGAGTTTTACTCCTCCTTTTCTTTCAAACTTCAGAGTCCTTTCTTAGCATAGCCAGCAGAATAAAGTCAGGATTTATATAAAAAACTCAGAAGAAAAGAGGCAGAAATGCTTCCTTAAAAAGGGCTTAAGGCCAAATCTGGTCAAACCAAGGCCAACTCTCAAGTCTAAATCAACTATATCCTCCAGTCTTGCTCTGAATTGGTCAATATCCAGAGACTTGGGCAAAATCAAATTAGCCTCTGAGAAGTGGAAGTGAGGAAATGGAGGAGGAGGAAAATGTGGCATGCCAACTAAACTACACAGCCATGTTTCAGTTCCCATGGCATTAGACGAGTTCCATGTTGTAGGGTATGGCAAGCAATATAAAGATTTCTCCTACCTAATCAATAGGAAAGAAAAGGAAAAAAAAGAGAAAGAAGAGAATGATTTGCAAGGTAAGATACAGTCCTTTCACCAGGTGTGATTAAGAGCTGCTCTAATAAGGCATGCGGTACTATGCTGAATCCAAACACTGGACTGACAAGTGGACTGAATTTAAAAAGTTGGACTTTATATGCTTGAAAGGAAAAGAGAAATAAGAGAAAAAGAATCTTATGTGGTCAGCAAATACCCTGTCTTTTTGAAGTTTATTCTGTGTCTGTACCCATCTGCATTTAATACTGAAATCTGTGAGCTTTCCATACCTGTTAGCATGAGGAGAGCTCCCACGGTGAGAAGGACAAAGCCTACCAGGGATATGACACTCCGGAAAAGAACTTCAAATTGCTGAGGATTCAACTTGCTACGCAGGTAATCCACAAAGGCGTGGATCTGGCAGAGACCAAAGACCCCAAAGGCTGCCATGTGCTCTGATGAAAGGACCGGCTGTAGGTAAAAGCATATGTATGGTAATAATATTAGGGAAAAAAATGAATGAGTCCAGCCCAGAACTGTATTGTCCTGCTCTAGTTCAGACCAAAGGGTCAAATGAGTTCTGAGGTCCCCAAAGGAATCAGGGCCAAACTAGGGGATGGTGTAATTCACCTGCCACATTTTCTAAAGAACACCTGGAGGTCCCCCAAAGCATACCATACACTATCATCATCACATCTCTGGATTTTGCTCAGCCTACTTCCTTAGCCTGGACTACAATTTTCTCCAAATTCCCATTCACTGAAATTCTCATCATTCAAGGCCCAACGCACATACCATCTCCTCCTAATCTGCCAATCCGAAACCAATCACTTCCCTCTTTGTTCCACAGCACTTTATTTTATTTTTTCTTTAGAAACAGGATCTTGCTACATTGCCCAGGCAAGATTGGAACTCCCAGGCTCAAGAGATCCTCCTGCCTCCACAGCACTTTAGATCTCTTCTAGCACTTAATCATTCTTTGCCTAGCACATTAACTGATATGTGAGTTGCATTTAACTCACGCTAGTTTTGGCCCTGGAGCAAAAGCATACGTAACTCACACGTTTCTACCTTGGGAGCAGCGTGAAATATTTTTCAAGTTGCATATAACCCACACACAGAAAACAATAAAAAATAACAAAGTTTTCATTAAATTAGAAAGGATCATTTTGCTTCCAAAGTTTTTATCCTATTTTTGTAATAGTTTCCGAACTTTTGCGTTCGAAGTTTTTATTCTATTTTTGTAATAAAGTTTTCAAAGTTTTGCTTTTGAAGTTTTTATTCTATTTTTGTAATAAAGTTTTTGAAGTTTTGCTTTTGAAGTTTTTATTCTAGGCTGGGGGTGGAAACACAGATTGCTGAGCCTCATCCCCAGAGTTTCTGATTCAGTTGGTCTGAAATGGGGCTCCAGAATTTGCATTTCTAACAAGTTCCCAGATGGTGCTGATGCTGCTGGTCCAGGAACTACACTTGCAGAACCACTATACTATAAAGTATAGACAGCTGCATGTATTTCTTTCCCAACAAGACTGAAATGTCCTTAAGGACTAGGACCATATTTTTATCCTTTTTATATTTCCCAGTGATTAGCAAATTGCATATACAAATGCTCCTTGACTTATGATGGCGTTATGTCCCAATAAACCTATTATAAGTTGTAAATATCATAAGTAGAAAATACATTTAATACACCTAGCCTACTGAACATCATAGCTTAGCCAGCCTACCTTAAACGTGCTCAGAAAGAGGTGGGCAAAATCATTTAACATAAAGCCTATTTTAATAAAGTGTTGAATCTCATACAATTTATTGAATACTGTATTGAAAGTGAAAAGCAGAATACTTATATGGGTACTTGAAGTACACAGTTTCTATTGAATGCATATCACTTTCACACTGTTGTAAAGTCAAAATACTGTATTAATAAGTTGCACCGTTGGAAGTCAGTGACCATCTGTAGTAAGTGATCAGTAAAGAAATACTTGCAGACAGTCTGAATAAGGGTTCCACTTTCATGAGAATTTTACATGAGAAAGCGAACACACCACATTATTCGCTGATTTAACATTTGTCTGTTAACCTTATGGAGGAATGTGGTTAAAGGATTCTGCTTTACTTCTCGAAGAACTTAACAGTTAGGTACCATTAAGAAGATAAGGATTCCCTGCTATTAAATGGGGTCATTTGCATTAAAAAGGACTGGAAATTTTAACTCTGACAACTTACATCAACTCTGCTCAACCAAAATATCCCTCCCCCTTTCACAAACATAAGCCAAAGTATCAGCCATTAAATTCAAACTTCATGGAGCAAATATTAACATATTCCTGTGAAGCCAACTTCAATGACCAATGATTCTGATGCTTCAGTTAACACAAGCAGTTCAATATCAAAGCTGTGAATAAGTCTTACTCTTCTTAATGGAATCCAAGATAAATCAATCTAGTTGGGGCTGCTTAGGAAAAAATGGAAGAAACTGAAAACCCTACTCAAAGGCTGACCTGAAAACCCACGAAGGAGATCTGCATAGAAAGAATGGTGCCCAGGCAGTAAACAGTACAATAGGCCACGTAGATCCGGTGGGAGAAACGGCCTGTGAGCATCAGCACCAGGACATGGAGAGGGATCAAGTTGATCAGGAACACGTAACCTCCCCAGGAAGAGACCTGTAATAGGATATAAAAGAACAGTTCCTCTGAGCATTCCTCCTCAGACCACTACCACCATACCTTAAGATACCACCTGTGGCCTTTTTAAGGAACATCTCTTTACAGTAACTATAAACTTTAGGCCAAAAGGCTTAAAGAGCCTAAATAATTTTTTTAAACAGGAAAATCAAATTCAAACCCATTACTGTAACTCAATCCCCAGCTCCCCTGTGGCTGCTGACATCATGATCATATAACAGGAGGTACCCAAGCCTCAGAGTTAATCTACATGTAATGTACTATAAGGTCACACAGAGGATTTAGGGATATGTGAGTAAATAGAAGCAATCAAGGGAGGAAGTCTAAGTATATACAAAAGATCGAACAGAAAAAATATATTGGAAAAAAAATGTAAGGAAAATGTACCAGAAAAGAAAGTTGGTTAACCAATATGTACCCATAGGAAATACAATATTTGGAGAACTTTAAAAATCAAAAACATGTAGAAAAAGTTACCATGTAAAAATATGCAAGGGCACACTTGGCCGCCCAATAGATGGAACCAGTCTTTACTGCCTTGATCCACATGTAGTAGGTGAGTAACATGCAAAAGATGGCAATCCCTGCAGAAAGGACACATCAAAACTTCAACAAGAGGCCATGCTAGCATGGTGGTTAAGAAAACTGTTCTGGAACAGATCAACTGGATTCATAACTCAGATCCACTACCTAGTAATAGTGTAATTTTAAGCAAATTATTTACCTCCCTTTGTCTCAGTTTCCTGTAAAAAGGAGACTGTAAATAGTATCTACATTATAAAACTATTGTGAAGACAAATATAATTAATGCACAGAAAGCACTTAGAATAGTACCTAGCATATAGTAAACATTCAGTAAATGTTGGCCACTATTATTATTGTTCTTCCCAGGCACTAAATTCCTGCTAGTGTAGTCCTAAAGACATTCTATACCATCATACATCATCCTGCCTCTAAATCTTAACCCAAGGTGGTCTTTATGCTCCAACTGCCCCTCCCCTTAATATCTGCCTAACAAAAGACCCAGTTTAACCTCAACCACTTCCCAAAAACTTTCCTTGATTCCAAATCTCAATTAATCTCTTTTTGCACTACATTTTCAAAGTATTCTGTTCATATTTCTATCATGGCACATTGTACTATCTGCCTGTCATTGGAATTATTTTTATAGGTCCATTTTAATCTTCCTTAATAGATTATGGGCAAATATAATCTTACTCATTACCTATCTCTTTAATTTCTTAATTATGTACCAAAATAATTTTACTCATTATCTACCTTTATATTATTTAACACTATGTTTTCCCAATAACATTCAATAAATATATGTTGACTTGAAAATAAGTCAATAAAAGTCATTATAATTTTAAGTACATCTATTCCCTTTATCTAGGAAAATAACCCAAATGTTTACAAAGTTAAAGCAATAGTTCACTCTGTGAGTCCACAGATGAACCAAAGGCTTGTAAGAAAAATTGCAAGCTACCTTTCCAGAGGGGATGATGGGAAGAGAATATGAACTTGTCTGAGATCCCATCTTTCCCTTCTTATTCAGATACCATTTTTGTTACTGCTAAACAACAAATCTGAACCCAGATACCCCTGCATTTTGTAAAGCTCTGTTGGATAAGGTGAACAGATCCTCTTCAGCATTTTACTTTTTATTTTTTAAACAAAAGGTCTCACGTATTTATTACTGAACCAGCTTATTAGTGCAGAGCATATAAACAAACAGAAAAATCATTTTCCCAATGAAATATGCCTGACTGTCTGTATAATAGTGACATTTTCAGCTCGATATGGTAAGATGATACAGCATAAACATGTGTGCCATCATCTCATGTGTAATTCCTGATAGACCCAGCTTGGTTCTTCTCCAATGTCTCCTCTTGGAGTTGTACCTGATTTTATTATCAGTTCTCATCCGAATGCACTGGGGAATGGGATGATTTTGCTTCTGTTTCTTGGTCAGAAATCGCTTGATTCTGAAACTCTTGTGAGAAGACATGGCGAGAGATGGAGTCAACTGCACACACTACGATGGCAGAGGAAGGGAGAAAGGGGGCCCCTTTCAGCATTTTAAAAGTCTTACCTTCATTATCATAGGAGCCAGCCACAGATCGAGAGATATATCCAGGAACTACAGCAATCATGGCAGCAGCAAGAAGCCCAGCCCCTGCATCCTGTAAGAAAAGCGGGGTAATAAGTTAATACTAATACACCTACAAGACAGAATAGAGGATCCACTAGTCCATTCTGTTTATAATGGGCCCAGAAAACATCCAACAATTTCCAAGGTAAACAGAAGATGCCAGAAATGCTACAAATGCTCATAGTACAAAAAAGCTAAAAACTTCATGACCTATTGCCCATGACACCAAGTCTGAAACGGTGAACACATATGCTGAGGACAGATAAAAATCAAGTGAGATGTCAAACATCAAACACTGCCCCAGAATGGGCTGTTTGGCTACCAGTCCCCACAGGCTTATCAGTCCCTACCCCTAACAATACCTCCACATCACAGGAACACCAGTCACACCTCTAAAAGCCATGCAAGGACAAAGGAAGAAAATTATTATTATTTGAGTTAAAAAGCCAACAAAGGTAGGTGATAATCTACCTGGACTGAAGATACCAGGAACTTAGGTAATAAAGTTGGAACATCACCAGACAACCTTTGAGCTCAGGGGAAAGGAGCAACAAAATATAACCCACACTCCAAAAACATAAAGAGTTGGTAAAAGTCAAATTTGGGACAAGAGCAGCAAGGAGAAAGATGAAAAGTGTTCCAAACTTAACTCAGACTTCTCAAGCACTCCTAGTAGTGTTATCACCTCTCAGGTATCTCCCTGACACCATACCACAAACTAAGAATAGCACCCAGGGTGCCACAGTCAGCAATGCTGAAACCTGGAAAAACAGAGTCAGCATTATGGAGCCAACTACAAAAGCCAAATGGCTTAAGAATTTTAAAATAAATGCTTTTTAAAAAATCAACAATAATTGCTAAATGCATTTCCGGTAGGAAGAACTAAGCACTTTGGAAAACTTCCTGTAGCTTTTTTTCCCTCTCCCTTACATTATAAGGACTTCAAAATCTAAACTTCACATTTTGCATTTTAAATGGTTTTTTCCTTTATATAGCAATTTATTAATATATTTCTTTCAAATGTTCACTCCTTTTTTTTTTCAGTTTCTTCTTATTTCTTAATCAAATGTTCACTCATAAGGACAAACAGTTGCTAATGATAAGAAACCACATATTCTAGGGAGGCATTGGAGGGAACCCAATTAATTCCCCCCAACAACAGCTATCTTTACTCTCTGGCTCCCTGCCCATCTAAGGGTTTTGGTCTCCCACCCTCCAGCATCCACTAGAGAGGTTCAATAACATTCATTCCCAAGCCTCCTGGCACCCCAAATCCTTCACCTTGAGCTCTTTGGTAAGGTGGTACGTGACGATGGTGGTGAAGGAGGAGAAGAGAGGGGCCAGGAACACACAGACATTCCGAATGTCGATGGTGATGTGGAAAAAATGGAGTACATGGTAGATTGCAGCAGAGGTGATCATTAAGCCTGTAACAGGAAGAAGAAACTCCATTAGGTTGTCCTGCTAAGACAAAGAACTTAAGGAAAAGAGAAAGGACAAATTCAAGTATCAGTATAGTAACTACATAAATCCTGATAAAGTACCAGAAATACTAAGACAGCAACTGCAGTAAGCCTATAAATTTCTCTCCTAGGATTCAATCAGAAGTCCAGAATATAGCATAAGAAACTACCCATCTACATTCTCCCCATACATATTCTCCTATCTAGATAAGATCCACTGTTAGGAATCTGTAATCAGGATGAAATTATAAGTATCACAAAATGAAGCCATTAGTAATAAAACTGTCCTATAACACACAAGTATCTTATTTCTATTTTTTTTTAAAAAAACCTATTCTCATCCTGGATAGAGCTGGAACCCATTCTACTAAGTGAAGTATCCCAAGAATGAAAAAAGAAGCACCACATGTACTCACCATCAAATTGGTTTTAACTGATCAACACTTACGTGCACATACAGTAATAACATTCATCGGGTGTTGGCAGATGGGAAGGGGAAGTAGGGGATAGGTATATACACACCTAATGGGTATGGTGCACACCGTCTGGGGGACGGACACGCTTGAAGCTCTGACTCAGGTGGGGCAAGGACAATATACATAACCTAAACATTTGTACCCCCATAATATGCTGAAATAAAAAACAAAAAAAAAAACCTGTCCTCCTCACCTGGGTAAATTGTTCCTCCAATGATTCGTCCCAAAGGGTACCAGGCCCGGTCATCAAACCAGTTATGGAATTTATAAAACCCCTCCTCAGCTAGGAACCGTGTAGTCCGATAATTAAAGTACCTATAGCAAGAAAGAAAGATCTGTGTTTCCTCCTCTTCACACTCAAATACTTGGACTAATTTGTGGTGAATTTTGCTCCCTAGGGTACATCATTGAGGAATTTATCATTACTTGAAGAAAACTCAGTTTAGTACCAAAACTTATGCCATGAAAATCATTTCACACTACCGTAAGTCTCCTCATTTCTAGCTCCATGTTTGTCTCAACTAAAGCACCACTTCTCTCATAAGGCAATGAAACTGGAGCCTAACACTGCGACAGAGCAATCAAGCAGCATACTGCATCAGGCTGGCAGCAGGTAGGCATTAGGACCAGTCAGAGAATTCAAGCACCCAGAAGACAAGGCCACTTAAATGTGGGCACCAATAGATTTTGGATCTTTTCAAGTGACAGGAAAATACAAAAAAAAAAACAAAAAACTCTACTTCTATACCACACATTAGAACACATAGATAACTTCAAGTGATGAGCATCTTTAAAGATGCTGGTGTAATTAGCCGGGCATGGTGGCGCATGCCTGTAGTCCCAGCTACTCGGGAGGCTGAGGCAGTAGGATCGCTTAAGCCTAGGAGTTTGAGGTTGCTGTGAGCTAGGCTGATGCCACGGCACTCACTCTAGCCCGGGCAACAAAGCGAGACTCTGTCTCAAAAAAAAAAAAAAAAAAATAGGCCGGGCGCAGTGGCTCACGCCTGTAATCCTAGCACTCTGGGAGGCCGAGGCGGGTGGATCGCTCAAGGTCAGGAGTTCAAGACCAGCCAGAGCAGGAGCGAGACCCCGTCTCTACTAAAAATAGAAAGAAATTATCTATCTGGCCAACTAAAATATATATAGAAAAAAAAATTAGCCGGGCATGGTGGCGCATGCCTGTAGTCCCAGCTACTCGGGAGGCTGAGGCAGTAGGATCGCTTAAGCCCAGGAGTTTGAGGTTGCTGTGAGCTAGGCTGACGCCACGGCACTCACTCTAGCCCGGGCAACAAAGCGAGACTCTGTCTCAAAAAATAAAATAAAATAAAATAAAATAAAAAAATAAAGATGCTGGTGTAACACCATACACAAGATAAAAAAATTTTAACCCACTCCAGAACATAAACCTCTTAATTAGTGTTTAAACTTCTAAAGAGGTCTACTCATGTTCTGATTTAAAATACTTCTTAATGTCACCTATATCGTAGCATTAAAATACATATTACATAAAAAATATTGATATAAAATGCTTGGAGCAACATATGGAAAGACAGTTCTTTAGGTCTAAACTATGTAAGCTCTTCTCTTAAATTTCTCATTAAAAAGAAATAAGAAAAAAAAGCCAGGCATGGTGGCTCACACCTGTAATTCCAACACTTTGGGAGGCCCAGGAGAGAAGACTGCTTGAGGCCAAGAGTTTGAGACCAGCCTGGGCAACAGAGCGAGAGACCCATCTCTAAAAATAAAAAAAATTAGCCAGGCATAGTAGCGCATGCCTGTAGTCTTAGCTACTCAGGAGCCTAAGGCAGGAGGATTGCTTAAGCTCAGGAGTTTGAGGTTATAGTGAGCTATGATCGCCCCACCACACTCCAGGCTGGACGACAGAGTGAGACCCTATCTCTTAAAAAAAAAAAAAAGTATGAATGAAAGGCATAAATAAATAAAATGGGTCTCAAACTAGGGATGGTTTAATTGCTACAAATAATCATTACTAACCATCCTCCTTGCCCACCTCTTTAACCCTATTTCCTCTTTGGTCAGTCAAGTTCTGACAGCTGAAGTAAGCAGAAGCAGCAGATGCCAGAAATTTCTATCCTTCTGTTTGTTACTAATGAATGTTATTTTGGTAACTGTTAGAAACAGAAGAGATGAGGATAGCAGGCATCAACATGTAAGAATTGTGTCCTTTATCTACCAGTAGGAGAGGCACAGTGCAATGGAGAAAGTGTAAGATAGTGGGAATAGGTATGGACTGGGCTCACGCTGTGGGCCTCAGTTTCCTCCTTGGGTCAAATCGTATAATCTTTATGGTCCCTTCCAGCTCTTGACTACAGAGCAGATATTCTTGCTAGCCCTAACCATCTCACCTTAGTATTTGCTCATCTAGAGGCTCTGAGAAAGAAGCCCTAACTAACAGATTGTAATCATGAAACAAAAAATGTTTCTTCATTCACAAGAAAAATATAAATTGATTTGAGAGGCCCCAAAGAGAATATTTGTAATGCCTCCAAAATGCTTTCAAATGTCTACACAAAAGAAAATGATAAATTTGCAAGCAGTTACAAGCATTAAACTTTTGAATCAATGCTCCACAAGCCTGAATATGCTATTTTTAAGATATCAATGATACACCAAGAACCTATGACTCTGGCTCTCCAAATTTTTTATAAGCCTTAACTTTGGGCAATATAACATAGTGACTCCAGCCTCTGGAGTCAGACAAACCTACATTCAAATCTTGGCTCCTCCATTTACTAAATGTGTAACCTTGGATAGCCTCTCCCAGCCAGAGTCTCTTCATGTGTAAAAAGGGATAATAGTACCTAGATCTCAAAGGGTTGTTGTAAAGATTTAGTGATTATCTGTAAAACGATGCTTGGAACAAAATGAATGCTTAGTAAATGTTAGTTATTAATACCACTGAAAGCTTTCACCTGTATCTTTTTCATATAATGAACAAAATACCTAATCACACTCATAGTTTTGTATTTTCCTCAATGCCTTAGAATTCAACTAATAAGCTCAATTTCTATCAAATAATTTTTTTTTTTTTTGAGACAGAGTCTCACTCTGTCACCTGGGCTAGAGTGCCGTGGCGTCAGCTTAGCTCACAGCAACCTCAAACTCCTGGGCTCAAGTGATCCTCTGCCTCAGCCTCCAGAGTAGCTGGGACTACAGGCAAACACCACCATGCACGGCTAATTTTTCCTATTTTTTAGTAGAGACAGGGTCTCACTCTTGCTCAGGCTGGTCTTGAACTCCTGAGCTCAAGGAATCCTCCCACCTCAACCTCCCAGAGCACTAGGATTACAGGCATGAGCCACCATGCCCGGCCTATCATATAAATTGTTAAACAGAAAAAAAAAGTTATGAATCTCAAGTTCATGATTTCAGCCTTGAATACATACATACCCCTTTCCCTCAATCTCCAACACTAACTCGAACTCGTGACCAAACTGAGAAGCCAGACTTCTGTCAGTCTAGCCAGCTCTTAAGTGATAAGCAGACATACTAGCAATGCCTCTCACATTTTATTTATTTCTTCAGAGACAGGGTCTTGCTACGTTGTGAATGCAGTGGCTATTCACAGGCATGATCATGGTGCACTACAGCTACAAACTCCTGGGCTCAAGCAATCCTCCTGCCTCAGCCTTCCCAGTAGCTGGGACTATAGGCACATACTACCATATCCAACTTGGTTCCCTTCTTTTTCTTTCTTTCTTTTCCTTTTTTTTTTTTGAGATGAGGTTCTCATTATGTTGCCCAGGCTGATCTCAAACTCCTAGGCTCAAGAGATCCTCCCACCTCAGGATCCTTAATAGCTGGGATTAAAGGCACAAGCCACCATACCCAGCCAAGTTTGAGAGACTTACTTGGTCATTTCCAACAGAAAGGATTCAAAGGGAGATAACTATCTCCTTTGGAAAACTTTAACGGTTTTTTTCCCCGTAAATGTCCTAAAAGCACATTCCTGTCACTGAGAGCTGCCTGGAATTTGAATCTGAAACCCACGAACCTGGATGCCTCGCAAAGGAAATAATGCCAGATCAAGCAAATGTACTCACGGATCAAACTCGTGGATAACACTTTCAAATCTCAGGACAGCAAAGAGACGAGTGGAGAAAGCTGCAAAAACCAGAGAATTAATATTATAATTGTAATGTGCCATGAAAGAACAATAGCAGATATAGTAGTATTATAGAGAAAATAGTATTATCTAGCACAGAGGTCACAAAAAATATAAAATAATCCCTGAATAAAATCTTTATCCATCTCTCCCCACATAAGTGAAACATTTCTACATTTTCCACTTCGGTAGGACACAGTTAACTACTATAAAGCCTGTAACATTACATTTACCTATTAATATTGAACTCAACTTACATGGTCATCTTTTATATATGTTGACTCTTTCCACCCACATAGAACTAACCTTAACCTTGGAGCAAACTAAGAGGTATGGCAAGCAAAACAAGACTACACTTATGACTCATGAAAAGCCAGAAAAATCTGAAAAACAGAGTAAGTTCTCAAGAAACTTTCAAAAATACTAAGGCATCTAAATTGAAGGTAATTATCTCTTACAAAACTCAGTGTCCAAGGTTCCCCAGTATCTCTTTCAGCCCTTTGAAAAAACACAATTAGCACAGCATGCTTCCCATTCTTTCCCAGATGATCGTAGCCTTGATTTTTATAGTCCTTATATTTCTTTTATTTTGCCTTCATAAAATTATACTGAGAGGAAGGAAAAATCTAACAATCTTCTAAAAAGAGCATGGCGTTTTAAGAAAGCCACTTTCAATTTTTTTCAAGATTTTCTCCTTTCCAAAGAAAGGTCCAGGTGCACACTCACATAACACAGCAGCCATTGACAGAATAAGAAGCTTCAAAAGTGTGTCCTGCTTCTCATAGGATAACCGCAAAAATCCAAGCTTAGTCATCTTGACATCAATGGGTGGCAACAGACGACACTCAACTAGCTGAAATGGAAAAATCAAGACCATAGGATATTGAAAACCTTCAATTTACTTAACTTTCATATTTTACAGTGGAAGAGAACCATAAAGGATATATAAACTAGTGAAAACACCAGAGAGGATCAAGGCTAATACCAATACCCTAGCCTTGCCTAAAGTATGATCTACTGGCAAGGAAGTAGGCACAAGTCAGGTCTATGTGTCAAAACTAAAATGGAGTGATCAGAATATACCACCCATAATTCTGTTTCCCACTTCCTCAGACCTAACAAGTACATAAGCATGATTGGCAATAGTATGTTACAAAAGGAAAAAGATGCAAAAATAAATAGGAAAGATTAGAAAGAGAAAAAAATAATAAAATGAAGAAAGAAAGCATTCAGGAAAAAGCAGGAACGTATGGGGAAAAAGTAGGGAATGAACATTGAGTACAAAAGTGAACGTATAAAGAGGAAAAATAGAAGTCGCAACTGAATCAGCATAATTTCCAGCCCTAAATTTAAGCTTCAACTGACTGGCTCCAAGCTTCTTCCTGTTTCAAATCCCAATGGGGCTATAGGGTCAACTAAAGAGCAGGACTGATCACTAATACAGGTATGATCATGCACACAGAAGAGGAGGAGATACACAAATCACTGTGCTTTCAATCCCATATATCACACTGTAGCTGCTGCTCAGATCTATACCCGCTTCCAATTATCTGTCTCAAGGCATCTCTGTAACTGACACTGCTGATTTAAGCAACTGATTTCATGAAACAGAGAGATTTAATTCATGGCAGCCGATGGTAATCTGGAGGGAAAAGAAAATAAATTTTTCGTACTGAAGCAGAAAAAGGTCAGGGGAAAAAAACTAGATTTAAAATGTTGGCTGGATGCAGTAGCTCATGCCTGTAATCCCAGAACTTTGGGAGACCAACATAGGAGGGATCACTTGAACCCAGGAGTTCAAGATCGGCCTGAGCAACATAGCAAGACTCTATCTCCACAAAAACAAACAAACAAAAATTAGCCAGGCATGGTGGTGCATGCCTGTAGTCCCAGCTACTCGGGAAGCTGAGGCAGGAGGATTGCCTAAGCCCAGGGGTTCGAGGCAGCAGTGAGCTACAATTGCACCACTGCACTCCAGCCTGGGTGATGGAGCAAGATCCTGTCTCTAAAAAATAAGTAAATAAATAAATAACAAAATAAAACAAAATGTTGAGGGAAGCAGTCCACAGATAGTTCAGAATGGTAATCACTTGATGGACAAGAATTATTTATATAGCATTAACCACAGGAGGTTAGCTATGTCTGTATAAAATAGCTACTACCCTCTTAAACGATAAGCTTATCAAGGGCTACGTGATAAAAAAATATAGTAACAAAGGATAGGTAACATGGTACAAGGCTATGCAGGGAAAAAAAAGAACTTGCATGCCTCCTGATCTTTTTTTTTTGCTTTTATTATTATTTTTAATTGATACATAATAATTGTACATATTTATGGGGTACAGTGTGACACTTCAATACACATATACAATGTATAATGATCAAATCAGGGTAATTAGCACATCTATCACCTCAAACATTTATTTTTTTTACGTTGGGAACATTCAAAATCTACTCTTCTGGCTACATACAATAAATTCTTGTTAATTATAATCACCCTATAGTGCTACAGAACAGTAGAATTTATTCCTCCTATCAAGCTGTACTTGTGTATCTAATAACCAATCTTTGGCTACCCCCTACCCTAATCTTTTTCCCACTATTCCTGGAGGAAAAAGTAACACTGGACTAGGTGGAAGGCATGAAGAATCATACATTCCTAGCCCTAACACTGAGAAGTCAACATCTTTTCCATAATTAACTGTCCCAGAAGAGCAGTTTTAAGATGTGTGTTTAAGTATAATCCCAAAGGAAAACCTTATCACGCAATCAAAAATAAAGACCTAACTCTGGGAAGTCAACAATCCAGCCATCTCTCTCAGGTTTGTAGTTGTTTTCTGGAATGTCTGAAATGGAAACAAACTTAACACCACTGAGTTGATATGAGCCACACACCCAAAAGAGTAAGCATAGGAAGTGAGAATGCTAGGCCCTCTGCCCGAAAACTGAGTAAAGGAGCTGGTAACTTAAGGCAGGACTGTGCGCTCTGATCACACCGCACACCACCAAAGTAAGTAAGAGTAGAGACACTTAAAACACTTAGCATCTATCTGTTCTCCTCCAACTGTACCCCGCAAGTCCCACTCTAGCTCCAGTTTCCAAGACTGCAACTTCCCCAGCCCAATTTTCATACACACGTTTCGACACCCTCTCACACTCCTTTACTCCCCTACCCTCCCTCCTTCTGCTCTCTCCTGCAGTTTCCACCTCCGTCTCCTTCCCACCCTCACAGAACTGCCCACCTCTGACACCACCCACCGCGGGACTTCCCTACACTTCCATCGTACGCGCCTTCCCCTCCAGAGCTAGGCCCAGGACCCAGTCTTTCTCACGCCCTCCTGGCCTAAGCGCATGCCCCACCCCGACCACCGACCCTATGTTCCCTTCCCACACCTTGACATCCCTCCATCCAGGATGTCCCCACACCACACCCCACGCCCCCTCCTCTGCAAGGCCCTAAACTCTATTCTCCACCCCTCCTCTTAAAGCCCTGCCTCCCGCACTTCGCTCAGCCCCACCAACGCCCTGGACTGCACCTGCCGCTAATTCTCAAGACCTATTCTACGGCCTTCTCACCTAGCCGGCGTTCCTAAGCAATCCGCTCGGCTCTCTCTGCCATCCGTTCAGTAGCGCAGCCAACCCTGGCAGTGGCCGGGTTTGTCTCCCGGACCGCTCCCCATTGGCTGGCTCCGGACCAATACGACACTTCGGAAGAGCGATAGGATTGCGTCCCTGTCCATCAGGCCCGGAGGCGGGGACCAGACCACGCTCCCGCATGTTAACTGGCCAATGTAGCCATCACTTAGCAGTCTGGAGGCGGGACTGTGTACTCCCGTGGAGCTGTCATAGGCCTGCGCGTGAGAGCCAAGAGCGCGGAAAGAACGTGCCCCGAGCAGTTTGGTTGAGGGCCGAGGAGTTACGTGTCGGTCTGCGGACCGAGCAAGAGTCGCGGTGGGAATGTGTGGTGTTGCCCGGTCACGTGACCGGAAGCGGAAAGTAAGTCGCCGAAGAATAGGCTGAGTCTGCAAATCTCAAAAAGCAGGTCTGTGAAGCCGCTCGTTTTCGTTATTGAGGAATTTTTTTTTTTAAGGTAGAAATTGGCCCTTACCTAACATAAGGTTAAAGGAGAGTAAGGAAGAATTTTCTATCTATTCTCAATAAAAACTCAAACGCTTCCTGGTCGAGACCGTTCCCTCTTATACAAGATTTGTATGACCTTTGGTTCAATTTGAGAGCTGTTTTCTGCTGTGCTCAGTTAACTGTGATAGACATGGGAGCCTTGACAGATTCTAGGAGGCATTTCCCTTTCTTCAG
The DNA here is from genome assembly GCA_028533085.1 of Varecia variegata. NCBI lineage: Eukaryota > Metazoa > Chordata > Mammalia > Primates > Lemuridae > Varecia > Varecia variegata. Next base: position 100,469,787 of record CM052438.1, on the reverse strand, counting down.
CCCCTGGCTTTGTGAAAGAGCGCGCATAGGCCTAAAGGATTGGCGGGATTAAGCTGGAAGCATCTCCACTGGCCGGCTAATGAGACAATCACAGGGCAAAGTTCTCCCAAGCAGTAGATGAGAACCGGGAGGCAACCCAGCCATAAGTTCACCCCTTTGTAAGATACCTGCTAGAGAGAGCTGCTTTCCATACCCTAACTGGCCTCCATGCTCCTTCCTCTCCCCCAACAAAAAAAATATTGCCGAGGGCAGTGAGGAAGGTGAAGTTTGAGCCGCAGTTCCATTCTCTCTCAGACACACACATAAACACCAGTATACTCTTGCACTCCCTACACTCCCTCCACGCCTCAGTGAGTAAAGGCTACACAAAAAAGAATGGGAGCATCCGGCAACTGCTCAAATATGGTAGCAGTACCACTCACTTGCCTTCCTGTTTACTCTCCCATGAAGGGAACCAAACTAATGAAAGTGCATTATTTAAATCAGTTCTTTAAAATCACGTGTATTTTCTTCAAAACTCACATGACCACGCTCACCTCAGAACGTTATGTTTCAATAAATCTATTTTGTTTTCTTTTTAATAGTATTCAATGTAATTTTAACAGAAGGCAACTGAAGCTGAACCTGCAGGAATTACAGATCAAGTAAATGCTTCTGCAAAACAAGAGTTTTCTCTTTAAAAGGGGGGGGGGGCATTAAAATTAGAAAGATTCCTTTAAAAAAGAAAGTACTGTTTTAAGAATATTAAGATGTTGGAGTTCTCATTTTTAATTTTTTCAAATTTAAATAATTGAACATGTTTCTTAAAGGGAATAAGTTTAAATTTCTAGGTGATGCAGTTAACTTTTTCGTAAGTCAAAATATACTATTGAAGAACAGAGTTTAAAATCTAAGCCTATTTTCAGGGTGAGTCTTTGATACCAGTCCATAAGAAAAGGAATATCTGCAAGTAAAATCGAAGTCAGGAAAACAATGTCACTTACACTAATAAAACTTTGGAGACTCCTTACTTCCAGTCACTTAAAGCATTTTTTGTAGCCAGGCACAGTGTTAAGTATAAAATCATGTACCTTCATCCACTCAACCTCTCTCACCGTTCTAAACCGAAATGCTTCTACACGGTACAAATACAAACTTCAGGCAGCAAAGAGGTGGCTGCTTAAATAACTAAGGTTACTTTTAAAACTTAGTTTTAAAAACTAAGCTTAAACAAGGAAATCACTGATCAGTTACAAACTGATGAAATACTAAGGTCTTCTTTAAACCACCCCTATAGCAACCTGGAAATAGTTGTCTGCGATATTATTGTCAAATGACCAGAGACGTCATAGGGGAATGCTGGAAATAAATCTTAAACTGTCTTACAATTTTTTTTGTACAAGCTAGAAAACAGTGATCACTTCCAAGAAGCTGTTTAAAAACCCTCCTTCCATCAGTTGCATAAGCACTTCAAACTTGGTTTACGACTCCCAGCAACAACTTTTAATTCCATATTTTGTCTTGCACATAGTAAAGGTTTCTTTTAACCAAATGACTCATCTCTTCCCTTGACTAATGGAATGTTCAATACACTGGAATCTAAAAGGGTCTATCTCCCTCATGGATACACAGTACAGACGTACATATAGACTGAAACAAAAAACTCTAACAATCCCAAAGTCTTTCACAAAGTGTAAATATGATTATAATCATATAAACCAAACTTTCTCAGGGAACATTTTTCAGGGCCAGTCTCTGAAATCTGAAAACTATAACCAAATTATCCAACACAAAGTCTTGTGTCCCATGAATACACTTCTCAAGTGCATAATTTGTAAATTCAACCACTACACACTTTGTGGGAAACCAGCTCACGTTTAATTGTGAAATTTTAAAATCGTACAAGTATTTTGACATTGCCCCCATATTTAGTCTCTTATAATGACAGGAAAACACAACCAATCACAGGATTTAATGGGTTTTAATAGTTTACCCCTTCAGTTCCTATTTGCAGCACCCAATATTCCTTTGAAATACCAGACAGACCCGGCAGTGGCCAACAGTAAATTTCTGCTCCCCCAGAGTTGAAAAGTTCAGGTTCTCTGAGTATTGTGTTGCAGTGGCACTTGCCAGAATTGGTACCTCCCCATAGTTGGGGGCTTTAAATGTACCAGTGAAAAAAGCTTTTTCCCCTTCAAGGGGAAGAAAAAAAAAATCCCTCCAAAACCTGGCAGATCTGGCTGTGAGGTCTTTCCTCCTGTCCCATCGCTTCATCTCTTCAGGCTTTTTTTTTTCCTTTTTTGCAGTGGAGCAAGGGAGACCAAAACCTAACCTGAGTTACAAGAAACAAGACAGTGATGGCTATAAAAGGAGTGACCAGGAGCAACTGAGATACTCCTTTACCTCCCACATCCAACGTATGTGCTTCACAGAAAAACAACAAAAATAACAAATCCACAAAATACAACAGCTAGAATTACAAAATCCATTCATCCAAGGGTGGCCGAAGGCAGGAAAGGTGGGAGGGTAAAATGGCACGGGGAGAAAAACAAAGTATTCAAATCAGTCCAGGCACAGGGGATGGCAAATGCTAGAAAATAGCTGCAGAAAAACCTGTGGTCCTTTCAGACTCACAGTGGTGTTAAGAATCCACACACTGGTGTCAGGAAGATTGTGCCTTATGTGCACCAGAGACAAACCTCCCAATTCCTCAGAGAGAAGTGAATATGCAGAAGGCCCTTGGCAGCGTGGGTCCTGCCTTCCCTGGCAGATGGTGGTGAAGCAGGGAACAGAGCTGCCACAGCCTCCCTCCAATCCCACCCATCCCCTTTGGGTGGCAGGCAACTCAGTGGCCTGCAGCAGCCTTCAGTTTGGCAGGAGATGGATGTGGTGAAGGGAACTTCTCTGCAGAGGTTGAGCTGCTCAGGGCAGACTGCAGATACACTGTCTTATGGAAGAGTCTGTTGCTTAAGAAGACCACCAAGGAGAAGAGTCTCAACTGGAAGAGGCTAAAAGGCAAGAGACCCAACTTGTTAGCTTCAGAGTTGATCAAAATTATGTTTCATTTGTGACAATTTATTTGACTACACTGAATTTAGAACTACACAGGGAAAGATAAGAAAACTGAAATTTGATCAAGGAAGTACAGATATTAAACATACGGATTGAAAAAGCAACTAAAAAATGCACTGGGGCCTTTGCATTTGCATTGCTGGTGTAGAAAAAAAACGTAAAAATGTACTGGGTCCTACTGCTGCTGTGAATGCAATGGAATCACCAGTTTTGAAATACTAGGGCTCTCAGAGGAAAAAGTCATATTCTAATTAATTCTGATTCTAGAAGTACTTTTCTAGAGCTGGTTTCAGGGTATAAACTTCAAACTATTTCTGAAGATATCATAGGGTATCTGTGGTTTCAAAAAGAAGAGTTAAGAGAAAGTCAATTAACCTTCCTAAGATACACAGTGAGCACTGCTGGATAGTAAGAGCATGCAAAAACCCAAAGCAGACCCAAAATTTCTAATATAAGTATCCTCACTGACTTAACCAAAATTGATCAAAGATTGACTGAACTTTTCTTTGAAGTGTTAAAATTTTTGGAGTGATGCTATTATTGCTAAAAACTCATTTTAAAATATTTTATGAGGCCGGGTGCAGTGGTTCACGCCTGTAATCCCAGTACTTTGGGAGGCCGAGGTGGGAGGATTGCTTGAGGTCAGGAGTTCAAGACCAGCCTGAGCAAGAGCTAGAATCCATCTCTACTAAAAATATAAAAATTAGTCTGGCATTGTAGTAAGCACCTGTATGTAGTCCCAGCAACTCAGGTGGCCGAGGCGGGAGAATTGCTTGAGCCCAGGAGTTTGAGGTTGCTATGAGCTAGGCTGATGCCACGGCACTCTATTAAGGGCAACAGAGTGAGACTCTGTCTCAAAAAAAAAAAAAATGTGATGATTATCAATAAATTCATGTGGCCAAACCATATAGCCCACTACTTTAAAAGTTGGCCATTCTTTTTTTTCCTGCCTGCCTTTTGCTCACCCTTTGCTGTGACAATGGGTCCGGTTGTCATCTGTGGTGTATGTATCATGCTCTGTAAACCTATATCTTGCTCTTGCCCTATAATCCTAGCTTTCTTTCCTTAATAAACCTGATTTTCATGCTTGCCTTAAAAAAAAAAAAAATTGGCCATTCTTACAAAAATGAGCCTAACTATAGATGTTCACAAGGGCCTTATATTCAGTGAATTGTTAGATATTAAGTATATAATAGGATCACTCTAGAAATATACAAGCATGTACATATCATGGGGAAAAGTTTGAGATATATCCCAGAAATTTTTTTCTCTCTTCAAACTTGTATAGTATGGTTTTCCTGCCATGTTAAGAGGTTATTTCAAAAAAAAAAAAAAAAAGGTCTCATTGACATAATTGTGGTGTTACCACCCCAATCCTTCACAAAGCAAAAACTTCACTGACTGGCTAATACTTACTACGCTTTGCCAGGGGTCTTTGCTTCATTGGCGCTGATAATGAATAAAGGAAAGAGGATAGAGAAGAGGCAGCCACTGTTTAAAAAATAGAGAGAGAGAAAACAATTAGTCACCTTCATAAAAGCCATGACTTTGGAGAAGAGATTAGAAACCCAAAATTCCTTTGCCTCCATTGTAAACATCACGGTTTGATAAAACCTTAATATATAAAACACACCTTTCAGAAAGAACAAAAGATTTTTCACACTGGATATGTTTAACACTGCTCCAGGAGGCAACATAGAAGGAAGAATATGGGATATGGGGATATGCAGACTAGATTTTAATGCTAATTGACAAATGTCTATGACTCTGTCAAGAAGAAAAATCCTGTAAGTTTCCTGATGGTCAAATAAGAATATAGAATGTATAGCATAGAACCAAGCACATAAAAGGTGCTCACTACATGAATTTTGATTTTTACTTGTTTCCTTCAAATCCCTCTAGCCAAATTACCTGATAATGTATGAGGACTGCATTGCTGTGAGAAAAGCCAAGGGCAATCCAAACCCAAAGTAGTAAGGCCAGTTCCTTTCTATGTTTGACAACCGCTGGTGCATTTCAATTCCTAAAAGAAGGGAGCCAATACAATTAGAAATATTTCCTTTTAATAGAGTGATTAAGTAACGATGGTAGACAAACTATTTGAGAAGCTTGAGTTTTAGGTACAGATCTATCATTTAGAACACAGCTAAAGTATATAAATTAGAATTGAACAAATCTGATATAAAGCTTCTATGCAAAGTTTTTACAATTCAGTAATCACAAGCTGACAGGCTAAGTGAATTAAGAATTTCAGCACCAGCAACCCTTTGTCAGTATTAGTTTGGAACAAAGCAATATATTAAATAAAAAGGATGCCGTCCTGTAGAAATCAGTTAACCTCTTTCAACCACACACACCTGGATAAATATACCAAGGTCTTTTTAAAAGATCCAAAAGAATCTGAATGCTGATGTCAATTTCATTTCCCTAATTTAGAAGTCAGGCTCATTTATGCCATCTTACCACCAGTCAGAGCTGTATGACATTAACCACCAAAAAGATAATGCTATACTACTACATCCCCCAGCCTCAAAGTTAAGGGTTAAACTCACTAAGCCAAATATTAAGCTCTCTCTTGCCAATGAGGATATTTCTTTCCAAAGATAGTTTGCATAGGCCTAACTATTGAATAGCTTAAGAAGTCTGCTTAGCAGTAGTAGCATTTCCAAAGTAAGCTTCGATGTTCTGGGTTTCTTTAGATGGACTTACCTTTATTGAACCAACGATATTCAAAGCAATATAGTGAGTAGAGAAGGGACATATGCAGGAGACTAACCAGCTGACCAACAAGATGGATGGGAAAGAGACTCACAAACATTCCCTGAAGAACAAATATGGCAAATCTTAATTGCAAAGCTTCAGAGACCTAACACCATTCACCCACCACCCTCCAATAATCACTGAGATAGCTTCCTAGACGCTCCTCAAGTTTCTGAATAGCAGGAAAGTAGAGACTACTCAGGGTGGCAGGGAAAAGCAGGTAAATTCATGTTTCTTACTAATTTTAAGATTTTTAAATTCTTTTGCTGTTTCCACAAAAAAATTATTTAAAAATCATTAAATAATTAATCACAAAGCACATATACCCCCTATAAATACCATACCCTGTCTTTGTGAAGCTCCTTCTAGTGAAACTGTTTTTTAAAAAATAAACCTGCCCATGTGCCCCAAAGGCCAGTCTCACCTGGATAAGGAAAAGAGCCTGCAACAAAAGGTTGAAGAGCATGTCAGCAATTATTTTGCTGACACTAGGAAATGGGTGAGGCTTCCTCCCTGATACCTCAAATGCCAGGTCAGCTATATCCTGTAACAGAGAACATACACCAAAACATTAATTAAATATCTCTGATATCCATCCCCAAAGCTAAGACTGCTGCTCTGCCACTAAAAACTGCCAGGTAAGAAAAGCCCCCAGACATTTAGCAATGAGATGAACACAAAGATCACCCACAGGCTTCTTGGCCAAGAAAGGTCAAGTCTGAAAAATAGGTCCCTATATGGCCACTAACTTTACAGACTGAAACTTGTCACCTGTTAACCCATCATGCTGTAACTACCCAGACTCCATTCTGTCCTGGACCTACCTGAAACCAAATGGCATTCACAACTTTGCTAAGCACAAACAGGGGCAGCACCCAAAGAGCACTGAAAATTGACGTGAGGAAGAATTCCAGCCATGACCAAACATCTCCATGTAGTGATGGATCACCTAAGAAAGGGGGAAATGAGTTATTAGATTAACTGGAGAAACGGAAAAACAGAAGACCAAATATGGAACTCCTAATTTTTGGATTATTCTTCCCTCCCCAACCCCACATCTTTTTTTCTTGCTAGCATATCACTATACCTAGCTCAAAGAGTCTAATTCATAATAGACACACCACATTCTAGCCACAACTCCAATTCAGAGTAACCATAAATATGTGCTACTTATCTTAAAACAAACCTGCATATATGGTGGTGACTGAGATGCCAGTGATTACCAGTATACAATCTGCAGGAAACCACCTGGGTTTAAATCCCAGCTCTGCCACTTACTAGTGGTTTGACCCAGGTCAAACTTCTGGAACTAACTTCCATTTTTCTCATTCACAAAATAGAATAGTACCCATCTCAAAAAGGTTGTTAGGAAGTCTGAGTTAAAAACATCTAAAGCTCCTGGTGCACAGGAAATGTTCAGTAAACCAAGGAACATCTCCCACCTCCATCCCCAGCAGACAACAAGAAGCAAGGTATATATTTTACTCACCGATAATTCGGGCTGTTACTGACTGAAGCACAGGAATAAACACTCGATAAAATAAGAGGAGACTAAACTAAAGAAAAGAAACAACAAGGTACACATCAAAAGCCTTTCTTTAAAACAACCATTTCAAGTTTCAGTGTAATGATTTTACATGGGAGTAACTTTTATAAGTCAGGACCCTGAAAAAGCACTAAAATTGGACCTGTTTCTATTTCCCAATACTCCAGTTGAGAGGTACAAACCTGATACTGGCTATAAAACAGTCAAACTTTTGGGGGCAAAGAACATTTCAAATATTAATAATATACACAATGCCTATATTTTGGCCTGAATACTAAGTACAAAGTAATGCTTACTAATTAAATCTAAAGCTAACATCTGAAAACATCTGTGAAATGTTTAGATTAAGATGAGTTGAAATATGCTAAATTCTAAGTCAAAGGAAATATTAACTACCTGTTCTACAAAGTACCCAAATTTCACTTAAGCCTCTGTTGGTTCTCAGTTAATTGTAAGCAACCTTTTCTGCTATGGGTTTCAATAGTAATCAATTCTAGCCAATCATTATGACCAGAAGGAGGGAGAAACTTGCTCTTGTCCAGTAGCATCTGCTCTTCCCATTTGATCCCCATAGTTGCTCTTAGCCAAAATGTCCAGACAATGTCAAGAGAAATTATTACCTATAATACTAAAACTTGTGAATGAGTCTTTTTTTTTTTTTTTTTTTTTTTAAGGCTGGTGAAGTGAAGCAGTGGGAGCAGAGTTGAATGAGTCATTTTTTAAAAAAATAATAAAAGTATATAGGCCGGGCATGGTGGCTCATGCCTGTAATCCTAGCACTCTGGGAGGCTGAGGCAGGAGGATTGCTTGAGGCCAGCAATTTGAGACCAGCCTCAGCAACATCAGAGACCCTATCTCTGCCAAAAATAGAAAAATTAGCCGGGGATGGTGGTACACACCTGTAGTCCCAACTACTTGGGAGGCTGAGGCAGGAGGATAGCTTGAGCCCAGGAGTTTGAGGTTGCAGTGAGCTATGATGATGCTACTGCACTGTAGTCCAAGCAACAGGGTATATATTCAGGGCTATCTATGTATAGAATCCCGAGTTATATTCCCAAGCATATATCAGCAGGTGAAAGCTATTTGTCTCAGTCTTTTAAGAAAACAGTTGAGAACTATCAATCTAGCAACAATTTGAAGAAGCTTATAAGGCACCTGGAATGTGAGGAAAAAGAACTTACCCAGAATACTCCACCATTCCAAGCACAACACTGGAATATTCTACTAACAATACGTGGCTCACTGAAAAAGAACACACATATTTAGCTTATGAGGCATATAGGTTATTTCCCAATTGTCATTCAGTAGCTCTCCATTTCATACCTTTTGTTGGTACCATATTACTTTGCTGCACTTAATGTTCTCCCAGTGTTATAATGTCAGTCAATGAGAAAAGGCTAAAAATATTTCTGGAGAACCATTTTTTTTTTAATTATTTTCTAAAATCTCAGGTTGGAGAAAATTAAGAGAAAGTCTAGGCTGGGGTTCTTTTATCAATAAATAAATCCACATAGGCTCCCCTAGAAGTATCCATCAAACCAAATACTACTTTGCGGTTCTCTATTCAGCATTCTGATTTTTGTTTTTCCTTAACTCTATTCTGAGCAGGGATTATTGATTGTTAGAGCCTAGTTTAAGTCACTGTAGGGGGAGAAATCACCTATAACTTTTTTCTTGGAGAAAGCATAAAAAACAAATAATGGGATACTGAAACTTCAAGTCACTATCTATGTAGGGTCGTCCCTGCCTTGGACATTGACATCAACCTGCACTCCTTACCTCTCTTGCTTCCGCTCTATACTCTGGGCTCTCCTCTGTGCCAGGACACTACTCGCCCTTCTTCGACGCTGCTCCTCTCTCTTTTGCTGGATTCGAGCATCTAGCTTTGAGATGGTACAAATACCCCATATGGAGTCTTTGATTCCCTATAGACAAGGATATTATTTTTAAAGGAAAATTACAGATCAGAGAAGATTTTCCAAAGTTACATATAGTAAAGTAGAAACCACTGTATTTATTTTGCTATACAGCTTAAAGGACCTTTTGATTTTTTTTCCAAATTTTAAAATACTGCAATTTACAGAAGAGTTGCAAGAATAATGGAGAACTTCCACATATCTCTTGTCCAGATTCACTAGTTTAATATTTTGCCACAATCAATATACTCACACATTTTTTCTGAATCATTTCAGAGCAAGTTGCCACATCAAGTCCCTTTATTTTTAATTCTTCAGTGTATGTTTCCTAAGAACAATATTTTTTTATATAATCACAGGGTAGTTATCAATTCAAGAAATTTAATACTGAAATACTTTAATCTGTAGTCCATATTCCAATTTCTCCATTTGTCCCAATAATGCCCTCTATAGCATTTTACTCAAGAGCTCAGTCCAGAGTCACATATTGCATTTAGTTGTCACATCTCTTTAGTCTCCTTAAATCAGCAACAGTTCCTTAGCCTTTATCTTTCTTTTTGAAGAATACAGACCAATTATTTTATGGAATTCCCTCATCTTAAGTTTATTTCCTTACAATTAGATGCAAAGTAAGCACTTGTGGCAGGAATATCACAGAAGTGATGGTGTGCCCTTCAAGGTATCATATCAAGAGGCACATGACAGCCGTTTACCCTTGTTGGTGATGATTTTACATACCCAATCAAAGTAACATCCAGCTTTTCCATTTTTTCTCCAAATTTCCTCTTGCAACTAATAAGCAATCTGTGGGGAGACACTTCTGAGACCATGCAAATATCCTGCTCATCAAGGTCTCCACCCTAGATTTAACATCCATTGAGAATTCTTGCCTGAATCAATCTTGATTACTATGGGTGCAAAGTTTTCCAGTCCCTCCACACTTAGCACTATGAAGCCAAGTTATTGCCTTCCCCTACACTCTTTCAGTATCAATTAAATGTCTACAGTATTCCCTATATCCTGTACTAAATCTAGAGATACACAGAAAAATAAAACACTTATCTCCAGAAGGGACCACAGTGGGACTAAGGTTGTAGAAAGACACATAAAAAAAATAATTAAAACATGGGAAAGCCCCAGAATAAGAGCACTCCACATAAAATATAAGCAACATGGTGGTATGGCTGGAGGAAAGAAGGTCCTTAAAGAGTATATGACTAAGGAGGAAGTTGTTGAGTCTGAAGACCGTGGACAGTGTGTTGCTCCAGTGACGGATGCACATAAGTCTCTAACTTCATCACAATGCAATATATCAATGTAGCACAATTGCACTTGTACCCCATGAATATATACAAATAGAAATTAAAAAAAAAAAAAACAGTGACAGAGATATTTGCCAACCATATTTGAAGAGCTCTGATAGCAGAATGGTTATTGTCAGTACTATAAACACCAGGATTGCCTATCACCTAATTCGAAAAACTGTATTCACTCATCCATCCACACACCCACCCACATATTGAGCATCTTCAATGAGTTATATACACTGGTCATAGAGAAATGCTCAAGAAACTTATACCTTAGCATGAAGACACAAGTAAACAAAAAATATAGCATAGTGGTAGGTAACTGGGGTATTCAATTTCCTCTGAAGGCAGAAAAAAGGATTCTGGAAGCAGTGGCCAAGCTGGATTTAAAGATGGATGGCATTCTCACCTACTGTCATTAGACAAAACAAATTTTAGAAATAACAGTGGGATACAGAGAAATGGGCAAGTTTGTATACTACTCGCTGATAGCATAAATTGGCACAGTGTACCCATGACCTTTTTTTGTCTAAGTAATTTTTAGTCTTAACTTTGCTTTTACCTTCTAAAGCTTCCACCAATAAATTTTTTAATCAGAAAACTCCAAATATCTAAGACAGTTAAGTTAAAATGGCTAAGGGCCTAGAATGTGCTAGGATGACAGGATCCCCACCTCAGAGACATACAGTCTCCTGGGGCAGACAAACATGTAAAAAGCACATTGAAGGACAGATCCAGGGTTGAAATTTTATAGCATAAGAATGGCAAGACAAGAAGGTAAAGGTAGATCACATTGCATAAAGTCTTTTTAGCCCTTCTAGGATACTCCTTCAATTCCCCCTCTTTTACTCAAAGGTAATACCTTTTAAACTCTCCCATTTAAGAAAGAACCCCCACCCCCACCCCCCGAACTGGCCTCTCTTATGCTCCTGGGTATAAAGCAAGAGGGGTTACAACTGGGACATCAGATGTCAGACATCCACTAAGAGCAGTAGAATTTTGTGCTACTGGTAATCTGGGTGACTAGGTCCTAAACAGATCTTTATGGGGCATTTTCCTACAGCATCCTTACTCGTACCTTATAGAATGGGGAGAAAAAAGATAGGTTCTGTAATTTAAATACAAATTAAGTAGTTTAGGTAATAGTACTGTACTAATGTTCATTTCTTAGTTTCGACAAATGTACCATAGTTATATAAGATGTTAACATTAGGAGAAGCTGGTCAAAGATACACAGGAACTCTCTGTTCTTGCGACTTTTCTGTAAGTCTAAAAATATTCCAAAATAAAAAGTTAAAAAAAAAAAAAAAAAAAAAAAAGCTCTGGAGCCAAGCTGACCAGGGTTCTAATACTAGAGATATTCACCAGATTAAGTCTCCCAAGTGCCTGCAAGATACAGGATAATACCTCTTGAGTAATGTGGACTAGAATGGAAACCTACACGTGAAGGACCCAACAAATATGATAAAAATTCCAAAAATAGCTAAAAGATTTCCTAATCAATTCAGCAAAAAGGTCAAGAATGAATTCCTAGGAACAAGATATACTCACTCTGCCAAGGTCCTGGAGAAAGGTTTTTACACTGTCAGCCATCTCTTCACCACCCAAACTATCAACTACACAGAGGAGAAAGAAGCACCCCAAAATCTCTCATCATGAAGGACCTGGAAACAGAGCATGATGGGGAAAAATATCTTAAACATAAGTTACTTCATATACATTTCTACATCATGACCACATATACTTGTAGCTCTAACAGAAGAGCAGTAGATTCTAACAATTCAGTAGATACTAGCACTAACACAGTGAACTAAGTGAAGCTACTCCTGTAACAGCTGAAATCTAAAATCCATAAATTTTTTTTTAATCACTCTCTACCCTTTCACTTTTACATCGGGTAAAGTGCTCTTGGACTGGTAGTCTCCTCTGAGCCTTGATGTCTCTAACTATTCCTCCTATACATTCCAAGCACTTTTAAGGATTTGGAGATAGACGATAACTACATTTCAATATCCTCTTAAGCAGTTTTTATGCTTGCCGTATGCACTCAAACACTTGAGTGAAAATACAAGAGCAAGATAAAAGTTCTTACAAAAATTACTAACTGTGCACTTTAGTCATGCACAGAACCCTCCAGCACACTGGAAAGTTTAAGGTATGACATGAAATTGCCTACCAAGACCTCAAAATAGGTCTATATTTTCTTACTTTAAATATATACATGTGTGTATAACTTTCATAAACATGCAACACCGGATTTTAAACTAGGCCCCCAAAAAGTTCATATACATACACATACACACACATTCTTTAAAACAGTAAGGCTTTCTCTGTGTCTCAAATGAACGGGAAATCTAGTTTCAAAACTTAAGAACTTGAGAGTTCATGTGTACAAATATTCTTAAAATATTATTCTTTCATTTAATTTCTTTAAGATAAATAGCAAACCCACTTTCAGAAATTTAAGAACTTGTGATTCTAAAGTTCCCAACCCCTCGACTAAACCAAGCTTTGAGATTCTCAACTTAAGAAGTATGACCATAACATAATGACAAAATTTCACAGGCAGCCTGTATAAACCTCAAATTTCGAAACATAAGCACACTTTCCCTGACCATTAACCAGGTCACCAAACAGCACCTCATTGACCCAAATGGACTCATGCCACTTAGAGCTGGGAATACAGCAATAGGAAGGCAACTTGCACAACACCATATATACCATTTGCTCCTTGAGTCAAATCCTACACAGATGGGCTCACTTCAGATAGAGAAGTTTCTAGGGTAAGAAACTTCTGTTAATACTCCCACCCATCCCTCCTAAACAAACATCTCAGAGTTCCAATCATGTAAGTATAGCCATATAGACACCATTCTCAGGGTTGTGGTAAGGGCAGCTCAGAGGTGTGTGAATTACAAATGCTCAGTGATGATATGCAAGACACTAGTTTGTGAAGACTATCATGGACCCACTCTCTTAAGCAGCTACTTGCTCATGTATAAATTAAGGGTACTAAAATTCATAGGTTTTTTTAAATAGAGTGCAATATGAAAATAAAAACTCAGAATTCTATATAGACATAATCCCACTAAAGAATAAGCCAACTTGGAGATTTAAGGAAGCCCATTTCATAGTCTGGATTTCACAGGGCACTGACAGGGAGCCTGAAATATGTGTCCTACTCCAGAACAGCTGTGTTATTTGAACCTCAGCCAGTTAACACCTGGTTTCTGCACGTACCAAGTGGCAGGGTGTCCCAATGACCAACAGTAGTCTTTGAAGGATAAGTCACTCCAAATATATACTGAGATCCTAACCTCCTTCCTACAGGAATATATTTGGTGAATTACCCAGTTTGACAAATAGATGAGGTATAAAAACTTGCCACAATCTGAGACCACACACAGACTGAATAACACAGGAGAAATCCTACAACTGAGCTGGACTGAATTAAGATGCATCTGGTTCCCATCATTTAACAGGTGGGGAACTGAGTCTCAGAAGTCAAATAGCTTGACCAAAGTTAAGGCGAGTGAATGAATGGCAACTACAGTAAACTTCAGAACGCAGACGTAACCCTCAGTCGAGATTTCTTTTTACTTTAGCCGTGCAAAGATTTTTGTTTAACCCGAGCGTTCCATGGACAAATAATCTCTCTTAAACCTTAAATACATCTGGCCATTAAATTCCTAACAGTCATTAGAACCTATTAAGCATCTGCTGAGGCACAATCCTGCACTTTCATTTCTGAACCACTAAGCCCAAGCCCAGGAAAGCAGAAAGCTGTCATAGTCCACTCCAGGTACAGGGAAGGTAAACATCCTCACTTCTCACCGGGCTCCACGGACTAACTCCGAGGCTACGGGTCCTGTCAGTCGCGTCTCCCCCGTAACTCATGGACAAATTCAGCTGAAAGCTGGTATCCCTTCCCAACCACAGCTGTGCACGAGATGCGGACCACGCTTCCCTCGGTCACACAGAGAGCTAAAGATAGCCGAGCCGCACCTGGGGCAGCGCCTGTCCGGGAGCTGCGTGTGGCGCCCCGGCCTTGCCCCGCTCTCCGGGGCCCTTCCCGCCAGGGGTCCTCTCCCGCAGCCGGGCCGGGAACCTCACAAGCCCACGCTCGGGCCCGGCCTGCCTTGCCTGCCCTCACACACCCTCCCGGCCCTTGCCGCCCACCATGGGCTGCGCAGCGACTCGGGGGCCTGGATCTGCCGAGCCCGGACCTACCCACAGCTCCGCCACCGCGGCTCCCGCCCAGCCCCGCGCCCTCCGGGGGCCCGCTCGACTCCTCCGCGCCCGGCCGCCCGCTCCGCCCGGGCGCTCCCAGGGCCGGAGCCGCTGCGCCCGCACTGGGCATGCCCGGGCCGCACGGGGCCGCCGGGAAGTCGGGAGACGCGGAGGAGCCGCCGGGGCGCAGGGGGCGGGGCCCGGCGGCCGGGCGGGTGGGCGGCGCGGGGCGACGCAGCCTGGGAATTGTAGTCGGATCGGCGACTCCCGGCTCCGCCTGGCGGCCGCGCGGCACTCACCACACTTGCTCCCTAACCTCGTGTTTGCCGAGCCCTCGTCCTTTTCTCTGCCCTCCGCGGTTTACTCCACAGCGTTGCTTGTTTTTCTCCCCTGTTCCTACCCTCTCTGTCACTCCCCATTTCTTCTCTCCATTCCGCCACCTCTAGCTCAGATTTTTACATCTATTAATAGAAGCTCTTCAGTGCAACCTTCATTTGGGGGAAACCTAAAGCCCAGATTCAAGATCAATGGCAGAACAAATAGCCAGGCCTCATGACTCTCCTCCAGTTCAGTGGACTCGAGAGGTGTTGACCTCCACTCCCTGGCCCAACTTCCAGCCCCATTCTAGAATAAACTAGCCCACTACCCCTACGTTGAAACCTTAGCTTCTTAAGGAAGAGGACTCTCGCAGAAAGGTAATGTAAGAATTCACAAGAGTCAAGAAGAGTAGAAACCCTGAAGTAGAGGTCCAACCTAGGATTTATGTATGGAAGCTCCAATAGAGAGGAGACCTTTGTTTCAGCCATGGGCAATAATCTCTTTTTCACTGAAAACAGATCTAGGAGTATTCTCACAAATCTCCTATTCTCATAAATCTATTGTATTTACTCCACCACTAAAGTCATTATAAAGAGACATTTCTAAACTTTCCTTTTGCCCAAATGAGTAAATCTCTTTATTAAAAAGAACTACATAAAAAAGATTACTTCTTTTGAAATTGAATTTTGATTAAGCAATCCAAGTGCTGAGGCTTAGAATCTTGTTATAAAGAGATTTAAGTGGCTTAATGATAAATTGGTCATTGTAACTATTAATTAAAATAGCACTTCCTCCAAACTATCTTTTATCAAAAGTGTGAATTTAGAAAAGATTTTAGAAAGAATTTCATAGGTGTTGAGATGGCACAAGCACTCCTCTTGCGAGGGGCCTGCTAGCCACCCCAGCATGGAAACAAAGAAAAATTCAGAGTCCCTTCAGGGGTAGTCCCAGGAATTTAACTAGCTTTGAAAAGTGAGTGGGCAGGCAGGGCATGGTGGCTCATGCCTGTAATCCTAACACTCAGGGAGGCTCAGGTGGGAGGATCACTTGAGCCCAGGAGTTTGAGGTTGCAGTGAGCTATCATGACGCCACTGCACTCTAGCCCAGGAGACAGAGCAAGACCCTGTTTCAAAAAAAAAGGAATGAAAGAAAGAAAAGAAAAAGAAAAGTGAATGGGCAACCTGATGAGGACAATGGCCCTCCAAGTAAGCCAGAGTCACCAAGGCTAGGCGTTTTGGTTCCGTATGGAAAGTAAAAGATGGCATGTTAACATATGTTTTTTTTTTAATGAACAGGGCTTTATAAACATATGTTTTTGAGTTGTTTTTCGGAAACCCCCACTTGCTAGAAAATTTGGATAAGGGGGAACCGAGGAATTGAACTCTGACCAGAGTTCTTTGTTCTAAGTTTCTACCTGAGAGGCCTGGAGAGAGTCACACCCATCTTAACATTCCTTTCTGCTAATCCAAGAATCTCTGAATCCATCTGTGATCCATAGCACACACACCCCACCTCACCCCCATTTTGGGCTAGGCCTATGTATAACTTCCATGCATTGATTTCAATTTCTGCTTTCCTAAAACATGCCCCTGCTTTAAAAATCCTCACCTTGTAAGCCATTGAGGCATTCGGGTCTTAAGTTTTAGCTACCTGTTCTCTCCTTCTATGGCACCATACAATAAAAATGCCTCTTTCTCCCACTGCAACTCTTGGCTTCAGTGTCTCGCTTTGCTGCACTAGGTGAGTGGACCTTAGTTTGGTTCAGTAATTGTATAAGTCTAACTTGTTTGATGGAAAGAAATCTTACAAATCCCAACACGTATAATAAAATTTAAAGTTAAAAAACAATAATTATGCCTTACATTTTCAAAGAGCTCCCACATACTTATGTAAGACTAGATGCTACTCATGAGACAAGTAGGGAGAACACCATAATTTGGTCAGTATGGCTGGAACTTAGAATAGGATGAAAAGAGATAAAATCCCTATTTCTTGAGTGTCTTCTATTTGCCAGACTTTTTTCCAATAATAGGATTTAGTGGTAAGCAAGGCAGAGAAGACACCTGATAGTAGTATTTCTGTTTACCTGGTGGCCTTGGGTCACACAGGATTGTTAGCAATGTGAGTTAGGGTGAGGACTCTGTGTCATGATGTGGTACCAGCTCGACCTATAGAGAGGCTGGAGACAGATCAGCCATGTGGGAAGTCAACCATGCCTACATGATGGAGTCCCAATAAAAAGTGGACACCAATGCTCAGATAAGCTGCCCTGGCTGGCAATATTGCATCGATGTCTTATCACGCATCAATGCTGGGAAAATAACATTGTCCATGACTCTGTAGGGAGAGGACAATTAGAAGCTCTCTGGAGCTTTCCTAGACTATCCCATGAGACTCTTCCCTTGGCTAATTTTAATCTGTATTCTTTAGCCATAATAAACTGTAATCACGAGTATAACAGCTTTCAATGAGTTATGTAAGTATCTCTAGCAAATTATCAAAACTAGGGGTAATCTTGGGGACCCCTGTACTTGCAATAGGTGTCAGCAGTAAGAATGGTCTTGTGGACTGTGCTGTGCTCTTCTCATTTCACAGTTCACCAAAAGGCATTGTAGGTGCCAAAAGAAAGTTTCCCCTTTGCCCTCTAAAGGTTAGCTGAAAAATCAACTCACAAAAGGCAGATTAATTGGAGATAGGCATACAAATTTATTAATGTGTACACAGTGTGAATGAAAAAGAATCCAAACTCTGTAAAATAATTTAAAGAGGTTTATTCTGAGTTGAATATGTGTGAACATGGCCTGGAGAGCCATGCCCAGGAAGCCTTAAGCAAGTGGTCTCGCTGTGGTTGGGTTACAGTTTTATTTTATACATTTCAGGAATTACATGCAAACCCACAAATCAATTGGAAGGCATACATTGCTTTGGCCCGAAAAGGTGGGACATCTCAAAGGCATTACAGGTTATAGGTGGGTTTAAAGATTCTTTGATTTGTAATTGGTTAAAGAAATGAAGCTTTGTCTAAAGGCTTAGAATGTTTTAAGTTAAGATAAGGACTCAAGTGATCTGCTAAGTAAACTGAGGACCTGCAGGTGTGGTTTAAGCTTTGTCTCGCGTAGCCTTAGATCTGTTAATGAGTTACAGAGGATACCCCCAAGAAGGGAAAGGGGGGAGTCCACTTGCTCAAGGCTTCTTGGGTGTGGCTCCAGATCATGGTCCTCAAATTGGCTCAGAATAAGTCTCTAAATTATTTTAAAAAAAAGAAGGGAAAGGGGCATGTTGAGGCATGTCTGTCCTCCCTTCTCATGGCCAGCAACTCAGATTTAGGGTATTTCTGAGGTCCCATTGGCCAAAAGGGGGTCCATTCAGTTGGCTGGGGGGGTTAAGGTTATATTTTAGTTGACAATGGGGAGAATCACAGAGTGATTACCCACCCTCTAACAGAGTTCATAAGTTTATTTTACCATTCTGGCAAAACAGGGTATGGTGGTAAAACAAGTATGGGAGAAGGGAGAAGAGGAATTCTGTTGAGGAGCAATAAAGGATCACTAGGGAGAATGAATGGATGGAGAACAGAGAGTAACTTATTATATAGTTCTTTTTGAAAATTGAATGAGCCTGAGAGACAGATATTACTTTGTGAAAGGGTCAGTTCAGATGTAGTTACATCCTTAGTCTTATAGGGAGGTGAAGAAAAAAAAAAGTTGTTCTTTTTGGTGGATCTGGACTTTAGTCAGAAAAAGGAACTTCAGAGAACAACTTTATCCTGGCTCTGGGACAGTCTGTTTGGGGAAGGGGAGGTCAGAGAGACATGAGTCTTCTTCAGCTCAGCATGTCAAAGCACCGTATTTTGGGCTATTGATTTCTGAGCCCCAACAGCATGCACTAGAATGTTCACAGCAGTGTAAACTAAATAAAATCCTAAGCCCCCTTGCTGACTGAACGGACCACCTATTGGCCAAGGGGACCCCAGAAAAATCTTAAAACTGAGTTCCTGGCCATGAAGGGAGGTCAGATATGGTTCTTCATACCCCCTCCCTTTTGCAGTTTCTTTTCTTTTTTTTTCCAAATTCTCTGATGAGATTTTACTTTTTGGAGTTTAGATATTACTACAACAATTGAACAACATTAACGTTAAAACACAGATCATAAGACTGACAAAACAGACTCTTTGTGACAATAAAATATTAGTTATTAACAGGACCTAAAGCCATACAGAGGAAAGGTTAAATTACCTGAAGGCCATCAATTTACTTAAGAGATCACTTGAGTCTCGGTGTGTCTGGTGGCTTGTCTCTCATTAACAGACTTCCTTAACTTAAAACATTCCAAGCCTTTAGACAAAGCTTCATTTCATTAACCAATTACAAACCAAAGAATCTTTAAACCCACCTATAACCTGTAAGCCCCTGCTTTGATATGTCCTATCTTTTTGGGCCAAATCAATGTATACCTTCCATATATATTGATTTATAATTTTTCCTGCAATTCCTGTCTCTCTAAAATAAATAAAACCAAACTGTAATCCAACCACTGTGGGACCACTTGCTGAAGATTTCTTGGGCATGGCTCTCTGGGCCATGGTAATACATATTCAGCTTAGAATAGACCTCTTTGGGGGCCCAGTGTGGCGACTCACGCCTGTAATCCTAGCACTCTGGGAGGTCGAGGCAGGCGGATCGATTGAAGTTAGCAGTTCAAGGCTAGCCTGAGTGAGTGTGAGACCCTGTCTCTACTGAAAATAGAAAAAATTAGTTGGGCGTGGTGGCTCACACCTGTAGGCCCAGCTCCTAGGGAGGCCAAAGCAGGAGGATCGCCTTGAGCCCAGGAGTTTGAGGTTGCTGTGAACTAAGCTGACTCTATGGCACTCTAGCCCAGGCAACAGAGCAAGACTCTGTCTCAAAAAAAAAAAAAAAAAAATAGACCTCTTTAAATTATTTTACAGAGTTTGGGGTTTGTTTATTTGTTTGTTTTCTGCTAGCAGCAGCACTATTCCTAACTGCCAAATTCTGGAAACAACCAAAACATTTACCAGTAGTAAATGGATTTAAAAACATTTAGAATCTTTATACAGCAGAATACCATATAAATAAAAATGTATGAATCTCATAAATATTAAATTAGGCAAAAGAACCCAGACACAAAAGAATAAGCATACTGTAGGCAAAACCAATCTAGGTAATAGAAATCATATTATTGGTCCCTGGTAGTCTAGTAGCTAAGAAAAAAATACATATTACTGGTTATATCTGGGAAGGAAGAAGGAAAGGGACATGAAGATATTTGGGTTGCTGGTACTATTCTATTTAATGGTATGGATACAGGGGTACGTGGATGGGTTCAGTTAGAAAATTTGTTGAGCTGTACAGTTTGTGTTTTTTTTCTGTATGGTATATTTCAGTGCAAAAATTATTTAAAAAGCTTAGCCAGGTGCAGTGGCTTGTGCCTATAATCTCAGCTAGTCAGGAAGCTGATGTGCGAGGATTACTTGAGGCCAGGAGTTCAAGCCCAGCCTGGGCAACATAGTGAGACCCCATCTCTAAAAAAAAAAAAACGAAAGAAAGGAAAAGTTAGCTGGGCATGTTGTTATGCACCTGCGGTCCCAACTACCCAGGAGGCTGGGACAGGATGATTGCTTGAACTCTTAGGTTCAAAGCTGCAGTGAGATATGATTGTGCCACTGTGTTACCAAACCAAACTGGGGTCTGCTCACCCAGCACAGCAAAGCCAGATGATGAGGCCGAGAGTTGCAGAAGAAAGAGGCATTTTTACTGTATGGCACCATGCAAGGAGTATGAATGCTTAAAACCTGAACTCCGGCTGGGCGCGGTGGCTCACGCCTGTAATCCTAGCACTCTGGGAGGCCGAGGCGGGTAGATCGCTCAAGGTCAGGAGTTCAAGACCAGCCTGAGCAAGAGCGAGAGCCCGTCTCTACTAAAAATAGAAAGAAATTATATGGACAACTAAAAGTATATATAGAAAAAATTAGCCAGGCATGGTGGCGCATGCCTGTAGTCCCAGCTACTCGGGAGGCTGAGGCAGTAGGATCGCTTGAGCCCAGGAGTTTGAGGTTGCTGTGAGCTAGGCTGATGCCATGGCACTCACTCTAGCCCGGGCAACAAAAGCGAGACTCTGTCTCAAAAAAAAAAAAAAAAACCTGAACTCCTTGATGGCTTACAAGCCAGAGTTTTTAAAGGCAGAGGTACATTTCAGGCAGCCAAAATTTTAAATCAATACATGGAAGTTATACATTAGCCTGGGCCCACTTCATGATATCCAGAAGTGGGGGTTTGGGTCATACAGGTGGATATAGAGATTCTTACAGTGTTAAGATGGATATGGCAGGCCCCCCATAGGAAAATTTAGAACAAAGAACTATAGTCAGAGCTCAATTTCTCAGTTCCTCTTTATGTACATTTTCCATCCCGTGCGGGTTTCTGAAAAATAACTCAAGAACATATGTTAAGATGCCATCTTTTAGTTTCCATAAGGAACCAAAACACCCAGCCTCAGTGACTGTGGCTTACTGGGAGGGCCATTGTTCCCATCAGGTCGCCCACTCACTTTTCAAGGCTAGGCAGATGTACAGAACTTCCCCCAAAGGGGATTCAATATTTTCCTTTCTTTCCATGCTCGGGGGGCCCAGCAGGCCCCTGAGATGGGTTCCTGCTCTGTCTCAACTGCACTCCAGCTGGGAGACAGAATGAGACCCTGTCTCAAAAAAAAAAAAAGAAAGAAAGAAAGAAACCTTAAATATGAAGAAAAAGAAGTTAGAGATTTGAGAGAGGATTAAATCAGAAGTTCTGTGGAGCCTTTTCTATTTCTTAAGGCAAAGAGTAGGAATGTTAGAAATGCATATTCTAAGGATTGACACCAGAGATTTTGATCCAGCATATCAGGGATGGAACAGAGAAATCTACACTTTAAATCAGCCCTCTAAGTCTTTGTGACACAGGTAGTCCTGGACTTACCTTGAGAAACAGTGTCCTGAGGTGGTGATGGATGCAGAAAGGGCACAGGACTTGGCTGATTTTGTCCAAGTAGTGGGAAAAACTAGCCCTTTACTAAAGGCTGATTTTTGTCATAGTCCTCAATTTGCCATTTCGCTTTCCATCAGGAAGGTTTTGTGTTTCTTGGTTTGGTTTGGTTTCGGTTTTGGTTTGTTTTGTTTTAGTGCCCATACATCACATAGTATGCAAAACTCTAGGCAAAGTTATTTCATTCCTCCAAGTTTCAAATCATCATCTGTAATAATATTATCTTCCCCAGAGTAATGTTGAGAATCAAATTAAATTGTGTATGATGGGGACATCCTCTTCTGGCCAAGATGTAATAACAGGGACTGGATTTACCATCCCCACATGAAACAACTGCAAAAACAGACAACATACATGAAACAATAGCTTAGATATTGGACATCAGGTGATACAGGACAGTGATCCCTGAGAGGGGGGAGAACAAGTGAGATGAGCTCTACTATTGCTCCATCTTAGTGGGTGGAGGCTGCAGCACAGAAAGTAGAAATCAAGGTAGGGCCTAGAAGTCTCCCTAAATTTAGGAGATGGAGTCAAGAATCCTGTGAGGGAAAGGTGGCTGGAGTTTGGAGAGCAGAGATAGGGGTGGGAGCTCTAAGATCGTGTCTTCAGCTGACTACCCATCAGTGTATGCATGGGAGAAACCACCTTTGTTTGAGGAAAGTCGCCCACAAGGATGAAAGGAAATAATCCCTAAACTTCACAAAGAGCTAGGAAACTTTGCATTCCCACCACCCAGAGGTGGGGGGGGGGGAGGGCAGGGAATGACATAATATTAATAATTAAAGGACATGGGGTAAAATAATGACTAGAAGGGTATTGCCTTAGTAGTGGGAAAAACTAGCCATTTACAGGCTTCCCTCGTCCTGCTTAACAAAGTTTAAAAGTTATACCCATCTTTGAAAGTACTAAAATGTATACAAGTAAGTTAACTATATCCCAGAACAAAAGCTCAAGAACATGTATTTGAATACAAAAATATCCGACTCCCAACAAAGAAACATTCACAATATCTGTCATCAAATGACTAGGGGCAAAAAATGATTAGGCATGGAAAGTAGCAGGAAAATGTGACATATAATCAGGAGAATAATCAATCAATAAAACAGATCCATAAATGATACAAATTATAGAATAACTAAAGACATAAAAAGAGTTACTGTAACTACATTCCATATGTTCAATAAGGTCGACAAAATGTTGAGCAAGTTCAGAAGACACAGAAAGACATAAAAAAGGTCCAAACTGAACTTCTGCAGATTCAAACTTCAATGTCTGAGATGAAAAATACATTATATAAAATTAAAGAAGATTAGGCACCACAAAAGAAAATATGACTGAATTAAAAGACATCACAATAGAAAAAAGAATCTGTGGGCTATGGAACACATTCAAAGGACCTCACATATATGCAATTAGAGTGCTTAAAGGACAGTGTGGTGGGGAGGAGAAGAATAAACATTTTTGAGGAAGTAATGGCTTAAAATTTTCTAAACTTGATGAAAATTATAAACCTTCAGATCCAAGAAACATGAAGAAAACTACACCAACACACATTACAAGCAAATTGTTTAAAACCAATGATAAAAAGAAGATAAAGTAGTCAGGGAAAAAAGAAACATGTTTAGAGGAACAAAGATAAAAATGACAACAGACTTCTCAAACGAGACCATGCAAGCCATAAGAGAATGGAGAAGTACTTTTAAAGTACTGAAATCAAGTAACTGTCAACCTGCAATTCTGTACCCAGCAAAAACATTCTTCAAAAACGAAGGTGACACAAAAGAACTGAAAATGGGTACTCAAATACCTTTTGTGTACACAAATGTTCATAGCAACACTATTTGCAATAGCCAAAATGTGGAAACAGCTTAAATGTCCATCAATGAATGAATGGATAAACAAATTGTGGCATATACATACAATGGGATATTATTCAGTCAAAAAAAGAATGAAATTCTGATACATATTATAACATGGATGAACCTCAAAAACATGCTAAGAGAAACCAGTCACAAAGGTTATATATTAGATAAAATCTAAGACAGAACGCAGATTGGTGATTACCAGGGGCTGGGGAGATGGCGGGAAAGGATAAAGAGAAACTCCTTAATGGGTACAGGGTTTTATTTTGGAGTAACAGAAATGTTTTAGAACTAGTTAGAGACGGTGGTTGCACAACATCATAAATGGACTAAATGCCACTGAATTATTCACTTAAAAATGATTAATTTTATGTTATATGAATTTTACCTCAAACTTTTTATATTTTATTTTATTTATTTATTTTTTTTTTTTTGAGACAGAGTCTCGCTTTGTTGCCTGGGCTAGAGTGAGTGCCCTGGCACCAGCCTAGCTCACAGCAACCTCAAACGCCTGGGCTTAAGCGATCCTACTGCCTCAACCTCCCGGGTAGCTGGGACTACAGGCATGCGCCACCATGCCCCGCTCATTTTTTCTATATATATTTTAGTTGGCCAGACAATTTCTTTCTATTTTTTTAGTAGAGATGGGGGTCTCGCTCTTGCTCAGGCTGGTCTCGAACTCCTGACCTTGAGTGATCCACCCGCCTCAGCCTCCCAGAGTTCTGGGATTACAGGCGTGACCCACCGCGCCCGGCCACCTCAAACTTTTTTTAAAGTGAAATAAAGACTTTTTCAGATATAGAAAAGCTAAGAAAATGCATCACCAGCAGACTTACACCACAAGAAATGTTAAATAAAGTTCTTCGGGAAGAAGGAAAATCATAGCAGATGGAAACGCAGATCTACATAAAGGAACGAAGAGCATTGAGAATGATAAATATGTGAGTAAATATAAAATTTTTTTCTTATTTTCTAGTTCTCCTCAAAGATAGTGGACTGTTTAAAAGAATAGTAACAATATATTAGAGTTTTGTAACATATGTAGAAGTAAAATGTATGGAAATAGCACAAAGGCCAGGAAAAGGGTAATGGAAGTATACTGTCTTAAGATTATTATAATACACATAAAGTAATATGTATATGTAAAATAACAAAGAGTTATAATTTGTCAATATGGGAGATAAGATGAAATCGTATAAGATAATCAGTTAAACCAAAAAAGCCAGAAACAGAGAACAAAGGGGAAAAAGAATAGAGGGGACAAATAGAAATCAACAAGATGTTATATTAAATGCAGCCATATCAATAATCATATTCAAGGCTGGGCACGGTGGCTACGCCTGTAATCCTATCACTCTGGGAGGCCAAGGTGGGAGGATTGCTTGAGCTCAGGAGTTCGAGACCAGCCTGAGCAAGATCAAGACCCCGTCTCTACTAAAAAGAGAAAAATTAGCCAGGTGTGGTGGCCTGAGCCTTTAGTCCCAGCTACTCGGGAGGCTGAGGTAGGAGGATTGCTTAAGGCAGGAGTTTAAGGTTGCTGTGAGCTAGGCTGATGCCACAGCACTGTAATCAGGACAAAGGAATGAGACTCTGTCTCAAAAAAAAAAAAAATCATGTTCAAAATAATTACTCTAAACACCCCAATTTAAATCTGTGTATTTAATAAGAAAAATGCATCATAAACTGTGTATCAGTAAGGTTTTGCTAGCTACGTCTTTGGCTATCACTGGAATTAGATATTCTAGGAGTCTTGGCTACATGGTCTGTAGGTAGATAATTAGAAGAAGCCTCAACTCAGTTGGCAAAGATCCTCTACACAAATAAACCAGTAAAAACATATTTCAGCCATTGAAAGGCATTATAAATAATAGATTATGAGGCCAGGCATGGTGGCTCACACCTCTAATCCTAGCACTCTGGGAGGCCGAGGTAGAAGGATCACTCATGCTCAGGAGTTCAAGACTAGCCTGAGCAAAAGCAAGACCCTCATCTCTACAAAAAAAAAAAAATAGAATAATCAGCCAGGCACCAGGTTCATGCCTGCAATCCCAGCACTTTGGGAGGTCAAGGTGGGAGTATCACTTGAGTCCAGGAGTTGGAGACCAGCGTGGGCAACACAGCAAGACACCATCTGTAAAAAAAAATTTTAAAAATTAGCCAGGCATGGTGGTGGACACTTGTAGTCCCAGCTACTTGGGAGGCTGAGGCAGGAGGATCGCTTGAACTCGGCAGTTTGAGGTTGCAGTGAGCATGATGATGCCACTGCACTCCAGCCTGGGTGACACAGTGAGACTCTGTCTCAAAAAAAAAAAAAGTAATAATAATATTCTATCAGGAATTTACAAATGAAACAGCAGAAGCTTGACTTTATTTGCTCAAACTAAAATATTCAAATAGATTATTGATCAAAATAACTACTGTTCATTGAGGGCTTCCTATATGGCAGGAACTGTGCTTATATTTTACCTACATTATTTAATTTAAACCTCAAAACAACTCTGTAAGAATAGTATGTATCAATCATTACTCTCTTGATTTACATATAAGGGACTGAGATTTAGGGATTTAAGTAATTGCCGAAGGATGGACAAATAGTAAATGGTAGAAGCTGTTCAAACACAGATTCATATTATACCAAAGTTTGTACATTTAACCATTATTGTACACTGTCTCCTGAAATTGAAGAGAGAAATTTCTGGTTCAAGATGGTCACTGATCCCAAGCTATTTATTAAGCATCTGCCTTGGGCCTAGTCCTGATGTAAGTGCTAAGGATACATAAGTGACTAATCTATGCTTTCAAAGGGTTCATACAGTATTGCAGGGAACATTTGTAAATAACTAACTAACAAGATGAAAGCACAACTTCTTAAACATAAGCTTAGGCACATTAAAATTTTAAAGAATTTATTTGAACAATGATTCATGAATTGGGCAGCTCCAGACCACAAGTGGTTCAGCGTTCCACTAGGGGAGTGGGGGTGACAAGAGGAAAATTTTTATAAGGTATTCACAGAAACAATACAAAGAAAATATATTTCATTGGTTAAAGTAGAAAGTTTCCATTTAGAGGTTAGTTGGTGGTTTCTGATTGGTTGAGTTTAAGTTTGTTTTACTGTTTACCCTCGGTTTTCATTTGCTTATGCAGGAACCCAAGGTGTTGAAGCTGTCTCAGCCTAATGGCCTCCCAATTAAATGATTTTTTAACAAATTTGAGTTTAAACAAAGACATCAATAAGGGAGAACTCAAAAGGAAGCTGTACAGCCTAGCTGGAGATGTCATGGAAGGTTGCTGTTGAGTCTTGACGGACTAGTGAATCTCTGCCAGCCAAAAGGAAGAATGACCCATTCCGGCCTGGGATCCGAGAGAGGTAAGGTGCATCCAGGGAAATGCAAGCACAGAATAAATGAGAAGGACAGTATACAGAAGAGGCTGGTAAGGTGGGCAGGGGACATCATGAAGGGTGGTATATGACATGCTAAAGGGTTTTTAACTTTTTTCACTTTTTTTTAGATATCAGCTACGGCTGACTGAGTTAATTGCAGCTCTCAGTTCATAGTACACTGTCGCATTGATCTGGCCCTGTTTGTTTGTTTTTCATTTATTCATTCTCTCATTTAACACCAATTCTCCACTCCCTTTCTCTGTCCTTACCTATGAAGTGTTACAATGTGTTTGATATGTGTCATTTTATTAGACTATGTTCTTGTGAAATGTGAACTCTTTTATTATATAACATACATACATTTTAAAAATTTACATAAATGATATGGTATAGATCTGTTTCTTTTTTTTTTCACCCAGCAGTGTTTTGAAGGTCTATCCAGGTGGACATCTAATCCATTACTTCTCATTGCTGCCTAAGGACAGTTTTGTTTCAACTGTCCTGCAAGCCCAGAGGAGCCACTGTAGGCCGTGGAGCAGGCTGAGCAGGATGGACTAGGTGGCGGAGGCTGTTACTTAGATGCAGGTGGTTTCTGCCACATGGCAATGTAGGACATGTTGCAAGATGATCAAATCCCTCAAGAGAGGCCAAAAATCAAGATTGTTACATGCAATCGCTTGATTTTTAAATGTTGGGAAAACTGAAGGCCAAATACAATACTTGAGCAGGCTGAATTTAGCCATTTCCTGACCTTCACATTAAAATATATGAATCAGAGAAGGAATGAGATCAGATTTGCATTTCAGAATTAAGTGAAGGATGGCATACAATAGAACAGAGGAGATCGAACACTATGAATAGAGGTTTGAATGTGGTTGAATTGAAGGGCCTATGGACCATTCAGGTAAAGATTATTGGAAACACAGACCTGTCTTCCTAAAAATGTTGTGAGGCATGGGTTTTTTCACGATATGAATCATTATTATATAGATTTGGTGGTTTGATGTCAAACTAGGGTAAAATCCCTGAATTACTGGCTATATCTATAGCCTTGGATAAGTTAGTTAACCTACCTTTGCTTTGGTTTTATCATCTGTAAAATAAAAGGTCTGTCAAAAGCTGACTCCCCACAGTAATGCCATAAAGATAGATATATAGACCAATGGAGTAAACTATAAAGTCTGGAAATAAACCTTTGCATATAAGATCAAATGATTTTTAGCAAGGGTGCCAAGACCATTCAATGGGGAAAAGACAGTATTTTCAATAAATGGTGCTGGGAAAACTGAATACCCACACAGAAAAGAATGAAGTTGGACCTTTATACCATATTCAAAAATTAACTCAAAGTGAATCAAAGACCTAAATGTAAGAGTTAAAACTATAAAACTCTAAGAATAAAACAAAGTAAAGGCCGGGCGCGGTGGCTCACGCCTGTAATCCTAGCACTCTGGGAGGCCGAGGCAGGTGGATCGCTCGAGGTCAGGAGTTCGAGACCAGCCTGAGCGAGACCCTGTCTCTACTAAAAAATAGAAAGAAATTATCTGGCCAACCAAAAACATATATATAGAAAAAATTAGCCGGGCATGGTGGCACATGCCTGTAGTCCCAGCTACCCGGGAGGCTGAGACAGGAGGATCGCTTAAGCCCAGGAGTTTGAGGTTGCTGTGAGCTAGGCTGATGCCATGGCACTCACTCTAGCCCGGGCAACAGAGCGAGACTCTGTCTCAAAAAAAAAAAAAAAAAAAACAAAGTAAAAAACTTCATGACATTGAATTCTACAATAATTTTTTGGATAGAACACCAAAAGCACAGGCAACAAAAGAAAAAAATAGATTGGCCAGGCACAGAGGCTTATGCCTGTAATCCAAGCACTTTGGGAGGCTGAGGCAAGAGGATTGCTTGAGTCCAGGAATCTGAGGTTGCAGTGAGCTATGATGATGCCACTGTATCTAGCTTAGGCAACAGAGTGAGACCCTGTATCAAAAAAAAAAAAAAAGAAAAGAAAAGAAAAAATAGATAAATTGGACTACATCAAAATTAAAAGCTTCTTGTGCATCAAAGGACACTATCAACAGAGTGAAAACGCAACCTATGGAATGGGAGAAAATATTAGCAAATCATGTATCTGATAAGGGGTTAATATCCAGAATATATAAAGAATTCTCATAACTCAACAACAAAAACAAACAACCTGAGTAAAAAATGGGCAAAGGACTTGAATAGACATTTCTCCAATAATGGCCAATAAACACATGAAAAGATGCTGAACATTACTAATTATTAGAGAAATGCAAATCAAAACTACAATGAGATACCATTTCACTCCCATTAGAATGGCCATTAACAACAACAACAAAAAAAAAAAACCCCAAAACCAAAACAGAAAATAACAAGCATTGGTAAGGATATGGAGAAACTGGAACCCTCACACATTGCTGGTGGGAATATAAAATAAAGCAGCAACTAGAGAAAACAGTATGTCAGTTCCTCAAAAAATTAAACATAGAATTACCATATGATCCAGCAATTTCACTTCTAGGTATATACCCAAATGGAGTGAAAGTAGGAACTTAAATAACAGATACTTGTATACCAATGTTTATAGTAGCAGCATTATTCACAATAGCCAAAATGTGGAAACAACCTAAATGGCCATTGATGAATGGAGAAACAAAATGTGGTATATACATACAATAGAATATAATTAAAGTCTGTGGAAAAACAGTTTTTCCTCTGCTCTCACATCACAGCAATCAACAGGAAAGGCTTCTGTGACCTCTGGTCACCAAGAAGTGTGTGGGATTTCTACCCACCACCAACGAATCAATGCAGCAGAATCTTCAGCTGATGCCAGCTGGATATCCTCCAATTCAATTCTGATTCTGTCTACCTGGTTTACAGCATCAGATCCCACAGGTTGGGGGCTCAGCCCCACAAGACTGCTCCCACTTCTGGTGACAATCATAAGCCCCACATTGTTTTTTCCTGTACTTTTGACTGGCTATAAATTGGGGTTCCCACAACCCTCTCCTTGGGTTTGATTAATTTGCTAGAGTGGCTCACAGAACTCAGGGAAACACTAACATATGTTTACTGGCTTATGATAAAGGATATTATTAATACAAAGGATACAGATGAACAGATGCACAAGGCAAGGCATGTGGGAAGGAGCATGGAGCATCCATGCCCTCTCTGGGCATGTCACCCTCTAGGAACCTCCACATGTTCAGCTATCCAGAAGCTCCTTGAACCCAGTTCTTTTGGGTTTTTAATGGAAGCTTCATTATGTAGGCATGATTGATTAAATCATTGGCCATTGGTGATCAGCTTAACCTTCAGCCCCTCTCCCCTCCCCTGAGGTTGGGGGAGAGGGTTAAAAGTTCCAATCCTTTAATTATGCCTTAGTTTTTGTGGTGACGAGCCCCCCATTCTGAAGCTACCCTAGGGACCTCCAGCCACCGGTCAACTCATTAATGTACAAAAAGATATCACTTTGGAGATTCTAAGGGTTTTAGGAGTTGTAAAATGGGGGAGATGGGGATGAAGACCAAATGCATATTTCATAATATCACACAAAACCTCAAAGGAATCAAAGAAAAGGAAATTCTGATCCATGCTACTATGCGAATAAACCTTGAAAACATTACGCTAAGTGAAAGAAGGCAGCCACAAAAGGACAAATATTGTACGACTTCTCGTCTATGAGGTACCTGGAACAGTCAAATTCATAGAGACACAAAGTAGCACGGTGATGTGCTGGGGCTGTGGTGAGGGGGTAATGGGGTGGTGTTATTGTTTAATAGGTACAGACTTTCAGTCGGGGACGATGAAAAAATTCTACAGATGAATAGTGGTCATGGTTGTACAACAATGTGAATGTATTTAATGCCATTGAACTATACACTTTACAATGGTAAAATATTATGTCTTTTACCATAGTTAAAAAAAAAAACAAAAAACACCACTTTCCAAACCTTGCCAGCTCAATCTATTGATAGGGCAAAGCTGAGTTTATCATTTACTATGGTAAAGGAGACCACCTCCTGAACAGAGCTTTGGCAGTTCTCAGAGGGGGAAGATAAGGTCAAAATTTATTGAAAATTGGAAGTTTGGTTTAAGACATTTTTTTAATACAGGGAATTTGATTAGGATTGAGTAGGAATTACAACTGTAGGAGTGAGGGGAATGTTTCGCTCTCCCTATGAAGGTTCGAATCTGCTGAAATGAACTAACTATGTATTAACAGGAGAAAAGGCATACAAATTTATTAACATGCATTAGCATGATAGCCATACAAAATAGGAGACTCAAAGAAGGGCCAGATTGTTGAGGCTTAAAGACCCTCTTCATAGGGGAGATTGAAATGAGGGTGTAGGTAATTTTGAGGGGTAGTAAACGATTTTCAAGGGAATTGAATGAGCCCAAAGAACAGCTAATGACCTGGGCAAAGTTCCTCTGAGCTCTCGGGGAGGTGGTGAGAAATTTTGGGAAGGTGAGGGGCAGAACTACACTATGAACAAAGGTTGTCTTATTACACAGATAATAGTCTCCCAGGTGACCTCTTGGCGCTTCCCTCAGAAGAATAGAGGAAAAGTCTGTCTGGGCATGGTGTTGACTTTTAGTCTCTTCTCTTTGCCAGCAGTTAATCTTTGTTGATTATTTAATGAGATTCCTGGGGGGGCGGGTCTTAAAACAATTGCATTTCTTTTAGAAACAAGTTTCCTCAGTCCAAGAAGGAAGTTTCAAAGAAAGTTCTTCCCTGTACTTGGGGTTGGGGGAACAAGAGAAGGTTAGAAAGTCTTTGGTTCTCAGGCAGCTGCTAAGGTCTGCCAATGTCTTTTAATTCAAAAGTGCTCAGTATGCCAAAGCACCATACTTTAGGGTATTGTTTTTCTGAGCCCCAACACAACCATCTAGGATTGGTAGAAAAGGCAAGGATTTTGAAAAGGGGAATTTAAAGCATCTTTTTTTTTTTTTATCTCATTTAACATAAAACTGTATGTTGAAATAAGTAGTTTTAGAAAACGAAAGTATATGAACTACTTATTTCAACATACAGTTTTATGTTTTGCCATGTGAAAATGATTGAGAGTAAACTTTTATAACCATGAGCAAAGCCTATCAGTTGTTACCTACAGATGATAAATAAAACATGGCCAGGCGCGGTGGCTCACGCCTGTAACCCTAGCACTCTGGGAAGCCAAGGCAGGAGGATCGCTTGAGGTCAGGAGTTTGAGACCAGCCTGAGCAATAGCAAGACCCCCATCTCTATATACAAAACAAAAACAAAAACTTAAAAAAAAAAAAGAACAAATTGTAATACTCTTATAATAATAATAATTTACACAGACATTGAAGTTGGTAGGTACTTTGTGGAAAAATGAAGCAGGGAAGAGAGCTAGGGAGTGGTTTATTTTAAATATGGTGATCAGGGCTCACCATGAAGGTGAAGATTTCAAAGATTTGAAAGAGGCTGAGGCAGGAAGCTCTATTTGTATCTGGGGAGAAGAACTTTCCAAGCAAAGGAAACAAGAAATACAAAGAGACTGAGTGTGGTGGCATGGCATGTTTGCAGGAGGACCAGCAAGGCCAACAGTATGGCTTGAGCAGAACAAATGAGGAAAGTCAAATATAAATACTGAGTGTTATCTGGGGAAGGTATTCAGAGAGCATAGGGCTTTTAGCACACTGTGAGGGTTTTGGTTTTTACTCTGAATGAGATGGAAATTTTTTTTTTTTTTTGAGATGGAAAATATTTTAAAGTGGTTTTTTTTTTACTTGATTTACATTTGAATAGTATCACTGGCCACTGATTTAAGACTGGAAGGAAACAGGATGGAAGCAAGAGACTACTGTCATAACCCAGGTAAGAGACGGTGGCCTGGAACAGGAGGTAGTGATTAAAGTGGTTTCAAGTTGTTGGATTCCTGATATATTTTGAATGTAGCCCATAGGATTTGCTGAGGGAATGTATGTGGAGTTTAAGAAAAAGAGAGATGCAGAGTTATTTTATTAGCACTGAAATGATTTAAATAGCATTTTTAAAAATATTAAAAGTTTCTTGGCCGGGAGCGGTGGCTCACGCCTGTAATCCTAGCACTCTGGGAGGCCGAGGCGGGTGGATCGCTCACGGTCAGGAGTTCGAGACCAGCCTGAGCAAGAGTGAGACCCCCCGTCTCTACTAAAAATAGAAAGAAATGATCTGGCCAACTAAAAATATAGAAAAAATTAGCCGGGCATGGTGGCGCATGCCTGTAGTCCCAGCTACTCGGGAGGCTGAGGCAGAAGGATCGCTTAAGCCCAGGAGTTTGAGGTTGCTGTGAGCTAGGCTGACGCCATGGCGCTCACTCCAGCCCGGGCAACAAAGCGAGACTCTGTCTCAAAAAAAAAAAAGAGTTTCTTACTTTTAGAAGGTTCAATGCACCTTGATCTGCTAAGTATGAAACTTTATGATCCCAAATAAGCAAAACAAGTACCTGTGACAGAAGTGTTCCCTATCTCTAGGGTGTTGGTGGTCAAGCAGGTATATGCACTTGTCAAAATTCATTCAAGTTAAAATGTATGCATTTTATTGTGTGTAAATTTTACCTCAATAAATCTGGTCAAAAAAAAGGGGGAAAAATCATTTATCTCTACTATCCAACATATGCATGCACTTTGCTTTTCTCTTTTCTACTTTTTTCTGTATATTCTTTCAAAGCGTTTTTTTTTGAACTCCTGAGAATAACATAGGTATACAAAATATAGTAAAATACGGCTTATAGGCATTTCTCTATTGCAGACTTATCCAGATAGAAACAAAGTATTTCACTGAGGATAGATTTTTAGACTAGTTCTCCATAATCAGTACATTGGGTGCCAAATTTCTGGTAAAAATGAACCCATAGATTCCCCTAAGCAAACAGTCACAAACAACTCATTCGTTCATTCAGTAAACATCTACTTGCAATTATGAGCCAGGTCTGCAGAATTATTCCAGAATTATTTTGTTCCATGCCCAAAGAAAAATAGGAAATGTTTGATTAACACAAGTATTTCTTTTACTGTAAAGCTTTTCAGAAGCATGAAAATACTCAAAGGTTTTGAATCTCCAAAAAGGGAGCTGATCTTTTTCTGAAAGATATCCACTTTGTTATTTTACCATTTTCACAATGATTAAGAAAACAGCACTATCTACAAAGAAAAATTAGTGGTTGCCTGGAACCACCATGGAACAGTGATTTGTAAATAGGCAGGAGGGATCCCTTTGGGGTAATGGGTACACAACTCTGTCCATTTACAAGTGAATTTCATATGTCAATCACACTTTCGTAAAGCTGCTTTTTTAAAAAGTTGATTATCATCCTGCAGGAGCTGGATTTTATGAAGAAATAAAATTTTAAAATGTGATATCAACTCAGGACAACTGGCAAAATCTAATTAAGACCTATAGATTAGATAATACTATATCAATGTTAATTTCCTGATTTTGATCATTGTACTGTCACAAATCAGAGATGTGCTAGTTTTTAGGTAACACACTTAAGTATGGGTGAAGGGGCATCATGTCTATAATTTTCTTTTCTTTTTTTTTCCCAACATTCACCCTATATAAAAATGTCTACAATTTTCTAACAAAACATTTCAGAAGAAAACTGGAGAGAAAGAGGAGGATAAGGCAAATTGGTAAGATGTTAATATTTGAGGAATCTGGTTGAAAGATAAATTTGAGGGCAGCCGCAGGTTACGGTGTAGACATGGCCAAGTCCAAGAACCACACAACACACAACCAGTCCCGAAAGTGGCACAGAAATGGCATCAAGAAACCCCGATCACAAAGATACGAATCTCTTAAGGGGGTGGACCCCAAGTTCCTGAGGAACATG
>CM052438.1:100389418-100434007 GCA_028533085.1 Varecia variegata | reverse complement strand
CCCAGTCTAAGGCGCAGTCTAAGGCCCAGTCCAAGGTCCAATCTGCAGCTTCAGCTGCAGCACCAGCTTCAGTTTCAGTTCCAGCTCCAGCTCCAGCTCAGGCTCCCAAAGGTGCCCAGGCCCCCACGAAGGCTCCAGAGTAGAGGCCTCTGTCTGCCAACATGAGGACAGAAGGACTGGTGTGACCCCTGGGCTGCTGTCTGCATGGGGCTGGGGTCCTCCTGTACTATTTGTACAAATAAACCTGAGGCAGGAAAAAAAAAAAAAAAAGAAAGAAAGATAAATTTGAGAATTTTTTGTACTATTCTTGCAAGTTTTTGTAAATTTGAAATTACATCAAAATAAAAAATTTTTAAAAAGCAATAATTCTGGGTAGTGCAAATATTCTTCCCTTTATTTTCTGCATATTTCAAATTTTTAAAAAAGGAAGAGAAGCTATTTAAGAAGCTTTAAGAAGGAATCAAAACTCCCTTGTGTGACTGGCAGTGGTAGTATTAGAAAAGACAAGCAGAAAATTTAAAAAGTACACAGAACATTTCTGCAAAGATGTTAAGATTCATCAATTGCTTTTGCCTCCAAAGCTATAAAATAAGCAAAATAATTTTTCCCCAAATCATGTATAAATGAGAAAAGTGAACTGCTAATTTGTTTGTGGACAGAAAGGTAACTTAACTTGAAAATTCCAAATTCGTATTAGGTCTGAAGTAGTTACTCAATGTTAACATGGACTAATCTTATTAAAAAATAGGCCGGGCACGGTGGCTCACGCCTGTAACCCTAGCACTTGGGAGGCCGAGGCGGGCGGATCATTTGAGCTCAGGAGTTCGAGACCAGCCTGAGCAAGAGCGAGACCCTGTCTCTACTAAAAATAGAAGGAAATTATCTGGCCAACTAAAAATATATAGAAAAAATTAGCCGGGCATGGTGGCACATGCCTGTAGTCCCAGCTACTCGGGAGCCTGAGGCAGTAGGATCGCTTAAGCCCAGGAGTTTGAGGTTGCTGTGAGCTAGGCCACGGCACTCACTCTGGCCCAGGCAACAAAGCAAGACTGTCTCAAAAAAAAAGAAAAATTAGCCAGGCATTGTGGTTCACGCCTGTAATACCAGCTACTGGGGAGGCTGAGGCAGAAGGATTGCTTCAGCCCAGGAGTTTGAGGTTGCAGTGAGCTGTGATGATGATGCCACTGCAATCTAGCCCAGGTGACAGAGCGAGACCCTGTCTCCAAGCAAAGAAAGAAAAAAAAAATATATATATATATATATATGTCTCTCTCCAGAGCCTCAACATAGTGGAATAAAAAGACAGCAAACCACAAAATATAAAAACTAGTCAAAACCATTATTAATACACGGTGCCTATATGCAACAGTGGGACAACAAAAACATTTTTTTCCTAAAACTCTTTTGGTACTCTACAGAGGGTGGGAGAAGGACCCATTTTGCAATCAAAGAAGAGAAAATCTGGTAACCCTAAAAAGATGATTTAATAAAAATATCAACATTTTTATTTACTTTTGTTTATAACAGTCATCTTCATACATTCTCATTTAAACTCCCAAATTACCTGGTGTAGATTTTTATTATTCTTTTTACAGATTAAGAAGCTAACTTGTCCAAGGGCACACAATAAGTGGGTGGAGACTCCAAGGTCCCCACCACCCTGAAATTACCAATTCAAAGGCTGTTTTCACTGTACAGCCTCTACACTATGCAATGCCTCTCTCTAGTAATAACATATCAATATGAAAGGAACTTCTCAAGGAATTTCAATGTTGTTTATAAAAGTCTATTCAGAATATATTGGAAAGAATGTTAAGAGTGGGGTTAGGCTCTTGCACTTCACTGAAAATTCTTAAATAACAAATATCAATTAATATAGACTTAACCGCTTACTATATGTTACCTGTATACCATACTAAGGATTTTACATACGCTTTTCTCAATTAACCCCAGCCTCAATAACCTATAAAGTAGGCACTGTTATAATCCTCATTTTACAGGTGAAGAAAACCAATGCCTTAAGAAAAGTTAAATGAACTAGAGTATTATAATATCTACTTGAATCATGAGGAACTGATGACCAACTGAATGGCTTTCTAGGCCTCTGAATGTTTTTAGAAATAACGTTTAAAACATTAGAGCTCCAAAGACAATACAAAATTGTTTATACACTACTGCCAATTACCTAAGACACAGTACTTCACACTAGAGCAGTCTGGTGCAAGAGAAGTCCAATCTCTTCCCTCCTTTTTTTGGTCGACTCCATTTTGCCCAGTATCAAAATGGCATTTCCATGCCAATATAAATCCATACTACATAACTTCAAAATAATCTTCATATTCCTAGATCTACTTTGAGAAACGTATTTAAAAAGTAATATTGAAGACCAAAGAAGAAAGAAGTAACATTTCAACATGGAGCTTAGTAATCGCCTAGAAGGAATAGCGATATGGTTTACTGCAGCCTCCAATGCGGAAAGGCGGCAGGACGACAATGCTCATCACAATCCTAAGCAGGCCAAGAGGGTGCTAAAAAAGGTAGGCATCAGCTAAATTCAAGGCGCGGGCGCGGCAGTTCACTTGGCGGCCTGTAGATGACCGAGAGGAAGGGTAAGAAATACGGTGGTGCCCAGCATCTCGCTAAAAAGGGCGGGTGCGGGCTGACTTCAAGGCAGAGCCTGCGACGGGTGTGTCCTAGGCCCGGAAAATTTACCGTGGGGCTCCACGGGCTCGGATAAGTAAAGGGCTTTAGGAAAAGGCTCCTCAGGTGCAGAGCAAGCGTTTTCTGGCTAACGTGGAGCCCAGAAGGGCCGAGACGATTCACTCCGTGGTGGAACGAGGAAGGAAAAGGGAAAGTGGGCGACAGTGCAAAGAGGAAAGCTCAGGCAGTAGGTTCGGCCCCCACGAGCTTTGGCCCACTGGTTTTTGAGGCCTTAGGGAAGCAAAGAAACCCCAAGACTCCTGCCTCCCCACCCCGCCACCCCACCCTGGCCCTTTGGCAGCCGCCCGGGCTTTTCATCCTCCCCCGGCGGAGGTACCGGCCTCCCGCTTTCCACACGCGTTCAGAGGCGTGAACTCACCCGCCGCTGAGGAAACAGCACAGTTTTCGCGGTCTTCTGTGATCCAGGTTACGAGTGGGCTCCCCGGTTCGAGGTTTCTGCGCGCCGCTCGCCGGAGAGACCGCTTCCCAAGCGCCTACTCGCACAGGCCGCTAAAGAATCTTTTTATAAAAATAACTTTATTGGCCGGGCGCGGTGGCTCACTCTGGGAGGCCGAGGCGGGTGGATCCCTGAAGGTCAGGAGTTCGAGACCAGCCTGAGCAAGAGCGAGACCCCCGTCTCTACTAAAAATAGAAAGAAATTATCTGGCCAACTAAAAATATATATAGAAAAAATTAGCCAGGCATGGTGGCGCATGCCTGTAGTCCCAGCTACTCGGGAGGCTGAGGCAGTAGGATCGCTTAAGCCCAGGCGTTTGAGGTTGCTGTGAGCTAGGCTGACGCCATGGCACTCACTCTAGCCCGGGCAACAGAGCGAGACTCTGTCTCAAAAAAAAAAAAAAAAAACTTTATTAAGACGTAATTCATCTGTTTCCTTCACATTGAGAAAATAATAATAGCAGAAAAAAAAAAAGACGTAATTCACATACCGTACAATTCACTCATTTAGAGTATACAATTCAATGATTTTCAGTATATTCACAGAGTTGTGCAACCATCACCACAATAAATTTTAGAATATTTTCATCACTTCAAACAGAACCCCCTATCCGTTTGCAATCACTGCCCTCATTACCCCAAACCCCTCCTACCACCACTACCACTAGTCAGCCACCAGTCTACTTTCTGCCTGTATAGATTTGTCTATTCTATTTTCCTATTCCAGTTCATATAAAGGGAATCATAAAACATATGGTCCTTTGTGACTGGACTCTCTCACTTACCCTAATGTTTTCAAGGTCTCTCCATGTTATAGCATATATTTAGCATGTATCAGCACTTTATTCTTTTTTATTGCCAAATAATATGATTCAAGGAATTGTATTCAGACTGTCTACTGATGCTTTCTGTTGAAGAGTTGATGGGTCATTTGAGAAATTCCTATAATGCACAATCAAACCATTTGCTTGGGCAGGACAGTTACGAAAAGTAAAGTAATGCTAATAAAGACAGTAAAATAGCAAAGTCTTTTTATTGTGGACAGTACGGTATAGTTTTGGTTCTCAGTGCTCAGGCCGAGTATGAGAGAAGAGGATTTCCATTCTGCGTATTTACCTCATAGGAATAATGCAAATGAAGTATTTAAAATGATGCCTGAAACATATTAATTACTCAGTAAATGTAAGCTCATTTATTACTATCCATATCTAACATTTGAAAGCCAAATTTCTTTTGCTGTGATTACCAGAGGTGTAGCTGAAAAATAAAATAAGCCTATGTTGAAACCTTTAGTAAAATAAATGTTACCCTTTCAGTTTAACTGAAATGGTTTGCAGTGCACTGAAAAAGCCTAGGATTGGAAGTGCTCCTTCTTCTTTTACCAGAAACAGAAAGATAAGTGTTAAAGGATGTTAAAAATTATAGAAGGCTATCATCTTGGACTAAACTTCTGCACTGGGCCCCAACAGACCAGATTAAAAATCAAAAGGGAGTCACCCATGCTCATCAGACTGAAACTGAATTGCTATCTGGTCTTCCAAGAAATCAGGAGAAAAAGACAACAGACTAACTTCCCAAACAGGCCAGTTTTGGTCTTCAACAGACATGGTAATGAAGTTCCCTCTGTTTTATTTTATTTTATTTTATTTATTTATTTTTTTTTGAGACACATCTTGTTCTGTTGCCTGGGCTAGAATGCCATGGCGTCAGCCTAGTTCACAGCAACCTCAAACTCCTGGGCTCAAGTGATCCTCCTGCCTCAGCCTCCCAAGTAGCTGGGACAACAGGCTCAGGCCACCATGCTCCGATAATTTTTTCTATGTTAGTAGAGACAGGGTCTCACTCTTGCTCAGGCTGGTCTCCAACTCTTGATCTCAAGTGATCTTCCCACCTTGGCCTCCCAGAGTGCTAGAATTACAGGCAGGAGCCACCTCACCCAGCCACCTCTTTTTTTATATCACCCAGCCTGGCTCGAACTCCTGGCCTCAAGTAATCCTCCCAATAGCTATGACTACAGGTTCAAACCAGTGTGCTCAGTGGAATTGCCATTTTTTGTTTTTATAGGTATTAAAAACAGAGAGAAGGGCCGGGCGTGGTGGCTCACCCCTGTAATTCTAGCACTCTGGGAGGCCGAGGCGGGAGGATTGTTTGAGCTCAGGAGTTCGAGACCAGCCTGAGCAAGAGGGAGACCTCGTCTCTACTAAAAAATAGAAAGAAATTAACTGGAAAACTAAAAATAGATAGAAAAAATTAGCCAGGCATAGTGGCACATGCCTGTAGTCCCAGCTACTCAGGAGGCTGAGGCAGGAGGATCGCTTGAGCCCAGGAGTTTGAGGTTGCTGTGAGCTAGGCTGACGCCACGGCACGCTAGCCAGGGTGACAGAGCAGGACTCTGCCAAAAAAAAAAACGCAGAGAAAATTCAACATAGCAAAATTCCAAATGAACTGTGTATCAAAAATGATGTTCTACAACTATGTGAGACAAAACAGTGACAAAGAAAACTATATATTTTAAAAAGAAGAAATAAATATTTTGATTTTGGAACTGTTAATAATTTTTTTCATGTTTTCTTTATTTTTTAAATTTTATGTTAAAATATATTTATTTATATTTGAGAAAAACAGACAGTTCAAAAAAACCACAAAACATAGCATGACCTAAGATAGTCCATCCAGGGAGGAACTCGGTAAGCAGAAAAGCAGATTCTCTGACAAGATACCCAACTGAGGAAACAACAGGGCATGCTTTGCATTTTGCCAGTTTCCTTGCTAGACAAAGAAGACAGATGTATTAATATATTTACATATTAACATGAGCCTCACAATGTGGTATCTATTTGGATCCCACACTAGGCAAAACAATGGACTTGAACTAGTGCCAGGTGGCTCTCTCCCTAGGTTTAGGGGAGAGAAAACTTGAGTAAAGGCAGCAGGATTTGGTCCAAGGTCCAGCCTGGAGACATAGAGCTAAACAAGATCCCTCCTCCACCATTTCTTGGGCTGAGACCATGTCTATCTACCCCCATCCCCTTTTTTGCCCTCAGGACAATTCGGTCTCCCTTTCTCTTTTGGTAGGTGGGCCAGCCTGTGGGAATGCAGCAGGGCTTCCTAGTAACCATGGGAACTTTGTTGTCATGGCAACCTGGCAGCCATAGGAAAGGCAGCCAGGGGAGTGGAGGGGAGGGAGGCCATGAGAAGTAGTCCTGAGGAAGAGAGGAGAGGGAAGCAGCCTTCCTTCCTGCTGAAGAGAGAAAAGGAGGCAGAAAAGCAGCCAGCTGGCGCCAAGGAGAAGTCCCTGATGAGTTCAAACTGTACTCCTATATCTAGTTCAGGAGGACCTTGGAGCAGGCCTATAAGCCAAACTGAGCACCAAGACCTACACCTATTGATGTTTTTCTGTTCTGAAGTGTGGCTCAACAGTACCAGCAAAGGAGCAGGGGCTGGAGACACAGAGGAAAAAACCTTTACAACATGTGAGCAAATTTTAACGTTAAGTTTCATTGCAGGCAAAATACTACTCAGAGCTTTGGCAGGCTCTGAGAGCCCAAGCACCTTTTATTAAATACGTGTGGCAACAAGGAAATTTCTAAGCAGCACTGAAACAAGAAATAAATATTTGTAATAAGGTTGAGAATGCAGTAAAAGCAAAAACAAACCAACAAAAGGACCAAGGACCCACCAGAATGATACAAAGATTACTTTGAACTGAAAATATTTGAGCTACAGCAGATGCAGAAAGAAATCTTACCTGAACTTACCTGATCTAACTAAAACAGAGCCTCCCTAAAATACATCTGCCTTTAACCCCTCTCCAAGGGAGCTACCTGTCTGGGAGAAGACTGACTCTCAGCACAGAGGTACAAATTCAGCTGGCACAAATCTCAATCCAGCAGGGATCTTCCTGCTGGAAGGAGACTGTCCCTTAACATCAGAATGAAAAAGTCCAATAGGACCTTCCATACTTTCCCACTGAGGCCTTGACCACCACCCCTTTTGTTAAACTGGCACAATAAGCCTTATCCCTGGGTATTTTTGCCAGGAATTATCCTTTACTGAGTACTACCTCACACAAATGCTAATCCTTGTCCAGTCTCCTGTTGATGTCTAGTATCGGTTAATTTGCAGGACCCCATCATTAGAATTTAGTTTGTGGAAGAAGAGTTTTCCTCCCAATACAAACAAAAACCCACTAGGGAACAAGAACTTCTATTGCACAGGAAGGAGTGAGCAACAGGGCAGTTAGCAGCACCCTGCCAGTCCTTTTCTAGGCTTAACTAGAATCCCTGTCATTCTTGGTTTCTCTGATGGACGCCATGGGACTAAGCCCCCCAACTGGCTGAATGGACTCCCTCCTGGCCAAGGGGACCATCTTAAAGGACACACTTGGAGGGTGATGTCTCCCCTGCCACAGGTCTGAGTCTCCAGGGAGT
Source organism: Varecia variegata (assembly GCA_028533085.1). NCBI lineage: Eukaryota > Metazoa > Chordata > Mammalia > Primates > Lemuridae > Varecia > Varecia variegata. The sequence goes on along the minus strand of CM052438.1, from coordinate 100,426,421 downwards.
GTCAGGCCTTTTGGGGACTGGGCTGGTGCCTGAGGCCAGGCTTCCAGCTCTCTGCTTTCCTGGGCCCACATCCGAGGGATACGATGGGTCAGTGGGCTGCATCCTGGGCTTTTAGGAGGGCACAGAAGGGGTCTTAAAGGGGGCCAACGGGACCCCAGAGAAACCTTAAAACTGAGTTCTCAGCCTTGATGGGATGGGAAATCAGACACGCCTTGTTTTACCCCCTCCCTTGTTAACTTTAACTGCCATTAGGCTTTCTTCCCTAGGGATGAATCTGAAACCAGCCCTTTGGAAAGATTTGCTCCAATGATGATTTCAAACAACCACCTAATGCTGCTCGTCCCTTTTGCAGTTTCAACACAACAATTGACCAGCTTCTCTCTCTTGATAAGAGACCACCAACCATGGAGTGGTTCTGACCAGTCTACTACGGAGAATACACAGTGTATCCTCTGTTTCACCTTTTGACCTCAGAGGGTCAAAAACTCTACCGATCAAGCTAACACAGCCATTTTTTTAAACTTCGGTCCTGTGAAGGGGCATTGAATATGTACATGTTTCTCCTGTCATAAATATTCATGACTCCTCCTATAGCTTATTGAATGTTATATATATTCAGCCACCCTGCTCAACATAAATTCCTGTTCCCTGTCCCATTCCCTCCAAGTGCCAGCTTCCAGCTTCTGGCCAGAGGCTATATCTCCCAGCCTGTTAGAATGGCCACCAGCAGACTGCAACCCCTTATGAGAAATAAAGCTCTCCTTTCCAAACTTATGAACGTCATCATTCTTCAGATGACACTTCCAAAACAAAGGGTATAAGATCACTGTGAAAATTAAATGAGATAAAAAGTTTAATAAACAGTAATATTAGGTAAAGCTCTTTCAATAATAGGCAGATAAATCATATCTACTCTTGTAACTCTGCTGGCTCTTCAGAAATGGCTCTGTTTTGCAGTTCTGTAGCATCACCTGAAATGTGACCAAGTTTTTGTTTGTTTAAATGCATTGCCTTTTAAAAAAACACCTTTATTAGGCCGGGCATGGTGGCTCACGCCTGTAATCCTAGCACTCTGGGAGGCCGAGGCGGGAGGATCGTTTGAGCTCAGGAGTTCGAGACCAGCGTGAGCAAGAGCGAGACCCCATCTCTACTAAAAAGAGAAAGAAATTAGCTGGACAACTAAAAACATACATAGAAAAAATTAGCCAGGCATAGTGTTGCATGCCTGTAGTCCCAGCTACTTGGGAGGCTGAGGCAGGAGGATTGCTTGAGCCCAGGATTCTGAGGTTGCTGTAAGCTAGGCTGACGCCACGGCACTCTAACCCGGGCAACAGAGCGAGACTCTGTCTCAAAAAAAAAACCAAAAACACCTTTATTAATATATAATTACATACCATAAAATTTACCCTTTTAAAATGTACAATTCAAGGCCAGGTGTGGTGGCTTACACCTGTAATCCTAGCACTCTGGGAGGCCGAGGCGGGAGAATTGCTTGAGGTCAGGAGTTCGAGACCAGCCTGAGCAAGAGTGAGACTCAGTCTTTACTAAAAATAGAAAAAATAAACTTGCATGGTGGTGTGCTCTTATAGTCCCAGCTACTAGGGAGGCTGTGGCAGGAGGATTGCTTGAGCCTAGGAGTTCGAGGTTGCAGTGAGCTATGATGATGCCATTGCACTCTAGCCCAGGGCAACAGAGTAAGCCTGTTGTCTCAAAAAAAATTAATAAAAATAAAAAATAAAATGTACAATTCAGTGGCTTTTATTATGGTCACAGAGTTGAGCAACCATCCATCACATAACTGCCTAATTTTACTGTCTACCACTATTTCAAGTGATCGTCCTGCCTCAGCCACCCAAGTAGCTGGGACTACAGCCTTTTGCCACCACACCTGGCTAATTTTTTTCTATTTTTAATAGAGACGGGGTCTTGCTCTTGCTCAGGCTGGTTTCAAACTTGTGACCTCAAGCCATCCTCCTGCCTTGGCCTTCCAGAGTGCTGGGATTACAGGCGTGAGCCACCTGGCCAGCCAGTACTTTTTCTTTTTATGGCTAAGTAATATTCCATTGTACTGATATACTGCAATTTGTTTATCCATTCATTTCTTGATGGACATTTTGGTTTTAGGGACAAAAGGAACATTTTTTTTTTTGCACTCTCTGAAGGTTTGATAGTCTCTGGAATAAACTTGACAGTAGGCAAATTAACAGGAAAAAAGGCATAAAAATGTGTTACATACATATGCATGGAAGTTCCACAAAATACGAGACTCAAAGGAGGGCCAGATGGTTAAAGCTTACATAACATTTTGAGCTACAGAAAGAAATAGGGTCTTAAAGGTTCCTGGAGGGTGGTGGTGACAAGATATAGCAGAGTGAGGGGAGGAGCTGCACTGCAAACAAAGGTGGTCTTCTTATGCAGAAAAAGGCTCTAGGTAGCAGTCCCCTCAGAAGAATAGGTGAAAAGTCTGTGTGTGGTGTCCTGGGCTTGGAGACCTTTAGTCTCTTCTCCTTGGTTAATGTAGATTCCAGGGAGGGGATTCATGACAATCACATTCCTTCTGTAGGACCTTTCCTAAGTCAGATAAGGGAAACTTCAGAGAAAGTTACTCCCTGTGCTTTGAAAGAGAAAGAAGATCAAGAGATAGACGGGCTGGGTAAGTCAAAGAGACCTTGGATGCTTCTTTAGTTCAAAGCACTCAGCACATCAAACCACCCCATACTTCGGGATATCATTTTCTGAGCCCAGCAGGTTGTTTCTACTTTTTTTGGCTATTATGAATAAAGCTGCTATGAACATTTGGGTACACTTTTTTTTTCTTTTCTTCTAGAGACAGGGTATCACTACTTAGCCCAGGCTGGTCCCACACTCCTGGGCTCAAGCGATCCTCCCGCCTCAGCCTCCTGAGTAGCTGGGATTATAGGTGCACACCATATTACCTGGCCCAAGGGGACCCGTTTTTGTGTGCATGTACTGATCAAGTTTTATTTTATTTTATTTTTTATCAAGACAGACTTTTTATCTAGTCTTTCAACTATTTTTCTAAGGGCTGTTACCTAAAAGACTGTATCCGTATAGCAAGGCAAACTTTGTTCACAGGACTGCTCCTTTCCCCACCTTTCCATAGCTTGTCTCTGCCTCCCCCAGAGCCCAGAGGAATTTTGTCCCAGGCTATTGTCTGCCCTTTGGGCCCACTCATCTTCCCTAAAAATCATTTATTCTTCCTCTAAAATTGCCTACACCCCCACTTCCCTCTCTTCTATGAAGAGGATACTTAAGCTTCAACCACCTGGGGCTTCTTTGAGTCTCATATTTTATGCAGCTCCCAGGAACACTGCATGTTAATAAATTTGTATGCCTTTTTTTAATTGTTAATCTGTCTATTGTCAGTTTACTTCAGCATAAAGACTCACACCTTCAGAGGGAGAGGGAAAAATTCCTTTCGCCCTTACATCAGATATAATACAGAGATACAGTATGCCCAGTTATATTTAAATTTTATATAAGCAATGAAGACATTTTTTAGAGCAAGTCTATCCTATGCAATATTTGTATGATACTTATTTTTAAAAAATTATTCATCACTTATCTGAAATTCAGATTTAATGGGGTGTCGAGTATTTTTATTAGGTAAATCCAGCAACCCTAGAATGGGAAATTAAAGAGCATCCAATGGGTGTAAGTCATGACCTTTTTTATGACTGAGTAGCAATTGAGTTTTGGTTGGAGGACATTTTTGAATAAAATGGAATTTGAAGTTAATTTGTAGATTTAATTTTCTTTGCTCTCTGCCTAGGGTTTTGTATAACTAAGTATTATTTCATCTTGCATTCTCCCGATATCCTTATGAAATATGTAGGAGTCTATGAATGGAGAAACAAAGGCAAAGAGATTAAAATACACTCCATGATCCCTCAGTGAATTTAGGGTCAACTTAGACAAAATCGGGGTCAATTCGGGGATCAGTTTTTTTTTTTTTTTTTTTTTGAGACAGAGTGTCACTCTGTTGCCCAGGCTAGAGTGAGTGCCGTGGCGTCCTCCTAGCTCACAGCAACCTCAAACTCCTGGGCTCAAGCAATCCTACTTCTCAGCCTCCCGAGTAGCTGGGACGACAGGCATGCGCCACCATGCCCGGCTAATTTTTTTCTATATATTTTTAGTTGGCCAGATAATTTCTTTCTATTTTTAGTAGAGACAGGGTCTCGCTCTTGCTCAGGCTGGTCTCGAACTCCTGAGCTCAAACGATCTGCCCGCCTCGGCCTCCCAAGTGCTAGGATTACAGGCGTGAGCCACCGTGCCTGGCCCGGGGATCAGTTTTTGAAAGAAGAGTTTATTTTACTTTATTTTATTTTTGAGACAGGGTCTTACTCCATTGACCAGACTAGAGTGCAGTGGTGTCATTGTAGAGCGCTGCAAACTCAAACTCCCAGGCTCAAGCAATCCTCTTGCCTCAGCCTCCTGGGTAGCTGGGACTACAGGCACACACCACCATGCCCGGCTAATTTTTCAATTTTTTTGTAGAGACAGGGTCTTGGGGTCTTGATATATTGCTCAGGCTGGTCTCAAACTCCTGGCCTCAAACAATTCTCCTGCCACAGCCTCCCAAAGTGCTAGGATTATAGGCATGAGCCACCTTGCCCCACCAAAAGAAAAGAGTTTAGAGTCATGAAATTTAAGACCAGGAAAGGAATTTATTCTAACCCCTTTATATTATACATGAGAAAATTTAGGTTTAGGAAATCTAAGTAACTTTTGCTTGGTCACAAAGCTATAGTAAAGCTAATAGTAAAGTTGACACTTAAGTCCAAAACTCCCAACTCCTAGCTTCTGGAGCTTTTCCCCATTTACCAAGGCCACATACCTTTCTCCTTCTCCTCCCTTCCCTTTAGTTGTCCTCTCTTTTAATGTGTTCTAGATATTAGATCAGCTGTAATCACACAATTATATGAAACACTAAACTGGGAATTCTTTCAGGTTTTGCAAGTAGGCAGCTGGATTACTTGATATGAATCTAATTTTTTTCTGTTCCAAACAAGTTTTACAGAAGGATTTAAGAATAATTTCTATTCATTTCTTTTAGCTATAAAGAAAGTTGCCACTATCAGATTTGGGGATAATCTTTTCTAATAGGTAATGAGTGAGCTTTCTCTGATTTATACATCTTGCAGTGTGTTCATGTCCAACCATTATACCAGATGAACAATGTCTTACCTTGGAAAGAATCTGGATTTATTTGAATATGCAAGTCTACAAAATCAGCAATTTTGAATGCTCATGGATGCCAACCCTCTCACAGCTTTTGGTTTTAGATTCATTCTCTGCCCAACTGCTTTGTGTGTTTCTAAGAGAGCAGTCAGTACTGGGGCGGCATCAACTTCTCACATGCCCCAGGCGTCTGATGGATATCCAACAAGGAATTTTTCTTCTCATGGCTCTCCAAAACCCAGTTTCAAAGGGAAGGAGTCAAGAAATTCCACCCCAAAATATGACTCCCTGGTATAAAAAGTATTTTGAATTAAAGGCCCTTGGAGATCAAAAAAAACTTTGGAAGGGGCTTTCCCACTATCTGCTAAAACTGGACTGACCCATCAAAAGATCAAAGCGGCAACTGACTTCCCTTCCTCTCCCTGTTATCTCAGTATATTGGAGGAAAAAGGATCAAGAATGCAACCAGACCTGGCCCAAATCGTTTAAATATAATATCTGTCTCTCAGGTTAAATTAATTTGCTAAGAGAATCATTTACAAGTCAATCTGTTTCCCCCATCCATGTATCCTCCCTAGCACCATTTGTCACCCCTAAACAGAATTACCTGTACTCCTTATTTCCCCCTCCCCTCCAAAAGGACAGGTATAAAAATATCTGAACTTCACTGAGATGTTGAGTAATCACTCTGTGATTCTCCCCATATGTATGGTAAATAAACCTTTCTTTTATTAATCTGATTTAATTGTGAGTTGATTTTTTCAGTGAACTTTCGGGGGAAAGAGGAAGTTTCCCCTCATCCCTACAAAAAAGCCATCTCAAGAGTTTGAGGCTTCATTGAGCTATGATCATGCCACTGAGTTCTAGCCTGGGCAATAGAGTGAGACTTACGGACTCGGTGAGCATTGTAGAGGGGAAGGGCATGCCTCTAATCCTCGCTTGGGTGAGGCAAAGACATAAAATGTAACCAAAATGTTTGTACCCTCATCCTGAAATAAAAAAAAAAAAAAAAGAACTGGTACAAGGTACCATCAAAGTTGATCTCCACGTTACCAAGGTACTTCAACTTCTAAATGTTTATCAAAAATTAAATGTTAGTCTTTTTCTCCCTCTCTCTTACCTTTACTCTTTCTCTTTTCTCTTCATTATAAGCATATAGATAACCATTTACACAATTCATATATTTTGGCTTTTATTTGGGTGAATGTTGCCTTAAATAAAAAATTATTGATATTAAAAAAAGAGTTTCAACAATAAAGATTTTTTTTTCTAGCTCTAGCTGTAAAAAGAAAAGAAAAGAAACCACAAAGCCATGCCATATCAAGAATTTTGTAGGGTATTATTTGCTCTACATATTTTTAAGCTGTCAAAGAAAAAATTATTCAATGGTACTTGTTAAAGCATGGTACAGCAGACTTTATTCAGGACCATTGTGATCATTATAGGAATTACTGCAATGGGATTTTGCAGTGAGGGAGAAAGATCGGGCTCAACTCTGTTACAACATGAGCAAGTAAAAATTTATAGTGAAGGAGCAGGGTTGAGGGGTCAGTGGATAGAAAATTGCTGAGAGGAAACATCAGGGGTAAGGGGGATTCTGGCTAAACTAACCTAAAAGGATTCTTGCTGAAGACAGGCCAGGGTGATCAGACACCACCTGGGGGATGGTGGAGGACAAGAAACCTGATCCGATATTAAGGGTGATCAGATATTTGGGGGCAGTTTGTGCTAAAACTGGATTTTACAAGGAAGTGCACAGGTAGGCCAAGGGAAGGGTTCAAGAGCTAAAGATTGCTCAAGCAAAGACTCTTTGTCAGAGCAACCTTGTCCATCACCAACCCAGCACACCTCTTCTTCAGGACTTGGTGTTCAACGTTGATAAGCTCTCACCTTGTAGAATGTGACAACTAGAAGAGACTGGCTTATTTAAATCCTAGCTAAATAAAACTTTGGGGGAAATGTAGGTTCTTTGCTCATCATTTTCTCAGGGTTGGAAATGCTGTCATGAGTCAGAGTCGAGGCCTTAAGGAGGACAGTGGTGGCCTAGGGCAGCATTTGCATCGCATGCTGGGCTCTAGGGGTTTGCTGGTCGTGAGGTGATTTTTATATGGGTAGACTGGTGCAGTGAAATGTAAATGTTCTTTGGCATTTCCATTTCTTCAAGTTCATTTCTGAATCATCACACCTCTGAATACTAGGGCACCTTGGGGACAGCAGAAAATAGAGAAGACTAGCCTGAGATTGAGAGGAGTGGGAGTCAGTCTTCAGGGGTTTATACAAATAAAGTCCCTGATTGATCTTAGAGTCTCAAGAAGAACAAAAATGTAACCTAAAAGAGAGCTCATAGAGCTGACCCATCTCATGAGTATTCCCATCCCCACCCCCACCATGACACTATTGACCAGGCTCTATTTCCTGTTGAGAGAAGGAGACAACAATAGCCTACGCTGTCCCTCATTCACCCAGGACATATGCTGATCTGTACTGATAAATCACTTGGTAGCCACAGAGAATTGAAGATTAATGACCTTTTTTTTTTGACCACTGTAGATCTAAAAGCTTGCCACAATGGGGGCCTCATTTTCTTTTCCCTATTAAAATTTGTGGTTCTCCTTTCTTAAAATACCCAATTCTCTTCTTGGATGGAAAAAAATTGTCATCACATTTGCACTTTTACTCTATTTGTCAACTAGTTCATGTATTTTGTGTTTTCATCAGGTGACAGAGGTGACTATTCTGGAATTTATAATTATTCTTGAGGTTGACTTATTGTCAATTTTTATACTACTATCTATTCTTTTTTCTTTTCTTTTTTTCTGGAAAGAGAAGCGCAATGTCTACTCTTTTTTAAAGTAATGTGGTCTTTCTCTTGGTGCATGTGCTCTGTGGTAGGGAGTAATTACTTACTGATAACGATCATAGCTCACAGCATCCTCAACCTAGGTGGCTATGAATAGATTTTGAATCTTGGGGAATATTCTATTTCCCTTGTGGAAACAAATCTGGGGGTTTAATCAACCCTAGAGATTAAGGATGGAGATGAATATAGGCTTGGATTAAATGCTGGAGTTTGAGAACTACCAGTGATGGAAAAATCAAATAATCTTAAAATGTTAGGAGGTATGAACTCATCTTTATTTTTTGCACTGTGATTGACATAGGTTTTCAATAAAGACTCAGCAGCTCATTTCCAGAATGTCATTGAAAACTGACTTCTTCAAGAAGGACCCTTCTAAGGAAGATCAAACAGGATAAGCACAATATATAATCACACTATCATTGAATTTCTCATCTTAAAAAGTCATTTCTAGCTGGGAATGGTGGTTCACACTTGTAATCCCAGTGACTTGGGAGGCTGGCCACGAGGATTGCTTGAGCCCAGGAGTTAAAGGTTGTAGTGAGCTATGATCATGTCACTGCACTCCAGCCTGGGTAACAGAGCAAGATCCTGTCTCAAAAAAAAAAAAACAAAAACAAAAAAGCATTTCTATCTTTGAAAGCCATTTTAAAAAGGGGGAAGGGGAAATCCTGTGAGGTCAAGTTTCTCATGACTACAGGTGTGTTAAGTACAAGGAAAATGTGTATAATATATAGTCTAGAAGGGATATGGATTTCTGCATCAGGTGGGTAGTTAGGCTAGATGTGCTTTAAATACTCTATTGCTCTAGCATTCTTTGATTCTATTATCAAGTAAATCAGGATTCCTTGAAATCAGCCCCTAGAGTGGTATTGGTGGGATTCCAGGAGTACTTATTTATTCTGTATCCCCAACAAAAAGCAGTTTGTACCTATGACCCAGCCTCAGTTTTTCTTTTTTTTTTTTTTTTTTTTTTTTGAGACAGAGTCTCGCTTTGTTGCCCAGGCTAGAGTGAGTGCCGTGGTGTCAGCCTTGCTCACAGCAACCTTAAACTCCTGGGCTTAAACGATCCTACTGCCTCAGCCTCCCGAGTAGCTGGGACTACAGGCATGCGCCACCATGCCCAGCTAATTTTTTCTATATATATTTTAGTTGGCCAGATAATTTCTTTCTATTTTTAGTAGAGACGGGGTCTCGGCTCTTGCTCAGGCTGAAGCCTCAGTTTTTCTTAACAAACAATAGCTTGGGCCAGGCACAGTGGCTCACGCCTGTAGTCCTAGCACTCTGGGAGGCCGAGGCGGGCAGATTGTTTGAGCTCAGGAGTTCGAGACCAGCCTGAGCAAGAGAGAGACTCCGTCTCTACTAAAAAATAGAAAGAAATTATATGGACAGCTAAAAATAGATATAGAAAAATTAGCCGGGCATGGTGGCACATGCCTGTAGTCCCAGCTACTCGGGAGGCTGAGGCAGGAGGGTTGCTTGAGCCCAGGAGTTTGAGGTTGCTGTGAGCTAGGCTGACACCATGGCACTCTAGCCCGGGCAACAGAGTGAGACTGTGTCTCAAAAACAAAAACAAAAACAAAAACAAACAAACAAACAATAGCTTGTTTTATTATTAGGCATTAACTAGATACTAGGCACTCAGTTAAGAGCTTTAACAGAAGTACCCCAGAAGCAGAAAATATTAGAGACGTTAAGTAAGAAACATAGCTAATAACCTGTGAAATCAAGGTTTAAACTAGTTATTCAGACCCCCAGATCCCGAATCTCCTTTTGCATGTTTTGGTTCATTCATTTTATAAATATTTATTGAGTGTCCAGTACCTTTTATTTCAATGCCTAAGTCATTGTATCAAATCACTTTTCTGTGGATGATTTTTTTGTTCCTGTTTTTCTTTCATGTGTACTCTTTCCCTTAGTGTGCCTTCTCTCTTAACCAGGGGGATGGTATTTAAGCTTATTAGAATGGAGGCACTGAGGCTTGTTATTATAATTTGCTGGGGTTTCTTTTTTTTTTTTGAGGTTTCAACTCTTAAGAAATTGTTTACCTACCTGTCTTGTGGAGAAGACATACTTCCTTTTTTCCAAACTTATTTCTTAACCATGCTAAATTCAATTCCATTCTACCCTATTCCTGGGGACCTTGCTTTATCAGTTATGTTTTTATCATTTTGTATTCACTGACCTCCCCTACACCAGCTTATAAAGACTTAAGCATACAAAACTGTTTTCACGGGCCTCCCTCCACACCATGCCTTTTCACGTACCCACGCTTTGGGCCTGCTAGTCCCCTCTGTAGGAAATGTAGCCACACCCTAACAGCACACTCACCACCCCTTAAAAACCTAAATCTAAGGCAGTGGTTCTCAACTAGCGTGATTTTTCGATTTCCACTGCCCCCTTTGGGGGCAGGGCATTTGATGAGATCTAGAGACAGTTTGGGTTGATACGACTGCAGGGATGCTACTAGCATCTAATGGCCGGGGTGCTGCTAAACATCTTACGATGCACAGGACAGCCTCCAACAGCAAAGGATCGTCTAGCCCAAAATATCAACAGTGCTAAATTGAGAAACCCCACAAGAAGGCAACCTCTTGGGCAAAACTCCTGCTGTCTTCCCCCCCATCACATAACGACCATAGAGCTTTCTTTTTTTTTTTGAGACAGAGTCTCACTCCGTTGCCCGGGCTAGAGTAGCTGGGACTACAGACATGCGCCACCATGCCCGGCTAATTTTTCTATATATATTTTTAGCTGTCCATATAATTTCTTTCTATTTTTAGTAGAGATGGGGTCTCGCTCTTGCTCAGGCTGGCATAGAGCTTTCTTTAAAACACTTTATATCTCCTTTAAAGCACATATCACTTCAACCACAGTGTCATTTGTTTTGAAACATTTTAAAACTCTAGAAACTTTTGCTATGTATAAAAATAAAATTGGACTAACTCTTGCTTGAAGGAATGGGAAGGTGGAAATAGCTCTATCAGCTCTAAGGAGGATTCTTGAAACTCCTAACAACACACGCCCAGCATCTAGTGAGCATGTATGATGCTAGGTCATGCGCCAGCGCTTTACATGGATTAGCTTCTTCATTGCTACATCCTTAATTTTGGCCCAGTGCTTTGCACACAGTGGATATTAATATATGTTGAATATCAAATTACTTCATTTACTCTTTCTAGGGTTCTGGATTAGTCTCTTGGGCTGCCTTAACGATGATACCAAGTCATTAAATTTCAGGCCCACCCTAATCCAGTATGATCTCATCTTAACTAATTACATCTGCAAAGACCCTATTTCCAAAGAAAGTCCCATTCTTAAGTTTGGGCTGGATATGAATTTTGGAGGAACACTATCCAACCTGCTACAGTTACCCTCTGGTCTCTCAAAATTCATGTCCATCCCTTGTGCAAAATATATTCATCTCATCCCAATATCCCCAAGTCTTAACCCATTCCAGCATTAACTCTAAATCCAAATCTCATCTAAATATCAACTCAAAAACTTCCAACTCTCATCATCTTAATCAGGTATGGGTGAGACTGTAGGTATGATATGTTCTGGGGCAAAATTCCTCTCCCTCTATGGACTTATGAAACGAGAAAACAAATTATCTGTTTCCAAAATACAATGGTAGGACAGACATAGGATAGACATTTCCTTTTTTTTCCCAGACAGAGTCTCACTCTGTCACATGGGGTAGAATGCAGTGGCATCGTAGCTCGCTGCAACTTCAAAGTCCTGGGCTCAGGCGATCCTCCTGCCTCAGCCTCCTGAGTAGCTGGGACTATAGGCACATGCCACAATGCCTGGCTAATTTTTTCTATTTTTTGTAGAGATTAAGTCTTGCTCTTATTTAGGCTGGTCTTGAACTCTTGAGCTCAAGCAATCCTTCCGCCTTGGCCTCCCAGAGTGCTAGGATTATAGGCGTGAGCCACAGCGCCAAGCTAACATCCCTCTTTCAAACATCCCTCTTTCAAAAGGGAAAACATGGAAGGAAAAAAGGGGTCATTGGTCTAAAGCAAGCTTGAACACCATCAGGACAAGTTTCATTAGGTTTTAAGGCTGAGATTAAGACTCTGTAGCTTGATACTCCATCCTTTCTGGACCCAGGGCAGTGGGCCCCATCATCAGAGTCATTCTTTTTCTTGAAGGATAACACATCTGCAGCCATGTACCTGTATCAGCCTATTTTCTGCCTGTGGAATTTCAGCAGTCTAAGCGTTGTCCTTCATTTCATCCCATCTCTGTCCTTTTCAGTCCAGGCTGACAGTGTTTCTGTTGGTATAAAATTCTCAGAAACCTTGTTGGTCTCCTGTGCAACTCACTACTTTGGAGTGTAGGAGGCCCACATCATCATTCCTCATCACATTTTATTATAAGCAGAAAAGAAGAACCAGGCCAAATCTTCCACACTCTACTTGGAAATCTCCTTGTCAAGTTTTACTTGCCATCCAACAGCAGAACACAGTTCAGCCAAGTTCTCTGCACTTTATAACAAGGACTGTCTTTTGTTCAGTTTCTAACAACATATTACTCATTTCCATCTGAGATCTTCCCAGAAGCATCTTTAACATTCATATTTCTAGAAACATTCTGTTATGATGATGTATGTATTCTCTATAATGATAGAAGATATCGCTACAGTCTCCTTACTTCTTTCTGAGCCCTCACCAGAATTGCCTTTAATTTCCATATTAAAGGCAAAAGTCTTTTCAGGGTAATCCAGGCTTTTTCTGTCATGTGCCTGAAAATTCTTCCAGCTTCTATCCATTACCCAATTCCAAAGCCACGTTCACATTTTTAAATATTTGTTACAGCAGCACCCCACTTTCCAGTACCAAAGTTTGTATTAGTTTCCTGGATCTGCCATAATGTATGACCTTAAAACAGAAATTTAGGCCGGGCACGGTGGCTCACGCCTGTAATCCTAGCATTCTGGGAGGCCGAGGCGGGAGAATTGCTAAAGGTCAGGAGTTCAAGACCAGCCTGAGCAAGAGCGAGACCCTGTCTCTACTAAAAATAGAAAGAAATTATATGGACAACTAAAAATATATATATAGAAAAAAAAATTAGCCAGACATGGTTGGCACATACCTGTTGTCCCAGCTACTTGGGAGGCTGAGGCAGGAGGATTGCTTGAGCCCGGGAGTTCGAGGTTGCTGTGAGCTAGGCTGATGCCACGGCACTCTAGCCTGGGCAACAGAGCGAGACTCTGTCTCAAAAAAAAAAAAAAAAAGAAAGAAAGAAAAGAAAATACTTAAAAAAAAAAAAACAGATATTTATAGTGTCCTGGTTCTGGAAGCTAGAAGTCCAAAATTAAGATGTCATCAGGGCCATTCTTCCTTGTACCTATCACCCCAATTTCTGCCTCCATGGTTACATGGACTTCATCCCTGTGTGACGTCTCCTCCTCCTCTTCCTTCTTCCTTCTTCCTCCTTCTTCTTCTCCTCCTCCTCCCCCTCCCCTTCCTCCTCTTCCTTCTTTTTTGAGACAGGCTTTTGCTCTGTCACCCAGGCCAGAGTGCAGTGGCATGATCATAGCTCACTGCAGCCTCTAACTCATGGGCAGCCCAAGCGACCCTCCTGCCTCAGCCTCCCGAGTAGCTGGGACTACAGGCATATGCCACCATGCCTAGCTGATATTTTTATTTTTTGTAGAGAAAGGGTCTTGCTATGTTGCCCAGGCTGTCTCTCCTCTTCTTATAAGGACACCAGTCATTGGAATTTGGACTTACTCTAATACAGTATGACCTCATCTTAACTAATTTCATCTGTAAAAATAACATTCTGAGGTTCTGAGTGAACATGAATTTTGGGGGAACAATATTCAACCCACTAAAAGTCCTTAGCAGCAGAGTTTGGAAATCAATACACTAAACAGTGTACCTCTTGAAGGCATGCCTTCATGTTTACCTCCCCCACTTCTAGCCCAGGTCATAGGATGCAGTCAAACAATGTTTGCTGGAATTTGTACACCAATGTATACAGCAGCATTTTTCACAATAGCCAAAAGGTGAAAACAATCCAAATGTCCATTGACAGGTGAAAGATAAACAAAATGTAGTATATACATACAATGGAATATTATTCAACCTTAAAAAGGAAGGAAATTCTGACACCATTACAACATGGATAAACCTTGAAAACTTTATGTTAAGTGAAATAAGTCTGATACCAAAGAGCAAATATTGTATGATACCACTCGTATGAGGTACCTAGAGTAGTCAAATTCATAGTGACACAAAGGAGAAGAGTGGTTACCAGAGGCTGGGAGGAGGGAGTACTGGGGAGTTAAGTGTTTAATGGGTACAGAATTTCTGTTTGAGATGATGAAGAAGTTCTGTAGGTGAATAGTGGTGATGGTTGCACAACAATGTGAATATATTTAATGCCACTGAATTGTACACTTAAAAATGGTTAAAATGGACTGGGCTTGGTGACTCACACCTGTAATCCTAGCACTCTGGGAGACCAGGATGGGAGGATTGCTTGAGGTCAGGAGTTCAAGACCAGCCTGAGCAAGAGCAAGATTCTATCTCTTTCTACCAAAATTAGAAAAATTAGCTGGGTGTGGTGGTGCCCACCTGTAGTCCCAGCTACTCAGGAGGCCAAGGCAGGAGGATCATGTGAGCCCAAGAGTTTGAGGTTGCAGTGAGCTATGATGACACCAGTGTACTCTAGCCAGGGTGACAGAGTGAGACTCTGTCTAAAACAAAACAAAACAAAACAAAAAAGTTAAAATGATAAATTTTATGTTGCACATATTTAACTACAATAAAATCAATGTTTGCTGGAAGAATAAATGAGCTCATGTTCAGGGCATTCTCATCGCAGATGCCTAGATTTCTCGGCTTCCAGTTCTTTCTTATCTTCACAGAAATAATAACAACAGAATCCACTTCCTGATTACTTACTATATGCCAAGCACTGTGCTAAGCATTTTGCATGCATTGTATTATTTAATCTGTGTAACAACAACCTTATGTTAGATATTGGAATGTCCATTTTACAGATGAGAAAACTGAGATTCAGAGAGCGTGATTAACTTGCACAAGGCACCAGCTAATAAGTGGAACACTGGGGTTTGAACTCGTGTTTCCTCACAGACCAAACTCTTTACCACTACACAGTATTTCTTCATAAGTACTCAGTACAGCCTCTCGAGCATGTGTGTGTCATGCTCTGAAGATCTGTACAAAAGGTGGCCTCTGATTAGCCAAGACTTATATAGTGCCTTCCTACATACCTGGAAGTACTTTACACATACTCACTCACGTCTTTAATCCCATGACAGGCCTCCGGGTGGGCACCATTATTATCCTCGTTTTGCAGATGAGGAAATGAGCCACAGAAAGGTTAACTTGTCCAAGGTCACAGAACTAGGTATGATCACAGGAAAGGAGATTTGGGGATCTTTTAACCACGTATTCTTTGCCCTTTCTTTTCTTTTTCTTCTTTTTTTTTTTTTTTGAGACAGAGTCTCACTCTGTTGCCCGGGCTACAGTGCCGTGGCATCAACCTAGCTCACAGCAACCTCAAACTCCTGGGCTCAAGTGATCCTCCTGCCTCAGCCTCCCGAGTAGCTGGGACTACAGGCATGCACCACCATGCCCGGCTAAATTTTTCTATATATTTTTAGTAGAGATGGGTCTCACTCTTGCTCAGGCTGGTCTCGAAATCCTGAGCTCAAACAATCCTCCCACCTCGGCCTCCCAGAGTGCTAGGATTACAGCCGTGAGCCACCACGCCCAGCCTCTTTGTCCTTTCTAACAGGAAGAAATCCTCTGCTTAATGGCACCACTAGGGCCAAGTGACTAACCCTTCGTCTAGTCTCATCAGGACATTATTCCCCTGCTTCCATTCTTCCCAAGACTGAAATGTCTGTGGAACCAGTGCATATATGAGCAAAGGAGGGGCTCCCTGTCCCTTTTAGCTGAAGTCCCAGTTTGGCCCAGTGGTACTTTGCCATCAGACAAAAGTACTTGAGGTTCTTTGTCCAAGTGGACATGCTTTTCCTGGCACCTTCCTTTGATAATTTCAGTTCTTGCACTCTTATCTTAGTTGTCTGCGTTCATGAATTATTGGACTTCTTCATACTGACAGCGTCTATAAGCACAGGCTTATGCACATTAGACAAGGTAAATGAATGAGAAATAAATTTTCACAAGGCCCCAAGGGCCTTCCTTATTTCAGCCTCTTGATTTTTCCTCTTGAATTTTCCTGTATTATCTCAAGGCCTCCTGGGGGCAAAACCTTTTCACTCCAATTGCTCAGCCTGGATCCCGCTCCCATCCTGCATCTTAGGGCCACAAAAGCGTTTCTGCTGGCCTCCTCACCTTTGGCGTCAAGTCTGAACCCGACTGGGGTGGGAGACATCTATCTCTCGGTTTGCCCTCCTCAGTCTCCAGTGAGGTAAAAAGGAGAGTCCAGAAAGTCCAGGAGGTTCTTTGAGTGTGTCTGCGGCCATCCGTGGCCATCCGCCTGCATTTTTATCCAGAACCTACAGTCTCAGGCCCTGTGAGGTATCCATATTGGTAGTTATGGCACGTAGTCATCTTGGAGCATCTGAATATTCATGAAGGAAGCAGAAAGGCCAATGTTAAAGAGGGGAGAAACAGTAATTCATAAATATTAATAAAGTAGACCCACGTGCTCCGAGGAAGGCTCTGAATGTCAACCAGAGGATGACGTCCTGCGCGTGCCAGTTGGGCGGGTGCTCGAGTGCGGGCGCGCCCCTGGGAGCCCGGGCGCGAGCAGCGGGGAGGGGGCGGGGTGGAGGAGGAGAGCGGAGCCGGGCGCCGCCGGAGCTGCTGGGGGAGCGCTGGCTGGCTGGCTGGCTGGCTGGCTCGCCTCTGCCTCTGCGCTGCGCTCCGGCCGCTCACCGCGGGCCCGTGGATGGGGGTGTGCGGCTGAGCCCCGGGATCCTCCTCCCTCCGCCAGGACCCGCACAGGTGCCGTCGCGGGGGGCGACCTTAGTGCAGAATCGGCCCACTGCCACTGGTGGGGGTCGGATGGGGGTGGTGAAGGAGGCCCTGGGACTCGGGATTCTCAGGCTGGACGGTCTGGGGGCGCCGCTGCCCCCCGCCCCCACCCCGTCCCGTCCAGAGATGGGAAAGGAGGAGCCCAGAGGCCATCGCCCTCCTGCCCAGCCCTTTGGGGAGCGCAGCTTGAACGCAGCGCCGGGGCCGGGGGAGATGTGGTTGATAGGCACTTAAAGTAGCATCTCAGAGCATCGGCTCCCCAGCCAGGCCTGGCGTGTGTCCGTGTGCTCGTGTGTGGATGTGTGTGAGAAGGGAGGCGGCGCGGCGTGGGGGCCTGGGGGAGGCAGCGAACGCTGCCCTGGCCTGCTGGTGTAGTGTGTTGGTACCTCATCCCAGGACCGTTATCTGGTCCGATCACCTTAAAGGTCCCAGCATCATCTTTGTCCCCAAGAACCTTCCCCTACCTCTTCCGGTGCCCCTCCCCAGGGTGCGAAGCCTTTCCCCAGACCGTGCATTCCTGCAGTGTCAGAACTACTGGCAGCGGCGGCCGCAGGCGCTGGGGGAGCGATTGTTTTACTACAGAACAGGTTGGAGAAAGGACGAGTCTGCTGGTGTGGTTGTGGTGGGGGACGCGCTGCCGTCCTGCGGGCCCAGGGCTCTGGAGCTCGGCAGCGCAGCGTTTGGCAGAGCCTGAGGGGGTGTTATCACAGCCCGCTCTTCTTCCCTCCAGCCTATCCCTTCCCTCCTGGCTGCTCCACACCCCCGACCCCCTCCCACTCCCGTGTCTGCGCCTCGTTTGGCCAAAAGGGCAGTGGAGTACGTGTGCGGCCTGCGCGGGGTGAGCCCGGCTTCCTTGGAGCGCCAGCCATTGTGCTGCCTGGAGGAGCCTTTCTTTACCCCGACGGACGGGGGAGGGTGGAGAAGGGGGATCCGAGCTGGAGGTGAATGGAGGAGCAGCAGGAGGAGGGGAAGGGGGAAGCGGAACCGCGGAGGGATTGCTGATCCACATGCAATGAAATACTCTTTCTGTCACAATGTGCAGTTGGCACAAACGTGTACACTGGCTGGGTTTGCCGAGGAGCAGTGGAAATCTGAAGGTGGATCGGTGGCGGGGAGGTTTTGGGGATGGCTATGGTGGTGGTGGTAGGGGCACAGAATCAATTGATCTGTGGGGCAAGTAATGGAAGAAGGCGGAAGGAATGGGGCTTGTGTGGAGGTGCAGAGGCCCAGCAGGCGAGGCATGGTGAAATCTCTGTTGCTGCTCCGCTCGACTGGGCTCAGCAGGGGCTGATAATTTGTACCGCAGCCCCAAGCTGCAGCTAGTGCTTCATTATGTTGCAGGGAGAGGCTTATGCGTTTCCTATTGGGTCTCTGTTAAGCCACATGTGTGTCTTTTCTTTTCCAAATCACACCATCTATTGGGAGCCAAGATAAATGGAACAGATTATAGGACAAAATCAAACTGTAGTCCTGCAGTCGGTTCTACGGTAAAGAGAAGAAGGAAAAACAGCCCTCCCATACATCCTTCTTTCTGTCATTTTTCATGGTACTAATTTATTTATTTTGATCTTGGAAGTCTCTAAGCTATCACTCATATTAACCCTAGCTTTTAAGGGGAGGCAGGCTCTGAGATGAACTGAGATGAACTGAGAATGAGGATAGGTGCAAGCTTGCTTTCAGACATTTTAGTTGGGGGATGTAGGCACGGTGCCAAGAAAGGAGGGCAAAAGAAAGTGGGCTAAAGGAAGGAAGACAGGGGTGCCATCTCAAGAGGTGCTGCCAGCCCTAACCCCGGGAGTCCTCCTGGAGGCTACTGTAGGGCCAGTCAGAACCCTGACTCTCATCTCCTCTGCCACAGCCTGGGGTCTTTCCACAAATGCTGGGTTCAGCTTGGGTGTTGAGTGACTTCAGCTTCCCAACACAGCCTTTCACTTTTAGCTTTATCTCCAGATGGTCATTCATGCAGCGCTTCTTGGCTCCTGAGTAGTGAGTTGACAAAAAGCAATCAGGCTACATTATGGATTGTTTCAGATGACATGTGTCCAAGCACTAGAGCTGTGATATTCGTTTCTTCTTTTGTAATCTTCTGGATGAATCCATTTTCTCTAGAGTCTGCTTGGGCTAAGGAGAGGTGCTTTTCAGCATACTTTTCCTGTTGCCGACACTCAAAACTCTATCTTAGTCATAGATCCTGGTTACATTGGCCTCTTGCTGCTGATTAATGGTATAAGGACTGTGCTGTTTCAAATCAGCAACTCCACTGGTGTCACCTTGTCCTAGCTCCCCTGTCACTCCTAGAGAAGAGTACAAATTTAAAGAAAGTGTAGATATCTGCAATACTAGCTGGTTAGCTTTCATATCTCTGTGAAATGGGCCCAGTGATCCAAGAAACTTTGAGCAAATGAATTAGAAAAAAACCTTAGTAAAAAGATACTAAAATTCTTTCAGCAATAGTTCTGTCATTTGATAAGCATTTTGAAACATCACACATTGAATGTCATTGCAGGGATAAGTTTTCTTTTACATGAAACACTCTCACACCACACTTGTACGTAAGTTATCCTGATTTTCCTAGCATTATTGACATTTGTTGGACATTTTCTATAGTCCACACATTGCGCTTAGCACTTCAAAGATGATCTCATTTAGTCTACAAAATAACTTTCAAGTAAGCACTATTTTAAACCCCATTTTATAGATGAGGAAACTGAGGCACAAGAAGGCTGATAATTTGCCCAAAGTCTCACAGCTAGGAGTGGTAGGACCAGGACAGGAACCTGGAGGCCAGGCTCTTAGCCATCACTAAATACTGTCTCAATCAACACAAATACCTCAGCTGTAAAACCTTCTTTACTCTCTAATGTATTCTGCAGTCTTTTCTAATCTCACCTTTTTGTTGCTGAGGGATTCTTTTTTGTTTTTAATTTCAGCATATTATGGGGGTACAAATGTTTAGGTTATGTATATAGCCCTTGTTTCCCCCCACCCAGTCAGAGCTTCAAGCGTGTCCATCCCCCAGACAGTGCGCATCCCACTCATTATGTATGTATATGCCCATTCCCCCCCATCTGCCCAACGCCCTATAAATGTTATTCCTATATGTGCACTTAGGTGTTGATCAGTGAAACCAATTTGATGGTGAGTACATGTGGTGCTTATTTTTCCATTCTTGGGATACTTCACTTAGTAGAATGGGTTCCAGCTCTATCCAGGAAAATACAAGAGGTGCTATATCACCATTGTTTCTTATACTTGAATAGTATACATATCCATGGTATACATATACCACATTTTATTAATCCACTCATATATTGATGGGCACATGGGTTGTTTCCACATCTTTGCAATTGTGAATTGTGCTGCTATAAACATTCGGGTGCAGATGTCTTTTTTATAGACTGTCTTTTGTTCTTTTGGGTAGATGCCCAGTAATGGGATTGCTGGATCAAATGGTAGATCTACTTGTATCTCTTTAAGGTTTCTCCATATTGCTTTCCACAGAGGTTGCACTAGTTTGCAGTCCCACCATGTTGCTGAGGGATTCTTAATCTTTTTTGTGCTATGAACCCCTTTGGTGGTGTGGAGAAACCCATGGGATCCTTCTGCAAATAATGTTTTTAAATGCATAAAATATAACACTTAGGCTTACAAAGGAAACCAATTTCACTGAAATATGCTATAGCTCAAAGAGCCTAGAGGGGTCATGGATCAAGGATGAAGAACCCCTGACTGGTGATTAGTTGTGTATTGCTTTGGAGCTTTGTTATCCAATGTAGTAGCCACTCGCCACACATGGCTGGTGGGCACTTGCAATGTGGCTCGTCCAAAGACAGATATACTATAAATGTAAAATATACACTGAATTTTGAAGAACTTAGTATAAAAAAATGGAAAATGTCTCACTAATATTTTTATGGATTATCTTTTGAAATAATCCAGTATCTTTGGATATACTGGATTAAAGAATTATGTTACTAAAATATACTATTATAATTAAAATGATTAAGTTATTAAAACTAACTTCCAAAGGTGTTAACTCTGTACCAACAGCTTCATTATCACAAATGAGGAAATCGGGAACCACAGTGCTTGTCACTCAGCCACCCTTGGGCAGGTCTGTTGGTTCTTGAGCCTGTATTCTTTCCAAGATTATGGTATTGCTTTTGTATGTTTTTGTATTCCAAGGTCCTACCATGTTGCCCTTGCAAACTATAAATGCTCCAAATATGTTTTGATGCCAGGGTATCTGACTTAATCCTAGAAAATCCTGGTAGGAACTGGCAGGGTCCTCACCTGGCATGCCCTTTGCCCTGCTTAAGTAGTTTTAGTTTTGTAGGTAGAGATGGAGAATGGGCACTGCTAGGGCAAAACTGATGGTTTTTGCTGTTTGGTTCTCCTTAGGTAGGGGTTCCAATTTAAGTATCTAACTGGATGGGTAATCATACAGACAGGAGGGAAATGTTTGGTTGCATTTGTGTGTCACAGGAAAGGAAGCTGAGTACATAGAGAAGTGTATGATAGACCGCGATACTTGTGGGTGCCTGAAATTGGAAATGGGGATCTGTATGTGGGGAACAGAAGATCGTTTTTCAATGAGCACACATTGATTGACTGCCTCGCCGCAAGGCAGCCAGTGTGTGCTTGGAGTCAGGGATGATATTCAGAGGATGTCTGTACCCTCGAGGGGGTAATTTAATTTTTAAATTAAAATTGGGAAGGGGGCTGATTGTACAGACAGATGGATAAATATAGCCCAAGGCAGCATATGAAGAGGGCCGGATGAGGGGTAGATGTCCTGGCTTTGTTGGGAACTGGAGAGAGAGGCCTGAGTGTGCAGCATTCAGGATGCAGCGCCCAGCATGGTTATGGAGTCTGGCTTTGGACTCCATAGTTATGGACTCTGTGGTTATGGAGTCTGGCTTTGCACATGGGTAGTTGAGTCTGTTTCTTACAGGATAATAGATCATTTAGTCTATTCCTCTGCTCCTAGGCATATGCTCTGTGTCTGGGAAAAACTCAGGTGCTTGCTGGAAAGTCTTTATTAGTGTTCTAGTAGTCTCTATTATTTATTGATGAGGGTCCCTGAACCCTTATCCAAAACCCTTGGGGCCAGGCATGTTTCAGAATTTAGATTATTTCAAAATTTGGAAGGCAGTAATAGAGTACACATTCTGCATTTCATCCAGTGGGATCTGGGGGAGCAATCTTTATGATTTAAAAAATTAATATTTCTGCAGCAAAACACAAAAAATGGAATAAATTAAAGAGTAGGCAGCTTTATATTCATGTTGGTCAGGCTTAGTTGCCAAAGGAGTTTTGGTCATGTCACATTGTGCCACCAAAGGAGTTGTGAAAAATTTCCAGTTTTCAGAGCATGTGGTTAAGGATGTCGCTATGTGGTAATAGTAACAATAATAATAACAGAGAATATTCAACAGTATTGGCATTTATTATCTGCCAGGCTCTGTTTTAAGCACTTTTCTTGTTTATTCCTTTAATCTTATAACACTCCTTTGAGATGGGTCCAGTTATATCTTTCTTGAGAAGAATAAAAGGAAGCATAGAGAAGCTAATAACTCACCTAAGGTCACAGCTGGCAGGGGCAGAAGAGGAGGCAAACCTAGGCAGTCTGGTCCAGGAGCACATTCCTAAGCACTATGCTTTGTTTTTTGGAGCAGGGAATTGGAAACAGGTGTGTCTCCAAACGCAAATAGAGTTAGATCAGTCCAAACTCACATGACCCTGTTTATTTCTTCTAGATAAACGAATCCTGAAAGTTGCTGCTGTACTACTGCTGTGTAAGAATGGAGGCCCCACTGGTGAGCTTGGATGAAGAGTTTGAGGACCTCCGGCCCTGCTGCTCGGAGGACCCAGAGGAGAAGCCACGGTGTTTCTATGGCTCATCCCCCCACCACCTAGAGGACCCCTCCCTCTCTGAGCTTGAGAATTTTTCTTCTGAAATAATCAGCTTCAAGTCCATGGAGGACCTCGTGAATGAATTTGATGAGAAGCTCAATGTCTGCTTTCGGAACTACAACGCCAAGACGGAGAACCTAGCTCCCGTGAAGAACCAGCTACAGATCCAAGAGGAGGAGGAGACCCTTCAAGATGAGGAGTAAGAAGTCTTAATTGCCCTCTCCTGCTTCAGTCAAGAACCCTGTAGTCTGGGGCTCCTTGACATAGTATTAGTTTCTGTCTCTAGGATTATGGCATGTTGCTTACATTTTTATGTTGTCAGTGAGGCAGTGCTCTGGTAATTGCTGACATTGTTCTATATATGTCCCTTTATACTCACCTGCAGAGAGTTCTCTTAAATTGAAACCTTAGAGGAATGAAGGATTTTAGATTTTCCTAGATACACAATAGAATTTCAGGAGCATGGTAAATTTTGGAGTCTGTCTGTCTTCAGCTTTCTTTTTGTCAGTGAAAATCCACCCAGATATTAGAAATAAGAACCAGAAAGAAATTAATTAACCATGGTGGAGGAATCTATATCATTGGACAAATTTGCTTCAAGAAACACCAGAGTTATGAAAATCTCAGAATTGTTTACAACCCCTCAGGCCTGGAAAATTATCTATAAATGTTAAAATACGTTCAAATAAGAAAGCACCTAAACTGAACTGAGGGAACTACCTTGGACAAAAAAAGGTGAAAACTAGGTGATGTGGCTTTTGAGTATGCAAATTCCTTATGTCACTTACTAGCTACTCTCTAGGATCTTAGTGAAGAAGAAGGATCTGAGAAAAGAACTATTGGAGGAGGGACTAGAAAGTGAAGAAGTGAGCAATATGTTACACAAATTAAAGAAGGATGGTTTGGGCAGTTAGTAAAAACACAGTAGTCCCCCCACCACTTATCCGTGGGGGAAACATTCCAAGACCCTCCAGTGGATGCCTGAAACTGCTGATAATACTGATGTTTTTTCCTATATACATACATGCATATGATAAAGTGTAATTTACAAATTAGGCACAATAAGAGACTAACAACAATAACTTATAATAAAATAGAGCAATTATGGCAATATACTGTAATAAAAGTTATGTGAACGTGTTCTCTCTCTTTCTCTCTCTCTTTCAAAATATCTTATTGTACTGTATCTCGGGTACCTGAAACCTTGGAAAGCAAAACCACAGATAAGGGAGGACTGCTGTGTGCATGAATTCCCTGTAGAGATAAAATACACATCACTTGTTCTTTAAGAATCACATAAGAAATGTCAAATAGTTGGTCATGGCAGTTTGGATCAACTGTCCCTTTGGTTTCCCTTTTTATGAACTTAGCTGGAAGAGTTGCCCATAAATAACGGGGTAAGAAGCATGACCTAGAGGATTTGAACCTGACTGTATCTGGGAGAGAGTTGCTTATTTGATGACCACTAAGACTGTACCTTTGTGAATACAGGGGTTATATATTATATCTGTCTGTCTTATTCATTCTTATATCCCCACTGTCTAATACAGTGCTTGGTGTGCAATATGTGACCAAATAATATTTTGGAATGAAATACTGAATATTGAATGGACTGGATGAGCAATAATAGCTAGCCTTGTAGGTACATGAAATGTATTTCTAGGCCCACGCCATTTCCTTCTTTTCTTTTTAATTAACGCTTGCCTTGAAGGCACGATCATCGAGAACATTTCACTCTGGTGACCAGTACCATAAATGTGGGCTGTGTGTTTCAATTCAATTTTAAGTTTCAAACTGATTCTTTTTGGATTCTGAGCCTGTTATAATTTGCTCAACTGCTATAAGTCAAAAAAGAATGGCTCTGGGGCTTTATTATACGGAGTATTTTTTCATTCCGGTGCACTGGGCAATGAACTAGAAACACAAAGACTATGAATTCTAATTTTCATACTCTCACTAACTCGCTGTGTGACCTTGGGCAAGTCACTTAACTCTAGTTGACTGCGTAGGTCCTCATCTATGAAACCTCCAGAGCTTAATCTTGATGAAGTGGGGCTGAGGACTTGCAGAGATCCTAATTTCTTACCTCACCCAGGATGTGCTCTGAAAATGACATTTTAAGATGCATCCCATTCCTTTTGCTTCCAACAAATCATTTCCCCCTTATCTAAACCCCTCCTCTGCCTCATTAAGGATGAAGGTTCAATGAACAGGTTCTTATTCTCTTCTAGCACATTAGCAGAGGCCACTCAATGTTAATTACCGCCCCATGGGATTATCGGTCTTCTCAGCCCGATTTTTCTGATTTGATCGCCTCATTGACTGCCTCAGCTAACCAAAGGTTGAATAGTTCCTTAGAACTGCCTCAGCTAACCAAAGGTTGAATAGTTCTCTAAGGAACTCACTGTATGATTTGAGGACGGTGTAGAGGGAGGAAGCTGGGAAGAGAGAAATTAACACTGGACTTTCTAGGCATTCAATGTATCTAAAGCCTCTTTACAACTTAAAATAAAAAGCAGAATTATATTCATA
Source organism: Varecia variegata (assembly GCA_028533085.1). Classification (NCBI taxonomy): domain Eukaryota; kingdom Metazoa; phylum Chordata; class Mammalia; order Primates; family Lemuridae; genus Varecia; species Varecia variegata. The sequence continues at coordinate 100,400,930 of CM052438.1, read as the reverse complement.
CTTTGTTTTGTAGACACTATCAGATATTTCAACTGTGAGATTATGACTAAATGGATGACTTAGTATCCATTAGGATGGATACGAAAAGGATGACTTAATATTTAACCTGGTTGTGATTATCTTGAGTGTAGCTCTAGTGTTATTGTAATAAACTTGCTCAGGTTTAATATTTAGAGGGCTGTTTGATCCACAATGAATTAAGTGTTTTGTGGGGGTTAGAGCCAATTAGTAGAAGATTAAAACAAAAGTAGGTTAAACTAACCTCCCTAAAGATAGCACAAATAGTAAAAGGAATGCAATGGTTCTCTTAGAAATTGTTGATTTCTTTAGCTCTTATTTGAAACTTCTTGGCCAATAGGGAATTGGCTAAGATTTGTGAACTTATGTCTGATTTGTCAGGGCATGCAAGTTCTAGGCATTAAAGGAGAGGCAGATTTGAATATATATTTTTGGTTTTAAATTCAGAAAATATCCCAGAATCTCTTCTTTGTGTATGTGTAATCACCCTTTTCCTTTGTCATAAAAGATCAGACCTGGAGGAGGGGTGACTACAAAAGGGGGCAACACTGACCTCACCTCCTGCCTCATTTGGGATCCCTGTCAGCTCTCTTACAAGTACCCTGAAGACAGAGGGGCCAAACATGGGAGAATAATGGCCATTTCTAGTTCTTCAGATGGAATTATTGGGTTAAAGGTGGTGTTAAAAATAAAGTGCACACAATAAATAAACAGACATACTTTAAGTTGAAGACAAGTAAATACTGGATAGTCAGCTAGTGAAAGCTGCCCAAGAACTTTGGTGTTTAGGAAATTTAATCCTATTCTTAGAGGTTCAGTCTCCCCTTATAGAAGGCAGAGATAGTATTGATTCTATTTAAACATGTGAAGGGATCGAAAAAGTTGTACAAAGGCATTAATGTGCTGCTAATAATTCCAACTTCCTAAACATTAATGGCAAAAGTGCACCCATGTTAATACACATCTGAGTGTGGATATTGGCAAGACTGGACACCAACAAAACACTGGACAAGGAAAGTAGCCGGCCTAGGGGGCATCCAGGGAAATGTTATTGAGTTGAAATTCTAATAAGCCCTTCAAGCTGCCTACAGTATTGTCAGATATAGGTATACAGGGGGAGTGTGTATGTGAGAGAGAGAGTGCACGTGTGTGTTTATTTTTCAGGACTCACAGAGCCCTGACGGCTGTGTTGCCAGTTCCAGGCTCTGCAGCTCTTTGTACACTTGTCTCAGCACCACCCACTCTGTTGGGTTTGCTCGTACTCAGCCAGCATCCTTTTCCAAATCCCCAGCCCTTGGTGCTGAAAGATAGTTTAGTCAATTCTACAGGCACCTAACCCCAAACTTTAAAATATGCACATGAAAATGCCTTTTCGGTTATTATAGGGACAGAGATAGCAAATCGAATCTCAGGTGTCACGGCCGCATAATGAGAGGAACTGAGGCACCTGTTGGATCTTAGTTCTTTGATAAATGGCAGAGTAGATAGCTTTCAAAGTCCCCTTTCCCCAGGATGAGAGTAAATAGCAGGATGCTTCTCAGAGAAGTGAAATTTTACAGTCCCCCTCAAGGTACTTAAAAAAGGGAACATATCCACTCCCAAGAACCCTGCTTATGATGGGTTGGACAGCCTCTCTGGGGAGAAAAGCCCTTCCCACTCTCTTCCTTACAGAAAGCTTTGTGTCATCCTCATACCCCATCCCCACCCCTTTTGTTCCTGTGGCCGCCTGGGTGCCAGTGCTCTCTCTGCCTTTGCTTCCATTTCCCCTTCTCGGGCTGGAGATCTAGACAGAAGATGCAGCCACGTGCCCCTGTTACCTTGGCCAGTCCTCCTTTTGTAGATGGATAAAAGCACAACATCCATATAATGTAGGTGTAGATTTTTCACGCAGAGCCGATTTCTAAACTGCTGTTCTAGGTTGTGATTTGGACGTTGGTATATTGTTCTGATGCCCATGACAGTGCCGATCACACAATTCATAAAGAGTTGGAATAGTTAAGTGGTTAGGAATATGGGCTCTGTAGCTGTACTGCCTGTGTTCAAATCCCACCTCTACCATTACTGGCTGTGTGAGCTTAGACAAGTTCATTAACTTCACTGTGTTTCAGTTTTTTCTCATTAGTATCTGCCTTATAGCGTTGTTGTCAGGAATGAATAACTTAATCCACATAAAGAGTTTAGAATAGTACCTGGCTCATAGTAAGTGTTGACTGCTATGGTTATTGTTAAAAGGGCACCGAATAAGTATGGAAAGGATATGCAAGTGATTATAAAAAGATGAAAGCTACTTTATCTTAGAGGTTATTTATGCACTTCAAAGGTAAAAAGTATGTCAGGAAGGGAGAAGAAAAGCTGGACAAAATGTGAAAGGGAATGAGGATGGTTTGAAATCCCGAGGAGATAAAGGTTTAGGGAATTGTCATTAAAAATCTAGAATTAGATAACATCCAGAGCGTGTCAGTGAAGGCTCAGATGAGAAAAGCGGGTGTTCTCTAAATGATCTGAGAGAGCCCCTGGTTGTCACTTTAAGGATATAAACAGTCTCAAGGTCATTGGAAAATGTGTAGTCCATTAAAGTTCTCAGCTTCCCTCCAGCCTAGCAGAGGTACAAAAGGCTCCTGCCTATTTTAGACTTTGCTGAATTTCATTTCTCCAGGCATTTCCTGTAGGGACACATCTGAAGGTCAGTTCCGGAATGCATGTTGTTCATTCTTGCAGCAGAGAATGTAGCAGTGATGTAAAGAGGGGTCCTGCGGTGACCTTTCCAGTAGGTGTGGTGCCTTGCAGTTTTGTCTTGGAGGCAGCAAATCCTGTTTGCCTCGTGGCTCTAGGATGCTAATGAGACCTGGATTTAGAATTAGCCTGGATTAATGCAGCTTTAATAGTACCTGATGGAGATTAGGATATCACCCATGGTTTAAGAAGTAGGTTCTGAAATTTTGCTGAGTAGATGTCTAATGAGCATTTGATGAGTTCTGTCAAAGTGCATTCTTGCAATGGTAGGAAAATAATGAATAAGCCAGTGCCCCAAGCACTGCCATTAAATTGTGTTTTCTTGGGTTCCTTTTATTTTTTCCATCACCAATTGTGTGCATTGTGCACTAGGAAAATCTCTTTGTTTATATACCCTTATGTCATATATCATTCCTGATTTTGTTTATATTAACAGCACTCCTTTCATTGTTTTCTGATTTCAAGTGTCTGTGCTCTGACATATATATACATATATATATAAAATATTTGCACTTATGTTTTCAGCATCTTACAATGTAGTTTATTGTGTTTTGAATTTGGTCCATATATATACCTATTTGCTTATTTTTAAATCTTGGTCGCACAGGCATCACTCACGTTTGACATGCATAGGCACCTGCAGGAGATTGCATAGAGCTCTCATTTATCACTATCTAATATCAACTCAAGTGCCACTGGCATCTTGGATGGCATTATTTTAGGAGCTGATGTACTGATTTACATTAATCTCTTGCTGTTGACTCATTTATCTATTTTCCTGATGTGGGAGTATTTGTGACTTCAGAATTTTCCCAACCCCTTCCCTCCTCCCTTTTTTTCCAAAGAAATTCTTCTGAATTAAGTGAGTTAAGGAGCAAGAATTGTAGAAAGCCTTTCTTATAATGTACGTATCAGAATTTTGAAACATGATAAAGGTAGCCCCATTTTCCTCCACTAAAAACTAATTGTGTAGACAGAGACAGAGGTGTATTTATTGGTTCCTTTCATATATAGTATTCACCTTAGAGTGTCCCTTATGGTGAAATGGCATGTTTAGACTCTGCGTTGCTAGAGGGCAGGGTCTTGTAACCGGTGGGCTAGCAAGAGCATTTGGGTGGTGAGTAAGCATTCACAGCATTGGCGTTATCCCTTTACCTACGTTAGATGTCAAGGAGTTAATTCCTGATCATTTAGATTTCAGGCCTCTGAAATTGAAATGGGTATAAACTAGATGATGATCCTGATTTTAATGAGTTTCAGCCAGAAAATTGGACCTGGTCTCTCTGTCTCTCTCCTTTTCTCTGTTTGTCTCTCTGCACATTGGAAAAGAGGCACGGGCTCCTCTTAAGGTCAGAGACTTGAACTCTTTGGGTGAGGGGCAGATTTATTTCCAAGGCCAGGGGAGGTTTGATTGCAGACTCTGCCTTTTGTATCTCAGTGGTGAGAAATTCTTTTTCCCTCAAGTAAATACCTTTTACACTAAAGCCCCTGGCCAGGCTCCGTGTGCTTGGCCCTTTGTCCCCTGGATGCGCCTCTAATTCAGTTTTTAAGCTGCATCGCCCTTGCATGCTGGAAGGCAGATGATCTCAGCCTGGCACACACAGAAACCTCTCTCCTCTCCTGGCCCAGCTCTTCCTTCCTCCAGGAGGGGCTGGGGCACAGATGTGTGCTAATGAGAGCTTGTCTTTGTTTACAGGGTGTGGGATGCTCTGACAGACAATTACATCCCTTCACTCTCAGAAGACTGGAGGGACCCAAACATCGAGGCTCTGAATGGCAACAGCTCTGACACTGAGGTACCTCTCTGGGGCCCCCTGTTTAGTAGGGCTTGAGAAGATGTGGAATCCAGTTAGGAAAACATTCAGTAACTCAACAGTCTTCCGTATTATGTAATGAATGACACTCAGCAGTGGCTCGAAATCACTGCTGAGAAGGTAGTTGTGGAGGAGGGTGAAAAATAAGGTAAGGGGACATCCAGCATGTCTGGGCGATTGGAATGGTTATCTGTAAACAGTGTAAATGCAGACAACTTCTCTTTCAATGTGTGTTACAACATGTGTGTTACAACATGCAAAATAAGGTGATCTGAAATAAGAGGAGAAGGGTAACTATCCTAGAAAATCACATCTGATGTGAACAGTTCCGGCCCACCAAAAGCAGTGCTGAGAACAACTGGTGACAGATCTTGCCCCTGGTGATGGCCAGAGGTGGGGCCCAGATATTAGTGAGGTGGCCATGCAATAGGGAAGAATTCTTTATGAAACTCAGTCAAGGGGACATTGACGTGTCTGGACCAGAGTCACACTCCATGGTTACTGAAGCCAAGGAAGGAAGGAAGGAGCCTAAGGGCTTCTGAAAGATAAAGAGGATATTTATTTTGAGTTGATTTGCATAGGCTCCAAATTGCCTCTCCTGGCTGAATCTACATATAGACTGGTTTCTTAGTCAGTTTAGGCTGCTATACCTTAGACTGAGTCATTTATAAACAAAAACAGAAATTTATTTCTCCCGGTTCTGGAGGCAGGGAAGTCCAAGATCACGCCCCCAGCTCTGCGTCTGGTGCCGACCCTCTTTCTGGTTCATAGAGGGCAGTTTCTCACTGTGTCCTCATGTGGCGAGCTCCCTTGGGCCTCTTTTATAAGGACATTTATGAGGGCTCCACCCCCGTGATCTAATCATCTCTGTAAGGCCCCACCTCCTAATGCTGTCACTTTGAGCATTAGGATTTCCACATATGAATTTTAGGGGCACACAAACATTTACAGCATAGTAAAAGGTGAAATCATTTAATGGCTCTATCCATGTTAAAAGCCAGTTTCTGCCTTGCTTGGTTTTCTAGTTTCAGCTGTGAAAAAAAAAAAAAAGGCAATTTCTTATCAGGAAGGGCTGTTACAACCCTGTGGGCCCAGCAAATGATGGAGAAGGGTGGATCTAATTTTTTTAAGTGCTCCAGAATTGAATCCAAGTAAAAGAGCAGGAAACAGATTCCTCTTACCGGTCAATATATTTGCAGATTATTGCTCAAAATAGCACAACAAAGAGATCAGCAGTTGGCCAATCTGTTGAAAAAGTGGCTGTATATCCTTCTTAACTCTTCTAATAATTAGCAATCCGAAATACTCAAAACCTCAAGGTTTCATTGAGTGGAGCAGGTAAGATGGTGACTTTGAGACTAAGATTTGCTGCAAATCTACTTGGCACTGACATAGGAGGCTGTGTCTCAGGTCCTGCTTTGAACTCTCAACTTCTCACTTCCTCTTGCAATGTTTATATGTATGGTGTTTAGTTCTCACCCAAAATGCAAAGGAGAAGGAGGCAATAATGGAATGAATCTAGTTACTGAAATTAAATCAGGCCCATCGTGGTGCAAAAGGCAGATTTTGCTTTATCTCTTTTGCCACTGTTCCAACTCATTTTGTGGATTGAACCAAAGGTGTATAAGATAGCATGCCCTTCAAAAGGACTTTAATTTATCCTCATTTGCAGATTTCCCTCAAGAGGGTTAATATTTCAGGGTGAATTGGATGACCCTGAGAAGGACAATCTTGAGCTCTGCGTGCTCCTTGTAGTATTTCGTCCATTTAACCCATGGGAAAAGGACAGAGTAGCAAAAGTGGATGAATTAAGGCTGTTTTATTTCATCCTCCTTTATCATCTGGATTAATTACAGTAGAGGCTTTAGTAACTGACCTCAGTTTAAATGACTTAGTAGATTAACTGGTGCTCTGTATTCCTTCTGTGAAACATACCAACCAAAGCCCCTGGCATGCTGAGGCACATATCTGGTAGGCTTCTTTCTAGTAAGTCCTCATACCTTCCACCTTTAAGTCCGTTTTCAAGAATCAGTTGTCCTTGTGACTATAACTAACTTAATTAAATATTATACAAACTGTTGAATTGTGACTGCAGAGAGTCATTTTTCCTTTGTTAAAATCAAAGCAACACATGTACATAATTTACAAAGTCAGTGCTTTTTCAGTAATACATTGTAAGTACAAGACTTAAAAGAAATAAAAGCAGCAGCCCCTTGCTTCATCTCTCCCTACTCTGTAGAGGCTACACACATATATCTTTTAGAGGATTTTTTTTGTGGGGGGGCATATAGCCCCAATTTTTGAATAGTATATTTATATTATATTGAAACTTCTTTGATTTTTAAAAATTATCAATTTAGGCTGTTATCTATTAACTTTGTATTATGAAAGACAAAGCTTTCACTCTTTTATACCACCCCCAATACACACACTCTTTTTCCTTTCTAATATAGGGTTGGCACCAATTTATAATTAATTCAATATTAAATACATACACTATTGTAACTACGTAAATACGTTTTCCAGCTAAACCATGTAGTGTTCTATAAGAATATTTCCTCTCTCACACCACTTTTTGTTTAACCTGAAATTAAGAATTGCCTTGTTTTTTTTTTTGCTTAGTTTCTAATCTATTTATCTATCAACTCTAAGCTCTGACCAAACTGTGAACCTCACCGTATTTGGTTGTTCTGTGTTCTTCACGTGGTGGTCAGTCAGATGCAGCCGTAAGTAGAGATACAAGAGAGGCTCAGGGAAACTAAGTTTATTATACGCACAGGTCCGAGAAACAAGAGGCAGGGCGTGCCATGCAGGGCCACGTGAGGAAGCACCTGTGTCGGTCAGGCAGAAAGAGCAAGGCCAGGCCACTGCCTTTTTGGGGTTTCCTCAGGAAATGCTAGACAGCGCAGGTTAAACAGTTCAGGATTGGCTAGTTTGAATAATTTTGGCAGGCTCTAAACTACAGGGGTGGTCCTTAGTTGCCTGGTACCTTGGCCCTGGGATGACTAAGGCAGAGAGAGGACTCTTGCCTCCTGGGGTACATAAAGGAGTTGTGGCTCTGCTTGGGTTAGTTTGCACATCAAAGGCATACTCCTGTACTCCTGGCTGAGCCCTTTTGCTCTCTCTTTTTTCCTTTCTTTCCTTTCCCTCTCCTTCCCTTCCCTTTCCTTCCTTCCTTTCTCTATTTCTCTATCTCTCTCTTTCTCTCTTCTTTTTTTTTTTTTTTTTTTTTTAGAGACAGGGTCTCACGGGGTCTCGCTCTGCTGCGTTGTCACACAGGCTGGAGTGCTGTGTCGTGATCATAGCTCACTGCAGCCTCAAACTCCTGGCCTCATGTGATCCTCTCGACTCAGCCTCCTAAAATGCTGGGGTTACAGGTGTGAGTCACCATGCCCGGCCCCTTTGCTAGCCTTGTTGGTCCAGTCTCTGCCCACCAAAAAGGTTTTTAAAATGTCAAAACATCATAATATACAGAAAATAAAAAATATAAACAGTACAATGGCTAAAAAAATCAGATACTTGTATTCTGTCAATTCGATATTTTTTCTTGAAAACATCCCAACTAGTGCCCTCCATCTTTCTGCTACACACTGGTCTAGTTGTACGTTAGATTGGCCAGACAGCTGTTGTCCTGGGAAATGTCCTTCACCTTCATCCTGAGGATTCTTGCCTGTCTCTCCTGTCCTCTGGTTGCAAAGGACAAAGACTTTTGTTATCTTTCTAGATATAGTCCCTTGTTTTGGTGGGGAAAAAAAACCACATTAAGTATATTCTTGAGAAAGGGGTACCGAGAAATAAGTTTTTTGGAATATATGAGAACACCATTATTTGCCTGTCATACACCGGATTGAGAGATTGATTCAATAGGTAGTTATTCTAGGTTGCAAAAAAGTTTGGACTTAGCATTCTGAGGGATTTGTTCTCTTTTAGCTCTCAGTTGCTGTTGAGAAACCCCAAATCCCTTCTGATTCGCAGTCCTTTATATGTGACTCTTTTTTGGTTTTCTCTAGAAGCTTTAGGATGTTCTTTTCTTCCTTTCTCATTTGAGATTTTACAATAATGTGCCTTAGAATGAGGTTTTGTTGCTGTTGTTGTTCATTATGCATTATATTGTGCTCAGGGAACCCTTTCAACTGGAAGCTCATGACTTGAAATTGTGGCATGTTTTCTTGTGTTGCTTTTCAGAAGATTAGTTATTTCTGTCTTCTGCCTCTATGGAGATGATTACATAGTTTTTCTCCTTTATTATGTTAATGTGATGAATTACATAAATTAATTTTCAATATTAAATCAATCTTGTATTCTTGAGATAAACTCAACTTGGTCATGATGTATTATCCTTTTATTTTATTTTATTTTTCCCCCCATAGCTTTATTGAAGGATAATTGGCATACAAAAATGCACATATTTAAGTGTGCAATTTGGTAAGTTTTGACACATGTATACCTCACCATGATCAAGATATGAAACATATTTATCATCCTTCCTTTTCATCCCCAGACTTCGAGAAACCACTTACCTGCTTTGTGTTTCTGTAGATTAGTTTGCTTTTTTTTTTTTTTTTTTGAGACAGAGTCTCACTCTGTTGCCTGGGCTAGAGTGCCATGGCGTCAGCCTAGCTCACAGCAACCTCAAACTCCTGGACTTAAGCAATCCTCCTCCTGCCTCAGCCTCCCGAGTAGCTGGGACTACCGGCATGCAGGCATGCACCACCATGCCCGGCTAATTTTTTTTCTACATATATTTTTAGCTGTCCAAATCATTTCTATTTTTAGTAGAGACGAGGTCTCACTCTTGCTCAGGCTGGTCTTGAACTCCTGACCTCGAGCAATCCACCAGCCTCGGCCTCCCAGAGTGCTAGGATTACAGGCATGAGCCACTGCATTTTCTAGAATTTTGTATCAATGGAATCATGCACTCTTTTGTATGTACTCTTTTTGTCTAGCTTGTTAAACTCAGTATAATTATTTAGATATGCATCCATGTCATTGCCTGTATCAACAGTTCATTCCTTTTCAATGCTGAGTTGTATCATATTGTATGGATATGCCACAATTTGCTTATCCATTCACCTATAGATGCACAATCTATTGTTTCCAGTTTTTGAATATTGTAAATGAAGCTGCCATGAACATTCTTGTGTGAGTTTTTGTGTGGACATATGGTTCCATTTTTCTTGGGTAAAAACCTATGTGTGAAATGGCAGAGTCATATGGTAGGTATATGTTTAAGTTTTTAAGGAACTACCCCAAAGTGTTTTCTAGTTTGAGAACTCTAATTGTTCCATATCCTCACCAACCCTTGTTATGGACAATCTTTTTAATTTAAACATTCTAGTGGATGTATAGTAATATCTTATTTTGATTTTAATTTGCATAGGATTTTGAGCTTCTTTTCAAGTGATTATTTACAATCTGTATATCTTCTTTGGTGAAGTGCCTTTCATATCTTTTGTCCATTTTCTTAGTATGCTGTTTGTTTTCTTATTATTGTGTTATAAGAGTTCCTTATATATTCTAGATATAAATCCTTTGTTGGGTGTATGTTTTACAAATATTTACTCCTAGTCTGTGGTATGCCTTTTAATTTTCTTAACATTATCTTTTGAAGAGCAAATGTTTTTTTTTTATTTTATTTCAGCTTATTATGGGGGTACAAAAGTTCTGGTTAGATATATTGCCCATGTCCCTCCCAATCCCCCGAGTCTGAGCCTCAAGCGTGTCCATTCCCCAGACAGTGCACATCTCACTCTTCTTGTAGGTATACACCCATCCCCTCCCCCACCCCCGTCCCCCCCCAAGTCAGAACTTCAAGCGTGCCCATTCCCCAGACAGTGCACATTGCACTCATCATGTAGGTATACACCCATCCCTCTCCCCCCACCCCAAATGTTTTTTTAAATGTGACGAAGTCCAGTTTATTGATATTTGCCTTTTTATAGCCTGTGCTTCTTATGTTGTATTTAAAAAATCTTTGTTAAACTCAAGGTCACTAAGATTTTCTCTTAAGTTTTCTTCTTTTAGCTTTTATATTTTGTCTATGTTCCATTTCAAATTAGTTTCTGTGTATAGTGTGAGGTAAGGGTCAGGGTTTTTTTTTTTGTTTTTTTTTTTTAAGATTGGGGGGGGGTCTCTTTATGTTGCCTAGCCTGGTCTTGAACTTCTAGACTCAAGTGATCCTCCTGCCTCAGCCTCCTGAGTTACTGGAACTACAGGTGCACCCCACAGTGCCTGGCTTTAAGATTCATGTCTTTCGCGTGTGGGTATCCAATTGTTCCAGTACCATTCAGTGAAGATATTATCCCTTCCCCATTAAATTGTTTTGGCATCTTTGTTGAAAATCAATTGATCATGTATCAATTTATCAAGGAAGGAATTATTATTTCTTTTCTTCTACTTAGTAGGGGTTTAATTTGCCTCTTCATTTTTTTAGCTTTTTAAAGGGAGTTTTGGTTATATTTTAAACTTAAAAAAACCATAGGCATCTTAAAGCTATAAAATTTTCTCTAAGTACTGCTTTAGCTGAATTCCCTGCATTTTGTTTCCTTCTCCTCCCATGTCTTTCTCCCATGTTTTGCTATATTTCTCTGGCACATTTTGACTGTTGGGGGTAGTTTCTTTCTGCCCCTTATTTTGATGGGGTATGTTTTCATCAGCATTAAATTGAAAATAATTTCTAATTTTCTCTTGTGATTTCTTCTTTGACCTATATGTTATTTAGAAGTGTATTGTTTAATTTCAAAGTGTTTGGGGGAATTTTACAGCTATATTTTTGTTATTAATTTTTATTTTATTAATTTTTATTATTTTTTTCTCTCTCTTTTTTCTTTGTTTTGATTATTGTAAGATGAGTGAGATTATTTTTATTTTATTTTTAGACAGAGTCTCACTCTGTCACCCTAGCTAGAGTACAGTGGCGTTATCACAGCTCACAGCAACCTCAAACT
>CM052438.1:100329812-100388918 GCA_028533085.1 Varecia variegata | reverse complement strand
AAAAAAAAAAAAAAAAAAAAGTGATAATTTGTGTTAAGATGTACTAGCTTGCATTTCTTTTTTTTCTTTTTTGAGACAGGGTCTTGCTCTATTGCCCAGGCTGGAGTGCAGTGGCATCATCATAGCTCACTGCAGCCTCAAATTCCTGGGCTCAGGTGATCCTCCTGCTTCAGCCTCCCAAGTAGCTAAGACTACAGGTGGACTCCACCACATCTGGCTAATTTTTAATTCTTTTTTGCAGAGATGGGGTCTCACTTATTGCCCAGGCTGGTCTCGATTCCTGGCCTAAAGCGATCTTCCCACCTCAGCTTCCCAAAGTGCTGGGATTACAAGCATGAGCCATCACTCCCAGCCCTGTCTTGCATTTCTAATTGTACCATCTGGTTTTGTTGTTTTGTTGTTCTTTTGTTCCATATTTACTTCCTTCTTCTGGGTTAATCAAATATTCCTTGTCGTCCATCCTATGTCTTCTATTGGATTTTTATCTATACAACTTTGTATTTTTTTAGTGGTTTCTCTAGGGATTATATTGTACATTATTAAGTTATCATAGTCAATTTAGAATTAATATTGTGCCACTTCAGATACAATGTAAAACACTTGTAACATTATGTCTATTCCTTCCATCCTTTGTGGTACCATTGTCATATGTTTTATTTCAATGTACATTGTATACCCCACAACACAAAGTGAGTTTTGCTTTAGACAGTTGTCTTTTAAGAAAATCAAGAGAAGGAAAAAAACATACTTTTTTTAAACCAGGTACAAATAGCCAGAGATAATTTTTTACATGTACCCACATATTTACCATTTCTGGTGTTCCTTATTCTTTCTTGTAGATCTGATTTTCTATCATTTCCTTTCAGCTCCCAAAACTTTTTATAGCATTTCTTACAGTGTAGGGCTGCAGGTGACAGACTCTTTCAGCCTTCGTTTATTTCATGTGTTTCCCTCCTTTCAAGGATCACAGCCTTGCACTGCCTGTGTTGGTGCCTGAAAACAATTGGCTCATAGACTCTGTGCAGACTTACGGTTGTTTGTGGCAGAAAGGGTAGGTCCCATACCATTAACAGTTACTCTGTCCTGGCTGAAAGAGGCCAGATCTTCTGTTTTTGCTTTCTTCAATTTCTTTTATTCAAGTATTGGACTTCTCAAACTTACCTTCTGAAATTTTTCCCCTCTCCCATTTTCTATTTACTTGTTTTGTTTTATTCTCCAGGTGATTTTCTCAACCTTTAACTCTATTGAAAAATCTAAATTTGACTTTCATACTTTTAATTTATAAGAGGTCTTTCTAGTTTTTTTGATGAATTCTCATAAACAGGTCACGTTTCAAGGAAGCAATGTTTTCTGTTATCTCTCTGAGGGCAGTAATGATGCTTTCTTAGGAGAGGTTTCTTGTACTCTCTATACATTGCTTTTGATTTACCTTTTCTACATGTTTGTTTTAATCCCCATCTTTCCCGCTGGGGGTTATTCTGTCTGGCAATCCTTGGGCATCTTTTCATATTTAAAAGTGAGACTCTAGCAGGCTCTTTCTGTGGGGTCAGGGCTTGTCCCCTGCTGGACCACACTGTCAAGTGCTCAGTAAGGACCTGGGCGTTTTGTTTGGAGATTCTGAAAGTTGGCAGGTATCTGTACACCTGCAGCCTCCCCAGGAAGGAGTCCTCCTGCGTCTTGCTTGAGAACAAGCCGGCTGCCAGTGTCCTTGGGGCCTAGGTGGGGAGGGAGGTTGGTCTGTCCATTTTCCCTCACTCCCTCTGTTTTTGGTAAGGACTCTCATCCCTCTTGCCGGTGGCCTGGCATCTCTGAGTCCAGAGCCTCCCTAGTTCAACCTGCTCAGAGTGAAGTCTCCAGTTTTTTAAGGGTGACAGGATAGTACCTGCCTTTCTGCCTGGGATGGGAGAAGAGACCGGGGGTCTAACTGTTCTTGATGAATCGCAACAAATCCTCCCTTGTTTGGCCCCACCTCACACTGCCGCCAGAGGTCTCTCATTCCCAAGCCTTTCAACATCGTCAGTGTGAACCCTTTACCTGGGAAGCTTCCTCCCCTTGGGTTTAACCCTCTCCAGCCTGCTGGGTCAGCGTCTGCTTCCTAGCGTCTCTTTGGCTGTTGTCTTTTCTCCAGTTTACTTTGTCCCCGTGGGATATTCTTTTTTGATCCCTTTACTCTCACTTTAGTAGGGTTTGAGGAGGAAGAGAGGACAGATGCCTGTGCAATCTGCTGTGTACCCACCTTCTAATATAAAGAAATGGAAACGGGAAATCGTTTTAAAAATTATGTCATAATGTGGATAACACAGAGGGACTATACGAAACTCTACCCAGAGGCCTATGACAGAAGCTTGGCCTTACATTAGGAGCTTGTGAGTAAATAAGTGTATATTTACATCTTTAGATCAAAATAATATGCTCGAGCTATGTATGTGTGTTATGTGTGTATATACCATTTTACTATTATTTCTTTGCAATTCTCCACTCTTGTTGAGATTTTCAGTTAATCAACCTGTTATGTTCCTGGCTGTGATACAAAAGACAGTCTCCTTTGGCCCAATAACCTTTATTTCATAGCAGACAGTGGCTGTCTTGGACAAGAGGAAATGGAAATGCAGACAGAAAGTTACATCTTTCTATTTTCCAGATGACTAGACAGTTAAATTATCTGTAGAAGTAGGACTGAGTCTAGAGGATAGTGCTACCCTTCAGTCCTCTTTTTCATTTGTTCATTAATTCTTTCAATAAATATGTGTTGGCCATGTGCTCACCATGGGAATACAGAGCCATTGACTCTCCTGGTTGTTCACAAGCATAAAAGGGACATAGTTGACCTTCCCTTGGGCTGGGTACATATTGATGAATTTCTATCTTTCTTTCTTTTTATTTTTTACCACTTTTTGTCTGGAGGTAAAAATGTATCTTTGTTCTCTTAATTTTGGTCAGGGAGGCAACTGACCGTGTGAAACGATAGTGGTGAGTAGAGGAAAATATTATATAAAACAGTAAATATGCTGTAGAAATTCCTTGTTTTATGAATGGAATCATCTGGAATTGTTTAATAAAAGACACTGGTTAATAATAGTCATTACTGGACACAAAGACTCAACAGAAATTTAATCTTCATTAAGGGCAAGATTTGGCAATGTTAGAGGCCCCAGGGAAGGTTCTCTGCATTTATTATCAAGCTTTAAGCTTCCATGTTACAGCTAGAGACACACCCTTTACCAAAAGCAGGAGGAAGGAAGAGCTTACAGATCGGGGTGGCCAGACACTTTTCTAGATACAAGTTTTCTCAATTCTGGGACGATGTCATTGAGAAGAATGATTTTTCTTAGAAGCGCATAGTTCACTTCAATAGTGTGGAAACATCTGGCAGTTTTATGCCACAAAGTAAGTCAGCCTCAAATGACCTGGCCCGAGATTGTTTTGGGCAGGTAGCTTCCCCACTGCCATACCTAAAGGGCTAAAGAACTCCATGTGGCAATGTCTATGTCTCCTCTTATACTAGGAATAACAGTGGCCATATACATAGGAGTTATCATTTTTCAAAATCTTTCTCTCTTGCTCTCTGTTATTTCCCTGCAGCTTTCTCCTTTCTGCACAAGATGCTGTCCTGGTGAAGGAGGGAAGGTGGGGAGTCTGTAAGGGAAAGGGAAGAGAGCTTGTCAGAACAAAGCAGAGTCTGGCAGGATGGAGAGAACATGTGGGAACCAGGCCTAGAGAGGGAGGGGGAGAGGCCAGGGGCAGGTGGATGCGGGGAGACCTGAGATGGGGGGGATATCCATGTGTAGAAGAGGGAAGGAGCCAGGGCTCTCTTGGGAATATTATGTGTATGCCTCTCCTTTTATTTTATTTTTCGGTGGCCAACTTTGGAGATCTGAGAAAATAAGGAGTGGGTATAGCTCCTATAACAGTAGGAACTCACGGTAGCTTTCATAAGCTTGTAACTGATTTTCCCATCTCTCTCTCTCTTGTTTTCTTTGAGACAGTCTCACTCTGTCACCCAGACTGGAGTGCAGTGGTGTCATCATAGCTCGCAGCAACCTCAAACTCCAGGGCTTAAGCAATCCTCCTGCCTCAGCACATGCCACCATGTGAGGCCACCTATCTCTTTTTACCCAAGCCTGACAACTCAGGCCTATCAGATTTGTGCCTGCGATGGGGAAGGGAAAGAAAGTTGTAAGAGTCCACCCTTCCCGCCACTGTCCAGGTTCATTAACATTTGAACAGCAAAGGCCCAGGCGAGGTGGCTCATGCCTGTAATCCTAGCACTCTGGGAGGCCAAGGCGGGAGGATGGCTTGAGCTCAGGAGTTGGAGACCAATCTGAGCAAGAGTGAGACCCCGTCTCTACTAAAAATAGAAAAAATTAGCCGAGCGTGGTGGCTCACGCCTATAGCCCCAGCTATTCAGGAGGCTGAGGCAGGAGGATTGCTTGAGCCCAGGAGTTTGAGGTTGCTGTGAGCTAGGCTGACACCAAGGCACTCTAGCCCGGGTGACAGAGTGAGACTCTGTCTCAAAAAAAAAAAAAAAACAAATAAATAAAATAAAAATTAAAAACCCAAACAGAAAACAAAACACTATGGTTTCTAGTATGAGCCTAACTTGAGCTCATATTTATTTGGGGATGGGTACATATTGATGAATTTCTTTTCTTTTTTCTACTTTTCGTCTGGAGGCAAAAATGTATCTTTGTTCTTTTAATTTTAGGTTAATTTCTATCACAGGACTTTGTGGCCTGAAGGAAGTTCTGCCATATGAGTATAGTTGTTAGCAAAGTGTAGCTCCAGGAGTTTTGTTCTGCATAGTGGGGGGCTGTGGAAAGCAAGCAGCTACCGCAGGTGGCTTGGCAGAGAGAGGGGCATATGGGCTCCACGGCAGAAATAGATGTCGCCATCTGGCACACAAGCCCCTCAAATGATTCCATTACCTCCCTGTCCTGCCCCTTATCCCTCATCCAGGTTGAGCACAGATGGAATTTAGGATATATTTGCTTAATTTTTTTTTTATGACCTAGTCCTGGTTTTAAGCAAGTGGAGATAGAAGGTGATGTGCCTTGGTAGGGGTATCTGCCCAGGTGGAGCTTAAAGAAGAGGGGAGAAGTTTCTCAGGATAGACTACCTCTGACATGGTTGCTGTAATTGGAACTAGGGTGTTTCCTGTTAGAAGAGAAAGAATGTGGTCCCCAGGGAAGAGGACAATCAGCATGCCAGCTATTGGGGAGCAAGGAGGATTGACTCCCGGATGAGAGGTGGCTCTGCAGAGAGATTTCCTCTTGCCAATCCTCCATGTGACATTCAGATCAGACTTATGGACATAGAGCTTATTAGGTGATTTGTTAGGTGATTAATTTTGGTGCGGGATTTGAACATAAATGTCAGGTGATGGCAGTTTGGGATATGGTCAATAAGCCAGATACTCTATGAATATCTTGTTAGACTTAAACATCTAGAATTTTGGTGGTTTTGAACTTTCAGAATCTTATGATTATGGAATTTTGGAGACGCAGGGCAAATGGGCTAAATGGATTTCTCATTCAGTATTTTTCTCGTTGTTATTTAGTTTATGTGGTCAGGTCATTCAGTTGCATGTCCCACGTAGATTTCTTACATCCTCCATCAGCTATGATGCCATGCCTGGATTCCAGTAACAGGATGGCACTTCTTCAAATTCTAAAAGTTATTGCTATTTGGACTAGAACAACCTATTCCTTAAAATGCCTACTAAGATAAAATCTGGAAACAAATCCCCAGGTTGAAGCTCCTTAATAAAATAATATGCCTTCGCTGCAGGCTGGGTTGCAGTATCACTCACCCTGAGAAGGTTCCTTATTCATCCAAGGATGTCTGGGAGTTAAAGAACAGCACTGTTCCCTTTGACTCAGAGTCGTGCTGGCCACTCCTCCCCTATTGTTCCTTTGTGGCCAAGCTAGACTCAGTGATGCATGCCGTGTGATGTTTGGAATCGATGAAACCCCGGACACCTCTTCAGCTTCCCTCTTTAGACAATGGTTGGCTGAAGTGGCCTCTTGGTCAGTATCATGCATTCTAGAGGCCAGAGGCATCCTAGCTCTGCTGATGGCCAGTCAGAATTCCATCTGTCCCTGACCCCCTAGATCCATGAGAAAGAAGAGGAAGAGTTCAATGAGAAGAGTGAAAATGATTCTGGTATCAATGAGGAGCCTCTACTCACAGCAGATCAGGTATGAGTATCTCTCTGGGTTCTTGGGACCGTTTGTTCTCTTGGTAGAGAAAAAGTTTAAAAGAACATTCTTCCACATCCATTTAAGGCGGAAAAAAGATGTATGATCTTGTGGTGACTGTGTTGATGACTCAGAGTACCTTTGATAATGAATTACATTTCTCTTTAGCCTCCGTTTACCCACCCGCAGTGAGCATGAACGTAACTTCTGATACTTACAGTGGCTGGAGTCAGTCTTTGATAAGCTGGAGACAGACCTGGTGATTAGAGGCCTCCGCTCCTGCTAAGCCTCGTATTGAATTCATTGTACTTGGAGTCAAGACACAGAAATAAGGGTCTCAAATATCTGTTTCTCCAAAAGAGCAGTGACACATGAGGCTTTTGTGTGATGGATATTTTCTCACATTTTATGAAAAATTTAATGAAATTTTTGAGGCTTCCAAAAGGAGTTTTAAAGACACTTCTTTGTGAAAAAAGAGTACTTCACATTTGATTGAGTTCATTACATATTAGTTTTAATAATTTGTTACTTAGGAAGGATAATGTTGAGGCTCTGGGTTCCTTATTCAACTTCTTAGTCAACAAATATTTATGGGTGCTGATTTTGAGCTAGACACCATGCGAGTTTCCACAGACTCATTCTGAGAAAGCTCCACTTCAGTGCCAAAAACTGCTTTTTAGCGGGTGCTTTTTCCTATCTGTGGTACAAAAAAAAAAATGAGATTTGAAACAGGTAGGGATTATAAGATTGAAGAGAATCAGATTTTTTTTAAAAAAGGGAGCGGGCTAACAGCTAATTCATGTGGATTATAGGGGAAATACAACTCAATGATGTGCATTCAATGGTAACTACTCACAGAGAAACTCAGCCATCAAATTCTAAAGGGAGTTTATTTGCATTTGGTCGCATTCTATGAAATGGCTTTCAGCAGTCAAAGACTAGAGATACCCTAAATTTGTGAGTAGAGATGAGAAGGTTTGGGAATAAAAATAAGAATTATTCTTAAGGAGGAAACCCTAAGCCCCCTTACTTTGATCCAGTCTAACATGAAGAAATCCGTCTTAGGTTGGTCTGAAGGCAGTGGGTTATCTCACTTGATTGTTCACAGTTACAGATTGAACTTCTTTTTATTTATTTATTTATTTTTTTTATGGCTGGTCAAGTGGAGCAGTGGGAGTGGAGAAGGAACAAAGGAATCTGTAACTGGTTGTGATCAATTAGTTGTAAACACCACTGCACTCGGACCAACCAGATTGAACTTCTTGTTCTACTACTTCCCCCCCTTCTCACTACTGCACTCGACTGGTCTTCACATAAATAAATAAATAATAAATAAAAGAAACCCACCTCAAAGACCGAGTGGCCTTGGAGATTGAGTCTATCCCAGCATGGAGAACAGACAAATGTTAAATGCACTGTTAAATGCACCAAACTCATCTACAGACTCACTTCCAGAAGCGGTGTTTGCTTATTCTGTTTTCTTTATTCATAAACCATTAATGCACAAAGTAATTCACGCTTTTTCCTTTTGGCAGATAGCCAGTTTTACCCTCCACTTCTGGGAGCGGTTCCCTGTCAGTAGTCTAGATTCGAGCTGGAATTCTTATTTATTTTCTGTTCCCCAGATCACACCTATCTTTTTATTATTTTATTAACTTTATTTTCACTTGTTGCTGGGCAGCTTTAGTTACTGTCTAGATGAATTCTGGAGAAACAGCTATTTCCCCCCCACCCCCCATTTTGAGTCGTCCTAGGAACACTTTGTTTGTTCCAGTCATATGTATTGTGACAGTTAATGGACTGGATTTCATGTTAAAGTTGGGTGCATAAAATATTTTCCCACTTAGAAATCAAGCACTCAGCAAATTGAAGTAATTGTTCCCTTCCAGGCAGCTCTGCCTTGTTCCTGAAAGAGTAATTTATTTCCCATAAATCATTTATCTAAATGGAACTCCTGGAAGAGGTTTTACATTAAAGAGTGCTTTACATTAAGGAAAGAGTATATGCAAGCCTTTGATCAGATCTATTTCTCTTATTCAATATTTATTAAGAAACAATATTGCTTTAGGAATTTTACAGACAGCTAATTAGAAACATCCTTAACTGGCCAAAATTCAAGCCAGAATGCCCCTGTAGCAGAGAACAGAGGCGGCACTCTCTTGTATTCCTTCTTCAGGTAATTGAGGAGATTGAGGAAATGATGCAGAACTCTCCAGACCCTGAGGAGGAAGAGGAGGCTCTGGAAGAAGAGGATGGAGGAGAAACCTCCTCCCAGGCAGACTCAGTTCTCTTGCAAGAGATGCAGGCCTTGACACAGACCTTCAACAACAACTGGTCCTACGAAGGTGAGGGCCCCGAGGGCTGGCTGGGCTTGCCAAGAGTGAGCCTACTCTGTGCCAGGCACCGGGCCACGTGCTTTGCCTCGGTCACTGCCCCCGAGCAGAGGCCTGCAAATCTAGGGGGTCAGTAACATCCTTCTTACTCAGCATTAGGAAAGAAGTTAACATTTTTGAGGAAAAAAAAAAATAAGGCAGTCAAGCAAATTTTAAATGGTGAAACTAAGCAAAGAACAAGACTAAAGCAAAGGCCGGGGCAGTGGCTCACGCCTGTAGTCCTAGCACTTTGGGAGGCCAAGGCAGGAGGATTGCTTAAGGACAGGAGTTCAGGAGTTTGAGGTTGCAGTGAGCTATGATGATGCCACTGCTCTCTAGCCCACGTGACAGAGCGAGACCCTGTCTCAACAAAACAAAACAAAACACCCCTGGGCTCAAGCAGTCCTCCCACCTTAGCCTTCCAAGTAGCTAGCACTACAGGAGTGCACCACCATGCCTGGCTAATTAAAAAAAAAAGACTAAAGCAGAAGAAATTTGAACCACTATCTAAAAGCAACAAATGATGCTACCATAAAATCAATGGAAAAAAAATACAAAAGATAATAACGACAGCTCACCTTTTTAGAGTGTTTTCTATGTGCCAGATCTTATTCTAAGACTTTTTATGCATAAGCTCATTTCATCCTCACACTAACCGCGTTAGGACTGAGTTTTTGTGAGGTTAAGTGACCTTTCTAAGGCCACTGTTGGGGAAATATCATTAGAAACAAAATCTCCTCCCTGCAAAGGTAGAAGAGAAAGAAAACAATTTTATTATTGAATAAGCATTAAACCAGAACGGATACACACCACAGGCAGCCCTCTAAAGGGATCGCAAAGACAGAAAGACATCTCACTCTTGTATATAGCTAAATGGATAGAACCCATTACATTAAGTGGGTTTTGCAACTTGGAGTCAGGTGACGTTAGGCCCTTCTGCTCCCAGCACAGTGAGAGATTGGACATTATCTTCTGTGATTACATTTCGAAGCAGTGACTCCCAGGCCCCTGAAGAAACCTTCCTGAACCTTTAAAACCTTTAAAATGTTTGAAAGGACAAAGAAGTTCTGAAATGAAAGGGAGGGAGGTGGGGGAGAGGGAAAGTCTCTCCTCTTGTTGTAAAGGGGAGAATCAGGCCTCTCATTTTAAATTTGCATTTGCCCTGACACCACGTACAAGTCATAAGCGGTGGAGAAAACATTTGAAGCCAGGTTGGTCCACTCTTTTAATCCATGTATCATTTTAACTCTTATAGGAATTATGGTCGTGCAAAGAAAGGGCTGGATGAAGTGTGAAATGAAAAAAATGTCACACAGCAAAGGCAAAATTGTGTACAAAACCAATCAACCTGTAGGGGTGACAATGTCCACGCTGCAGGCAGGGCCTAGGAGCAGAGCTGTGTGTGGGGAGACAGGGGCTTAGAAACAACCGAGAGAGAGGCTGGGCTGGGCAGGGTACCAAGGTCGGAACACGGTGAGAAGTGGTAAAACCAGAGGCATGACCTGAAGATCTGCATCCTGCGAGTTCTGAAGCGCAGAGGCAGGACGATGGCCAGCAGAGAGGCCCATGTGGGGTGATGGGTGGATTTGGCTGTGTCACTGCATTCCCAACTGCCCCAACCCAGCCTTTCTCAGCCACACAAAGGTCCCAAACATAGAAGCATTCAGCAAAAGACTCGGAAAAACAGCTGAAGTGCAGAGTGAAATGGCAAAAAAATAGAAGGAGGAGAAGACGGCTACAAAAAGCACAATAAGGGACAAGTTGAACCAAGTCAGCAAATAGCGACGCAAAGCAGAAACAAAAAGGAAAAGAAACATGGATTCTGAGGTGGAAGTGAAAGATGCCATTAGATGAGGACACATTTTAAAAGATGTTCCCTAATCTGTTAAATTAAATTAATTAAGTTTTTTTTTTTTTTTGAGATAGTGTCTCAACTCTGTTGCCCGGGCTAGAGTGCCGTGGCGTCAGCCTAGCTCACAGCAACCTCAAACTCCTGGGCTCAAGAGATCCTCCTGCCTCAGCCTCCCGAGTAGCTGAGACTACAGGCATGCGCCACCATGCCTGGCTAATTTTTTTTTCTATATATTTTTAGTTGTCTGGCTAATTTCTTTCTATTTTTAGTAGAGACGGGGTCTCGCTCTTGCTCAAGCTGGTCTCAAATTCCTGACCTCGAGTGATCCTCCCACCTCGGCCTCCCAGAGTGCTAGGATTATAGGTGTGAGCCACTGCACCCAGCCTTAAATTTAATTAATTAATTAATTTTTAGAGACAGGGTTGCCTGTCTCCGTTGCCTAGGCTAGAGTGCAGTGGTGTCATCATAGCTCATAGCAGCTTCAAACTCCTGGGCTCAAGCAATCCTCCTGCCTCAGCCTCCTGAGTAGCTGGGACCACAGGTGTGCGCCACCACGCCCAGCTAATTTTTTAAATTTTTTGTATGTTGCCACTACTGGTCTCAAACTCCTGGCCTCAAGCAATCCTCTTGCCTTGGCCTCCCAAACCCAAATGTATTTTAAATGAAGACGTCTTAGGGGACAAGATGTTAAAGTTATCTGTTTTTCATTATCTCAGGTTCGGTTCCCTTTCTTTTTTCTGAAAGTAGCAGACTGCTCTGTGCCGACCCACTAGGCTTCATTTTTCCATGCATGTCGCCAGTCCTCCCCGTGTCTCACGAATTTCTGAATATGTGCGCTCTGCCACAGGACCAGAGGGGTAAAGAAAGTCTCAGGTTGTCTGCCTATTTTGCTGTCAGCTGTATCTTGATCAGTTCTGGGGAATAAACACCACCTCTCTGTTGCTCTTCAGCACAGATGCCAAAAATCTCCTCTCAGCGCCCCCTGCCCCCAACTCTTGGCTCACGTCATGTCAGGAATATCATGGGGACAATAGAAAAATAGAACAAAGGACCAAAAAGCCACGTGTCTGTCCTCCCACATTTTTGTAGACAGAGTCCATGGGCTTCCTTGGGGGCCGTTTCTTCTTCCTTCTTTGTTTCCTGAGAACGTTGCTCTCTTCTGCAGATGATACATGGGCCCCTCCCTTCCTGGCATGCCTCTAAGTTGTGAAGGCCTCTGAGGAGCTGGAGGGGGTCTCCTCCCAGGGGCGGTTCCATCTCAAGTGGTGGCGCCCCAGGGGCCACTCCAGTGGGCTCGGGTCTGGATGCAGATTTACCTGTGGGATGGTCTTCCCCTGCAGGGCTGAGGCACATGTCTGGGTCGGAGCTGACGGAGCTGCTGGACCAGGTGGAGGGTGCCATCCGTGACTTCTCGGAGGAGCTGGTACAGCAGCTGGCCCGCCGGGATGAGCTGGAGTTTGAGAAGGAAGTGAAGAACTCCTTCATCACGGTGCTTATTGAGGTTCAGAACAAGCAGAAGGAGCAGCGAGAATTGATGAAAAAGAGGCGGAAAGAGAAAGGGCTGAGCCTACAGAGCAGCCGAATAGAGAAGGGAAACCAGATGCCTCTCAAGGTATGCACACAACCAGCTGGAAGACTGTGTGCATCTGGCCTTGAACCCCGGCCGTTTCAGGTGCCCACACCGACCCTGCAGTGCACTCGCAAGCGCTTACTGAGCAGAGCACTGTAGCAGACAGTGGGCTCGGAAAGAGGGAAAAGATACCCCTTGTCTCCTCTACTCCCCCAAAGGGGCCACAGTCTAACAGGGGAGACAAGATATAAACATTAAGAAATAGTTGAATATGGCGTGTGTTCTCTGTAGGCCAGCCCTTGGAAGGTGGCATGAAGGCATTTAATGTTGAGCAGAGATGGGCCCTGGGACTCTGGGTCAGATCCCGGCTCCTGACTGCTCTCTTAGGGTGTGGGCAGGGTGTGGGCAAGGTGTGGGCAGGGTGTTCCAGTGATGGCAGATGACCAGATGCTTTTTGTTCTATTGACAGGATTCCCCAGATCAGTGGCTCTTGATCAGGGAAGCTCACTAGAATCGTCCTAGGAGCTCTTTCAAAATACTTTTTCCTATCTGAGACCTATCAGATTGGGCCTAGACATGTGCATTTTGAAAAAAAGCTTCCCAAATCAGGACAGTTGCTTTAAACCTGCCCTTCCTGGTAGCTGAACATTTTGTTTTCCCCTAAGACAGTGGTTCCTGACATTTTTGGCACCAGGGACCCATTTCATGGAAGACAGTTTTTTCGCGGGTCGGGGTTGGGCGGGTGGGGTGTCGTGGGGGGTGGGGGTGCAGAGCTCAGGTGGTGATGAGTGGCCCATTTCCTAACCAGGCCACGGCCTGGGGCATGGGGACTGTAGCCCTAAGATCTTTGCATCACTGTTCGTCTAGGTCTTACTGAGCTGCCTTATTTTTCTATTTACACAATGGAGGATGGAATGAGGAAAACTAGGAGGTGCAGTGGGGTTTTGCAAAGCACAGGCTTCACTTCTGGCCCGTCTCTGTAAGCCAAGGTCTTAGATTTATTTTCTAGTCACAGAACCCTGGGGCAGTGACCTGGGACAGCATGGTAGCTGATCAGGTAGTTGAGATTACAGAAGTCCCTGGGCGAGGTGACAGTGGAGCAGGAAGCATTTGTCCTTTTTGAGTGTCTCTGTGTCCCCCAGCGCTTCAGCATGGAAGGCATCTCCAACATCCTGCAGAGTGGCATCCGCCAGACCTTTGGCTCCTCAGGAACTGACAAGCAGGTAAGAGCAGTCTACCTGCTCCCAGCTCTCCCTACCTTCTTGCAATGTGGCCTTAGCAACAAAGGGGCGGGCAATGACTCACCAGAATTATCCCAGCATTTGGGCAAGGGGGGAGGGTCCTAATATTTTCTTCCTTTCAACTTTTTTTTTGAGCTCACAGACAAGACCTAAAACTCAATACTGCTTGTAGGTCTACAAATTAAGTTGCTCTAAAGACAAAATGCGTTAAAAGGGCATCCACTTCACCACAGAGCCCATCCTAGAGTTTAATTAACTATCCCACCACACTGGGTCACCCTAGGACCTGTTCCTACAAAGACTGCCTCTTCAGCTGCTGGGGTATGATTGCAGTCCATGCTGTGGCTTCTCCTTGTGGGCTTAATAATTTGCCCGTGAAGTAGCTTGCATTTCTGGTTATGAAGACAGCACTCAAAACTTTTACCAAGCACCTGTTACATGCTAAGCTCTCTTGTTAGGCCCTGGGGTGCAAAGGTGAGAAGTCCTGGTCCCTGCCTTCATGGGGTGCATAATCTAAACAGCGGTCCCAAAACTTTTTGGCACCAGGGACAGGTTTCATGGAAGACAAATTTTTCCACAGACGGGGGTAGGGGGCATGGGGGGTAGGTGGGGCAGGGGGAAGGGCGGCAGGAGATGGCAGAGCCCTGTGGCCGGATTCCTAACAGGCCGCAGACCCATACCAGTCCGGCCCGAGGTTTGAGGACCACAGAACATGGCCGGTGTGCGAACCGACACGTCTGAGATTGTGGAATAAGTGCACGTGGAATGTGCATACGTTTTAAACATATTTGTAGCTGAATCCTAAGTGTTGGAATTCTAGGACTGCAGCATGGGAAGAGAATTTAGGAACATCTAACCCAGCCCTCTGGTTTTAGGGCAGTGAGAACTAAGGCCTGGAGATACGAGACATTTTCCCAAGGCTGCACTGCCAGCGGCACAGCCAAGACTAAAATATAAATCTCTTAACTTTTGGCCTGGAGCTCTCGACCGGGTCAAGCACTGTCTGGCCCCGTGGTCCTTGATCTCCCGTTGGGCCCTGAGATGCTGGCTTTGCTGTAGGAGCACCTCACATCCAGCAGAGGGAGCAAATCCGACATCCAAGACGCAGGTTGGATGACGTTGGTTGAGGTTCTCTCACTTGTCGTTTTTGACTAAAGAGAAACAACTTCTCAGATCGTACCGCAAAGGATAAGAAAATATAATCCCCCCCACCCCGAGGTGTTCTCTGCTCTCAGTCTGAAGGAGAAAAAGTTCTCCAGGATTCCTAAATAACCAAAATGTTTCTAGTGTAGGAAGAATGTAGAAATTAGGGGATGGAGGGAAGTTTTTCCTGGCTGAATGTGGGAAAGTCTTGCTTTTTTAAATTTTTTGTAGAGACGGGGTCTCACTATTGCCCAGGCTGGTCTCGAACTCCTGGGCTTAAGCGATCCTCCTGCCTCGGCCCCCAGAGTGCTGGGATTACAGATGTGAGCCACCATGACTGGCCAAGTCTTGCTTTTCAAGAGACATCCCCAAAGCTGGGGGGAAAGTTCCAGAAGAATGGTGCACCAATGACCATGAGTGCTGTGGAGACTGGCAAATTTGACAGAGCATGTGTCTTAGGGAAAAGCAAGGTCCCCATGCAAATCGTCCGCTGTATCTCCACCCAGAGGAACCGTGTCTTACGTCTCAAGCGCTGCGCACCCTGTTTGTCTTGCAGTATCTGAACACAGTCATTCCTTACGAGAAGAAAGCCTCTCCTCCGTCGGTGGAAGACCTGCAGATGCTGACAAACAGTGAGCTCCTCTCGGTCTCAGCCAGTTCAGCGACTGGTTTTCCTCCCTCCCTGCCTGTACCTTGCACGTCTGGTGCCTCAGGCCCGAGGTTGCCCAGAGCAGTTTTACACGGGTCAGGATATCCTCCATGTCATTGCCTCCCGCCCTCCTGCAGGGCAGGAAGTTAAAACACTCTGCAGAGATGCCCTCAGCTGCCCCTTCTTTCCCCTGGTTCTTGTAAGGGAAGAGACCTGCTGGGAAAGATGGGCTGGTGCGAGGTTGGGGGCGGGCAGTGCTGGGGCAGGGGACTGTTCCTTTTCCCCCAGCAGTTCTCAAGGACTTGCATTCTATGCCTCGCTTGTCAACTCCTGCAACTTGAGGTTGCCTGGTCCCCACTTGTGTCCCTTGAAGCAAGGAGCTGGGTCCATGGGCCTGGCTTTATTTTTTAACAAGAAGCAAGTTTTCTTGGGTGGGGTAAATAAAGCTGATTGGAAAGAATAGAATCTAGCTTTCCTTCCAGGAAGTGACTGCCTCCTCTCCTCCACTTTGGCTCCATTATCAAATATTAATAAACATTCTGAGCTGTGGGAGAAAACAGTGTATAATAAAGAGCCTTTTGTAAGCAAAAATCTCGTTATATACGTCAAACAGCACAACCCCCAAAGGGCCAGAGGGCACATGGTGTTAGCCATCAGTGTCAGCTTGGCTCTCGTAGGAAGAGAAAAATCCCAGGCTGAGATACAGTGACAGGCGCAGTGGATCATGAGGCAGATTCCATTTCCCTGGCAACCACGCGCTGAAGAGAGTGAGGACTAGCGAGGCCGCCCAGCCCACCGCAGGCTGCTCTGGGGGGACAGCCCACCAGGGCTATTGGATGCCCCTGGGGAAGGGAAGGTGAGCCTGTTCAGCTGAGGGAGACAGGTGCCTGCTGGGCCCTGGTGCTCAAGGTGACCAAATGTTTTCGTCAATTTGGAGAACTAAGGCAGAAAGTTCTGGCAAACGGAAATCCCACCTACATCCATAGACAATGCTTCCTTGAGAATCAGGAATTTTAAATTCAAAGTATAGTGACTTGCTCTTAACTCTTTTTAAACTCCTTTATTTGCATAAATACGCACTAAAACACTAAAACTTTTTTTTTTAAAAGGGAGTAGATAGAAATGAACTGATATTTACAGTTGTTTGTGTTTTCACAAGTGGTGAGCATTTGGAAAATAATTTGGACAAATTGCAAAGGTTGATACATGTAAAGTACTCTATCATAGTCTCAAGAAAGGAAGAGCTATTAATTTATTACAGATACCTGTTCAGGAATTCAGTGTGAAATCCTTTCATTTTAATTAAGAAACAGACTTGTTTCTATTCTGAGTGGGTTTGTTTACATTTTCCAAGTTCATTTCAAAAATCATAGCTAGAGTATATCCATCCTTTGAATACTTGGGAAATATAGACAAATGAACAAAGAAAAATAAATAATTCATTATCACTTTCACTGTAGTTACTATTTTGGTGTTTTTCAGCCATAATATTTTTATATCTTTTCCATGTAGTTTGGATTATACTGGCTATAAAATTTTGTATGATGATTTTAGGCACATCAATTAACATTTTGTTAACCTTCTTTTTATGGCTACCTCTTTTATCATGTCGATATCCCGCATTCCAATATTTTATTCCTTTTAAAAGAATAACTGCCTTCTTCTCTGAATACCAATTCTCCTGTAGGTTATGAAAGCTCTCTTTTTGGTAGGTTATGGATTTGTGAACAATGTCTCTTCCCTCTCCTACTCCTTGAATTAAGGACATAGGCCAAAGAGAAGCTCCTGCAACTGGACAATTCATATAAATTTTAGATTTTAGAGATCACCTTAGATACATATTAGCTGAATGTAATTTTTTTTATCGTATTTTTACGACGATCTTGTTGGTGTGGCATTTAGTCTGCCCACGCTCAGCTGCAGAGTAATCCCAGCCAACTAATTTGAAATGAATGCATGTCTAAAAATACTGAAAAAATAAAACAGAAGAAACTAGGACCACCAGCATCTAATTAAGTTGAAATGAATACATGTCTAAAAATACAGAAGATATAAAACAGAAAAAACCAACACCTGGAGGGCTTCAGGTTCAGTCTCTTTCGTTTCCTGGACCTGGCCCCTGACTCATGCCACTGCTGCGCTCTGTTCCTCACCTGCTCCTGATTTTTGGATTCGAGTTTCATTCCCCTGCCTTGGAACTAATTAGTGGAGGGCAAGGACATGGAAGTGGATTGGGGATCCCACTGTAGTTGCGGTGGCCTTCTGACCTTAGCTGTCAGCGCCAGCTGATCTCTGTTGTTTTCTCCGCTTGTGAAAGTCAGACATGCTCATTGAGAAAAGCCAGGCCCTTCAGAAATATACCATAGAAAGGAACGTCCCCTATGGTCTCACTTGCAGAGATAACCACTTAAAAGTTTCATGTACTATTCTTCTAGATTTTTTTCTGTGAATATTGGCATTTATTTATTATAAAGTGAATACATGTTCTGCAACCTTCTTTCTCCACTGAAAAGTAGTTCATCTTATACATCTACCCCTCTCATTTTTCAGAAAGCTATATAAGACTACATTGAACAGATGTACCACAGTTTATTTAGGAAAGTTTACTGATGAAAGAATCTGCTGGTGGACACCTCCCCCTTTTTTTTGATATTACAAATAAGGTCCATATACTTTCTTAAAAGATTTTTCTACAAAATTGACTTCTACAATATGAATTATAAATACGAGAAGATGTTACTAGTTTAATAACAGAAAAAGCTGTTATTAAAAACTGCTTATAAAAAATTTTATAAAAATCTTTTTAAAAAGGCTTTAGGCTTTAATAGCTTCCCTATTGTTTGCTTCATGTGTAGGTCATGTATGTTTCAGCAAGAAGTCTATGAGCTCCTTGAGAGCTCATAATTCTTTTGCATCTCCACAAATTCTAGCACTGTAATGGGCATAAAATAGAAAATAAATATTTGTTAAATTAACATTATTTGTTGTTAATAAATTAGAGGTTAGAATTTTTCTACTTATGTCTGTTTAAAGACAGTTTTATTGATTTCAGTGATGTGACAACTATTATTTTTAACATTTAGATTGACTGTATCTAAATTCTTTTTAAAAGAAATATAAACTGTATCTTGATTCTTTTTAAAAGATACAAGACTGTATCTTGATTCTTTTTAAAAAATTGCTTTATTTATTTTTATGATTATTAAAGATATATAGTTAGTAGATGGTATAGAAATTATAGAAGAACAACAAAAAAAAAAAAGGTAAAAGAAAAAAGAGCCACCAGTGGGTCCACTACCCGGAGATGCCACTGTGGCTCATTTGATGTATTCTCCTCATCACGGTGTTGAATGCTGTCTCTTGACAGAGGCTTCCAGACTTTTGCTCAATACTCAATAGGTGTCTGATTCCCTTGAATCATTTCTTATTCACTTGGGGCTGGTGGGTTGTGTGGCCCTAGAAGTAAGCGTCAGGCCCTGGTGGTATCTTAGCTCCTCTCTCTCTTTCCTTCCCTAGTTCTCTTTGCCATGAAGGAGGATAATGAGAAGGTGCCTACTTTGCTAACGGACTACATTTTAAAAGGTAAGGGCAGCCCCAGGCCTCCTGGAGCAGGAGGGGTCCTCTAAGTCTCTTGCTCCAGCTGTGGAACCTGCTCGGAAGCCTTCCCAGAGCATCCAAGCCAGCCCAGACCAGGCAGGGGCTGGGGAAATCAAGTGGACAACCACGAGGCCCTCACAGTCCTGGGCTTTTGCCTTTGCACATTGCTAGGAGGCCTGAGGAGGAGACTTCATCACCCCTGAGTCACCAGCGTGACTCCACATGTGGAGCAGAAACCAACAAAGGACTCGTTGTGAACATTCTGTGGAGTTTGGGCTCTTTAGTATTTAGTTGGGAAAAACAAAGCCCGAAGATCATTTAATACTTTTCAAGTACTTGAAAGGAAGCTGGAGTCAGGATTAGAGACCATGCTTTCATTACTTTTTAACCTTTTAGTATGGAAACTTGTAACACATACAGGAGTAGCGTGTATGTACCTATTATCTGGCTTTAACAATTATTAACTCATGGCCAGTCTTAGTTCGTTTATACTTCTACCCAACTTCTCCCTTCACATAGTATTTTGAAACAAATCTCTTTCATCATATTTTTCCATCCATAAATATCTCAGTATACATTTCTAAAACATAAGGACTCTTTAGAAAAACATAGCCACAATACCATTATCTCAACTAAAAAAAATTAAAAATTTCTTAATAGTGACTATCTAATCAGTATTCAGATTTCCCTGATTTTCCCATAAAATGTTTTTCAGTTCACTTGTTTGAATCAGGATCCAATGAAGGTTAGATCTTTTAGGTCTCTTTTAATATACATGGGTTGCACTTTCCTTTCTTCCATTCCTTGAAATTTATTTTTTGGAGAAACTAGGTTGGTTGTCCCATAGAATTTCCTATTATATTTCCCAATAGAATTCTGAATTTTGGCTAGTTTCATGCCCATGATATAATTTAATATGCTCTTCACTCTCCTAGAGGGCTGCCCAGATTCAGTCAGGTTTTTTGATAGGCTCTATATTATCAGTGGTTCAGACTTCCAGATGTCTGTCCTGAGACATGTGTTGTCTGGTTGTCTTCCCTTTTGTTATGTTAAAGCCATGGAGGATCACTCTTTGTCTAGATCCACTATTTTTTTAGGTTTTGCTCTACATGCACACGAAACTTTCCAGTTTCTGAAGGTTTGTGGAACCCACAGTTAAGAAACCTGAGCTATGGTGTGTCTATGAGAACTGGAGCGAGAATCTTAAATTTCAGCAGGAGGAATTTAGGTTAAACATTAGAAAGAACTTGTGACTCTTGTTAAAGATTTCAAAAGAGCAGCAAATTTCTCATAGGAGGTTTTCCAAGGAAGATTGTAGAAATGGGTTATATAAATTTGATAGTCTGAGGGCCAGACCTTACCACTCATGATCCACTGAAATGTCAATGAATTTATAAAAGTAATTAGTCTACATGCATCTCAACAATGCTGTGGGGTGGGCACAGGTAGATTTTGTTGTATAGATGAAGAAACAAGCATGGATCAGTGAAGTAATTTCCCTAAGAGTTTCATAGACTTAGTAATAGCTGGATCCAGGATTTGAACTCAGGCAGACGGACCCTAGAGACTACATGCTTAATCATTACACCAAATAGCCACCTGTCATTGTCTCTTTCTTATTCTGGAAGGAAGACACATGATTGCTGTTATTACCTGGTTCCAAGGGGCAGCTGCTCCACTTGGGAGCTGCCATGGCTGCTCTCTGCTGGGGCCGCCCTGAGCTGGCAGGTCCTAGCCCCGAGCTGTGCTGTGACCTCTCTCCTCCCTCTTCTCGTTTCAGTGCTCTGCCCCACCTAACCTTGCCCCCTGGAGCAGCCTCACTACAGGAGGTCACTGAGCAAGAGTCATTCCATCATGGGGACTGCATGACACCACGTAACCTCCGACGTGTATTTAAACGTGTATAGCTTAACCTGGATTAAACATGAGCAAGCGCGCGGGGTCCTTTGCTGTTGGCTTCTAGTGCTAGTAATCATTGGATGCATGATCAGGGCAGGGCCGGTGACCCGGCCTCCTCCCCGCCTGGGCGGGGGAAGGGGAAGGCGGACGCTTTCACTACTAGTTATGTAGTCTGGCTCCAGCCCTTAAAAACAGCTTACACTCTAAGACTAATTTTGAAATAAAACCTTCATTTAATTAATATTCTTCATGTGCTTTGGAGTGTGGTGTCCATAGGCCCTCTGTTCCAAACACTCTAGAGACAGGCTGTGTCCACCTTAACATGCTGTCCTGCCTGTGGCAGCCAGTGTGGGGCTTAGGGACCGGGAGTATGACCTGTTAGGGACACAGTGGGGCTGTTACAGAAACTAGCTGGTCAGAGTGGGTGTCAGCCTGGGGGGAGGGTGTAAAATTAGCAGATAGAAAGTGAGGCTCAGGGAGGAGCCAGGCAGCAGCAGGGCCTCCTGTTGGGATGGCCACTTCGCCTCTGGAGGCCTCCCCAGGCCTCCACAGGGAGCCTGAGGCCCAGGGGCTGGAGGCAGTCCACTCTGTTGAGCCTTCCTACCTGGGGGGTCGTGACTTGTTCCTGCACTTGGAGACGCACCCATTCCTGACTGCCTCCAGCAACCCCTGCCCTTCCTGTGGCCCTAAACATCCAGCAGCTCAGTCTTGAATAATGTTAACCTTGCCAATTCCCATACTCCCTCTCTGAAAACAAAAAAACTTTTGTTGGGCACTTGCCACTGCCTGCAACTGGCCTTATCACTCTCTACACATTGCCTCATGTCAGAGCATGCCTGTATGTAAGCAGGGACTAGTACCATCCTGATTGTCCAGAGGGCACCGAGAGGATGCTCGGTAGCTGGCCCAAGGTTGAGCAGGAAGTGGTAGAGTCGGACTGGCTCTTGGGTCTCTTATCCCATGAGACTTCCAGTGAGTCTTAGGAGTTTAGTGTTTGTTTGAACTGAGCAGGCCACTTTACCACATCAGCAGCTCCACGGAAGGCCACAGGATTGACGTAGGTGATGATGTAAGGCCTGCCACTTCCCGGGCCTCTGCTTTTCCAGAAGCAGAAGAGTAGCAATCTTACCTTGGGGTGATGGGAACTTACCCCACCAGGAAACTGCCCCAGTGCCTGGAGCTCTAACTCAGGTATCTACACAGAGCAGAGCTTCTGCACAGAGCGAGCCCTGGCTGCTGTAGGAAGACAGAAGTGACCATTGGGGACCATGCAAATCCTCAGGGTCAACAAATTGACCTTAATATTAGTCCTGTGACAAAGGAGGCTGACTTTAGTTCTGCAATTCATTGGCACTAAGGCTAAAGATGCAAAGAGTCCCTGGTAGTGTGAGGTCATTAGATAGTGTAACTTTGCCAGCTACGGGGTTTTTCACCAGTCTCGGCAAAGGGGAAGCAGCAAATCCCCAAGAGCTTTCCTTCCCGCCTTGGATTTGTCAGATCTGGGTCATCCACTCCTTTCCCCCAATTTACCGTGCCAGCAGGTGTCTGCAGCAGCACAGACAAGCTGAGCAAAGCTTCTGGCAGCTAAAAACAAATCTCCAGTGTCAGGGATGCGCTCGGCCTAGGAGCAGGTGAACAGGGCAGGCTGAGGACAGTGGCTCCTCTTTCTCTCTCCCTTTGTCCACAGGGTTTAGAGGGAATATGAAATCAGTCACTCGTGGCTGGCTTCGCATTGCCCTTCCTGCATTCTTGCTTCTCACAGTACGGTTTCCAGGTTACCAGCATGCACCCCACCTAGGAGCCGGTTGGAAATGCAAAACCTCAGCCCCCACCCCAGACCTACTAAGTCAGCATCTGCATTTTAACAATATCACCTGTGGTTGGTGTTTGCATCAAGACTTGGGGAAGCTCTGACTCTTTGAGGGTGAACCTGGGGAAATCGCAGATAGTGTGATGATCAGGTGAACCCAATTCTCTTCCCTCAGCTTTCCCCTCTTTTCGTCTTTCTGGGTTGTAGTAACATCAGGGGAGAGTTCCTAGGACAAACTGATATCCAGGCTCCAGGCAGTCTGGACTGCAAAACTCAAGTCCCCAGGATGTCCGTGCTCTACAAGGAGTATCCGAGAGCAGAAATCTGCAGGGCACCCTCCTGGGGGGACAGGAGGTTGGTCTGGCTCGTAGCTCCTGGATTTGAGGCATGTTCCCATCAACTAAAGGGTTTTGCTAAGTGTGGTCTGGTCAAATCCTGGTAGGGAAACGTCACCATAGAGCCCGAGGCCAGGCTTTATTTATGTAGAGTCAGGACAGATGATCATGGGACAAACCATTTTCCACATGGAATCTGCGACGTTCCCTACCCTCTACCTTGGGATGGGAGGCCGACGTGATACTTCAGAATGAAAACCCAAAGGGAGGGTCTTGTTCATGACCCTAAGTTTGTGGGACAAGTTGGATTTTTTTTTTTTTTTTTTTTGAGACAGAGTCTCACTTTGTTGCCTGGGCTAGAGTGAGTGCCATGGCATCAGCCTAGCTCACAGCAACCTCAAACTCCTGGACTTAAGCGATCCTACTGCCTCAGCCTCCCAAGTAGCTGGGACTACAGGCATGCGCCACCATGCCCGGCTAATTTTTTCTATATATTTTTAGTTGACCAGATAATTTCTTTCTATTTTTAGTAGAGACAGGGTCTCGCTCTTGCTCAGGCTGGTCTTGAACTCCTGACCGTGAGCGATCCACCTGCCTCGGCCTCTGAGAGTGCTAGGATTACAGGCGTGAGCCACCGCGCCCGGCCACAAGTTGGATTTTTAAAACTGAATACACCCTTTTCATACACACTGGAGTAATGTCTGGAGAATCCCTGTCTCCAGCTAGCTGTCGGGAAGAGGTGGAGACTGTCTACAAGAAGGCATGATCCTCCCACTGTCTCAGGGCGGGTTACAGCCCAAGTCCCAATGCACTTCACTGAGCCCATGAGCGCCCACTATGTCCTAGGTGCTCCCACCACAGCCTTGTCACTGAGCCTGGGGATCTTGGCAGAGGTCAAAGGCAGGGAGCACCCCAGGGCACTCAGCTTTCATTGCAGCAAAAGCAGGAAATGGGGGGCAGCAGCCTTGCTTCTTGGAAGGAGAGGTGACTCTCACCACCCAGCCAGCCTCCGTGATTAGTATGCATGGAGAGGAGAATAATTAAATGCTACTCTTGGAGAAGAGACACTTGCGTTCCTGATGGCGCCTGATTATTTATTTCCTTGAGAGGATGAGAGAAGAGTGGTTCGGATTTCTGTTCGAGCCTGAGGTTTGCTGTCCTCCCTCCATTAGGGAGGGGAAGGCGAGGCCACCCTGCTCACTGGGAAGGTGCTTTGGCTTCTTATTAATGCCTTTCTTTTAAAAGAACAATGAGCCACCTTAGCCCACAGCCCAGCAGCTCCGCCGCCCAAGCCCTCATGCATATTCATCCTGCTTCAAAGAGCACAGCGTGGAATATGCAAATTAGCCAGGCAGGAGCTGGTTGGCATTTTGATAATAGCTTTGTCTGAAAAACCCCAGAGACACATGCACATCTAGTTTCTTTCCCCCTCTCTCTTTTCTCTACCCGTGTGTCCTGCTCCTTGTTCTCTCTCCCACTCCCAACCTGCCGGAGAACAGGAGAATGGATCACGGGAGCAAACGAGCAAGATATGGAGGAGCCGGTGTCGGCTTGCCAGTGCCTTTCCACTTCATCCTCTCCCTCCCTCCTCCTTGAGCACAGTCCTTTGGTTTTTTTTCCCACCAATGTGTTGCCAGATCTGACAATGCCTCAGGGCCCCGGGCCTGTCCTCTGCTCTCTCTGGACAGCCTCCACTCTTGTCTGGAGACATCTAGGCCATCCTTCCCAGAGATTAGCCCCCTTCCCTTTGTCCTTCTTCTTTCATCTTTCAACCTATTTTTGCTCTTACTCTCAGCAGTCAATGTTTTTTTTTTCTTTCAGAGACAGGGTCTTGCTCTGTTGCCCAGGGTGAAATGCAGTGGCATGATCATGCAGCCTCGAACTCCTAGGATCAAGCGATCCTCCTGCCCCAGCCTCCCAAAGTGCTGGGATTACAGGTGTGAGCCCTCACTGTGCCCCGCCTAGCAGTCAATTTTAAGAAACTAGAGGCCGGGCGTGGTGGCTCACGCCTGTAATCCTAGCACTCTGGGAGGCCGAGGCGGGTGGATCCCTCGAGGTCAGCAGTTCGAGACCAGCCTGAGCAAGAGCGAGACCCCCGTCTCTACTAAAAATAGAAAGAAATTATCTGGCCAACTAAAATATATATAGAGAAAAAATTAGCCAGGCATGGTGGTGCATGCCTGTAGTCCCAGCTACTCGGGAGGCTGAGGCAGAAGGATTGCTTAAGTCCAGGAGTTTGAGGTTGCTGTGAGCTAGGCTGATGCCACGGCACTCACTCTAGCCCGGGCAACAAAGCGAGACTCTGTCTCAAAAAAAAAAAAAACGAAACTAAGAACCTGGCCTTGGCTTCCAAGCAAGAAGGAAAAGAGTCACCTGGGCTAGAAAGAGAGACGTCTTGGATGTCAGCTGTCCTCACGGATAGATCACTTGGACTTAGCAGTTCCTGACACACAGCGATCTCCACAACAGGTCTGCACCACCATCAGCAGCAGTACAGCTGACTGTGCTATTGCCACTCCTGCATCCCAGACGGCAGCCTCTGCCCCCTGACTAGCCGCTTCCTGCCTCTCCCATAGCACAGCTCCTTGAAAAGTACAAAGAACAATTTCTTAAGTTCACATGACATGGGTCCTACCCCTCCATCCCCCGTGGTTCAAGTAGGAGCTGGTGGGCTCCAGAGCAGATGCTGTGCTGTGGGAGAGGCCATTTGAGGCCTGGGGCCCACGTCTTTGGATGCCGCTTCCTCTGGAACTCTGGAGGAGAAAGGCAAAGGCAGGTTCAGGGACACAGGGACCTCCGGGGGTCTCAGAGAAGAGGGGCCTCTCACCCTGACTCTGAAGCCAGCCCTGGTCCAGCCCAGGATAGGGAGGCAGATTATCTCACAAAAGGAGTATGGGTTTTGGTGTTGGGTGGTTGTTTCCACCATCATACTGCAAAATTTGTCATATATCAAATTCATGGAAGGCCAGCTCTGCCCACCCACGGGCCTCCCATGACTCCTTTGCGCGGAAAGGAAGAACACTAGGTCCCCCTGGATTTGGTCAAGACTCTGCCAAATCTCAGGTCTACGACATATTAAACTAAACAGTTTTTAAGAAAATTAATTTCTCCGAGCCTCAGTTTCCTCATCTTAAAAATGGGAAAACTAATATTAATAACAATAGTAGTAATTCCTCCAGGGTTATTTTGAATAATCTTTAGTGTTTAGCGTATATGCTAAGTGCTTAATAAAGTGTGACTTTTAATTTTACTAGTACACTTGCAGGAACATAGAGAAAGAGCTGGGCCCTTTGGGCTCTCTAGCCATGAGGACCTGACCACCTTTCAATCTAATAGACACAGGAGACCAGAAAACAAAACCAAAACAAGACAGGTGCATCCTGTCCCCCTAAAGCCA
This sequence comes from Varecia variegata, assembly GCA_028533085.1. Classification (NCBI taxonomy): domain Eukaryota; kingdom Metazoa; phylum Chordata; class Mammalia; order Primates; family Lemuridae; genus Varecia; species Varecia variegata. The sequence goes on along the minus strand of CM052438.1, from coordinate 100,362,856 downwards.
GCCTTACACCTATGATTTATCCTCATTAAGTCCTGCTTAGTGGTAGCCTAGTGAGCCCTGGTGCCTGCTGATTTTAGAACCAGCAGCCTCCAGGTACTTCTGGACAAGGAGACACAGAAAAGAGGCAAGGGTAGGACTGTATTCTGATTTCTCAGCAGGTTCACTCAAGGGAAGTGGTGGAGGAGGGATGGTGAAAAGTCACATTTATTTTTGAGCTTAGAAATTCTATTTTCATTGGCAAGGAGACAGGTGGGTGACAGAAGACAAACACTCAGACCACCCCAGACACACTCAGGGAAGCCACTCGTGTTTCACGATTGGGTGGGACAGGTGGGAATAGGATTCATTCAGGAGGTTTGAGAAAGGCCCTGTGGCTGTCCTGAACTGCCGCTCCTGCAAGTTACGTGAGCCCTGAAGACAAGGTCAACAGTCCGGAGGGTTCCCACGCATTCCCTCTGTCTGCGGAAGGCAGATCTCGGGTCACTGGCTGAAATTCAGCTGCATCAGCTGTGTGACAACTTGGCCCTTTGCCCTGGAGGCAGGAGGCAGTGGGAGGTAAAAGAGATGACAGTTCACAGTGTGCTGTGGGTGGGATTCCTGCGTGGCGTGGGCGAGTTGGGTTTACGGACCTGCAGTGCCCTATCCAGGACTGGGAAATGATTTTTTGAACTCCAGGCTTGAGTTCTTGTTAAGAGATGCAAATTCAACTGGGAGCACCAGGCATTTTCAGCAAGAACTGTAGATCCTTTTGTGAAATCAGGTTCGGAACCTCTAGGGCGCTACTAAAAATGTCCCTACCTAAGCCCCACCCTGGGAGATTCTGATTTAGTAGATTGAGAATGGAACTTGGGCACCTGCAACTCCAAAAAGCCTGCTCAGCGATGCCAAGGTGAGCCCCAACTGAGGATCCCTGTGACAGGGGTTGGAGAGATGAGACACAGTGGGCCTGGAGGGGCTGGAGAGACTCCGTCACAAGATGGCAAAGCTATTTCACCTCCTTCCAAAATGTGTCCCCAGTTGATATACAGTCATCCAGTGGAAAGGAAAGCTAGGAATGTGGAGCAGTCTGGCTGTTGGAAGCTGGGGGTGCTGTCACTCTCAGCTTCTCCAGCAGGGGTGGGGAGCTTCCGGGGAGAGCAGAGGTGTCCCAGGGGCAGCTGGGAACCGGCTGAGCCACCGCCCACAGTTTCATGGACTGTCAACCAAGGGGGCACTTAGTGACCATCTCCGCTAACCCCCTCAATGTGCAAGTGAGGCAGTTTGCTTTAGATGGTCCCTGTGTGTAAGGGGAAGTTATTGGCAGAGTCTTGACCAAATCCAGGGGGACCTAGTGTTCTTCCTTTCTGTGCAAAGGAGTCATGGGAGGCCCATGCGTGGGCAGAGCTGGCCTTCCATGAATTTGATATATGACAAATTTTGTAGTATGATGGTAGAAACAACCACCCAGAAATTCACAGGAATAACAGGTGGATGCGAGATATACACACCTGAAGTGAGTTCTCTGAATAATAAGATGAAAAAAACCATGAAAATGAAAAGGTATAATGAGCTACACATAACTGAAGGGAATTGTCTTAAATGGCTGATTGTAATGAGATGTACATAAATTGTAAGGCTTGTAATGAAATGAAAAAAATCATATTCTTGCCTGATAATACTGGGTGTAATGTCTACACCTGAAATAAGTCGTCTCAGTGCGTTGAGTGTAATGAGATGCACATAATTTTAAAGAGTGTAATGAGATGAAAAATAAATCAAACACTTGTCTTAAAATGAAAAATGTACTAAGATGCACACACCTGAAGGGCATTGTCCTAAATGGGTTCAATTTAATGAGATGCATTTAATTTGCAAAGGGGCTAAATGAGATTGGCCCAGAGAGAGGCTGAGAAATGTAAAAGTATAGGATACACTTGAAAGTGGTGTAATAAAACCCGCTTTGTATGTGGTATGGAAATAAAATGCCAAGTGGAAATACACAGAGTATGAGGTGATTGACGTTCTCTTTGCCAGTCCTCAGTGCTCTGTCCCTTGACCTGGGATGCTCTGCAAAATGCATTGTCCTTTGTCCCCAGTATGATACCAGGCACATAGTAGGCACTGGGGAATGCTTACTGAGTGCATAGCTGGCTCAGGGGGTTGTAGCCTATCTGCCAAAAGGAGTTAAAGGAGCAGCTATAAAGCAAGGAATTTCAAAAGACAGTGGCAACTATTTTCTGGGAGCAATGTTCCTTGACTTGTCTTCAGGCATCCTGCCTAACGGTCTGGTCGTGGAACCTCATCTGCATCTAAAACAAGCGACTCTGGTGATTTTTTGCCTCGAGGCTCATGATTACCTATAGAGGCCAGGTAGGCAGGTAACATATGAGTGAAGATATCTGGATGTAAGACACAGGCACACTTTGCAATGAAAGGCAGGAGTATCTTCACTTCCACAAAAAAATGCTTTCTCTCCAAAATTTTGTTTCAAAGGTGGGGCTCTCCTTTAGAACTATCTTGTTTTCTCGCTCTTGATGGAGTAACAGGCATAGAGAACTGTTTCCCTTCTTCAAAACAACCACTTCAATATTAGAGGGAAAGGGAAAGAAAGGTGGGGGAGGGGAGAAGCATAACTAACCAACCAGCCACCCAGTAGTGACAGCCCAGTAGCAAATGCAATGCACCCTCAGCCCGTGTTGGGGAGACCACAGGAGTGGCGACTGTCCAGATAACCCCGAGAGCTCGCCTTAGGGAGTGGTGATTATTCAACTGCGCCCCTTCTCAGCCATGTGGAAATATGGGTCCTGAGTTGCCTCAGGGCCTAATTTTTCAGGAGAAACCAGGAATCTGATTTTTTAATGTGCAATCCTCTAACTTTTAAATGTTGGCACAATATTTTTAAAAACAATATATTGTCCAAACAAAACATATCTGCAAGCTGAATTTGACCCAAAACATCACAGTTGACCTCACAGCCTCCTGTTTGCAACTCTGAATGATAAAATCTGAGATCATCATGCTCAGCATACAGGCATGTCACAAGCACACTTTCAGGCTCAGTCTCTTTCTGCTAGAATGTAAACTCCCTGAAGCCGAGACCTTTGTCTTTGTTAATCACAGTTGTGCCCTGGCAAACTGCCTGGGACTGAGTTGGTGCTCAGTAAATGCATGCCGAATGTGTGAACCACTGGCTGGGAGTGAGTCAAGAAGGCTGCGGTACGACTGAGTCATCGCCCTCCTCCGGCCGCACAAGGCAGCAGGGAGGCTCCCTGGTCAGGAAGTTCAGCTCTGGCCAACCCCCATGAGCAGGATCTCCAAACCAGAAAGGTCCTTCCTGAGGGGCTGGGGCTTGGGGGCAGAAATCAGTCTGAAGAATTTCCAGGGTCCTCCTGTGAGTTCCATTTTGGGGTAAAGCCCTCCCCTACCCCTCACCCTATTGTTTCATCTCTAATATTTCTGCAGGGATTACAGCGCATCTTCTCCTTGTGTTGGGTGGCATTTGCATCATGCACAGAGGGAGGCTGCTGTTTCCTCAAAACACAATCACTCACATCTCGAACCACTTAGCAAACCCCTTTTCAGTTGGCAGCATGGTTGAAAGATGACAGAACGAGATAGAAAAATTAGGAGGGGGTGGGAGAGGCAGGGACAGGCTACTCTATAATTTCTTTAGAATAATGTTCCCTAAAGTATGTTTTGTGGAATACCGGATATAACTTGAATAGAAGGGGGGGGGGTAAATAAATCTGGGAACAGCTGAAACAAAGTTAAACAGGTTTCTTCTCTGCAGGACTTTTCAGAGCCTTTAGTATACTAATGCACATTATGAAATTCTACTAGCAAAATATAATATGCAGTTAACCTTAGGTTAATTTGAGCATGATTTTTTTTTGTATATTTTTTAATAGCGTGTTCCTTGGAAACCACTGCTTTAAAAGACTAGTCTTCCTGACTCTGGGAGGTGAGGTGCTAATGTGTCATCTTCTTGTGGACTTGAGACTTTCTCCATCTGCCTATGGAGGGGTCTAGAGAGTTGACAGGTGTGGTGGGGGTTGGCGCTGGGAGAGCAGTGACTCCGGGAACTCCACCAGAGCTGCTTGGGGCCCGCTTTGCCGGCCCCTTCCCATCTTCTGCCTGGCCACAGGGGGGCCACCGGTAGTGCAAACTCTCCAGCCTTTGTGAATGTGAGCAAGGACCTCCCCTCCTGCTTCTAAACAGATGCTCTAGACATCTCAGTAACACTGCCCAGGTATGGAAACCTCTAGCCTGAAGATGGCCCGGACGCCTACCTCCCCCTTCTGAGAGGAGATAAGCTGCCCCGGAATTGCTTCTTGCCCCGGGGATGGCAGTGCTGACCCCGGGATTCAAGGGCAGGCTCCGCGGGACACAGCTCCGAGATCGCCTCTCCCTCCCGGTCCTGGGGCTTTTCACCTGCGGGGTAGGGAGAGGGGCATATGGAGGCTGGGGGTGGGGCCGTGGTGGCATAAGCTTCGAGGATGACTCCCGGGACCCAGGATGGAGAGGCGACAGCAAAGGCCTTCGAGGGAGGTGGAGTATGGTGGAAGACAGGGACCAAATTCCGTGCTCTCCGCAGCAGTGGAGGACTCGCCAGGAGAGGGCGGTAGAGAGCTTCTCCTGTCTTCTCTCCCTCGTGTTTACAGCTCACCGCACACCAGGTAAGTGTGCCACACTTGCTGTCTTCCTCCCCAGACAGGCCAACTGCGGTCACCCAGGAAGCCCATCTGCCTTGTCCTCTTCCCTGGGTAGTCAGGTGTATGCAGAGGCCTCCAAAATTTTGTCTGTCCAGGGTCCCATTAAGGGAGCAAGGGACCCCTACAGCAGCCACAGAAAAAGAAAATTGTGCACCAGAATTATGGTAGGTAATAAGATTTACTGAAAACTTCTCGGCCACATTCAGTACTGGTTTGGTGGATACATCAGAAGGAGGTTGCATAACATTAGGCAGGTGGAGGGGGCTGGGAGGAAGAGAGGTGGGCACGTGTGTGCAGTGTGCCTGTGCTGGGGGACACCTGTCAGGGTGGTGAGTGGAAGGGTGTGTGTGTGTGTGTGTGTGTGTGTGTGTGTTTTAACAAGGAAAACGAACCAGAAAAGGAAATGCATTTTATCCCACTGCACGTTGCAAAAGTCTCACACCAAAAAAGCTAGACTTTCCTCTACCTATGGCATCAAAAGGGAGTAAAAAATGATTGGATCACCCAGATTATAAATAAGGTTATTTGTTTCTCAAAAATCCTTATTAAAACATTAAATATCAGCTCTTTTGGGGGAGAAATACATTCATTTCAGGGAGACCTCAGGAAAGCGACCATCCTTTTGCTCCGCCCCAACCAGGTGGGGGAGGGGAGGCCTCAGAGGGTCCTGAGGGTCCCCTCCAGTTGAGCCAGGTGGCCACTCACGTGCTGCCACTGAAGGAGATGGCTAATGCACAATTTACAAATGAAACTGCACGTCCATTAAATTAAACCCAATGGAAAACACACGTGTGATCAGTCCTGTCATTCACAGCCATAGGGTGAGAGGGAACGGGAGGAGGGGTGCCAGTTGGGGGGTCTGGAAGTTGAGGGGGGAGGGTGTGTTGGGGCAGACAGTGGAGGGCCGCTGCCTCCTCCCAGGAGCCCCACTCCCCAGTGCTGTGGCTGTGGCTGTGTGGAACTGCGAGGCGGGTGGGTGGGGCACCCCGCAGGCTCCTGGGTGCCGTCTCTCTGGGCCCTCCCCCACATTGGAACATTGATGGGAAAAGGGATGTAGCACCTTCTTCAACCCCTGGCTTCCCATTGGGCCAGAGTTTCTTTCCCATGTTTCTCCCGCCTTCTCTGATAGGATGAGGAAGGGAGGCTGGAGGCTGATGGAGCCGGCCTGGGAGCAGGCGACGGCCTCTGGGGTGGTGCGGAGTCCCAGCTGGCCTGGCTCCACCCTCCGTAGGTCTGTGAAGGGGGTGAGACATCTGAGGAGCTCCATCTGAGGGCGGGGGCATCTAGGGTAAGACACCATTGTCCTGTTGTAGGAGCTGAGTTCTGTGACCACCAAAGTCACCTTGCTATGGCTCCTAGCCCAGGGTCTGTCATCTCTTTGGCTCCTGGAGCCAACCCAGGTGAAGGGACTCCTCTTATCCTCCGACAGGTCAAGCCCACCAGCTTACAACGTGTTTCCAGGAGACAGCGAAGGAGGCTCTGCTGGCTGCCACCCCTCTCTTGCAAGTCCGCGGTGCTGTGCCCAGGGGTAGGGCCTCGGAGGGCTGGGCTGGAGCCCCGAGGACTGCAGGGCCCACTGGGATCTGCAGGATGGGACGCCTCAGGCCCTCCCACCCCTCTGCCCACTGGTCATGCCTTTGGGCTCCCTCCTGCCCTTGAATGTCTCTCAAAGTTGCTGAGAACCTTCTGGGGATGGAACCAAGTCCCCGTTTGTCTCTCCCTTTCCTCCTCAGTCTGTCCCCTGGCAAAGGCCCACTCTGCGACCAGCACCAATCCGCCTCACAGTGCAGGGCTTGTGAACAACTCAAGTCCTTCCGTGGGGGGCCCGTGGGTGCCATCTGTTCTCAGGGATTGGGTGAGTCCAGACATCACTCCTGTCTTTCTGTGCAGGCTGCCTGACCGGCGCCGCCAAACGGAGTCCTCCATGGTTCCAGGGAAGTGGGGCTGGGGTGCTCGTTGAAGCTTGGTGGTTGGGAAGGAGCAGGGTGTCTCCTCTGCATTTCTTCAAGCTGCTGATTTTGGGAAGCTAGGGCCCAACTTCCTCGGTGCTGCCTGCCCGTGTCCCCTTCCCCCCTCCCCTGAAGACCTCCCGATAACACTCCTCTCCTGCTCGGTGGTCAGTGTCATCTGGGCTGCCCGGCTACTCCAGGGAGTCACTGTGTTCCAAGCCCAGGTCGCTGACATTCGTCGTCTGCAGCTCATCGGCCTCCTCCTCCAGCTCCTCTTCCTCCTCCTCTTCCATCTCATCCTCATCCTCTTCTTCCGTCCCATCCAATGAGTCGTCATGTGCAGCCATCATAGCCTGCTGCATGGCCATGGTGGCGTTGTCTGAGGACAGGGACTGCAGGTTGTCCAAGTTGATGGAACCTGCATGGGAGAAAACAAGGGTCAGGGTGACACAGGGGCTCTGTGGGACAGGCCTGAATGGACTGGCTCATGGGGTGGTGCCCCCTTGCTGCTGAGGCTGCCCGAGCCTGAGCTGGACAAGTCCTTGGTAGAAAGTGTCCTATCCGTCTTCCAGCCAGCTTCTCTCCACCCTGCCCAGAAGCAACACTCCTAGCTCCCACTTACTGCACATTTGCTATGTAAACATGCTAAATGCTTTTGACTTTCTAACAACTCTGTGAGCAGGTGTTAACATTATCCTCATTCTAAAGAGGAAACTGAGTCTCAGACAGTTAAGTCACTAGCTCAAGGTGACACAGTCAGCAATGACAGAGTTGGGATTCTTTCCTAGGTTGTCCTAGCCCCAAAACTGTTTATTTCCACTGTACCTCATACGATGACAGCCCATGATATAGGAACTGTGCACAACCATATACATACGTGTATACATGAGTACGTATGCGCACGTGCACACCTCCACCTCACTTCCCACACGGAGCTATCTTCACGTGCCAAGCTATAAAATGTCTGGCTCATTGAATTATTCATTGTGCATTAGGCGACTGGCAATTAGAAAAGTGTATAAGGGGGGTGTGACGGAGAGGCTGGGAAAACAGAGCTCTTCCTGGCCTCCGTTCACAAGCCAGCTGCCTGCCTGGATATTTATAGATGGCCTTGGCTCTTGGGGCGCCGTACAGACACTGACTGGCACTAGGAAGCTCGGGTGGGTGTGGGTGTGAGGAGGGCGCTCTGCTGAGCAGTCACCGACCCGGATGACCACCAGCTTTCACTTGTCTTTGTGAGATTACGTTTGGCTTGTTCAAACATGTGCAAAAATATCCCCCTCTTTAAGCCTTTGAAGCAGGGCAGGGACGGGTAATCACTGTGACAGGGCAGCGACTGGGGCCCAGTGAGTAGACTGTGAGCCGTGGATCTTTGCACAGCCTGACCTGGGGGAGCTCCCCGCCAGCCCCCTCCTAGGGTGCGCTCAGCCCCAGTTCTTACCGTCGGGGTTTGTCCCCGGGGCACCGCCCTGCTGCTGCAGCACCCCCGCAGCAATGGAGTTGGGCCAGAATCTTTGGGTGGGCCGGTGCTGAGACTTGATCTTCTTGGCTTTGGGGGCAGGGTCTGGGTTGCTGGCATCAAGCATGGGCTGCAGGATGCGCCTCCGGGCATTGATGAACCTGCCCGGGGGTGAAGGGGAGACCTGGTCAGTCACCACCTGGGTGGCGTCGGGGCGGTGGGCAGAGGGCTAAGCTGCCTCCAACTCCACTATACAGAACAGACTGGGGTTCCGACCCGGGATGTAAAAACCCAGCAGGGAGAGGGGCCCTGAGTCCTGAGGAGTTCATGAGATCACCTGGGGCTTGGTAACCCCAAAGTGGCACGGTAAGAACACGTGAGGAGGGGTCAGAAATCCCTACTCCAGACCTGCCAGGATTGAACAGAGGAGGAAAGAGCTGTAGTCATGGGCACCGACCTCTGACTTCTCTCCAGAGGACTGAGGGCTCAGACCAGGGGCCCCAACTCTGGAGCCCTGAGCTCACTCTCATCCAGCCAGACCTGGCTCTCTGAGCTCCCTATGACAGCCCAGCCAGACACAGAGAAGGGGAAAGCGGAGGCCCCGGTGGGCTCGGAATGGCGACTCTTCCTCCCCCTTCCCACTGTACACGGGGGTGAGGTAGACCAGATGACCGCTGGCAGCACCTCCAGTCCACAGATGCAGGCAATCTTGTCTGTCTTTGCAGCACAGGTGGGCTGGATGCTCAGGTGGGGTTGGGTTTTCTATTCAGCCAGAAGCTTCCAAAGATGTGCCTGACACAATGTCCCAGCAGAGGGCGCTGAGAAGCTGCAGATGAAGCTACAGGTGCCGGTGCTGATCCTGGCTCTCTGCTTCTAGCTCAAACGGGAGGATGGCATGGTAGCTGGGCTGAGACTGAGGCACATCCAAGCATTCTAGTCTCTTCCCTGCTCTGCGTTCCCCTGCCAAGCATGTGGCCCCTGGATCTGAGAGCCTTTGAGCAGGTGATGCTAACTCACCAGTTATTTACTTGCAGGAGGGTGAGATTGGTCTGGGCTGCGATCTGCCTCTTCTCATCCTCCGTGGGGTAGGGGTGCTGAAATGAGAGGTGAAGGGCTAATGAGGGCTGGGCACATGGTGGCCTGGTTCCCCTGGAGGCTGTGCCCATGTTAGGGGCACTCTCCTGGGCCAGGCAGCCCAAGGGGTTTGGGAGCCCAAAGTAGGGCAAGTGTCATGTTTGTTCCCCAAAGAGCATGGGCCTGGCGCTTGGAGGAAGGCTGCCCCATGCCCAAGACCCCACATTCAGGAGTTAATTGAATCAGTTAATTCAATTTAAATTAACTGATATTTACTGACTGGCTACTACATGCCCAGATTTATGCGAGGCCTTCCTCGGAGACAGAAGAGAAATATAGTGGTAAGTACTACTTGTACAGTACTTTATAACCTGTAAGATGCTGTCATGCACTGAGTTTCACTTAATAAAGCACATCATTGGAACTTTTAGGCAGGTTCGGTATTGCTGTTCTCACTTTACAGATGAGGAAACCGAGTGACTTCTCCAGTGTCACCCAGATGGCAGCACCAGCTCAGTTCTGATCTGGCCCAGCCTTCCTCCCATGGTTTCATGACGTCACTTTGTAAGACCGGGTGAGGGTGCGGGAGCGAGCGTGCCCGTTCTGCTCCTGCCCGTGCTCTGAGTACATGTGTCTCCCTCCCTGAGATCGTGCTTCCTGCAGGCACCAGTGTATACTGGTTAATGTGTCCTCCCGGTGCCTGCCACCTACACAGGACAGATGCCTGCTGAGCGAAAGAAAGCAACGCCAAGCACTAGAGGCTGAGGCTTGGAGAATGAGCACCATAGAGGCTTAGAAGGAGGAGAAATGCATGCTGTCCAGAGCAGCAGGGAAGGCTGAGCAGGTCACATGAAAGAATGAGAAGGTGTTGGGTGGCAGTGGGAAGAGGGTCCTGATCCCATGAGGTGGTGAGTCTTTCTCAGGCCTCAGCCTGGTGCCTGGCACCCAGTGGGTGTGCAGTACCTGAATGGGTCAGAGTTTTGTCCTGGAAACTAGGGGAGATTAGGGGGCTCTTTGGGTAGAGGACCGAGCTGTCCAGCATCCTCGGGCCAGCACCATTCCTTTTGATCGGAGTGGTATTAGAAAGTGGTGCTTGGGCTATCTAATGCCCTAGAGATTAGGACTCACAATGTGGCTCTATCATGACTAGCTGAGAAATCGTGGTCATGTCACTTAACCATATGTCATAAAGTCACCTAACGAATAAATGAAATTATACTTGTAAAGTGCTTAATAAAAGGCAGCTCTTCATACTATTACTATCGAGTGGTGCCGGCGAGGAGTTGAGGCTCTCTAAGGAAAGAGTTTGAGATCCACAGCCTTGGCTGCACTCTCACTACTGGTGACAAAGGTGCGCAACCTCATCAGTTGGCCTTGGCATGCCCTGACTGAGGCAATCGGGATCATGTGTTGTTCTAATCCCTACCTCTGACCCTGGCCGCCATGCCAGGGCAGCAGGGACTTGTGATTCATGCAACACTGAGATGCTAACAAGAAGGAAATCACGTCAGTGTTACAGGAGCCAATTACATTCTCACTGGGAAGGAGCAGAGGGAGGCTGGGGGAGAGTTGCAAGCCCAAGGGGCAGAGAGGCAGGGACTCTGGGAGTTCTGACACCTTCTGGGGACAAGAGGGTGCTCAGACCCTACCCCTGGCTGCACGGAGTTCCAGCCTCCCTATTCATGGGAAGGAGCCGAGCAGCCTCCTTGTCCATGGCCAGCTGGTGTGTGGACAAGATATGGCAAAAATATGGGGCCTTTTTGGCCTTCCCGGGCTCCACCAGGCGCTTTCATGCCTGATGCCTTTGCACATGCTGGCCCCCGGCTGCAATGCTCCTCCGCCCACCTTTCCATGGCATGCTTGTCCGAGCCTCTGTGAAGACCTGTCACAGACCCAACCCTCCGTGAGGCCTTTCCCAACTCCCCGGGACACAGGCAGTTGCTGCTGCCTCTGAATGATTGCTTCCTGCCCCCTGGATGGTAAGACAGGTCTCCCCCACCAGGCCGCGCACTGCTCTCAGGCAGGGACCCGTCTTATCGTCTTATCGGATAGTATTTGTCTCCAGCATCCAGACCAGTGACAGTCAAAGAGGTCATGTTTCACAACCATGCTGGGAACAGATGAGTGAACTAACACAAGGAGATGCAGACTTGTTTCCTGAACAGAGCAAGGCTGGTTTTTCTGACCGTGCTGGTCCACCCACCCATAAATGCTGGGGACCTGCTGCATCCTGGGTGCTGGCAGTGAGCAGTTTCTGAAGTTAAGAGCTCACAGCTTAGATGGAAAGGAAAAAAGGGGGGGGAAACCCTCTATGAAAGGGCAGTCCATGCTAATTACCCCTTGGTGGTAAGAGAAAGAAGTCCCTAGGGAGGAGGGACTTCAGTTGAACTTTGGAGAATGACCAAGCCATTCTAGTGGAAGAGGGGTGGGCACTCAGGCAGGAGCCTTGCACTAGGGCTTACATTTCCACCAGGCAGATGAAAACCTCTCCCACTGGTATAGGCCTCCAGCCTTCCTTGGAAGGATAACGTTTGCTGTCTCTAAGGAGGCTTCTGCGTGGGCCCCCGTTCTGAGTGGATGTCACGAACACACAGCTTAACATGCTCCCCCCTAATGAGAGCTGTAAGAGGCAGTGTTGCCAAGCACAGGCTGGTTATTGTCTTGGCAATAAGGATATAAAGTCCTTACCATTCCCTAGCACAAGCCGCCACCTCCTCTCCCTCCTGGAACCAGTGTCTCAGGAGGCACATGGTGGAGGCCATGGGGTGAGCAGCAGCATTTTGCTCGGCCTTGGGAACAGGTGTGTCGGCCAGAACATTCCTGGCACCACATCTGAGTGCTCATGGGAGCCGTCCAGCTTGTACACGCCTCAGACCACATGATTCCTAAGGACAGAGTCAAAATAGTCCTGGCTCCTGGACAGACAGCGATTGGGTCAGTGCTACTCTTTTAGCACAACTGAAAAGGCTTGGGGCCAAGGACGGGAAAGGGAATCAAACGAGATCATGGCAAACCACCAAGCCATAGTAGCTGCTCTCTAATCATTATTTGGAGGAACTCCCCTAGAGTTGGAGGGAAGGGCCCAGATGGTAGCTCTCTGGAAGCAGACAACTCTTCCTTGGAAAAGAGGTACAGCACAGACCAGAAAACTGCAGATCCTTCTCAGGGCCAGCCTGAAGCCTCGCACACGAGGTCCTGCTGCCTGGCGGTAAGGAGCCTTTGGAGAGTTGTCAAGTCCTGACCCCCCGCTTGGCAGCTGTGTGGCCTTGTCGTTTTATGTCTTCCATCCTGGGCTTCCTTGGCTTAAAATGGAAATAGCAAAATAGTGCCTACTTCTTAGACTTGGGGGATGGTTTCATGAGAGAATGCAGGAGAAAGACGTGTGTGCTGTTAACTCGCCCTGTGCAATGTGCTCAAGCGTCCCAGATGTCATCTAGTTGAATACTCGAAGTCTCCAGAGAAGGGAATTGTGGTATTTATAATACATTAAGTAGGTGTTTCGCAGCCCCATAGTTGCCACCGGGAAGTTCCTTTGAAATCTAACCTGAACTCTTTCCCACCTCTCCCTGACACCTCCTCTATAGCCCCATAGCTCAAGTCTCATCTGGGCTGAAAATTCACGCTGAAGACGCCTTTCAGTTGGAAGAGTGAGTTCTGCCCGGGGCCTGGGTAAGAAGGAAGCTGAGCCAGTGCAGGTTCGTAGGGCCCAGGCCACTTCTTTCACACAGAGCCCACTGGAGATTGTCCTTCCACCTTCTCACCCATGCACATCTCACCATGAGGTGGCCAGGTCACCGAGGGACACAGCACATGGGCAGCCTCGGCCTGTCGGTGTCAGCAGACCCTGTGCTGCGGTGGAGCGGGGCTCGGAGCTGTCAGTGAGCCTCCACCCGCCTTCCTGCCGTCGCCAGCACCACACCGGAGTCCACCACACCCTTCTTCCCTTCTCCTCACTCCTGACAACCTGACAACCGTGGGGCCAGGTCTGCAGGCCACCAATCTGGGGGTGTGGTGCCACTCTAGGAGTGCCAGGGGACCACCCAGAGGGGGACATCCAGCACAGCGAAAGGCCCTGAAAAGACCACATTCCATTACATCTAAGATGCCGTCAGGGGTGGGATGCACCCTGATTTCAGAGGTGCTAAAATGGAAAAAACTGAGCCTTCTGGAATGAAGAGAAGCACTTATTGTCACCCAGGGATTTCTCCTTCCACTGTGATTTGCCCTCATTCACACCTTCCATTCTTTTATTTGCTCTCGTTTTTACCCCTGCCCCTCTTAAAATTGTGCACACCCAGAAAAGTACAAAGGACTAAAATGTTCAGCTTCACGTATTATCACAGAGCGAGCACCCATGTGACCACCCTCAGGTCAAAAAGTAGGATAAACCAGCACCAGCCCCTCCTGCTCCCCCCAATCACCTCCCCAGAGCTCACCTGACCTTTATGGTAATTACTTTCTTGCTTTTCTTTATAGTTTTACTAAATGTGTTACATCCTTAAATGTGATGGCTTAGTTTTGCCTGGTTTTTAACTTTATGTAAATGGAATCATTTGTCCACTGTTGTTGTGTGAAACTGCAGCTATTTCTTTTCATTGCTGTGTAGTTTTCCACTGTGAAAATCGGCTGCCCTCCCATTCTCCTCCTTCCTGCAATTTCAAAACTATTCTCGTTCCCTCTGGTTTCTATTTCAATCCATCCCTCCCAGGGCCAGCAAGATTGGTTCTTCCACCTCCCCCATCCCCAGCCCTCCTTAAGGCGAGCCCGTTCAGATGCCCTTCCTGTGAGCTCTGAGCGCTTGCCCTGCCCGGGAGTCCTCACACTGCAGGGTGATCTGTTTAGTTGCCTGTCGCCCCAGTAGACAGGGTGCACGTTTTTTGAGAAAAGGACCATGTCTTTCTCTTCACCCCTCCCTCACCAGTGCCAAGGAAAAGTGCCTGGTGCACGGGAAGGGTTCAGTATGTACTTGCTGAACGAATGATGAAGGGACTTCTCACCATTTCCTGCTTGTCTGTGGCACGAAGGTGGGGCAGCTGCTCCTACAACTGACCGTTGAATGCAGATGGGGGGGTGGAGGAGGAAAAGAGGGAACTCAAAAGTCCATCGAGGCACACTGCTCACCTCCCTAAAGGGGTCCTGCAGGCAGCGCTGTGAGAAGCAGGTGAGAACATGGGGGAGCCAGGTCGCCCGGGTTTCAGTCCTCGTCCTGCCTCTCGCCAGCTTGAGACCTTGGGCACATTATTGGTTTCCTCTTGTATAAAAGGGGGGAAATAATTGCCCCTGCCTCAAGATTGTTATCAGAATTAAGTGAGTTAATATTCGAAGGTACTTAGAACAGTGCCTAGCGTACTCTTTGAGTGCTTGCCAAATAAGTAACAAATACAATAAATCTGTGGCTTGAAGCATGTGGCTGTACCTCTGAAGAAGCCACAGGTTGTTTCCTGGCAGAGGCCAGGAGCCTCCCAGCGCCCCTCTGTGCAGGTACAAACGCACCCCACACTCTCTTTCTCCTCAGGGAGGCCATCCACCCCTGCAGCGCATGCCCCTGTGGTCCACAGGCTCCATCTAGATGCAGAAGCACTGATCTTCCTCCCTCCCTGCAGACTCGCTGCCATGTAGCACACACCCTGGGGCTGCAGCTGCACCAGGGCGTGCTCTGACACTCCTTCCTGGGGAGTCAGAGGGCAGCTTCTCTCTGCATCCCTATAGTAAAGGGTGGGTGGGAGAAAACACTCTCACGTCACAGGCAGGACTCCGAGGCCTGGCACAAAGCGGTGAAAGCAGCCAGGAACCCAACCGGCCTGACTTCCAGCCTCCTGGCATCCCTTCCATCAAAGCCCTGCTGGCCCTGAGCAGCATCTGGAGTGAAAACAGTCACGGCCATGACAAGGGACCACGTGTGTCCCCAAGCTCCAAGGGTGAGATATGGGTAAAGAGGATGTCATGATCACAACAGATTGGAGGGGAGGGTCACTCCCTTTGGTCAACAAGAATCACAGTGGCATTTATGATCATCTGGGAGATGATTACCATCCAAAACAATTCCTCCTTCTTGTCTTCCTTATCCAAGCCTAAATCCTTGCCATCCTTCAAGTCCCAGCCCAAATGCCAGCTCCTCCAACCAAGCCCCAAAACCAACATCTCAAAATTGCACAGAGCCCTAAAGGTCCCTGCCTCCAGCCTCTTCCACAGGGCAGGAGCCCTTTAGGCCAGCACTTTTCAGCCAATGTACCCACAGAAGGTACAGGTGTGCAGAGATAGTGACATCCTCAGCCCTGGGTGTGGCCTGGCAGGGTCTGGGGCAGCGAGTGTTCCCTGGCTGGTCTCTAGCTGTGAGCAGCTCAGTGGGTTTACTATCTTTTCTATATGTGCTGTCCTGAAAAAGGTGCGACACTCGGCTCTGACATGCCACCTTCACACAGTGCACAGCCCTTTGCACTGATGGTTGGGAAAGTCTTTCTGTTGAACTCACATCTGCCTTCCTACTCATCTAACTGAGTCCTCTGAAGGCTACAGGACTGCCTCACGTCTAATCCCACAGGGCATGCCTACGGTTTATGGCTAACTTTAGCTGACCACTTACAATGTACACAGTATTCTGCTAAAGTACATGACGTGTGTTCTCATTGAATTCTCAAGGCACCTGTGAAGTAGGTATCATTATTCCCATATTACACATGAGAAAACTGAGCTCAGAGGAGTTAAAAAACTGGCCCCAGGTTATACGAGTAGCAAAGGGCAGATCAGAGCTGGGATTCACACCCCCTGCATCTCTAACCACTCTACCTCCTCTCTGGACCACCTGTCAGGCACTGTGCTTCCTAACATATTATTGATCATATTCTCCACAGGTAGGCATGGGCATCTTCACTTCATGAATAGGAAATCAACATCAGAGAAGTTCATTGACCTGTTCAAGGTCATATAACAAGTGAAAAATAGAGTTAGGGCCAACTTCAGGTCTGTCTTCCTCCAAAGCCCCTGCTGCCCACACTACACCATGCTGCCCTGAAGGGACGGGCGGCCCCTAGTTTTCTTCTCTGCCGGCCAAACATCCCCGGCCCCTTAACCGTTCCTCATATGACATGCGTCCTGTTCGAGTCACTTGAACAAACATCTTCCCATCCTGGCTGCCCTTCCCTGGACGGGACTGTCAAAGGACCTTTTGCAACCTGATGCTCAGCCCTGGACACACTATTCTGGATGTGTCTGATCAGCACAGATGGTCAAGCTCCTCTCGCCTATGTTGGTTTCCAATTCTTCTACCCCTAGAGTGTTTGTTTGTATAATAGCACTTGATTACATCATGGGCTGACCTCTTTTAGTTTATGTGGCATCATTTATTCCCCCAATTAAATTATCAGCCCCCTGAGTGCTGAAATCATGTCTCATGCCTGAAACTTGGGTGTTAGTGAATAGATACATTATTTGGAACTTAGATCACAGTTTCCTACAGAAACACAGTATTTTAAAAACAAATGGTCTTCCTGGCTGGCCCCAAAGGCCGATTTGGTTAAAGGTCTGTGTTCAAGTGGGGAGGGATCCACAGGTTCAAGCAGGACAAGCAAGAGACCTTTCTCCACTGTTGGGGGAAGAACTAGGCCTGGGTAGAACTCTGAGGGCAGTGAGTGTGGGTGCTCAGCATCTCCCTTTTGTGCCCTGTTCTTGTGTCCCAGGGTCCTTCTGTCATCCCACAGTCAGCATTCTGAGTCTCAGGTCTCTGGCCCCTAGGACTTCAGGGTCAAGCACCCTGAAACTATGTTCACAATGATATAAAACGATTCTCAAAACAGACATGTGCCTGCAGAGGTTAAGAATGACTGCTAGATAAGAAATAGAAAGAAATTATCTGGACAACTAAAAAATATATATAGAAAAAAAAGTTAGCTGGGCATGGTGGCACATGCCTGTAGTCCCAGCAACTTGGGAGGCTGAGGCAGAAGGATTGCTTAAGCCCAGGAGTTTGAGGTTGCTGTGAGCTAGGCTGACGCCATGGCACTCTAGCCAGGGCAAAAAGAGCGAGACTCTTTCTCCAAAAAAAAAAAAAAAAAAAAAAGAATGACTGCTAGAAACTTCTCTAGCACCCCATCCTGGCTTTGCTCCTCAAAATGCTGTGTTAAAAAGTGTTGTAATCTTCATGTTCTACCACCAACAAGCACTGGCATTCTTCCCACAGAGCTGATCTTAGCTGAGTGGGAGTAGAAAATCAAGCTTTTGAACTAATTCCTACTAAGCTGTAAACAAATGATAATCTCATAGCCTTTCTTAGGCATCAAGTTTTACAGGGATTGGATGGTTTAAAACAGGTCTCTGATCAGTGGAATTTCAGAGAGTGTAAGGAAGGTAAAGGAAAAAGAAGCAGATAAGGTACTCTGGAAAAGAATGGGCCGGTCTCCCTAAGCCCTTTCCTTGCTTTTTCAGGGGTTTTTAGTTTCCTCCACAGATTTCCATTAAGTTTCATGATTTCTCTCTGCATTTTCCAAGGCAGGGCAGATCCCAGGAACTCCCAGAGTGAGAGTGGAGGATTCGTAGCAATGGCTACGCCTGTGTGAGGACAAAGGACCTTCACGTCCATCATCTTATTCTATCCTCACAGCAACCCTATGAGCTGGATATTGTGATTCCCATTTCACAGCAGAGGAAACTGAGGCTTAACAAGCTCAAGCAACTCCTCCAGGTCCCCAAGCTAGGTAGACGGGTGGTGAAACTCAAACCCAGGTCCTGCCAGCAGGTGCCACGTCCTTTCCATATA
The DNA here is from genome assembly GCA_028533085.1 of Varecia variegata. Classification (NCBI taxonomy): domain Eukaryota; kingdom Metazoa; phylum Chordata; class Mammalia; order Primates; family Lemuridae; genus Varecia; species Varecia variegata. Next base: position 100,344,931 of record CM052438.1, on the reverse strand, counting down.
ACGCATGGTTTCTGTTTATAAGAAACATCCCAAGCCAGGTGTGCAGGTGGGTCCTGTAAGCGGGTCTTTGACAGGGATAGATCTAAATGCAGTCAGCCCTCGGTATCCATGGGGCATTGGTTCCAGAACCCCTCGTGGACACCGAAATATATGAATGCTCAAGTCCCTGATATAAAATGGTGTAGTATTCGAATATAACCTATACACATTCTCCCATATACTTTCAATCATCTCTAGATTACTTATAATACCTAATACAGTGTAAATGCTTTGTAAATAGTTGTTATACTATATTATTTAGGGAATAATGACAAGAAAAAGTCTGTCATGTACTGAACATGTCACATGTTTAATACAGATGCAACCATCCATTTTTTCTTTTTGAATATTTTTGATCTGAGGTTGCTTGAATCCACAGATGTGGAAGCTACGGGTACAGAGGACCGACTGTCATTCCTTCAAGACTTCACACAATGCTCCGCACAGGGAAAGTGGCAAGGCATGCAAAGAATGCCGGGTGACCGAGGCACCCAGGTGCAGAGGCAACTGGCTGGATTTCACCCCCACGCACCCTCCTTGGCCAGGGGCCCTCTGCAGGGCACAGGCTGTACCCAGCAATGCAGCAGCTGTTTCCCTTGGCTGGACTGAGCCCAGCAAGTGAGGCTTTAGGGCTGTGGGGAGGATAACCGGGAATCTGACAGAGAGTTTCTAAGATACGACAGGCTCAGAATCGTGTGAAGGACACCACCTTCATGGCATCAGTACTTAGAAGCCAAAAGGTAGACACAACCCAAATGTCCATCAACTGACGAATGCATAAACAAAATGTGGTACATCCATACAATGGAATATTATTCAGCCACAAAATGGAATGAAGTCCTGACACATGTCAGGACACAGGTGAACCTTGAAAACATTGTGCTAAGTGAGAGAAGCCAGACAAAAAATCCACGTGTTATGATTCCATTCATGTGATTCAGGATGGCAGATCCTTAGGGGCAGAAAGTGGACTGATGGTTGCTAGGGCTGGGGAGTGATGGCTAATGGGTACAGGATTTCTTTTTGGAGTGATGAAAATATTCTGGAATCAGATGGAGGTGATGATTGCAACACTTTGTAAATATACTAAAAGTCACTGAGTTGTACAGTATAAAAGGGTGAATTTTATGGTATGTGAATTATGTTTCAATTTTAAAAGTCATACAGATAAGGCCCTGGATGCTCTTGTGCACTCAGCTTTTGTGACTAGAGCAGAGTTCATACCGGGGCGCTGGAGCAGGGCCCTCAGCTCTGCGTGGCTGGGTGGTGGCTGGCAGAGTGCTGCTAGATGCCACACCAGGCTGATGAATGTGATGGATGGGGCAGGGGAGAGGTCATAAGGCAGTGTCCACATGAGGTCTGAAAACAGAGGATGGGCATATACGATTCCTGCATCTTTCCCAGGACAGGGCTCTGTGGCTCAATGGAGAGTTGGGGTCCCCTTTGCTTCGCCTAGACTTTGCATGGGAGCCAAAAGATGTCTGTGGTTTCTTGGTTAATGTGGAAGCAGTAGAACCGAGTGGGTAACAGATTAGAGCCTTGAGTTGCACTGATCTATGTTCAAATCCCGTGCAACCTTATCATCCATGTGACCTTGTGAAATGTTACCTTCTTTGTGTCTCAGTTTCGTCATTGGTAAAATGAGGATAATAGTAGTACCCATTTCCCAGGGTGGCCGTGTGGGCCACATGTGATGCTGCATTCAAGCGCTGAGCATAGACTCGGGCACACTGCAGTGGCTGATGCAGGAGTGGCTCCTTAGGGGGATGGCGGGGCCTGCTGGGGCCTGGTTTCCTCTCCAGGGTCTCCTCACACACAGAGAATATTCTGTAAAGCTGCTCATGTACATGGGTGGCAGCAGCACGGGGAACTGTCATATTTTTGGATGAAAATGAGCAGGATCACCTGGCAGGCCAGGATGACACTGGGAACTGGAGCAGAGGGGTGGGGGCAGAAGCTGGGAGGGAGAATAGCGCCTCTCCAGCCTCCGTGGGGAGGACCCTCTGCCGGGCCTCTCGCCCGACCTGGGTTTGCTCTGGAATGATTGCTTCCAGCAGAGGTTTAGCCTCTTTCAGCCAAAACCCAATAGCAAGAAAATGTCACTGGATTCTTTAGGGACTCAGAAGCAAGCAGCTAATGGATGAAACTATCCCAATCTCACTGCAGCCTAACAGCAAAAAGGCTCTGGGATTTCACCTCCATCTCAGGAGCTTTCTATCATCTTAGTACATTTCTGCAGCTGCTAGTGCCACAGAACAGTGGAAATGACAAGAAGTCTCAGACATAGGACAAAAGGAACCAAAGAATACTAACTTCTGCCTGAGACAAAGAAGACAACAGGAAAAACCAATATTTACTATAGAAGGTTTCACGACCAATCTCTATTTAGCCAAGTTAGCACTATGCAAGGCTCTCTCCATTTCCTCTGCAAATCGTAAGAACTGCTGTCCGGGACTCTGAGTGCTTGAGATAAGTAGGCCACCTTGCACAATGTTGATCAGCCAAGCTATCTGCTTATCTGGAAGTCAGCAGTGTATCCAGACTGGTTTAGGCCAACTCTACGTATTACTGTAATTATGGAATTTAATGAACTATTCTATAAACCAATGAAATATGAGTGCAAAGAGTTATTGTTGCTCAGAAAACTAAATAGAAAGCTTTCAAAAGACCTGAGACCCAAATTTAAAAGCTTAAAAATGCTGAATAGTGAGGGATTAGGTGAGACAAACATAAAGGATTGGAATACATGATAAAAACCTAGAAAGATCCTGTAGACAGATTAGTTCCCAAATGTCAAAGTTCTTATTCCACTTTAAATAAAGATGGAATTTATAGATGTTATATTATAGCAGATGTTTATGCAAGTAAAATGACAAACATTAATCGGAAAAAGACCTTGGCCCTATATCAAAAGATTAGCAAATGAATATATACAGTATGTATATCTTCTAAATTAACGTAAGATGTGTCTTTTGAATGGCTGTTCCTTTTTTAAAACAACTTTTCCAATTAACCAACCAACAAATTAGTTGTCCCAACTGCACTGGATGTGAGAACATCTACTGGGGTCTGTCTTAACTTCATACTGTTTCTACCCTCTTTTTCCTAAAACTGAGCACCTACTATCTGCCCAACACGGCATTCCCACAGAGTTGTCTTTCTTAAGAACCACAGTCTCAGAGTTGTCCCTCAGACCGATGATGAAAACACGTGGTATTTAAAGTGGTCCAATAAGTTTGGGGGGAGCGTCAACCCTTACCTCCTTGAAAATTCCCCCTGCCCCCTCGTACACTAAGAATAAAGAAACAGGCTAAATCTTGTATAACCCAGATTTGCCCAAACGTATTTCACCATGAAATCCCTTTTTGGGAACAGCACCTAATAATTCTTGTAAAGGTATATACTTTGGGGATCAATGCTGTAGGGCTCACAGAAGAACATAATGCATGAACCCTATTCTTGAGAAATGTATAAGAGTCAGAGACATAAGACAGACACTCACGTAAACACACAGAATAGGTAAGTAACATAATAGGTCAGTGTACTCTTAGGGCCAAGTGACAGTATAATCCATAGATGTTATAGATCAAAACAATAGATCAGCCTCTAATGTTCACAAAGTTTGGGCCTCAGCCTTAAAAGTTTGTTCTTGGTCCACTGTTCCAGACCGTTCAAAGGGAACTTATTTCTTAAGTGCTACATGCCAGGCCTGGCTCTTTTTATATGCTAACTCATTTAATTTTCACAACCTTGGGAAATAAGTATCATCTTCTTTTTTCAAAGAAATAGAATCAGAGTAATCACACAGCTAGTGGGAGGGCCTCAGTTCCTACCCTGATCTGTCTGGTTTCAGAGCCTGTCTTCTTCCCACTGTGCCCAGTGACCAACAGCCCTTATAGACTCGTTCCTGAGGCTGGGGTTTTGGGGTGTGTGTCCCTACGTGTATGGATACCCAGGCTGCTCTGTGGCCCAGGCCTGGCCTGCGGAGGATGGTGAGGTGTGCTTGTTTCCCTGGAGGAGCCTGGACTTCTCCCGATCTCTTCCTCCCCTCAGTCCAGAAGTTCTGAGTTCTGACTTTAGAGGCCCCGTGGCCATTACAATGAGTGAGGCATTAATGGGGGAGGACTTTGCCAGTGTTAAGTGCTTTACTGATGGCACCTGCACCTGAGCACACTCCTGAGCTGGAGGGGACAGCGGGAGTGGGCAGGAGCGTGCAGGCAGAAAGCTCTTCCTCATGCTGCTCAGCAAGTCCTCTACATTGTCCCAGGTCCTTTTTGCAGAGCCTTGCTTGGTCCTCCCTCCCTTCTTCCTTTGTGCTCAGCTAGTACCTCCCCCCTCTTCACCTCTCCCTCCTTCTGCCTTCCCAGGTCCGGGGTGGAGGTGACCATGGAGTGGAAAGACAAGACCCCGAGCCGTGGAGGGTCAGGGGAATGCGGGGAGAGGTGGGATGTGAGCTGAGGTCCCAGGTGAGAGCCCAGGCACAGTCGTGAGAGGCAGGAGCCAGGTGACCCTCCAGCCTCAGGCTAAAGACTCTCAGGGATAAGTTGCAGGTGGTGGGTGGAAGACAGGCTGGGGTGGTGGGAGTCAGGGAGGGGGTGCTGGCCTGGATGCCCGGCTCCTGGACAGGAGAGTTTGTCTTATAGCTTCCTCTCTCTCCTACACTTGCCTTTTCTGTACCCCTAGAAGTGAGGCTGTAGGTGTGTTCACATCAGTCTTCAAAAATGCATGGGGGTGGAAGGGGGCGGGGAGGAAGCACCTCAGTGTGCCAGGGTCTTCGCAATCCTTTCATCACTTCCTCACAATCTGCACAAGAAGTGAGTGTGGCCAGGTGACAGAGTGAGAGGTAAAGCCTAGATTTGAACCCAGGGCTGGCTGCCTCAAAAGCCCATGAGCTTTCTACCACACCCACGACCCTACAGTTGGACATCGGTGTACCACAAGGAGTGGAGCCAGATTTAGCTCTGCTGGGGCTGCAGGAGGGGGCTGTGCTGCTCTGCCCTTGGTTGTGACAGGCCAGGGCACAGAAGATGGATCTTTCCCTAGGGAGCCCCTCCTCCCACAGGGGGGTTGGGAGCTGTAGCATGGACACTGGGCTCATGGGGCCACCAAGTTCATCTGAGCCCACTGGCTCTCTGAAAATCTGGGCAACCAGAACAGGCAGACACCTGGGCGTCCCCACCATGAGCTTCAGCTACTACATTGGAGCTGCTCCTTAGAGGCCCGAGGCTGGACGTGTCACAGTCCGCTGTCTTCATCAACTAGGCTCGGGCATCTCTCCAGCCTCCTCTCCTAACCTCAACCCTCAGCCTTCTAGCCCCTTCTCTCCAAATTAGCTTTCCATTTTGAAAACTCTAGGCTTCCAAAGTAGGAAATGCTTTCAAAATGTGCTCATTCAGCAAAGCCCTGGGGCAGCCCCAAGTCCCTAGAGCTGAGCAGACACTTGGAGGAGATGCAGGGCCCTGGCCCTGGCCCCACATGTGTTGCCTATCCCCTGGTGCACAGGACCAGCACTTCCGAGTCAGACTCCCTAAGACCACAGTCAGTCCTGTCACCACTAAAGTCTGAGAACCACTGCCCAGGCCTAGTCCCTGTGGCTTCCAGGGACTTTTGCACTTCAAATTACGGGCTATTAACTGGCCGATTAATTTCTGTGACCCATTTGATTTCTCTCCTCTCTGAAGAAGGATTTCCCCTTATTCCTGGTTCTTCCCACAGTTGGCCGATGTCCACAGTCGTGTGGCATTTGTCTTGCATCTGTGTATATACACACTGGTATGCCAGGCCAGGAGCTTGCAGACTGCTGGCAGCCGCTTGTGGTCACAGAAACTACCCCCACCCCGGGAACACACACACACACACACACACACACACGCGCGCACGACTATCACGTGCGCGCACAGCAGGCACTTCAGCAACGCTCCATGTAAACCCGAGGCAGTGTGCGACTGAGGCTTATGAAAGCAACAGTCCTGTGTCCTGTAGCTGAGCTGGTGACGTGAGGAGCCGGGGGACTCCAGCCTCGGCTGCCCCTCCAGAGTCAGTGCTCTCAACCTTCCTGCCCTGCCCGGCTCCGCTTGCCCCAGCGGTGAGGACTTCAAGCTGTGGCAGCGTTGACACGTTCTTCCACGGGAGGGGGCGGTGTGGGCGCGGCTGCGGGCAGGAGGGGGCTCTGGACAAGTAACCACCCCCACTGAACCTAACTCTGCTCACGAACCAATGTTGAGCACTTGCCCAGGGCTTAACTCTCTTCAGAATGTTTGTCCCCATTGCCTCATTTGCGGTCACCCTTTTTGAGGCAGTAGCAGGGCCTGGCCTCTAGAGGGCGTCCCCACCGGAGAGCTCTCTCTGTGGCTGCGCCCTCTGCGGGCTCGGAGACAACCGCAGAGCCTGGCGCCCACTCGGTGGGTTATTCGTGCCCCACGCCGGGACTCCACAGCCCCAAGGCGCACACACTCACCATGAGATGCTGGAAGAGCCAAGAACGCATTATATTGGTGGCATGCTTGGGCAAGACTCCTCGTTTGTTCTTGGACTTCTTATCCTCATTGTCCAGGAGGGAGGTGAGGTCAAGGTTAACCTTCAGGGCACGTGGAGAAAAAATCAGCATCAGCAGGCTGTGAGGCTGGGCTAGGGACCTGTTGCCATGGTGACGGACGGCAGGCTGCCTGCGCTGCCAACCCCTCACCCAGCCCTTTCTCAGGGCCCAGGGGGAGTCGCCCTGCCCTCTCACCCCACACCAGCCCCTTAGAGGAACGAGATGAGGCTTGGCTAGGGGAGAGGGTAAGAAGGACAGGGGAGGAGAGGTGGGGGAGGGAGAGGAAACAGGCCCATGCAGAGTAGATAGGAACGTGCCATAGCCATCCAGGCGTTGTTAGCATTTCTGTGGCACTTTACAGTTTGCAAAGCACTTTCCTGTCCATCGCCATGGCTCACCCTCACAGCAGCCCTGTGGTGGGCAGAGCTGTGTGCAGTCGGTACTAAGCCCCCTCTTATCAATGAGGACTCTGAGGCTCAGGGGATGAGGTGACTTATCCAGGATCACAGAGTTAAGGTCAGATTTCAGGCTCTGACTTCAGACCTTTCTATTCTCCCTTTGTGTGCGCACTCAGTGCCACTGAGGTACACAGCGGCTGGGTCAGGAGACCAGGCATAGGAAGGAAGTGCAGGATGCTTTGATGTTACCCCAGGAGGCAGCACAATCCCAGGAGCTGATAAAACCTTTCCAAGACCCAGCTTCTTATCTGTAGTAGTAGGGGCGATGATTCCTCTTAGAGGAATAATGAGGATGAAAAGAGTGGCTTGTGTAAAAAGTGCCTGGCAGATAAGAAGCAATTATGATTGCCCTACCCCACACCATGCATGTGTGCACACCTACACACACTCACCTGTGTGTTCTGGATCTGGATGGCTCCCTGGGGGATTGCTTGGGTGACCACCTGACCCTGGGAGGTTACCATGGTAACCGGTTGGTATAAGGCTCCACCTGAGGAGACAACCAGTTTTTGGGTGCCCTGACGTGGAGGTGGGTAGGAGTGAGGGCAGGCAGGGTTCCCTCGGCACTCACATGTAGACCCTCTACTCTGGAGCCCTTGGGTAACAAGGCGTGGTTCTCCCACTTGTAGGGGAGGTGTGTCCAGAGCCAAGGGCAGAGCCTCTGGTGGGAAGTGTGTGGGGGAATGGGCAATGGTCTTACTTGGTCTTTGGGGGGCTTATGAGAATTTGACCCAAATTTGTTCCAAATGATCACAATTGGGTCTTGGCGCTCCCATCTATAAACCTGCAGAACACTTCAGTCAAGAAACTGAGCGGGGAGCCGCTCTCTGGGCAGAGGACAATACCCACCCCTGGATTCCCCTCAGAGCCACCCTTTCTCCTCCCAGGGTGTTCCCGACAATCCCCAGTACCCATTCCCTGCACCGACCTGACACGACTTGTGAGTTGACGGTTGTCATGGCGATGTTGCCCTGCTGGAGCGCTGAGGCTGGGACCACAATCCCCTGGGGATTATTGGAGACTCCAGACATGGAATTGGGGGAATTCTGCAGGAGGTCCTGGCAGTGAGGGAGGCGTGGTTGGTGACAACATCACCCAGAGCTTAGATGCTACAACCCCAAAGTCCTCCTCTCCCCTTTCCCCTTCCTGCCTTCTCTCCCTCCTCGTTCCTGCTCCTCCCCTGACCCAAATCCAGAAGGCAGTTCTCATGGCTTCCTAGAAAGAGTGAATAAGAAGTCTCAATATTAAAAAAAAGAAAAACACCAAAAAACCAAAACCAAAAAACAGTCATCCATATAACCATTCCATTCCCCTGCAAACTTGAGACACAACTCATCCTATATGCCAGTGTTCTCTACCCTGGCTACCCTTTGAAATCTCCAATACCAATGCCAATGCTTGGGTGCCAACCCCAGAGATTCTAGTTTAGTCAGTCAGGGGTGTGTCCTGGGTGCTGGACTTTTAAAATCTCCCCAGGTGATTCTAATGTGCACCCAGGCCCGAGAATCTGACCTCACCTGGCCAGCACCTATTCATCCTGCAGATACTGAACCTCCCCTCCCCAGCCCCCATCTTCACACGCCTCCACCATGGCGCTGACTCCTTCAGGCTCACGCATAAGGCAGCCTCCAGGGTTTACCTTTGTATCCTTAGCACCTAGCTCAGGATCCTAAGACACTCGTTAAAAAAAAAAAAAAAATAAAGCTGCCCTAGTCTTTGCATCACTTCATAACATGTCTTCTAAGGGCATCTTATATGAGCCTCTGCCGCCTTTGGCACGTGGCATCGATTCTTTTCTCTGCCTCAGGCTCCCAATGCAGAACTCCACTGGAACAGATTCCCCTTTGCCCCACGTTGCCAGTCAGCAGACCATCCTTGCCACTGGCTTTGGGGTAGCCAAGGCAGCTGAGAAGACACTGTTTCCTGGCACCCTGCTCCCCTCACCATTCCCATTTAACAGTTGGGTAAGGAAGTCCCTGGATTCAATGAAGAGGCCTCTAAGGAGGAGTAACAAGCCCTCCCTCCTTTCTGGGGAGCCTGCGCTTGGCGGCTGGGTGCCAGGAGGGAGTTTGTGAAGAAGGAACGGGATGTGTGAGAGGTCAGTGTCTCCAGGTTCGGAAGGGGCCTCAGGAGATCGGACTGGGTCCCCGAGCCCCTTCCAACCATGGCTCCTCGTCTGAAAATGGGGCTTGAACCAGTTAACAGGTCCAATGGCCATTCAGGTGACATTCCCACGCTCAGATGCTGGAATCATAAGTCATGAACTACAAAGATCGAAAGATAGGTAAATAGTCAAGAAAATAGATGAAATGGCAGGGAAAAGAAGGCCCCAGATTCCTAGCTCCTGTTTTAGGACTTGAAGAAGTTTGGGTCTTGAGCCTTCAGGGAGAGCTTACGGTTTGGAGCAAGGAGAAACCTGTGTTTGGAGGAAACCTTGAGCCAAAGACTGCCCACCTGTAGCAACAGACAAAGGAAGAGTGTCACAGCCCTAGGGGACAGCCTTGGTGCGTCTCCTCCCAGACTCTGGCACCATGGAAATTGGCAGAGCCTCTCAGGAAGTGGAAGCCGGCACTGATTTATACATCTCACTCAATTCAGCTGATTAAATCCCCCTTGGCGTCTCCTCCAGAGCTGCCTTTTTCCCTGCTGGACTGCCTCTGGCCGGGAGCTGGAGGAGTGTCTTATAAATAAGCAGCACCCGGGGAAGTGGAGCCAAGCTCTCCCTCCTCCACCCACCTGCTGCACGCACGGGGCCTCGGGGCCTCGGTCTGGCTTCGGGGTGGGTGGGGAGGAGGAGGCCTTGCTTCTATTCCTGGCTCACCTCTGCCGCTGTGACCTTGGGGAAGGGAGAGGGCAGCTCTTGCCTTGGCTTCCCCTTTCTGGGGCTCTGTGAGAGCCTCCCAGCCAGGGAGTTTTATTCTTTGAACAGAACTCTTGGCCTTCCTGTGCATGCAGTTGAAGTCTAAAACAGAATCTGACACGCAGAAGCCTAGATACTGGAAGAGCCCCTAAAAGCCACATATTCCAGCTCCCTGAGGTATAAATAAGGCACTGAAGTTTAGGGACCCCTGTGACTTGCCCCACACCACACAGCCGGTTAGCAGCAATAGGACTACAACACAGTTCTCTGCCACCCACAAATGCCCAGCGCACACATTGTGCCGGGTTCTGGGCTGCAAGGTACACCTTGAATCATGGGCATTCAATAAATAGTCAAGGTGAACAGATAAAAGCAACTAAAATCCAGAAGTCCAGAAACAGCATGGTTGCCAGAGGAAAGATGATCAGTTTGGGAATCAAGTCATGGCCCTTCAGTGGGCCTCATCTCCTTATTTATAAAATGTGCCTGGCCCAGGGCTGACACCCCGGAACCCTCAAAGCCTGAGTTTTCAGCTATGAGGCTGCTCCACCGTTGAGCTGCCATTGTTCTGACATCACTGTGAGCCATTCTCCCAGGATGTAAGAGCCAGTACTGATGTCATCTGAAGCTGAAGCAAATTTGGCAGGTGCATTTCATAGAGGAGGGGGTACCTCCATGCTATTCCCCCTAAAACCATTGGAAGTGACTTTTCAATAATTTCTTATTTGGAATCATCTGTGCTATGGTGCTCCTCTTTTGGTAGGAATATTTGAGAATTTCAAGGATAAAAAAAGTTGTCTTAGATTTTCTTCACCCCAAGAAAGTATCCAGCAAAGTTAGGAAAATACAAGCAAAGTCAGTAAAATAAATACAAAATATATCCCTTGGGATTCTACCAACACACATTGTTGACTAGCCAAAGGCAGGAGGGCGAGCTACCACCTGGATGTCTCATCTGCTCACTCAAACTCTGGCGGGTTCTCTACCTTGTGGCTTGGACATCCTCCACGCCAACTTACCGGGTTTGGGTAACTAAAGGCGATTTATGCATTGGATCGGATCCTTCTCTTCCCTCTCCCTCTCACCATTCTCTGGGTCTTTGGCTGGAAGGTGCTGAGAGGCAGCCAAATTCTACCAGCAAAGGAATGGAATAAAAATCTTCAGGGGCAGAGCCCATGGGCAGGGCCAGGCTGGCAACTTCTTAGCTGGGGCAAGAAAGAGGAAGCACAATCTTGGCATCCCTGAGGGCTGGGGAAGTGATATTCATCCCTTATGTCTGCAGACAGGAGCAGTTCCACAAACCTGCCTGAGCACTGGGGGTTTTAAAGACACAGATTCTCAGGGCTGTTGAATCAGACCCTCAGCAATCTGTATTTTTAAAAACCTCCCTCAGATGGTTCCAAAGATCAGAAGGGTCTGAAAACTACCTATTCACCATGTACACTAAAGTATTAGAAACCCTTCTTTCACCATGCTGTTTCATTTTAATTTCACCATCCCCTTTTGGGATCAGCAAGAGAGAGATTATTCCATTTGCCTGTAGAGGAACTGAGTTCCAGAGAATGGAGGTGACTTCCTAATTAGTTGTGCCTCAAACCTCTGACTCTGAGTATTGCATAGGATGGGTGCCCACAGAGAGAGAATATGTGCTTTGGGGTCGGACAAGCTCCAACGCAAGCACAGTGCCTGGCACATTTAGCCATCCCATAATTTATTCCCACTTCCTTTGGCTAAGGTCACTCAACTAGGGAGTGGCGCAGCTGGGATTTAAAAACCTGTCCTAGAAGTCCTCGGAGCCACTTGGGTTCTTTACTTAGCAACAGAAGAGGTTCAGCTGGGGTTGCACATGCAGCCAGAGTGGTACAAACTTGCCACATGCCCCTTCATTCCTGCCCCCCCTGCCTAAGATGTTCCTGGGCCCCGGCCAAGCCCCAGGATCCTAAGTGTCTGTGTCTCAGGCCAGCTCCAGGACTGCGCTCGGCTGCGATTTGCAGTCGGGCCTCAGTCTCCAGCTGCGTAGAATGGAGACGGCGGGGCTCTGACTGCCTGGGAACCGTCTACAGGTCGTTTCTGAGGCAGGATCTCCTATAGCAACAACAGTAGCGGAAGCCCCCTGGGGAGCACATGTTGGCTAAGCACACAGTATTATTAGCTTCTCCCTCGCTTTCCCGCTTTCCCGTGGGGCTTATCCGACTCCAAACCCAGGTGGACGCTGCTCTGTCTAGACCCAAATGGAGCCGCTCCCTTCTAGGCTCCTCAGCACCCAGAGGTGAGAAGCACATTCCGTACAGTTCTAGTGACGTTTTTCAGCGTCCAGAGCCTCACGTCCCTGCTTGAACTGCCCAGGAGGGGGCTGAGGGCTGGTGACCCATCCCAAGCACTCTGCCTTGTTCCACCCGGGACACGGCCGTGCCGCCGCCGCCACGGCTTGAACCCTGGGAAGCAAATGGAAACCAGCAAGCTGGGCTCCGCAGGCAACCTCGGAAGCTGCCCTCTCTTCCTTGCGCCGTGTTTGCTCCAGACACAGAGACAAAGAGCCTCTCGGAAAGGGCAGAGCAAGGTGGGTGGCGGGTTTGGAAAGGCCGAGAGCTGGTGCCTCCTGAGCGCCACCCGCCGGCCAACTGCAACACCCCGGTGGCCGGCGCTCACTCTTTCCAGACCTTGGTGGTCGCTGGGTGAGTTTTACTCCAAATCTCATTTTGGAACACGAACAAAGATGACTTGTTCAAAAGGAAGAACTTACTAAGAAACAGTGAGAGGCGGTGGGATGACTTCTAGAGGTGGAGGGCGGTGGGGGCGCATTGGAACTGACAGTGACCGCGGACTCACACACCGTGGTCTTACGTCCGCCTGGGACGACCTCTCTGTGCCCGTGAGCCACCGTTCTGCACTGTTAAGAGGGGAAGGGCTTAAGTTGCCCAGGAAGACTTAATTTCCACTCAGGGAAGAAATTCCTGCAAGAAACCATGACAGGACGAAGAAATGAAGGAGTGAAGGAAAGAAAGAACAGAAAAGTTTCCCTTTAAGTTATTTTGAAACAGGTGGAATTTTTATCTTACAAGGATGCCTGTGAAACAGGGGAATGAACTGGACGGCCTTGCAAAGGTCCTTCCAGCTGGGGATTGTAGAAAACCCAATGCCATTCCCTAGGATTTATTGTGTGGGAGGGAAGGCGGGGGGGAGGGAGAGGGAGTGCTGAGCCAGGCCGCAGCCGCCTGCCATCCTCCCCCTGGCCACTAGGGGTCTCTGCTGACCCACCAGCTCAGAGCAGGCTCCCAGAGCCTCCAAGGAGGTGGCTGGGGAGGTTAGCCTGCCTGGGCTGGGGGCGGTGGGGGTGGAGGTCGGCTCTGAGTGCCTCACTTCTGGAAATCGTGTGGTGACCTACCCAGGGCAGGGCCACGGCCCATCCTCTTGACTCTTCAGTGCTTCCCGTCTGCCTTACGTACTGGTCACACAGCAGATGGTTCTTTCTTTTACAGATACCTTCTTTCCCTAGCTTGATTGCAGGTTTTTTGAGGGAAAGAGGGGTCTCTCTTTGAATTCTGCAAAACTGCCTAGCACAATGTTAGTGCATGGTAGACGCTTGATAAATGTGTGGTCTGCCTGGGCTTTGGCTTGGGATGGGGGTTGTATTCTTGTGTGTGCGTATGTGTGCATGCAGGCCTTAGGGGTGTGGGGAGGTTGCCTCTGTCCTCAGCTACCCCTTCCCGGCAGTGTCCCTCCATTCTGGCAGAGCCAGGGTCCTGTCTTAGACTGAGAAAAGCTGGTTTCCCAAACTCAGGGCAGCGAAGCACATGTAAACAAGCCACCTAATCCTGTTCTTGTTCCACTCCTGTTGGGGGCTTTAGTCTCAAGGGAAAGGCAGTCCTGGCCTGTGGGGACAAGCAGCAGCTGCTGCTCTTAAGGAACATTCCTTCTCAAAAGAGGGAAGCGCTCAGGTTTCACTAGCCTGGTGGGAAGCTGCCTTTTTGGTCTCCTGGACCCCTGGCTGGAGGGCTGCAGGCTGGGAACCGGCAGAGGACAAGCTTTAATGCCCATGGCAGGAACTAGGCAGCATGAACTCAACTGTTTGCCACTTCAGTCTGGGGGTGTCCCCTTTCCGTCTAAGTGGTGATCCTTCCAGGGTAGGTCACTCCCCCTGCGCCCACCCAGCCCTAAAACCCACTGGTTGGGTCATCAGGATGCTTGACCGCTGGGCTGAGGTGATTGCTCCAACCCCTCAGCCGCCCCTGCCACTCTTGAAAATGCAAAACTCCTTGTAGCTCAATAGGCAAGAACCACCCTTCCCCAGTAGGGATGTATGGATTAGTCCCCTTCCTATTCTGTTAGGGAGCTGCAGAGCTGAAGAGCCCAGCACCTCAGGATTATGTTCCTCTCTGTACCTCTCTTCTCCCTACTTTCACTCTATCAGCAGATCCAGAGTCTTGCTTCCCAGAAATTGGCTTCTTCCTCTCTAGCCCCTAAATCCCTGAGCTATAGCTAGGTAGGGCCATCCCTCCCCAGCCAAGACTCAGGGCCCCTGGTTCTCCTTCCTATGTGTCACAAAAAAAAAACTATCACCATATAGCAAGAAGAACACTGGCTCTGGAGCAACCCATCTCTGCCACTTACTAGGCATGTGACCTTGAGCCAGTGTCTAAACTTCTTTCAGCTTCTCTTTCCTTAGCTGTAAAACGGAGAAAATAATGTGCACCTTGCAGTCTTGTTGTGAAGAGTAAATTAGATAACATATGTAAAGCACCTAGGACATACCGTGTTTGAGACAGAGAGGAGCTCAATAACTGTCACTGTCTGCCCTCCTTCTGCCAGTTCTTCTTTGAGCAAGACAAGACATGGCTACTCAATTGACTTGTCTCTAACATGTCTTCAGCCCTGACCCCTTTGCCTACATTCTCCATTACCTTTAAAATCTTTAGCAGCTGGCCACCACCATCAGCCTCAAAGGACAACCCCCACAAATTTGGCTGCAAGATGCTCCATCATTGCATTTTGAGGCCCAGGACTGTGTTGCACCCATTTTTATGTCCTCAGAACTCAGCAGGCTCAAGAGGTGCTCGAATAGATATATGGTGCATGGTATGAATGTATGCAAAATTAGGGTATGAATGGATGCATGGTGCATGGTATGAATGATTAGATGCATGGTGCGTGGTGTGAATGGATGCATGGTGCATGGTGCATGACTGAATGCATGGTGCATGGTGTGAATGGATGCAAAGTGATGGTA
>CM052438.1:100319496-100329712 GCA_028533085.1 Varecia variegata | reverse complement strand
TGGATGCATGGTGCATGGTGTGAATGGATGCAAAGTGATGGTATGAATGGATGCATGGTACATAGTGTGAATGGATGCAAAGTGATGGTATGAATGGATGCATGGTGCATGGTGTGAATGGATGCAAAGTGATGGTATGAATGGATGCATGGTGCATGGTGTGAATGGATGCAAAGTGATGGTACGAATGGATGCATGGTGCATGGTATGAATGGATGCCAGGTAACGGTATGACTGGATGCACAGTGCATGGTGTGAATGGATACTCCACTCTCCACCTCATGTCCTTCCCTGGAGGGATTCTAACAGGCACTCTGTTCCTTGCCTCCTCCCAGACTTCTCACTACACAGAGAATGGGCACCTTTAGAGCTGTCAAGCTGCCAGCTCTCCCCAAGCCTGCCAGAGATGCCCTTCCGCTAGGAAGTCCTCTTAAGGCTGGTGAATCTGCAACTTCTCCAGTCACAGTGGGCAAAACCCCTCTGCTGGCCTCTCAAATCCATACTGAGGTTTGTTTAGCAGGAACAGGTTCTGGGCAGGAACAGGTTCTGGCCACGAAGGCATGCAGTGCAAGCTGGGTCTGGGGCCTGGGCTCTCCCTGGGGAGGACGAAGGATACCGAGTGGTGAGCGTGTGGCCCAATCCAGACCCCTTCCCACAGCTCCTCCCCACATCTCTTTGGCTACTCCTTTCCTCAGTGCTCTTCACCCTGCATGTGCTAGGACTGACATAACTTGTCTAGACCTTCAGGTGCAACTCACAGCTCCCTCCCACTGAGATCGGAGCTCCTCCTGGACTATTCGCTTGTGTTTGTTCTCATAGGACCTAGCAGAGTGCACACAGTAAATGCCCCCCAAATGCTTGGCAACTGAATGAGAATGTGGCTCAGCCCAATTTGCCTGGGAGAGAGCTGAGGCTTAAATCTCCATGGAGAAAGAGGGACAAATCTCAGGTCAAATGATACTTGAGTGAGGTGGAGTTAGGTCCCCTACAGTGGGATGGTTTAGTTTGTGCCCTGTAGGAAGGACAGGAGAAGCCAGAGATGGAGTGTAGAATGAGTCTCCTTGCCAAGGATGCAGCCCCTGCAAGAAGCCTGGGCTCTGAGGGGTATGGAAGCCTGTGTGTCACTGGGTGCAGCAGGACAGGAC
Source organism: Varecia variegata (assembly GCA_028533085.1). Classification (NCBI taxonomy): domain Eukaryota; kingdom Metazoa; phylum Chordata; class Mammalia; order Primates; family Lemuridae; genus Varecia; species Varecia variegata. Next base: position 100,328,567 of record CM052438.1, on the reverse strand, counting down.
GGGTTCCTGGGGAGGTGGGAAGAACCGGCTGTGGCCCAAGTCCTTGGAACTCTGTTTTAGTTCTCCTGCTTGGTAGAGTCGCCTCCCCTACTTCCCACCTGCATCCCACCCCCACAGAGCGGAAGGCCAAGCAGGGAACACACTCAACCCCCAGAGCTGGATGGAGGACCCGTGTGGCACCTGGGAGTAGGGGTACCGGTCTGAAAACAAAAATGTCTCCCACTTTGCAACACAAGGCTGGATGATTAGCACACGGGGAGAACCATGAGCCAGCAGTTTGCAACAAAGCTGGCAGGCAGCTGGAATGTTGATCCGGAGGATCATGTTCCAGAGGGGAGACACCCCTCCCCAGGCCAGGCTGGTGCTCAGTACGGCTATTTCAGGCTGGGGGGATTAAGGTCCAACCATGACGAGCACACGTGTGCGCAGGCACACACGACTCCAATGCTCCTTTTCTCTCTCCTCTCCCATACTGACTCCTGTGCCATGAACCCGAGACCTCGGATGCACTGAAAGTTTCTGGTCCCTGTTCCTTAGCAGCCCTGGGTCTCTGCCGTCCTGGGAGAGCTGTGCAAGCCCCAAGGCCTACCTGACCTGGGAATGTGGGTGGGGACAGCACATGGCACGCCCCTGCTGACCCCCTCCTCCACTTAACCGCAGACTGTACAGAGCCACATGTCATCCTGTGACTTTCTCCACCTCACTTTTGCTGCCATTCCTCCTTCCATTTCTCTTTCTGCCTCTTTCTCAAGATCATCTCCCTTATTCTCAGTCTGTGTGTCTCCCTATCTCTTTTCTTTGCTCTTTTCCTCCAATTCTTTAGCCTGTCTCTACTTCATGCCTGAACGTTGACCCTGTATATTTGTCTTTGTTTCCTTTTATCTTTCCTCCTATTTCTCCTTTGGCTTCCTCTTGCCCTCCCTCTCCATCCGCCCCCCCCCCCCCATTGCATTAGTTCTTCCAACAAATATCTACTGGCCATTTGTCATGCACAAGATTTTGTGGCAGCCACTGCTGGGATTCTAAGAGAAAGTGCAGCAAGACTCTGAAGGAATGAGTCTATTTCAAGAGAATATCAGCAACCCGAAGCCTGGGCAGCTGTTTTTAGACCCCTAATAAAGTGGTTTGGTGACTTCAAATATATAAAATATTGTCTCTACTTAAAAAGTGTTTGTATTTAGGAGAGGAGAATGAGGCTTACACAAGCATCTATAATATAAAGTCACACGTGATGTTTGCAGTACCGATGGCTCAGCGTGCTCACAGGGATGGGGAAGGCTCCGGGAGAGCAGCCTTGCTATGCGCTTGGGGAAGAGGCCGGGCTGGGTCTTGAAGAGGGGTGGGGTTGGTGGAAGGTGTCCGGCACACACAGGCATGGACGAATGGTTGCAGCACCTGGAGCAGTCCGATTAGCCCGGCAAGGGTGACTGAGGCCAGAGTGTCAGGGCTTTGAGTGTCAGGTGAACGGATGTGAAAGCTGGGGGCAGAGGTGGGGGAGTTCTGAGCAGGAGAATGACAAGAACAGAGCTCTAGGAAGACGGATCCAGCCCTAGAAGCTTAAGAGATGCGTGGGTATGTAGGCGGGCTGAGGGATGGCCGGAGAAGACAGGAGGGCAGGTCAAGAAGCTCCTGCAGCAGAGGACGTGTAATTACCTTATTTACCCACTGACGCCTGAACGAAGCAGGTGGTGGCCATCAGACAAAATGAAGGGATAAGTTTGAGTAATACCAAAGAGGAATACCTCACTAAATGTCTTTTCCTCTCTTTCTTGGTGTCTTCCCCACCCTTCACCCCCAATTGTCTGATTCTTCTTTCTCAGTGGATCAGAGGCCTTTCTGCAGTGGCTACCCCAGGGCCAGCTTCACCTCTAGGCAGAGATCTGATGTTTCCAGTGATAGGAATCAAAGTTCTTTCCTCTTTCCTCAAAGCTCCAAGACACTGGGCACTGGGATCCCCCAGGCGGACTGATTTTTGCAGGCAGCATCTCTGAGACCTAAACCATCCAGAGTCCGTGTCATCCTTCTCTGCAAACCGCACTCCTCCAGTGACCCTCCTTCCTGCAGCCTAACGTGTCAGCCTCAGACCCCCAACCCTGAGGGGGCTGCTGTGGCTGCTATGCCCTCTGCCCCTCCTTCCTTCCCCCACTACCCTGGTGCACCCCCAGCTCCAGAGCTCGAGGTAGAGTTGGAGGGCCCAAGAGGGGAAAGCCAGTGCCTCTCCAAGGACCTGATTATTTCCAAAGACTTGTGCTAATTTTCTGATATGATCCTCACATCTCTGTGAGGCACTAAATCCTCATTACTTTTCCTGACCGATGCATTCTAATTAGATCAACACTTAAAAAAAATTCACAATAGCCACAGGATGGCTTTCCATCTCATTAACTCCTCACTTATTATTTTCATGAAAATTACTGATAAAAATGTGCATCTCCATTTGGTGAGGCCTCACAGCCTCCTCAGCTCCTATCTTGCATCTCTCCCATCACCGGGACTGCGCAGCGTCACCATGGTAACCCACAATAATAGAAACTAATAAATTACAAACGAGATGCTCGTTGAGCAATTATTGTCCTCTTTTATGCAAGTTTCTTGCTAATTTTGATCATAAGGGAAAGTACAATAAGACTCTGAAGGAATGAGTCTATTTCAAGAGAATATCAGCAAGCAGAAGCCTGGGCGGCTGTTTTTAGATCTGTAATAAAGTGATTTGGTGATTTCAAGCAATAGGAAGAGGAAATAAACTTCTTGCCCTGTGTTCCAGGCAGTCCTCAGTAGCAAGGCTCACAAAGATCCCACTGCGTGGGTTGGATGTGACATGAAGTGTGTGTTCAGAGTTTGTTGCCAAAATGTGCAGGGCCTGGCTGGCCTTCTAGAGGTCAGCCTGCCCTGTCCCCTGCCTCTACCAACCCGGGCAGAGGGAGTACCTTTGTGGTTTCTTAGAGGCCTAGGGACAAAAATGGCGTAGCCTTTCTTAGCTACTCTTTCCAGCGCCTCTTGCCACTCAGTCATAGAAAATTTACCAGTGTCCCCACGCCTCATCGTCTTATGAGAAGAGGGTACTGGAAGCCTCCTGAGGGACCCTCTGTGTGTCTGTCCTGGACCCAGGAACTCAGTGGGAGAGGAGCAGTGGGGTGAGGCTGTGGCGTACGCGGGTGCCAGTGAGCTGCGTGGGAGGTGTGGCGAGGCAGCTTGCTTAGTTTGTAGGTTTGGGGAAAACAGAGCCCATTTTAGCCCAGAGCTTGCAGTCATCATTTCCACATTTCCATGTTCCCAGGACAAAGGAGGCAGGTAAACCTTGGAAGGGGGGTGGTTGAGGTGACATTTACAGAGGCCCTGAGCCTTAGGGGGACAGAGGTGCCAGGGCAGGGTGAGTGACTAGAGCATGGTCAGGAAGAAGCAGTTCCAGGGGAAGCTTTCCTCTAAGCATCCTTGCCAGGGACACGGAGAGCTCAGCAGCTGCAGCCTCTGGAGAGGGCTGTGGTCAGGGTGTCTGGGCCGTTCCCAGCTCATCCTCTGCAAAGCTTTCCTTCTCCTTAACTCTTGTGCTCATGTTTTGCAATATCTTGGGCCAGAAATCCCACAACTACTTTGGACATTGTCCCTCTCAGATCTGGCCATTTTCTAGGGAATACTGATGCCCTGGCACCGTGGAGTCCGTGTTAAAAGGGGACTGTGCTGCCTGCGGGATGTAAACAGAAGCGGATCAGAGGAGGCCTTTGTGCTGGAAGGATCCAATGAGTCTCATGTGATCCACCAGCAGACCTTTCTACACACCTGGCTCAGGAGCCTGGCTTAAGAAATAGGACCCAGCTCTGTGTATTACCTGTGAGTGAAGGTTTATGGAGGGCTGGTTGGGGGAGTAGGGCCCCCCGAGGTCATTCCTGAGCAGGTTATCACTGTGCATCTTGGTTTTGAGGCAGGTGATGTAACGGTTGCAAAAGTCCTTGCAGAGTTCATTGACTTTCTCCAGCTCCAGCAGGTGGATTCTCAGGACCTGGATTGCCTTCACCATCTGGAGAGAGGGAGGAGAGGTAAGCCCAGGTGTTGGTATCACATCCCCCTTGCTGCCTGGACCCCAACCCCAACCACACCAGGGAGGGGAGCCCATCCTCCGCCCAGGCACGCGCTTTCTACACTTGATCTTAGCCAAAGGCTGAGAAGGCACGTGCTTCCCCAACCACATGATTGAAATTCTAGTTATGGCTCTGTGCTGATTATTCTTTTGCCTTGAGCCCTCTGTTATCACAGCTGTTCTTGAGGCAGTTGTGGTATTCTGAGAACAGCACTGGCCTTAGAGACAGAAGGCCAGGTCCAAGTCCTGGGCCTGCCATTTGCTATCTGTGTGACCTTGGGCAAGTTGCTTAGCTCTCTGCGCCTTAGTGTCTGACAAATGGGGATCATTATACTCTCCCTAATGACTTTACAGGTGCGTTAAGAGTATCGTATGAGGGGATGCACATGATAGCACGCCATAAAGTGTGAAGTTCTGAACAAGCATAAGGAAGACTGAGATCAGAGTTTCTTGCAAGTGCCCCGAGAGGTCAGGAACTGTCTATTCTTAAACACATATTCTGAGTGCTTCATGTGATACGGGTTACTCCACGGACAGTCCATTGATACTTGCTGACTGACCGAATAATCCAGCATGACTTAGCCGGGCACTAGATACCTCACTGTCTGCTGTGGCCTTTTCTGTGCCCTTTGGATAATTGCACCTCTTGCCTCTTCAGATGGACATTCCTAACCTTTTCATGGCCAGAGGCTATGTCGCAATCGAAGCTTTGCTCTTTATTGTTGTTATCATACAAAGAAAATACTAAGGAAGATATAGAAAGCAGGGGGTGGAAAAAACTGCCTTTGAGCCAATCACCCTAAGAGAATGATCATTATTTTAACATAGGTTTTTTGTTTGTTTGTTTGAGATAGGATCTCACTCCGTCACCCAGGCTGGAGTGCAGTGGCAGGATCACAGCTCACTGCAGCTTCGAACTCCTGGGCTCAAGTGACCCTCCCACCTCAGCTCCCAAATAGCTGGGCCTACAGGCACCCACCACCATGCCTGGCTAATTCATTTCTATTTTTCAGTAGAGACAGGGTCTCTCTCTTGCTAAGGCTGGTCTCGAACTCCTGAGTTCAAGTGATCCTCCCGCCTCGGCCTCCCAGAGTGCTAAGATTACAGGCGTGAGCCACTGCGCCCAGCCTGAGTAAATATATTTTTAAGTGTTGCATATTATTCCATGTGTGTGCCATACTTAACCAGTCCCCTATTGTTGGCATTTAGATTACTTCCAATTACTCAGTTTTATAAAAAATCTTACAGTGAATATTTTCTAAGCTTATAGCTTTTTTTTTTTTTTTTAATGTTTCTGCATTATTTCTTTAGGATGAATTCCCAGAAGTGACAGGTTTGGACTCCTGTGGCTCATGATAAATATTCCTAAATTGCTTATCAACTGGGGGTTGCTCAAACGGTGCTGGAACAATTGGACATCCATAAACAAAAAAAAAAAAAAAGAATTTTAATTTAAACCTCATACCTAATATAAAAATTAACTCAAAATGGATCAAAGACCTAAATGTAAGACTTAAAGCTATAAAAATTTTAGAGAAAAAAATAAGAGAAAATCTTCAGGATCTAGGGTTAGGCAAAGAGGTCTTAGGCTTGACACCAAAGAATTGGACCTCATCAAAATTAAAAATATTTGCTCTTCAAAAGACCCTATGAAGAGGTTGAAAAGACTACAGATTGGGAGAGAATATTTGCAAACCACATATCTGACAAAGGACTTGTATCTAGAATATATAAAGAATTCTCAAAATGAAACAGTAAAATGATAAGCAACCCAATTAGCACAGGGGCTCAAGACATGATTAGATATTTTACTGAAGACAATATACAGATGGCAAATAAGCACATAAAAAGATATTCAGTGTCGTTAACCACTGAAAAAATGCAGATTAAAACCACAGTGAGGTGCTACTACACACCTATCAGCATGGTTAAAATAAAAAGTAGCGATAATATCAAATGCTGGCGAGGAACTGGAAACCAGATCGCTCCTACATTGCTGGTGGGAATGTAAAATGGTACAGCCACTCTGGAAAACAGCATGACAGTTTCTTACAAACTAAATATGTGCTTACCATATGACCCAGCAATTGCACTCTTGGGCATTTATCCCAGAGAGATAAAAACATATGTTCACACAAAAAGCTGTGTATAAATGTTCAAAGCAGCTTTACTTCTAATAGTCAAAAACTGGAAATAACCCAAAATACTTCAATGGGTGAATGGATAAAGAATGTGTGGTTCATCCATATCATGGAATACAACCCAGCAATAGGAACAAACTATTGATATGCTCAACAACTTGGGTGGATCTCAAGGGAATTGTGCTGAGAAAGAAAAGCCAATCTCAAAGGGTTAGATACTGTACGATGCCATTTATATAACATTCTTGAAATGACAAAATTATAGAGATAGAAAACAGATAGGTGGTGGACAGGGGTGGAGTAGAAGAGAAAGGAACTGTTCTGTACCGTGACTATAATAGGGTTTACATGGATCTGAACATGTGATAAAACTTCATGGAACCAGACACATGCATGCACACACACATACACACACACAAGTGCATATAAAACTGGAGAAATCTGAATAAGGTTGGTGGATTGTTCCTAGTTGTGAAGTTGTGCTATGGTTGTGTATTAGTTCGTACAACTGCATGTGAATCTACAATTACATAAAAATAAAAATTTTAAAAATGGAAGGCTTATTGTCTTTCCATATCCATTTGTGTTGCCACAAGCAATATATGGAAGTTTCTATTTAATCCTCCCAGTTTTTGGCTAGCATTTTGATGCCTAGGGAAGAGTTCGGATGGTATAAAAAAGGGTTGAAAACAAGGAAGGAAATCTCTCCCAGAGAATTTTGACTGTGAGGTGTGTGTCAAATGGTGTGGCTGGAAGCCAGTGTCACACTCTTCTCGGAGCCTCACTGGCATTTCAAGTGGGGACCCCACATTCTCTGGGCGGGGCTTGTGGATGTCTGATGGGCAGGGATTGCGCTCAGCTAATTAAGGGTTTTTGGAGTACTAAATTAGACTGAGTGTCATGTCACTCAAAGACAGAAACCAGCAATTGTGTGTCTCCATGCAGGGCTCAGGCACAGGGTCTCATCCAAAGGAGTACTATTCTGTGGGGCTGAGGCTGACAGAGACTGAGCAACTCTAGGTGAAGAGGAGAATGGTGACTTGAGTATGGAGCATTTGGACCAAAAACTGGAGTTAGGTGCTTAATAAAGATTTGCTCTTGCTTAAATTTTTTACTTGACGTTGTTGGCCGTGAAGATCTTGGTATATGTGTCTCAGAGTAATTAGCATAATATAAGGTACTTAACAGATACTCGTTGATGGATTAATAACACTACCTAAACATTCCTTATTCTTACTGTGGCTCAGGCACTGTGTTAGGCCCATTCCATGCCTTATCCTATTTATTCCACACAACCATCACTGCACGGAGATACCACTATTGTCTATATTTTACAGTTGAAGAAAATAAAGTCCAGAGATACTGAATTTTACTTGTTTAGAGTCACAGAGCTGGTACGTGGCATGCAACCTGGCTGCCTCACCCCTGAGCCTGTGTTGCTTCACCCTCCACACAGACTCTCACATAGGAGTTATGTGGGTAGAGAAAATGGGAGTTTAAAGGGTGCATGGTTTGGGGGGCAAGTGGCTCAGTGATAGGAAGCACGGGGTTCTGGGAAAACCAATTGGCTTTTGGGACGATAAAGGTTAGGATTTCCAGAACCCTCCCTGGTAATGTGTCTTCGTTCAGCTGCTCTGATTTCCCATCCCTCACTCCTGGCTTAGCCCCCGCGGATCAGAACACTGCACCACCATGGGTGTCTGCTTCCTCATGTGTACAAGGAGAGGGTGGGACTGTCTGGTCCCTTCCTTTTTCTGATTCTCTGAACATCACCAGGACTTCTGTGCTCATTTTTCTGATGGTGCTGGAATGGGCCCCACAAGGTGACCTGGGCCAGCTTCTAGGTGAGTGGACAGTCCAAACTCAACAGGACACAGGCTGCACCTTCTCTTCTGAGCCTCTCCTGGCCGTTGGGAGATGACCTTATTGCCAAGGACATCTCTATGTCCTCTCAATCTGCTGATTAAGCAGCTCTTCCTTATATTCTACCAAAATCTCTCTACCTTAATATAAAGTGCTTATTCAGCAGCCTTCCATAGGTAGCAAGAACATCTAGTACCTCCATCAGCACAACTTCCCTTAATTTAATTTTATCCATTCGACAATATTGAGTCTTACTATTATGGCATACACTGGACCAGGCATCAGACTTGGATAAGTTGTTCAATCAGCTTTCTTTCCTCCATACTAAAGTAATGGTAACTCCTTAAACACTTCTTCTCTTTCTCCTCCCTCCCTCCCTCCCTCCCTGCCTTGCTTCTTTCCGTTCTTCTTCTTTTCTTCTTTCTCTCAACTTTTGTTTCAGATGATTCTGCATTTTAATCAACATTCACTGATTTATTTTTAAATCTTCTTGTGCAGTAATACACACACATACATATATATTCACACACATATAGACACAGAAAAGTGCACATATCTATTCATTTATTTTAAATATATAACCTATACTTAAAAAAATCAGAAAATGCAGATAAGCAAAACAAAATAAAAAGTAAAATCTGCCCAGAATAGCTTTGTTCAAATGAAATGCATGCACAGTGTGTTTAAACCAGATCTGGTGCACAGTGGCCAAAAGTGGACCTACCCTTTGGTCTAATAAAGCACACCTGAAGGATTACTTTTTTATGGGCTAATAGAATTGGTTTAAAGATTTAAAAGGCAGAGTAGGCCGGGCGAGGTGGCTCACGCCTGTAATCCTAGCACTCTGGGAGGCCGAGGTAGGCAGATCGTTTGAGCTCAGGAGTTCAAGACCAGCCTGAGCAAGAGCGAGACCCCGTCTCTACTAAAAATAGAAAGAAATTATATGGACAGCTAAAAATATATATATAGAAAAAATTAGCCGGGCATGGTGG
>CM052438.1:100273846-100318996 GCA_028533085.1 Varecia variegata | reverse complement strand
GCATGCCTGTAGTCCCAGCTACTCGGGAGGCTGAGGCAGTAGGATCGCTTAAGCCCAGGAGTTTGAGGTTGCTGTGAGCTAGGCTGACGCCACGGCACTCACTCTAGCCCGGGCAACAGAGTGACACTCTGTCTCAAAAAAAAAAAAAAAAGGCAGAGTAAATCATAATGGTATTCCAAGGCAATGAATATGTAGGACCTGTTCAATATTAGAGAGAATGATGGGCAATGCGGGGAAGCTGCCTTGCACGGCAGAAAGCCTGTGGGGTTCACTGCCAGACAGCCTGGCTCTGAGCCCAGGCCCACCATTGCTAACTGGGTGCCACTGGGCAAATTCTGTGACTTCTCTGAGCCTCAGTCTCCTCGTTTGTAAATGGGGCTAATGATCATCCCTAACGCATGAGATGTGATAGGGGACAAAGGAGATGTTAATGTGAAAGTGTTTTATAAACTGCAGTAAGCCAACTGATCCCATTGGCTTTTCTACTGCTATTCTATATTCAGCTAGTGAAAAAAATACTAATTCCCAGGGTTTTTTTTTTTTTCCATATTTGTGTTCAGTAAATCATCCTCTATCTTATATGTTTACAATTTTGGATTTTTGTCTCTAAGAAAATTCTGATTTATTAAACTATTTTTCTAAATTATCAGGGTCACATGAAAAGTTATTCCAAATCTTTTAGAGCAATAGCAATTTATTTCATCATCAAGTGTAATGTATCTTACATTCCTTTCCCCAGGTTTTGCTTCATCTTTCAGCTTCTCTCCCTCTTTTCTCTTTCAAAATAAAGCTCCATCCCTGTTCTCCTAAGAAGTCCCCTTCAAAAAAGCAAAACAAGATGCAACCTCACATTTTCAGTTTCATGCCACTGTACACAAATCCCGCAGTCCCAGGAAAGTACACAAGATCAGGATTTCTTATTTTTTATAAAGTCACATGGTGTGATGTCTCGAGTCTATTTTTTCCTGCCTGGTTATTTTAGACAAGTGGTTTAAATTTATACATAAAATTTAGGATGACAATAATATCTACACTTTAGAGTTGTTGTGAAAATGGAATAAGATCATGTATGCACATGTGTGGGGCATATAGTAGCTATTCAATAAATGTCAATTCTTCAAGACGGTGCGGCCCTCCTTCCTCCATCAAATGCTTCTCTAAAGAGTTGCCTGTCTTGTAGGATCATGGCCTTTTCACTTGACAATAATAACTCCTTGCCTTTTAAAACATTTGTGTACATAACACTTTATGATTTACAAAATGCTTTCTCTCCATTATCTCATTTGAGTCTCATCACCATAGGGACACAGGCACTATTACCTCTCTCCTAGAGATAAGGAAATCGAGGCTCAGAGATTAGGTAACCCACTCAATTCCACGTAGGAATTAGGGAGGTATCCTTGCCTTGGGAGTAAATTCCTTTCACCCTCTCCTTCCTCTTCTGCAAATTGGGAAGCTGGAACTATTTTTCCTCAGTGACAGAAGGAGGAATTTATAAACACACATTCTTTAATATGCTCTGATATTTCCTGTGGGTCACTGGGGCAGCCAAAGCTAAAATCTAATCAGGAATGTTTCCAGACCAGGCCAGCTTGGCCTGATCACTTAGAAATGTGGAGATGCTAGAACAAAAATTGGGACATGGAAAAAGGTGAGTACCAAGGACTGGAGAACTGCCACATGATTGGCGATAGAATGAACATTTTATGGAAACCATCATGCAAGAAAAGTTAAATCACTTTTGAGTCAGTAACCTGACACTTCGCTCCGATGGCCTCAGAATTTGGAGAAGCAGTGTGGTACAGAGGGAAAAGGGTGGGCTTTGGGAGTTAGATCCACTTGGCTCAAATCCCACCTATGTGACTTATTGGCTGTAGGGTCCCTAGTCCTTGATTTTTCCCTCTGTCAAATGGGGATAATAACAACCACCTCATAGGGTTATTGTGAGAATTAAATAGCAAAGGAGGGTATTCAAGGACAATGGGTTTTAGAGGCTGAGAGTCCTGGGTCTTCCACCTATGGTGAGACCTTGAGCACTTTACATAATCTCTGAACTTTAGTTTCTTCACCTGTAAAATAGGATAATAATAGAGACTCCTTAGAGTGGTGCAGAGGATTAAATGAGATGTGGCTGGGAAAGAGTGAAAACAAGACCTGGACCATAAAAAGGTCTAAGAAGAGATTAGCTACAGGGTGGTGTAGCTAATTGTGTGAGCACTGGAGTGTGAGCACTGGAGCTTGAGTCCTGCGCTATGTTTGACTCCTGCCTGGGCCACGCACCAGCTGCGTGATCTTGTGTTAGCAATTTCGCCTCTTGTCTCGATTGCCTCATCTTAAAACGGGGATGATAATGTGTTCCTTGTGGGTTTGGAAAGAGGATTAAATAATATAATACATGTAAAGTGTTGAGAACAGTACCTGGCACCTGGTAAGTGCCCTATAAATGTTAATTATTATTAGCGTTGATTATTCTTATTTCCCTTCCCTTTCCTGGTGTCTGCTCCTATCCAGGCAAAGAGGGTCTGGATTGAAAGCTGGAGTGAGCACCTCTCTGAACGGGGCTGGCCCAAGGTCTCTGTGGGCCCAGGGCTCTGGCCCGGCTCCTTCATGCGCCTCCTAATTCACAGCCTCTGGCCTCTGGCCCTGCCTCTTCAGAGTGGGCCCAGGGGCCTGGGGGGCCCCATTTTAGAGCTGGCTTTGCGGTCAGGCAGCCATAATCTGTCCCTCGAGCCACACCAGAGTCTCATTAAAACGTGCCCCATAAATGTTAAAAAATTTACACATAAAAAAATTCCATGCATGAAACTGAAACCGTACGTTTTACAGCCTCGGTTTGAAATCTTGCATAATATATAAAACCTTGGCCCTGCACTGGGGGCCCGTAAATCAGATTTTATAAAACAAAAAGCTTTTACCTTTCAAAGGGGTTTGGGGAACTTGCAAATTTTACAAACTTTACCAACTGCCAGTCAGAGGCTGCTGGGGCTAAGGAGGGATCCCCGGGACGGCTGAGAAATAGGCCTGGCAGGTCCCCGGTGGCCGTGGGAATGGGAGTGGGGGTCGGGAAGAGCAGAGCCCACCCTGCCCCAGGGGAGCTGGCGAGGGGCATGCCAGCGTGGCCACCGTGAGGGTGGAAAGCCACCCTTATCGCACAGAGATGGGGAGGTAGAGGAGTCAGAGTGTGGGCGCCAGGGGAGAGGTTTTGCTGGCACTACTCTATTTGTAAATGAGGACTTTGTGGCCACCAGGGAGGAGACTGCTGGAATGAGGTAGCATAAGGAGCACAGTATCTGGAGTCAGCAGACTGAGCTCTGGTCCTGGCAAGTCACTTCCTTCCCTGGACTTATGTCCCCCGGCTATAAAATGGTAGGGGAGGGGTGAGGAAGACTTGCTCTCCCTAGGGCTGTGTTTTCCCTCCTAACTGGCTGGCCAGGGAGGGAGGTCCCCTCTGAAATCTACAATCTGGGACCCTGTCCCTGTTCCTTAGGGCAGCTCTGGGAGACTGTGGGGCGCAGAGAAGAGCGCTACAGGGCAATCTGCCTGGGGGAGAGGAGGGTGGCTGGCTGGGATGGGAGGATTCTTCGTCCCTGGTAGGCCAGAGACCGCTGGCTCGCAGGCTTGGGAGAAGGCGGGGCCTGAGGGGGGCTCGAGGGCCCTGGGGAGGGGGGTGAACTTCCAAGAGGCAAAGTTTTGGGGGACCCAAGTGCCCTCCTAACAAGCCCGCCTATGAAAGTCAATATTCAAGGGCAAAGGAAAGCCGCCCTGACACACATATATATAAAAAATAAATCTCTCAATTATCTCAGCTCATTTGCTTGGGGTCTCTCATTTTATGTCCCTGCTCGGCTGCGCAGTATATCTGTCCGGATAAAGAGTTACAGTCCGTTGGGCTACGTGTGCGGGGTTGTAAAAAATACAGATGCCAAATTAACTGGCTGTGGCACTTGGCAGCTGATTGAGCTGATAATGACGTGATCTGACCTTTTTCTAATTTCTAATTATGTGCATCTCGGCTGTGCTGGCTACATGATTCTTGTTCCAGTGATGGCTCCTGTGGTTGGCCTCTTTATCCACACCCCCCCCCCCCCACTCACCAACCCTGACACAGGACCAGGGGGGGCCATGGCAAAGGGCACTGCTTGACTCCCCAAATAAAGTTTCAGGGTCCTGGCCACTCAGTCTCTTTGGCAGTCCCGAGGTGAGGTTGGGAAGCTGGAACAACTTTTAGGAGAGACACTGCATTCAGGATTAACTTTCTGGATGCTAGGCATTGTTAAAGGCTGTTTCCATGAGCCATCTCATTAATTTAGTATTACAATCACATGAGGTAGGTGTATTAGATCTACAGATGAGGAAACCGAGCTTCAGTGGAGTTAAGTCATCAAAGTCAGACACAGAGTAAGTTGGGAAGCTAGGCTCAGGTCTTTTGTCTCTAAGCACATTGCCAAATCTCTCCATTTACATAATCAATTGATCCATCAATCAATCATCAACCAGTCATCGACTGTGGCTAATTCGTCTAGACAAATCGGGTCCATCTGAGTAGATGGAACGTCCAAGGATTGCTCCACCAGCTCGACCACTCCCAGCCCAGTCACCTGAGCTAGAAGACCAGGGAACACCAGTGGTCTAGGGTCATAGGGTGGTTTCTACAACATCCATGTCCTTGGCTCAGGCCTGGCACATAGCAAATGGCCAGCCAAGTTCTGTTGGGTTGATTCAAGAGATCTGATTCTTTAAGTGAGCAGAACCCTGAGAGACCCGGGCAGTGTTGGCAAGTGGAGAAGCATGGAGCTGGCCACCTGGGAATTTTCCAGGCTGTGCTAGAATGGGAGGCTGCCTTCAGTGAGTCTTCCATAGCCTACCGGCAGGTGGTAATAAACAAGACATTTGAGGTTTGTTTCCCCAGGACTCCTACTTCTTAAGAAGGTTTAAATTCTTTCGCATTACTCAGTCTAATTTTAGTTATTTCCTTACCGACTTAGGCTGTAGTTTCTTTTTGTGCCAAGTAAGGGGAGTGGGCCCTGGCCCCCCAGGTCTACTCCAGCTCCCGCAGATATGGCTGCCTCATCTCCTGGCTCCCTGGGTGCCAAGAGTCCGGGTTCTAAGGATCTGCTTCCCAACCGCAGTCTGTGATTCCGATCAGCCAAAGATGAGGGCAGGGCCAGACCAGCCTGCACTTAATACTCGACCAACCGGAGAACCAGTGTGAGCATTCCCAGGGATCCGAGAGATGGTGGCCCAGCCTCCTAGGAAGTGGGGCTGCTGAATCCCAGCCCAGGGATGAGCAGAGGTGGATTTGGGGCTCTGAGATGCCTCCACTAAACACCTCTGACAGCGGGCAAGTCCTTATCCTCTGGCCAAGGCCTGCTCTGCTCTCTGAACACCAGCCCATCATGACACTGCACAGATTTCCAGTCCAGGGCAGGCTCTCCTGGACTCCATAAAGTACCATATTCAACTCTCGACAGAAGCAGTGGTGTGGATAATTCACAGCACAAAATAATACCAAAGTCATTTACATCTGTTCTGCAGATGCACGTGTGTGTGTGTGTGTGTGTGTGTGTGCGCTTTTTCTTCCTTCCTTTTTGGGACCACATTTGCTTTTCTAATTCGGTTTCCCTTTTGGGAGCAGGTACCGGCTAAACTCCGGATGCACGAGGTCAGCACTATAATCAATCAATTTGAGGGGCACAGCGTTCCTGAGCTTCCAAATTCACCGTGCATAATCTGGGTAATCCACCCACAGAAAAATCTAGAATTGGGGTTAATAACTCCAGGATGACCAGGGTGATGAACAAACAGAGCAGCCCCTCTGTTGTTCTCCCTCAGCAGAACTCCCAGGGCTAGATGAGAATTTCAGATGTCATCCAGCCCAGTGGTTTCCAAACCTAATTGAGGATTGTAACTGCCTGGGAAATTTTTTAAAATGTAGAGTCACAGGCTCCCACCAAACTAGTAAAATCACAATTTCCAGGTGGTGTGGTCTAGGCATATGGATTTTATAAAACTGTAGTGATGATCTGGGTGACAAACTGGGTTTGGGAACCTGATCTACTGGGTCCTCCTAAGAGGGCAGGTCCTCTGCTGGTCTTCTCAACATGCCTATGTCAGGTCCTTCTCTCTACTGACATGCTTGAACATGCCTGTTACCCACATCCTCCACGTGGTAGCACGACAACCATCAACTCCTCCCTGGGCGGCCCAAGACAGATTTGCTAACATGTCAGGACTTCAGGCCTCAGAACAGCTACCCTAGACATGCTGGCTGCTACAACTGTCCTTTCCTCCTGTCTGCATTACAAGAGATGGATACGAGGACACTGTGCCACCCTGGGTGTAGACGGGGAGAACGTTGGCAGTAAAGTTTGTGCATGGATGCTTGGTTTAAGGAACTTAGAAGTGGTTCTTGGCTTCTAATATGGTGCATCTAGCGCCTGCCCCACAGTGAGCACTCAGAACTGTTTGTTGAATGAATTAATGAAAGGATCGTTTCTAGGGCATTTGGAGGGGATCAAAGGGTAGGAAAACTCTAGCCAGGGTAGAGGGTGGAGGGTCTTTACCAGATTGTCCAGTTCTGGGTCATCGCTGAAGAAGGGTTTGTGCTCCTGCTCCTGCTGGTGGACAAAGTTCTCGATGTCCACATCAAAGCTGGCGGAGGTGATGCACTCAGAGCCCTGCGTGGCCTGTTCACATTTCTCAAACAGCAGCGTCAGGAGCGGGAAAAGAGGGTGCCTGCGGGGACATTAAGAGCTCACACATGCGCACACACAGAGACCGTGCTGCCAGCTGGGCTCAGAAGCCACCAGGCTCCCTCTCCCACATTCCCGTCATTTGTCCCAAGGTCCCACTCCTTGAGAACATTCCCAGTCCCCATGGTCAGCCTAGATGGCAGCATTTCCTGCCCTGGCATGGAGGGTCCAGTGTCCCAGTTGCTGGGCCTCAGGGGGCTCCTATCCCTGCTCCCTGGGCGCCTACCTTTTCTCTTTAGTCAGATAAGCTGCGTGGCTATTTGGAGAGAGATGATGGGTTACAACCCTTCAAAGAAGTAGGTGTCCATTTCTGGCTCTGAAACAACCCAGGAAGGAAATGTGGGAAGTGTCCAGAGAGGTCCTGGACGTGAACGTTAGTGTTAGGCAGACCCGTTTTTGGCTGTCTGGAGCCAGCTGAGGGCAGCAGATGTGCACAGACCCTTGTGTGTTTGCGAGTGTGTGGAGGGGGATGTGTGTGAGCTGGTCCACACCTGGTGGGCAGATGTCTCCACACGTCCTGAGCTTGTTGGCAGACTCAGTTTAGGTCAGACACCCAAGTACATGTGTAACCTTTCCCTGAACTCTTCTATTGTCACACCTTTAGCACAACTGTAACTAAATGATTATTTGTACCATTACTTGTTCACTATTTTCCTCCAAGACTCTACCTGACCTAATGATTGTGGTATCTCTAAGTATTGCCACGTGCTCATAATAGGCACTTAATAAATATTTGGTGACTGAGTGAATGCATCAATGAAGGAAGGAACTGCATGTGTGCAGTTCTATGACATATATGTGTGAGCCAAAGTGCTTACCTATGTGACTTTACAGATCTCGACTGGGATATCACCAACTCTTGCAAGCTTTCCTGACTGTTCCCCCACCAAACTTAAGCTGACAGCCCCTGAGTTTTTTGTTTTCTCATCTGCCTTCCTCATTAGACTGTGAGCTATGTGAGGGCAGGAATCCAGCCCACCTTCTTCATCACTGTGTCCAAATTTTAGCAAAGGCATGTGGATCTCAATCAGTATTTGTGGAATATATGTGTGCATGCCTGTTTGCATGTACAAGTGCATGGCATACTTATTTCTGCAGCACGTGTGCATGCATGTACATGGGTTGTTGGCATTGGACTCTGGAGAGTCCCAGTCCCTTCCACTGTGGTTCCAAATAAGCATCTGCACATTCCTCTCTGATCTGTCTCCTCAGACTCCTGGGACTATAAAATTTAGCTCTTTTCTTTTTGCTTTAGCCCCGCTTGCTGGGAGAGGAAGAGGAATGTGTTTTGGACCTGGCTCCCTGACCTCTGCCAAAGGAGATGCTCTAGCCAGCACTGTTCAATAGAACTTTCTGCAATGATGGGAATGTTCTGCAATCTCCCCTGCCCAGCATGGTAGCCACTAACCACGTGGGGCCAATGAACACTTGAAATATGGCCATTGTAACAATGACACTGAACTTTTAATTTTATGAAAGTAAATTAAGTTAAATTTTAATTAATTTAAATTTAGATAGCCACATGTGGCTAGTGGCTGCCACATTGGAGAACACAGTAAGTCTTGAAAAGGAAAACAGACCATGCTTTTCCCTCCAGCACACTGTGATTGAACACACTGAGCGAAGGACCAAACATCTAGCCTACAAAGCATTTGCAAAGGGGCTGGGGGAATGCCTGTGAACCTGTCCCGTGTTGGATTTTCATAATTCTGGGCAAAAAGACAGAAAGTGCTTACCCCCCTCCACACTCACACCCACATTTTACAGGTCTTTCTACTCGGGCTCAAGGGTACTGGGTGATGCAGGGAGATAAATCCCTGTATCAGATGAGCTGCTGGGTTTGGCAGAGCCTGCCCCTGGACACTATCTCCCGACCCTTGTCTTGGAAGCTGATGCAGAAACTCCCGGGCCCCAAGGCTGCAGGCTGGGTGTGCATTCTGCAGGAAGAAGGGTCAATATTTAAGGGTGGCCTATGTGCAGTCCTAAATTGCCAGAAGATCTGTTGAGCCCTGGTAGAAAGCTGGTAGGAAAAAGAATGGGTTAGCTTAGCCATCCGGCTGAAGACAAAGAGAAACCCAGGTGAAGGGGTTAAACTCCAGTATAAGTCTTCATTTGCAGCCACTAATACTGCAGCATATTATAGTCTAATCTAACCTGATCCCAGTTTAATGCAAGATTCTCCTGGCCCTGAGTGGAATACCAAAGAAAGCCTCGGCGGCTGTAATTTAAGCAGAGCCCTGCAGTGGCTTAGCTGAGGGACAGGAAAGGCAAATTCCAGGCGGTGTTATGAATTATTGCGCCTTATGAACCTTCCTACTCTCAACAGATGCCTGCTGCCATTTAAACAGCCACTAGATCAATTAGGAATGAAAGGCACAAATCGACTCTGTACAAGGGCACTAAATTACCAGGAACTAATAATCTGCAGCATCGTGCCAGGTGGCGGGGGTGCAGCCCCCGCCCCAACTCCGCGGCAGCCGCGGTCACCACACATTCCTTTCTCACTGGTGGGAGGAGGGGATGGGGGTGTGTGTGCGTGCGTGTGCGTGCGTGTGCACCAGGCTGAACACAGGGTGTTGAAGAGAGCAAGGGTGAGTGTTGTGTGCTGTCCTGCGTGTTTTCATTGTTTGCACACACAGTGTTGTGTTTATGTAGTACATACACACACGTGGGTTGTGTGTATGCAACAGTGGTGCCAAATTTGTGTGCCGTGAACATAGTGTGTGCACGTACTCTGTGTTATCTGTATGCAGTACGTGTGCTGGGATGCTGTGTGGCATGTGGGCTGGGGAAGAGGGCTCTGCCGTGGCACTAAGGTTGGGGTGGGGAGAGGAGGGTGGTCTCCTCTGCTTCTGTCCTTGCCCCGTCAGGGAGGAGCAGCTTTTCTTAGAGTGGTCAAGGAAGGCCTCTCTGAGGAGGTGACATTTACGTCAAGCCTCAAATGATGAGGCACAGTTGCAAAGAGCTGAGGAAGAGGCATTCCACGCAGGAGAGACAGCAGAGCACTTGAGATAGAATGTGAGTTTGGCATATTTCTGGAGCCAAATCTAGCTAGCTGAGTGTGGCCGCAGCCAGGTAGGCAGGAGGAGAATGAAGGAGATGAGGTTGAAACGGCAGCGGGGGTCAGGTCATGAGATGCTCATAGGCCTCAGACAGAGCTGGGTTTGGGGGTGGGGGGTGGTCATTGTCATGGACGCTGGGGAACCATGTGCACCTTCTATGCAGAGCCACAGCCCGGTTTTATAAACCTCGTTCACTCCCAGGTGTCAGATCTCCCCAGAATGAGTACATATGTGTTGATGGGGTACGTATCTGGGGCTCCTGCTGTCTCTCAGAAGGGAACATGCTGCCCATCCTTCCCTCCAAGTTAAGTGGCATCCATGGGGCACAGGGCAGACTTCACGGGTGCTGGCCTGGGCCCCTCTCACCAGCTCCCCTCTCCTGAGGCTCGGGCAGTCGGGGTGGGAGGGCAGTGAGCACCGTTAGCCGCCGGAGCCTCCCTTCTCATGCCCCATCCTCCCCAGGCTCCTGCTTCCTCCCACCTGTCCCGGAGCTCTGTGGGTCTCAGTGAGCTCGGGTGGGGTCTGATCTAACCCACAGCCTTTCCTACGAACCACAGCCACAGTCAGTGGGGGAGCCTGTGGTTCCCATGCTCTATCCACCTGGATCACTTGGTAAACCTGCTGCTTGCTACCTACCATCTGAACGCAGGGGCGGCTGACACACTGAGCTGCCCCTGGAGACGACAGGCTCGGTTTCCCAGGGACTCATCGGGGTTCTGCGGCTGCAGCACAGTCCTGGCCTTCTCTAAGGCTGTTCCCAGCCCAGTTACGGGAGAGTCCCCCGCCCTTCCTCCGTTGCCCAATCTGTGACTGCCTAAGGGCTGACCTGTATTTTCTAAGCTACCCTCCAACATCACCCCATGAAGCAGGTGAGGCCAGCAGCCACCATAGAGAGGTCCTCTCCAGCAGCCTCAGCGGCCAGTTTGGGGGTCCACCCTGAATAGGGCAGGGGCCACAAGAGCTGGCTTCTAAGCCACTTGGGACATAAGTGGCCCTATCCAAGCCAGGGATGGGGTAGGGAGAAGGATTTCCAGTTAAATGTGGGATCTTGCCCTTCCCTGAGCCTCAGTTTGTCCATCTAGAAAATGGCTTTTAAGGAGCTCTTCTTCCGGCCGTCCAGCTCTCTTCTCCTGAGGAGCCACACCCTTCAGGGGCCACGAGCAGGGATGTGGAAACTCAGGCCCCAGAAGACGATGAACAAGATATGAGAGATGGTCATTAGACTTTATTTCCAACGAGCTGAGGACATTTGACCTCCATAAGAACTCACCTTCTCCCTCCCAGATCCCTTCTCTGCTCTTCTCCCCACCATGTCACCTCCCGTGTGACCGCCCCCTCCACCTCAATCTCTCTTAAGCCGTTCAAAATTTGGAGGAAATAAATCTCACTGCACTAATTCAGCGAGAGTTTGAGCCTCGTCAGTGCAGAACAAATAAAAGGAGTGAACTGGCATGACATTTTACTGCAGAAGAGAGGTCGTTTCCAGCCACTAATAAAAAGGATTTGACACAGACTAATAAAGAGAAATGAATTTCTCTAATGGCCTAATTTAGCACATTCAGCACTGCACCTCCGCCTGGGTGCTGGGAGGGCGGGCGCCTTCGCTGCCGCCAGCGCGGACAGAGGCAGGAGGGAGGGAGAGACGACGGGGCCCAGCTCGGGCAGACGGGAAGAAGAGATGATCTCGAGTAACATTTTATTATTTCTTTTCTCTTTTTTGAGCCCCCCACCCTGCCCCCACCCTCATCACCTCTCCCCAGGAGCATCTGGACTAAAATCAAGCTCAAGATATGCAGTTCCTCTTAAGGATCCAAAGAAATAAAGAACCCCTCTCCATAGAATTGCAGTCTTGTGCTAGCTTAAGAAGGTGATTAAACCGGATGTGTTGATTTCTACAGGGGTTTAAGCCATCGTTTGGTTTAATTACTTCTGACATTTCTGCCTTTGTGTTTTTTACATCACCCAAATTCGCAGGCCTGGAATGCCCAGTGTGTGGCCAAGGTGAGTGGGGCTGCCCCACCCCCGCCCCAGGAGAGCCGCAGGGCAGGTGTCGCTGAAGCCCTTTGCTGAGGTCACCAGCACCCTCTCTCTCAGCAACAGAAACGCCGAGATCCCCTCGACCAAGACCAAAGAGACCCAGCCCCCAACTCTGGTGCGGCTTCTGAGATATCCGGGGTAGGCTGGAGTCAGCAAAGCCCACTCCATTCCTCCTCCTCTCGAGACAGACGTTCCTAACTAAACTGCGCTGACAGGTCTCCCTAACATTTTTAAAGATCTTCTGGAATGGAGGCCACAGCTTCCTTGGCAATGCATACGCTCATATCTAACTTAAAGTTCCCCTGTATGGCTGCAGCCCATTTCTTTCTGTTAAATGGACTCAAAAAAACATAGTTGGATCCTTTTCCATTTCCCTTCCTTCCTCCTTGGACAACCTGGGTTTGTTTTGTGCTTTTTTAAAAATTTAAAACATTTCTTCCTGCTTAAGGGAGGAGTGGAAACAGAAGCAGAGACAGAAAAAAATGTTAGAAAGAATGCAAAAATACGGAGCTTCAGAGAGGCTAAAATGCAAAAAATGAGAGACATTTGCTGGGGAAGGGGACACCCGAGGATGGTCCCAGGCGAGGGGAGGTGTCATGTCGCGTTCTCTTTCTGGGTGATAAACCTTGTGATTCACGGTCATGCCACGCCATCCCTTCCCTTGTGACCTTGGCCAGGACTGCAGACCTCAATTATGGGTCCAGCCAAGTGTGTGGCCGGCTGCCTGGGCTGTCCACCTCCTCCCCCGTGACTGCCCTTGGAGCCCCCGGCTCCCCTGCACCTGCCCTCACAGCCCACACTCACCCTGCTGGGGGTAGGCAGAGGGAGGCCCACTGTCAGGACCCACCCCACCGGGAGCCCCCGCTGCCTCTTCCAGTATGTTGGGGGGTAGGGGAACAGAGCCCTGGGCCAAGGATGGGTGACCCCCGGGGTGGAATGTATAGGAGAAGAGTGAGATTTTTCAGGGGAGAGCTTCAGTGACAAGCCAGCAGGACCAGCGGCCGGGTCAGGGCCAGGCTGCTCAGAGGACATGAGGCTGTTGCCAACGAGGCAGGGTGAGGTGGGCCCGCAGGGGTCGTCCAGCTCCCCAGCCTACTCCCTACTGACACATGGTGGCTGTCACATTGCCAGAGGCCGGCCTTCTTGGCAACTCTGCCCCGGGGGAGGTGGCATTTTGATCTTTTGTTTCTAGTTCCCCAGGCAGAGACCACAGGGATCACAGAATCAGAGACAATACCCTGGAAGCCACTTTCCCGGACAGCCCCGTGCCCCTTTCCTGGGCATCTTTTCACTGCAGAGGGCCCACGCCAGTGCCTGTTCTGAGAAGTACAGTGGAATTTCTCCTGGACTCGGAGCAAAGGAAGCCAACGCTCCTCAGATGAGCACCCCAGGCTCTTCACCAGGCACCTCAGCCTCCTGGATGGACTCAGCGGATGTATTGTGGTGGCTGGAGGGACAGCAGGTGGCCCTGGTCTCCTGCGTGGTCCCTACTCCCCTTCACCAGCTCAGGCAAACCAACTCCTGTGCTGACCTTTGCCCTGTGCCCTCCTCGGCCCACGCCTTGCCTCCACGGCTCCTTCCACCTGAACTGCTGCTCCCTACGCGTCCCTTCTAATGACCTTCAGAATCCAGCTCAAAATGCCATGTTTCCTGTGCAGGTGGCCCCAGTGCAGCCTCCTCTGAGCCAACACAGCAAGTGCTCAGGGCTTCTCCCTTGACCCACCCACGATTTAGGGTGGGAAGCTGGGTGGTCTGAAACACATGGACAGCTGTGTGACTTTGGGCAAGTGACCGGATTTTCTAAGCCTCAGTTTCTTCTTTTATACAACAAGGATAACACCTCCCATGAGGATTCTTGTAAGGTTCAATGAAGAAACATGGAGAGTGTCTGGACTTAGGAAGCTGCCAATTAATGCTTGCTCCCTTTGCCTGGAATGGTGGGTATGAAGGCATCTTTTTTGTTCAAGAAACATTGACACCATCCACTCCAATAAATTTATATTCCCATCTCCACTGACTCATTTGGCTGGGAAGCAAGCCCCTGTGCCAATTCAAATAGAGGCCCAGAAAGAGGAGGGGGAGAGACATCTTAAATTTATCAGAACTCAGAGCTTCATTTTCTTTTAACCAAAAAAGCACTGCCAGTAGGCATTCCTCTTTATTTCCCTATGACACTTATTAAGCTCTATCTACTAATCACAGTGGGCTGTGCACAACTCCTTTCTCCCATTACACTGTCAGCCCCTCCAGTCCGTGACTTATCGCTTGCGGAATTCCCAAGGGTTAGGCACAGTGCGTGGCACACAGCAGGGCATCAACAAATTTTTGATGAAGCAATGAATGTGAATAAATGAATGAATGAAGTAAGCAATGACTATGGGAATGAAGGTTCTCAGACACAATCCTGAAGTTCTTTAGGCTCAGAATCCACCCATATTGGAGGACTCGGATCAGATTTTGCCATCTGGCAGCTTCGAGCCACGGTTGCTACAGAAGGACCTGCCTTTGGTGAGGCTCTGCTGGGGTGTGTGTTTGCGTGGGGAGGGGGTGGCGAGGTCCCGGAGGGAGGGGAGAGAGTGGGAAGAAAGGTGCTTGCCCAGGCTTCGGCTTCTCCTCCCCTCATAAGTACCAGATGGAGAGAACAGAGTGGGGTGGGGAGAACAAGCCAGCAGCCCCTGGTTGGGTGTATTTTTACTTCAGGTGTGACGTTGAAACCATGCGGATGTATTTTTAGTCCTGCCCAGTGGGCGGTGTGTTCGCCTGGGTTGCCTTGGAGAGGACTTCTTCTTGTTGCTAAATTGGAACTGCATCTGTTAGGGTGCCTGGGCTCCAGCCCAGCTCTCCTCCCCCAGGTGGGTGGGCAGGTCCATTCCTGGCAAGTGCGGGTCACAGTCTGCTCAGCACCCCTCCTTTCGTGCACACTCACACGCAAGCACACCACTCCTGGCACATTAAAAAAATCACTGTGAAATCACAACCGAGTGACTGTTAAGGCTGGTCTGTAAGGGCAAGAATATGAAGAACCTAAAACTCCAGACAGGGGAGGGATCTCATGTCCAGCCTCCTCCTAATAAGGAGAGAAACCTCAGGCACAGAAAAGAGAAGTGTCTTTCCTGAAACTAGGCAGCTAGTGAGAGGTGGTCAGAGCTTCTACCCAAGTCACCAGAAATTCAGCCCGTCTGCAAAGCGAAAATCCTTCAGAGAAAGGGCTGGTGTGGGGAGGAAACCTCTATCCGTTTTGCCTTGGTCATTGGCAGGGGCCAACCACACTCCCACACACATTTGGTGGCACTTTGTAAATTACAAAATGCTCTTACACGTGCTTATTGCATTTAAACACCCCAAGAGCCTCATCATTCCCGTTTTACTGACTGGCAAGCTGATGTGCTGTGTGGTGAAATGACTTCATCAAGCTAATAAGTGACTGAGTTGAGGTTTAAATCTGGGTAGCCCAACTCCAAATCTTGTGCTCTTCCCTTTCTCCCATGCACTGACTTTGAACCATTACTGGAACCACTTCATCCTCCTCCTCCTTTTTCTTTCCTGTCCTTGAGTCGTATGCATCCCGGGGTGGAGGAACTGAGCTGCCAGGTTTACCCTTGGAGCATCAAACCATGGTGGCACAAGAGAACCTCTGCTTATCCAGTGGGTTTTGAAAGAACCTCCTCTTGTAATAATACTTCTGTGTGTTTGGAGAGGGCCCTAACATTTTTAAAGATCTTTGATTTCCTCATTTGATGCCTACCCTGTGGGGTAGGAATGCTTGTCTAAAGAGGTTAAATGATTTGCCCAATGGTAAAGTCAGAACTCAGACTGGTCTTACTCTGGATTCTTTGCACTCAGCCACAAAAGGGACCTGGGCTTGGGAAAGCAAAGAGTGGCGCCATGGTTAAAAGAGGGGCAACCCAGCTCAGCTCAGCCCTGGGGAGAAGCCATTGGCCTTACGAGCACAATCACAGCTCACCATTCTCCTCCCACTCCACCCGCCCCACTCCCCTAGCAGAAGGCCCAACTCTTGGTCATCTTCCCTCTTGCAGTGGAGACAGATCCAGTGCAGGCTTCTTCACCAATATAGCTCCCATTCATTGTGGGCCTTCTATGGCCAAGCACTGTCAGCTGTTACCATTGGTTATCTCATTTAATCCTAACATAGCCTTGCGAGGATAAAAGTCTTTGGGCTTCCAGACTCCTGGATCTCTATCTTGTCAATGATCCTCATCTTTGTGGGGTCCCTGGATTACTCAGCTCTAGGCCAGGCCGATGAGCTATGGAAGCAGCAAGACCCACTTCTCTACACACCTGCTTCCTGAGCAAGGCAGCTGCAGCCTCTGGGCCCACCAGTAGCAAGTGTAGAGTTTGGGGTGGGGGCCTTCTGATGCCAGCAGGAAGGGCAAGGACCAGGCTGTGCCTGGTACAGGGGAAACCTGAGCATGGTTTCACTTTGCAGATTATGGCTCCAGCAGGATCACCCCCCGACTATGGTTAACAGCTGAGACGTTACCTCTCAGAGCCCCCAGCCCACACAGCCCAGCCAAGAACACAGTCTGGGCCCACAGCACCTAGTAGTCTAGAGCAGCGGTCCCCAACATTTTTGGAACCAGGGACTGGTTTCATGGAAGACAATTTTTCCATGAACCATGGGGGGCGGGGGTGTTTGACAGAGCTCTGTGGTGCTGGTCCACGGACAGGGGGTTGGGGACCGCAGGTCTAAAGGCCCTGGCATGAAGCATCTGGTCCGACTTCTCTGCTTGGAATGGCTGCGTTTCTCCCACACCATTCTCAGGCCACCTCATCCAGCACATTCCAGGAATGACCAAGCACAATGCCAGGGAAGGCAGGGGGTTAAGCCACAGGGTCACCTCACTGGGGCCAGAACACTCTTTGGTCACAGGGTGGATGAGTTCCCTCAAAGACACCTCATTAGGAAGTGCCAGTTCCCAGGGTCCTGACCAGGCAGCTGCTAAACAGAACAGTCCCAACAGGACCCAGTCCCTCTGTCTGCTCCAAGCCTAGGAGGGATTCCTCCCAGCCCAGTCCCAGGAAAGGCGGCATGGCTGTCACTCTCTCAGGGTTCCCTCCCTTGGGAAAAGCAGTGCGACTCTCCCACACTGCACTGTGGGCCCGAGCCTTGTAGTCAAATCCACACGTACTTTTTTGAGCCTGTACTATGTGCCAAGTTTATATTACAGCTACTTTCTATGTCTGTCCCCCACTCCCTGGACAGAACCCCTTTCCGCACTTGACACAATGCTTTACATATGCATGGTTTTACTGAGCTAGAGCCCAGTAAATATTCCATTGAATTGTGGCATGAAGACCACTTGGCTGGGAGCCCTATCCAGTCCTGCCTCTTGCTGCATCACCTCTCAGCATTTACCTCCTGGCCTCACCAGCCCCTGTTTAGATTTTCCCAAACATCTAACAGCAGCTGACACCCACAGAGTGCTAACCATCTGCCAGGTTTCTTACCAAGCACTTTACCTGTGTCATCTCATTTAAATCTCATGACAATCCAGATGAAGAGACTACTATTTTTATTCCTGTTTTATAGATGAGGAAATCAAGGCACAGAAAGCTTTAGTGCCCAGTGGTGGAGCCAGAGTACGAAGCCGGCAACCTGAGTCCAAAGGCTGTGCTCCTAATCCGGAACCCCGCCTCCCTCAAGGCACCAGACTGTCACGTCCTGAATGGGCCAAAGCAACACATCTGGCGCCTCTGTTTAAAAAACATCCTCGTCTACCTAACAAACCTTGATCTGTGTGCCAGATATTATCATATATTATCTAATTTGATCTAGCTATTATTGTTTTGTTTTTTACAGTTGAGAAAACAGAAGCTAGAGAGATTACCTTGCCCAAAGTGACAATGCTGGTTATCATCAGGTCTATTTCTGGAGCACTATTCCATTTCCCACTGCCCGGCACTGCCACGGCTGCATTTGCACCTCTCGCTATAGGACTGTCAGGATCAAGCCCGGAACTTCAGTGGCCTTTAGGCTAGTCTCAAGGGAGTGATCTGAACACCGCCCATTGCCCTATTCTGTTCCTTCCCCAAATAATTGTGGATTCTTGAGGAACTCAGTCTGCATAAGACAGAAGCACGTGCGGTATAAGCTTAGGGCTTTAGAAATGCACATTACGTTTACTGAACGAGAGCTGGACTACAGCATGAGCTCTCTGGGGGTAGAAGCTCTGAGCTTCTGGCGTATGGGAGATGAGACTGATGTGAGAAACTAGACATGCAGTATGGAAAGGTCAGGATACTGAGAGCTGAGAAACCAGAGCAGCAGAAGAATGGTTCGAGGCGGGGTTTCTGAAGCTGCCAGGATGGAGTGCATTTACTGATAAACCAGGAAAGGCTGGGAAGCAGCTTAGAAAAGGGGGAGAATTTCGGAGTGAAGGTGGGGCTTTGCTCAAGCAGACGGGAAAAGATAGCACTGGGTAGTTTAAGAACGAGGAGACTCACCTCCTTGGCATTCAGGTAGAAAATCATCACTGCAGACACTTACGAGCACTTACTCCACACCAGGCACTAAGTAGTAATTCATTAAGAGAGAACATTTCATACATAGAACCCAGGGGTAGAACAGACAGGACAGCGAGGACTGAGAATGTAGGATCATGGCTAAGGGTATCAGTGAGACCATTCCAAAGAACCAGCTCACCTATTTAGAAACAGAGCCTGTGCACGTGAAACTTGGCTCACTGTGTGAGGTCTGTGCCACGAGGCTGGTGAGAGCCGACTGCGCACGTCTCTTCCCGACTCTGTTCAGTGGCATCAAGTTGGCAGTTTGGAATGGGCCACAGTGGGAGCGTCTACACCACGGAGATCAGCAAATGCTACAGACCAGAGCTTTCCTCCTCCCCTCGCCCCCGAGAGCCATTTGGCAGCACATCAACCTAGAACTATGGTATATTTATGGGATTCTGCCTAATTAATGAAGCCATCCCACAAGCTTTGACTTCAGTACCTACTTTGTCTAAGCTGCCGACTCTAAGGTATTGTGTAAGGTGTGGGGATAAAGCCATGAACTAGCCAGACCTTAACAATCTACTGGGGGAAACAGAAACAATGTTAGCACAAATGCTAACACAATTAATTCAATCATGAGTTATGCTGCAAAGGAGAAATGCAGGGTCCAGAAGCCGCCTCCCTCTCTGCACCTGCTGCTACAGCCTCGTCTCTAGCATTCCTGCTGGAGAAGCAAAGCACAACTGCCCTCGCCATTTCCGCGCTGCTCATGCCTCCAGCCCAGCTTTTTCTTATCGATAATGGGCAACTTCTTCAGCACTGCCGGGTGGGCCACTTCCCGGGGTCTCAGCCAGTCGAGTCGAGTCCGGGTGGGGAGAGCCAACACCTTAGCAGAGCAGTCTGGCAAAGCCAACCTCCTCCCCCACCTGCACCTGGCCAGGCCTAGCCCCTTCTCTCTGCTCCTCAGGATGCCCTGGTTTCCATGGGAACCCACTGACTTCAAAGGGGAACGAAGGAGGCTGGAGGGGAGGGGGAGCGAAAGCTGGATTACCCTCACCCTCTTGGCCCCTGTCTCTGTGCTCCTGACAACCTAATCCCCCTCTCGGACAGCACCCAACACCTGGCCACTGGCCACCAGCACAGGTGGGTGGGTGTTGGGGCTCAAGCTAAGTGTGGACTTCTTTGGGGGGGGGAAAGCCAAGGTTGAGGTGGGGGCGGGGAAGGTGAGAACTGAGCTGGGCCCCAACCTGCGGTCCCTCACTCACAGGCCTCCCCTCCTCAGACCCCTGCTTAGCACTGTTCCTGGGCCACAGTTACCCTCGATCTGCGTCCAATCAGGGATCTGCTCGGATTACACCAGAATCATGAATCTGAGCAGGAGCTCCTGGTCGCCGGGCTGATTAGCCCGGATGATGTTCTGCTATGATCCTATTAAAGACAGGCTCTGCCCTCCACTCCTCCCAACCACAGTTTCCACATCAGAAGGGACCCAGGACGTTTCATTAACACATCCTCAAACACAAACACAGCCTCCCTGGTGCTGGCAGGCTCCCCCCACTTTTGTCACACTGCCCCTCTGCCAGCCAGCAGGGGTCTGAGCAGGGAGAGGCCACCCCTCCCTTCCCTCATCTGTGGTTCTGGGAGGGGCTGTGGTGGGGGCTCCCAAAAGTCAGTGCTGGGCACTAATCTGAAAGGAAAGGGCCTGGTTACACTTACTGACGTGAAATGCAGACTCCCTGATGTGCCTCGGAACAGCCAGGCTGCCCCGGGCAGGCAAATCTAATCAAAATTACCCGACCCTACAGGAGGCTGATCCCTCTCCCTGGTCATCTCTGGCAAGGGCTGGTACTAATGGGAGAGGTGTGGTTATGGCAGACAACCCTGGGGTCGCTGGGCCAGGAGGCAGCACATCTAAGACTGGAGAGAAGGAGAGCAGGGCCCAGGGGTGCTGTCAGCTCAGCTGCCTGAGGTGCTGG
Source organism: Varecia variegata (assembly GCA_028533085.1). Taxonomy (NCBI): domain Eukaryota; kingdom Metazoa; phylum Chordata; class Mammalia; order Primates; family Lemuridae; genus Varecia; species Varecia variegata. The sequence continues at coordinate 100,298,698 of CM052438.1, read as the reverse complement.
GGCAGCCACATTTGCCTGGGATTCCTTCTTTAGGGTCAGAAGGCTGCAGACACACTTTGAGCAAGGGCCAAGGGCTGTGTGGTGGTCAGCCCCGTGGGAGAAGATCAAGCCCAGGAGCAAAGGTGAGCGGGAAAAAGTGTTGGTTGAAGGAAGGTCTGGGCCATACTTCAAGTGACAACATGGTGGACAGCTCCCTTGGGGGCGGTGACCCACCACTCTTGCAATTTGGCCTGGGTTGGGTACGTGCCTGGGATCTTGGGAAGGGCTTTGGGGCCCATGGATCCCACTGACAAGACCAGGGAACCCATCTGCTTGGTGTCAGACATGGCACCAGGTGCTTACATGGGCTGTCTCATTCATTCGTTTTGTTTTTTTTTTAATTTCAAAATATGAAGGGGGCACAAATGTTCTTGTTACATGGCTTGAGTCAGGACTATCAATGTGTCCATCACCCGAACAGTGTTCTCATTAAGTCTTATCAAACCTGCTGCTTAGGTTTTATCATGAAACTAAAACTCAGAGAGACCAGTACATGGTGGAAGTATGACTCAAGTGTAGGTTTCCAAAAAACTTTTTGTTATACCACTAATCTGAGGGACTTTCTGGACTGTGATCTATGCTCACCATAGGTCCCGCCCCCAGGAGTCTGAGAAGGTGCTTAGTCTTTAGTGTGGGAATGAATCACCTGGGATCTTGTGAAAGTGCAAATCATGAATCCTGAGGTCTGAGTGGGCCTTGAGATTCTGCATTTCTAATCAGCTCCCAGGTGACAAGAAGCTGCTAGTCCGTGAAACATGCTTTATGTAGCAATGGTCTAAATAGAGCCTAGCCCAAGTCATCAGGCTGTCGGGCAGTTTTCAGGGGCCACGTTACTCCCGTCTCCCTTCTTAAGCTCCCCACAGGAGCACAAGCCCACACATGACCCAGGTTAATTTGCAGGTGGCTGTGCAGCCTCCTCCCCTCCACACCCAGCTGCTCTGGCCACTGGCCGTTCCTGGAACACACAGATTCTACTCTGCCTGGAAGGTCCTATCTCACCCCATTTCTCCACCTGGTAGGGTCTCTTTCTCAGTCTGTAAGACCAAATTCAAATATTGCCTCCTTTGTGAAGCCTCCCTGTTATTCTGACCATGCAGTGTTGGTTTCTTGTTTGCATATCTACCAGTTCCTGGAGAGACAAAGGGAAGAGTCTGTGTACCCACCCTCTCATTTCACTCTCTTGCCCCTGGAGTCTGGCACATATGAATAGTAAGTTCAATAAAAGAGTGTGAAGGAAGGAGGGGAGGAAGGACAGGAGGGCCCGTCCCACACAGGGGGAGGCTGGCTTACCCTTCCTTAGAGTCTTCCTGACAGGGACTGTGACCAGATCCTGGAGTTCTTTGGGGCCCAAGGCAGAGCTTTCTACCCGCAGGTAGTGGGGCTTTGCCTGGGTATTGCACAGGGGGGTGCCAGCTACTGTATTTTATCCTTCCCCAGACCTGGGAAGGCCCGTGGTGCCAGGATCCCCCCATGGAGCAGGGCCCATTGTTCCAGACTCCCAACTGTTGATATTAGAAACATTCAGCTCATCTGAGTAACTAAAAATAATGCCAGCGATAATGATAATAACAGCACTAATCACCACCATTACCATAAAGGCGCTGTCATTGGGGTGGTGGGGGAGGAATGAGAAAGGAATCAATCTTCCTATTCATTTGTGTTGGGTGGATCATTCCATGTGTTCCTGGCATTAGCACCTGCTGCGGCATATGCCCAGCCAGAGGTGAGCCACGCTTGCGGAGGCAGGTGAGCATATAAGCTCACACAGGTGAGTGTCCAACCTCAGTGCTGAGCGCAGACTCCTGCATCTTTTCTTACTGCCGTGGACTCCCCGTGGATAAATGACGACTAAAGTTCCTGCTGGAGCCTCTTTAAGCCTGTTCTCAGGTGACCACATCTTCCTCCCCAACCACATACACGAGAACTGGAATCATCAAGGCAGACGGGCACTTCCATGAGCCCCACCCCCAGTGTCTGCAACATCCAGGTCCCAGCCCTGGGTGCATGGGGCAGAGGCAGAATGGGAAGAAACAAGCTGCCTGCTCTTAGCAAACTCCCCGTCTGGGGGGAGAGTGCCAGAACCTATGCAGTCACACCCAACACCTATTGCTAAAAACCAAAGGCTACCATGAGTCAAAGTATGGTCCAAGAACCAGCTGCATCAGATTTACCTGGATCCTTTAAGGAAAATTCATAACCCTCTTCCTATAGCTTGACCTGCTACTGATCTAACACCTCTGAGCATGGAGCCCAGAGCCATGCACTTTAACAAGCCCTCTCTGATTTTCATGCATATTAAAGCTGTGTACTGCCAAGTCCTAGAGGGTGTAATCAGATGTCCAGTGCTCTGGTGGGTTGATAGAGTGCAGGCAACAGTGGAGGACAGGACAAGGAGAGGGGTCCGGAGGCAGCTGCCTGCTGGCTGAGCTGGAGGTTTCTGATGCTTGTTTAGGGCTCAGCTCCGTAGTTGATGTGGGAAGGGGTGCTCCTGGGAGACACCGCCCAGCTCTTCCTATCCCTTACATTTCCAGGAAGCTAGAGTCAACCTGCCACGGCCACTGGAATTTCTGGATTGACTTGAGAGAGGAGGCCGAGGAGAACGGCTCTTCCATCGTCCCTCACGAGCCCATCCTCCGGCCGGCATGCTCATCTCTCACTGCTGAGCCGGGCCTGAGGGGGGTCTGCACATTCCGAAGCGTCTCCTACCTGTACACAGCTCGCTTGTCGGCCTCCAGCTGGGCCTGGGGATCAATGGGGGCACTGGGCACAGGTGTGCTGGCAGCAGCCGAGGGCGCTGAGATGTGGACAGCCTGGGCCTTGGAGGGTGGCTGGGCGGTTGCCGTCATCTGCAGAGAGAAGAAAGGGGATAGGGCGCGTTAGTGTGGCCGGGGTGCTGGAGTGTGAGGTCCCCAGGCTGGAGTGTGAGGTCTGCCTTGGCCTGCGGTGTGCCTGGATACGAGCACAAGGGCGAGAGAATTGCAAGCACACGGCAAACGTCCATTCATACATGTGCTACAGTGGGAAGAAAAGCAGGGCTTTCTTCAAATGAGAATGTTCTAGAAATCACTTCAGCCATCCAAAACCAGGCAATGCCCAGCAGCATACTTTGAAAGAGATGATTCTTAATGCAAATGTGGTGACCTTTGCCCAGAGGTAGAATAAAACAATATGGTGAACTCTTTAAATTGTGCTTATGAGTCATAGGAACTGTATAAATTTGATTGATGACTTTGAAGAGCAGGAAAAAAGTAGCTGAATCAGTTCTCCTTTGGGCATAGTTTATTTATCCCCTTCAACGCAAACCAGAGGTAACAGTTCCAATGGCTTTGACTGGTGACCGATGGCTCTCCAAATTCGGTTTACCTGGCCACTGGAAGGTACACAGGTTTTAGTGGACAATAGACATATTCTTGTTCTTGGCCATAACAAATATTTCGGGCAGTGGTTTTCATGATATGTTACATGTTTTTGAAGGTGTCCCGAGGCCTCCAATTTTGTGCCAACCAGAGCGACTCCTTTTAATATTATATATTGGACCTTCTACCTGTAAAAGGTATCTTTTAAAGAAATGGTTCAATGGTTTTAAAACTTTCAAAATCTATCATTATGGAATTTAATGCTATTCCATTCCCTTCTGTTAAATAGATCCCTAAAAGTGTGAGTGGTGGTACACCTCAGCTGTCCTCTCCCATTGCCCTGTCCACAGCCCCGCAGTAGCTCCTATCACACTGTGCTTGTCTGTCTCCTTCCCTGAGGCCTTGTTCACCCTTTCATCCCCAACTCCCACCTGGCACACGCTCAATAGAAAGGCTTGATGTTTAATAAAAATATTTGCTGAGAAAATGAGTGAGTGAATAAACGAATGAATGTGCCTTGAAAGAGTCAGATATTTTACAGCAGGAAAGTTTGTCATCCGATCTAGGTTCCTGCTTTCTGGAAGGAAACACAACGTACTTCTGTGAATATAAGCACATCATTGCTGGTGTGTGTGTCCCCAAGACACGTGCACGTCTCGTTCTCTTCATTTAGAAATCCGCTCAGATGCTGCCTCTTTGCAGTACAATACGGCCCCTCTGCCTCTTGCTGTATTTTTCTTCCCAGCCCTTAGCATGACCATAGACTGTATATCTAAGAAAGTAAATGCTTATTTACTTTCTCCCCACTCCCAACTAAAACTTAAGCTCAAGGAGGGCTCGTAACAGGGCCCAAAATGAGCCCAGAATAGTCTGGCACTAGCTGGTGTTCAATAAATATTTATTGAATCAATGAACTAATGAATGATGGATGGTGAATGAGGTTGAGATTATAAAAGAAATGAATCTGCTTTTCTACACTGTATCATTTTTTGTAGGAAGAAATACCCTTGCCACTGTTGTCTGAGCTGGAGGAACCTTCCCAGACTCCGTAGGTAGGAGGCTAGACACAGCATCATGGTGCCTTGAAGCCTGCAGACAATCGCTTGAATCCTCTACCAGCCTTTGACCTTGGGCAAATCTCTTAATTTTCCTGAGCCCCTGTTTTCTTATCAGTAAGCAAATTGGTGGCCTTTTAGGATTCATGAGTATGAAAGAGGTACTATGAGAAAGAAAGTAAAAGCAAATGTTGTTCCAGTTTTCAAAAGAGAGAAAGGAGGTGGGTTCATAAAAAACTAAATACTGGTAATCTTCATGTTGATCTGGGCCAGATTCATTCATTCCTTCACTAACCCAACCTATCATTTCTTCAGATATTTCTTGAGTCCTTGCCATGTACCAGGCACTGTGCAAGGCTCTGGGGTCACAAAGATGAATGCCTGCTATCATGGAGTTCAATTTGTGGATCTGACATCATTATTAAGCTTGCAGATCAGGAAGTCATGGTATAAGTGACTTCAGCAAGGTATTTCCCATGATATCCTTGTGGAAAACACAGAGATGTAGCCTGGTGGACAATTATGTGTGGATTAGCAAACTACACCCAAAGGATGACAATTAAAGTATACATATCAGCTTGGGGGAGGTTTCCAGAAGACTGCCACACACTTCCTCTTCAGTCTTTTTCAATATTTTTATTAGTGATTTAGGGGATGTTTGAAGAAATGCTCAACAAATTTATGAATGATATGAAACTGGGATCCAAAAGATCTTTACAGATTTTGGCAACAGGCTAAATCTAATAAGATTAATTTTCATCTAAGAGGTTAAAATTTAACACTTCTAACATTTGGGCCAAAAAATAAAAAATCAATATTGTAAGTGCTGAGCAGGGCTTAGCAGCAGTATTTTAGTTGACAACTGGCTCAGTATGTCCAAAGTGTAACGTGTCTGTCAGAAAAAAACAACCTAAACTAATGCTGTCTGAGCCTGCATTAACAGTATCATAGCTCACAGCATGAGGAAGCTTCTGGTCCTGTCTTAGTCTGATTAAACAAGGACATGAGAGTATATTCAGAGGAGAGTTGACCAGGATGGTGAAGGGATTCTGCACTATGTCTTATGAGGAATATTTGAAGAAACTTGGAATGTATAAGCAAGATTTAGGGGACAGGGGGAGATGGGGAGGCATGAGAGCCACCTTGGAATATCTGAACAAAGGGATTAGGTTATATCAGCTCTGCTCCGTATGCCCCAAAGGGCCAAACTACAGACAATGCATTAAATCTATAACACGAAGACAACCTAAATAATACATTTCCAAGCCCCTCACTCTCTCGGGCTGGAATGGACTGCCTCCAGGTGCTAGCGAGTCTCCTGCAATTGCAGGGGCCAAGTAGAGAGCGACAGGCCAGCTGGGCCACCATGGAGAGGATGAGAGCTTTAGCTGGGTGCTGCGTTAGGTGACATCTGAAGTCCCCTCCAACACCGACAAGCTCAGACACCATGTGGGTGCTTTAATAATCACCATCCACTGCAAAGGGTTGGTGCGAGGCTCGGATTCGATGATGTACATAGTATGTAAAAGTGCTCTGGAAACTCTAGAGTGCTTCACAGATGGAGGAGTGGTTGTTATTATTAAACACGAGATTTCCAGAGCGTACTTCTGCCGCAAAGCAAGACACAGCTACGTCTGCACAGCTCGTTTGAGGGTGAAATGTAGGGTGGAGTAGTATGCTCTGCTCTGCCCACTAGGAGTGAATTTCCTTGTGTCCTTCAAGGAATCCACCAGGGGCTTCCACTGAGATGAGCTGCTAGGACAGAGAAGGGTGAGGGAGGGGCTCCTTGCCCTCTCACTGCCCCCTTCCTAGGAGGACTTTGGGGAGTGCTGGGCAGAGGGCTCCCTGGATTAAAGATGCAACCTCAGAATAAAATGTGACTCAGAAGCGGTCACTTGCCAGCATCCCAAGAGGCCCCAGCTGAGAGGAGGGAGGACAGGAAGAAGACAGCAGAGCTGATCTGAGGAGGACGATGACTCAAATTTATATAGCTCACGGGGGCCAATTCAGCAAACTCTGCATTTCCTCCAGCTTTTGGAGAATGAGTGTTTATCTCCAAAGGGATTTCTTTTTCTAGCCAGAGACATCCATTTCCCAAGAACTGGAGCTCAAAGGGAGAGGACCTGCAGCTGTCCCAGGGTCTAGGGGCTAGGGGGGTTTGGTATCTGGAGGTACATTTTGGGGGAAGTTGCAGGGCAGCACAGCCTAGAGTAGGAAGAGGGGGAGGAGCTGGGGGACCAGGGGCAGGCGCCTGTGCTGGAGCTGCCTTGCTCTTGCCTGTGAATGCCAAGTGTTAAATTTTCAGGAATTCTGTAAGCTGGTTGACAAAACACTGGTAGCTTGAAATTGGCCATGGTGGGAGCATTTACACCATGGAAGCTGGCAAATGCTGCAAATCAGGGCCTGCCCCTGCCCTACCCACCCCTACTCCCAGAGAGCCAGTTGTTAAATATTTACTAGCACACCACTAATTTGAAGGTTTCTCCCCAGGTAACTTTCTTCCATTCTTCTTGGTCTGGCCTGGGAAGAAACCAGCTTTACACACTCCAGGAGGCCACTTGGTGCCTTCACAGCTGGTCCCAGAACTGGCCACTCCAGACTGGAGGCTTTTCTCCACGGAGACCTCAGAGCACTCTGGAGACCCTGCCTAGGCAGCCCACTGGGGACAGGTGCGGCATCAGTGCAGACATGGAAGACTGTCCCTTTCAACCGGGGGAAACTAAGGCATGGAGGCAAAGCTGAGCAATGTCCTGAGAGCTGTCTGGGAGATCAGAAAAGCCTCAGAGAATGGAAGGGGCAGAGGATCAGGCCCGGGTTTGATGCTCCTCTGCCAATTCCTAGCTATGTATTTTGGGGCAAGTTCTTGACCTCTTTGTTTTGCTAATCTGTAAAATGCAGGAGGTAGTATCTACTCCACACGTTGTGAGGACTGATCAAGAGAACCAGACAATGACTAATGGGTGGGAAGGGCACCAGCACCCTGGGGAGGCCTGCCCTCTCTGAGCTGTGATGCTGTGCCCAGCACCTACGCGGGTTCTGTGGTTCCCATCTCCCCTCTTGGCCCACGGTCCTTTCTCTGAGCAAAGGCTCTGGGGCCTCCCACTGCATGCGCTTTCCTGCCATAGATGCTATAACCACTGGACTTCCATCCTCTGGCTGTAACCAGCCCTGCTAAAGGGCCCCTGCCCAGACGCTTGGCTGTGACGTCTTGCAATGAACGTTCCCTCTCCCGTCACCCAAGAAAGGGTGGGAAGAGTTGGGGGTTGCAAAATATGTGCGCAGGCACAAAAATGTGGAGGGGCCGAGGGATCCAGCCGCTCTAACAGTCTGGCCTTACTGCAAAGATGAGTACTCCCTGGTGTGACTTACCGCATACTGGGAAGCGCAACTTGCCTGCCTACCTCAGTGGCCCTCACTGACACCTGAAGGCCCCACCATCCTTTTCCAATTGTAGGGGGAGACTGACGTGTTATGTCCTAATGAACTAATAAAATATTTCTGTAGGCTTTCATGTTCGACAATAATCCTGTGCGGTAGGCCATCCTCACCCCATTTTACAGATGAGAAAACAGAAGCCCACGGAGAGCTTTCTGACTAATCACCTATGTGAATTGGTGCATTGGATTACTTTTCTTTGAAGAGGAGAATGGGAAGATTTTTTTCACCCTCTGTGGAAGGAGGCAGAAGGAGAAGGGGGCATGGAACTTGACCTCCCAGCGCATGCTCTAAGTCTCTAATGATCGCCCCACCCTCACTGCTGGACCCGGCCGGGCCTGTCCCTCAGCAAACCTCTCACATACAAGTTCAAGCCACATCCCACAACAACGATTGTGCCAGGACAGTCCTTCGTGCAGAACCCAAAGCAGGAAGGCAAGGGCGGTTTATTCGTGGAACGTGGCTCGTTGCTGTGTCGACCTCCCTTGGGGGCTGCGGAGGAGCCGGGAGACTCAGAGCCCAGAAGAAATCTGCCTGCGGGGTGGGGGTGGGGGAGCTTTGAGCCTTCCAGAAGCCCGAATTGCATATGGCTGCTGCTGCCTCCCGCCAGCCTCCTTCAGAGTTCCTCTTTTGCTCATGGGAGGCGGGAGCAGGTGGTTCCGAACAAGGAACAACACCGAGTCTTCCTGGCACCTGTGGGAGGAAGTGTGCTTGGGGGACAGCAGAGGTGTTGGCATCGAGAGTTTGGAATCCCACCCTTGCCACATACTGCTGGGCAGCCTTGGAGGCGTAACTTTATTTTTGAGGCGTCAGGTTCCTCATCTGAAAAACAGGAGTGACGCCTCCTATCTCCCCACTGTTGAGAGGACTGCTGTCTCCTTCAGAGGACGCCGGCCAGCATCGGAACCGGGCCCGGTCCTCTGCTTCGTGCCCGCACGGCCCTTAGCACACCGCTGCCGCTTGCTGCTACTTGCCCTTCTCCTCCACTCGACTGCGGGATCCTCGAGGGCAGGGACCAGGTTTTTTCCGTTTACTGTCATAGCACCAGTATCTGAATCAGAGAGGACCCAAAATACCTACTGAATGCAAAAACGACTGGGGTGTAGTGTGGGGGGCCTTCCGATGCTGCCACTTCAGCTGCAGGTTTACCTCCTTGACCCCGAATGCCTCAGGCCAAAGCAGAGAAGTCTGCAGTCCCTGGCTACACACTGATGGGGAGTGGCGGGCGTCCAGCGGGGGCTGAAGGTAGTGGGACACAGCGCGGTGTACTGACTGGGCGTCTACCTGGGATTTCGCTCTCTCTCTGCCAGTGTGACTCGGCATTTTCCTCATCTATAAAATGGGAATAATTATGCTTAAGGTATGGGGTTTTGAGAGTTAAATGAGATAATGTGTGCAAAGCATCTGGCACTTAGTAGATACACAGCATTTTGTAGTTGTTGTTACTATAACCCACACCACCTGCAGCCCACACCCCGAGAGCTGCTGCTTTTGTTTCTCTCACACGGGCTGCCCTTGGGGTCCTGCCCCTATGGGCACTACACCTGCTGACTGTGTAAGCCCCCAGGGAAGGGGGCAAGTGCCAGCTCAGGTGCAGGGAAAGGGGGCCCAAGGTGTCATGGAAGGAGATATTACCAGTCACCAGCTTCGTCTCCCTGGGCAGGTGACTCAGTTCCTCTGAGCCTCAGTTTCTCCGTCAGGTAAAAATGGAGCTAATAATGTCCCTCCCAGAGCTACCATGAGACCATCTGTGAGGGTGCACCACAAACAGTGGATGCTCAACCATCCTTGGTTTCTAAGCATTTTTCATGCTTCCTTTTGCTAGCCTTCTCCTCTGAATCCAAATCCAAATCCCATCCCCTGTCCATACCCCACCCCAGAGGCCCCAGGGCCCACTCCTCCCATGTCCCCCACATCCACCCCCGTTCCCCACTCTTGCTCTGTGTGACTATTATCTCCATGGGCCTCTCAGAGGGTCCTTTCCTCCAAACTTGGACCCCTAAGCCTGCGCCTGCTCAGCACAGACACTCCTCCTAAGAGGACATCCCCTCTTCTGAGCCCTCCACCTGACACGGGCAGAGGGGAGCAGACCAGCCCCTGGGCCTAACCCGCCAGGCTGCAGGAAGCCTCGTGTTCTGGAGGCCCCAGGGCTGCCTGGGCCTGGCCCACCAGGGGCTACCGAGGCTCCAGGCGGGCTGGGCTGGGCTTCCTGGGAGCTGGCATTCCCTCCAGTGCCCAGGCAAGCCGGGTACAGGATCAGTTTCCTGGCAACCAGGAGAGGCCAAGGACCTGGGAGGAGGTCAGGGCTTGAAGTCCTTTGGTAAATATCAGGTTTGGCCTGAACAGCAGGGAGCATGGCCCATGTAGCAGGACATGGCTCCTGGGGTGCTCAGGCCCAGACCTCTCACTGATCCCCAGCCTTGTCTCCCATACGCCACTCCTCCCCTGTCCCTGCACGGGTCAGACTCATGTGTAGGGTTGTCGGAACATGCCCTGTGGTTCATATCCTCATGCCTTTGCTCCCACGGCTGCCCAGCAGGAAGTGTCCTTATTCCCCTCCCTGTCTCCCAGCCGGAGCCTCCAATCTCCCAAGAAGCCTTTCCTGATTCTCCACACCCCCTAGACCCAGGCAGACTGGCCCTCTGCCTAAGCTGTATATGCTTCCAACCTTGACACCTGGAACTCTTGGGGCACTTTATTTGTCTGTCTCCATGAGCGGGCTGGCTTCCCAGCTCCGGGGCCTGGCTCATGGTAGGCTCCCAGAGTGTTTGTTAAATGACTGAATGACGAACTGAAGGAGGGAATGATTGAGGGATGTCTTAAAGGGCTCAGGGACCTCAAAAGGGGTGAGACAAAGAAGGCTCCTCAAACATCCCCAAACCCAGTTAGCTCAGGGAGAGGAGGGACTGGCTGCAGAGCCAAGGCCGCTCAAGGTCGCTTGAAGAGGCTCTCGGAACAGCAGGGCTAGGTCACCTCTGCTGTGATCCTGGGCCAGCCAGATAGAACAAAACACAGAAGACTTAATGGTGGACATGGAGGTTTTGATTAATCAATTAATTAATTTAAAAAGGGTTTGTAGGCAGTAGTTTACAAAATGTGGCTTGTAAAATGTTCGCTGGCCCTAACTGCGTTTCCTGGGGTGATACTGACAGGAGGAAGGCTGTGCATTTGGAGTCCAGGCTTTTACTTCCCAGTTTTGTGCAGTTTCCCAGGAACTGACTGCTCCCCTCCTCCCCACCCATCTCTGGAGGACCCCTCACTTTTGTAATAGTCCCAAACCAGTGACTTCCAGTAGGCTTTTTAGAGGACACACCAGAATCTCAGCGTGTGCGTGCATGTGTGTGTGTGTGTGTGTGTGTGTGTGTATGTGTAAGGGGGTGTTTATAGCTGGAGAAACATTTAATATGCCTATTGTGTTCCTAATAAAAATTAATTAAAGTTCAATCCAATCTGGGTAGCTGGAGATGTACAGAAGACAGAATGAAAAATAAGTCAGGGGCGTGGGTGAAGAGGCTGAGAAACACCACTCCACTTTTTGTACCAAATCTCTCAAGAATTTTGTGAGCCAGGAGGACAGAAGTTATTCCCATTCTACCAATGCAGAAACTAGGCCCAAAATGGACTATAAGCTCTGTTGGGGCAGGAACTCTATTAATTTTGCACTCCCAGGACATAGCAGGACAATCAGTGTCTGTAAGATCCACAGGAAGCATTCGATATTTATTGAATGGATGAGTGAATGAAAGAAACAGTACTGAGACTGCCTGCCTAAATTTGTACGATTTATCAGCAGCAGAGCTGGGACAAGGCCTACGATTTCTGAATTTCTACTAGGTTGAGTCATCCCACCCTCCCTTTCCAGACCACAAACTCCAAGGACAACAAGCATCTTGAGGCCCAGCTCACCCACTGCTTCCTGCTGGGCCACAAAGACCTGGGAGCCCTGGAGGGTCAACAGCACAGGAGAGGGAGGCGGAGCGTGCACAGAGCTCCTCAGACCTGCTGCTGACCTGATGGTCACCTGCCCCCTGATTTATTTTAGGCTTTGTATCGTGGGCCATTAACTATTTCTGTAGTTGTTTAGGGCACTTGTCCTGATTAGAGACAAGGGGGTAGACAGCAAAATCTTTGTGTTTTGGGAAATATCAGAATGCAGGTAGTAAGTTCATCACATAAAAAACCTAGACCAGTCCATTACATTGTTTCTTCTCAAGCTTTAAAGTCATGTTGCCAGGCCACCGTCTCCTACGTGGGGGCATAAAGGCCCCATGGTTAGACCTGGAGGTTGTTTTTGCCTTTTACATAATGAAGGATTCAGGTCTTGAGTGAGTTGGAGTTCAGGGATGTGTCCAGTTTAAAGTCATGGGTGGCCCAAGCAGACAGAGAGAGAGGTCACAGTGCACAAAGAGAAGAAAGGCCAGGCAGAAAATAAAAAAGAAAGAGAAGAGTCTGTTTTGATGAGTCAAAGCAAGGGAAGGTGGGTCCCCTATATGGTCTCTGGGGTGTTGCCCCCAGGAACAGAGGGAGCCGTCAATCACAGCCACAGAAAAGGCTTAGGGGAACTTTCAAAGCTGCTGAATTAACTCTATTGCTGCAAAGCGAATGTGTTTCACAGGCAGCTGAGCAGAGGGCCCTGCAAGGCAGGGGGCTCCAGCCCTTAAAGAGATGAGAGGAATGTAAAGCGAGTGTGAAAACATCTGAACCCACTTCTGCCTGTCACAGCTGCTGTGGCCTGGATGGAGGCCATTCACAGCTAGGGGCCCCAGCCACCCCATTCTGCCTCCAGTTAATGAAACCCACATGGGGATCCTAATGACTGATCAAAGTCCACCCAGCTCCCCCTGCCTCCCCTGGCCCCACCCGAGTGGGAACCATGCTCGGGTAGGGAGGGAGAGAAGGTGCTCAGAGGGGCAAGAAAGGCCAGCCTGGCTTCCCAAGCGCGGCTGGCCCCAGCCTTAGCCTGCTCTTGCAGAGTAGGTGAGATAATATTGTCTTGGTCCCAGATCTCCAAGCATAGTGTCCTGGGGTCCTGAACATTCTTCTTACCCTGAGGGTTGCTGAAGGATGGAGGGTGACAGGGGACACAGCTTTTGCCAAAGGGCCTCAAGAAATGCTTGACTTCCTTCTGCAGTGAGCTTCCCATACTGGTTCTCAACTAGGACTTCTGACTTTGCCCATCTTGCCTCTCTGGTCAAAAATGAGGCTGCATCCTTGGTGGACTGCCAAGACCCTTTTAATATCATCCATCACCAAGTCATGCTACGTAAGCACCTAGCTACCTACCCATAATTTGTTCCTAATCTAAGCTATCAATTGTGTGCCCACATCCATAGGGGCTGTGCCTAGTGGGTCAGACTGGGATCCACTATGATTTCTCCTTTCTGGTCAAGTGCTTATACAGCTGACATGCTGGGGACATGCAGACAGAGGCATACTAAACATTGCATATGTACACAAATAGACCAGATAAAATATTTGTCTTGCCTATAAGCCAAGGACAAAGGTGTTTGTAGAACGGTAGGTATGCATCTCTGAGGAAGTGCAGGGAGTGGGTGCTGACGGTGAGAGTCTGTTGTGTGGTGTGTGAGGTGAGGGTGGAGAAGCTGTTACCTTGCCTAGTAAATCCAATGGCTTCCTGGAGTTGCTAACGGAGCTAAGAAGAACTTTGCTTGGTGGGTGATGTTGCATATGGGTGTTGCAGGAAACAGGACTCAATGAGGTAGAGACAGGGTACATGAATGAAAGGTACTTGCCTAGGAGTGACAAGTTGGTTGTGTAACACCAAGAAAATTCTGGGAGGGAGACTGGAGTGACACTTGCTGGAGTTCTAAGCAAGTGCAGAAGAGGAGAGCTATAGTGGGGAATATTGGGGTCAGCAGGGGTGCTGGGGCAATAGGAAGTGGGAGCTGGGAAAGTCCAGGGGACAGATGGCCAGGCCCACTGTGGCAGAGTTGCAGGAGAACAGAAGAGGAGGGATGTAGGAATTAACATGATGCATTGAACAGGACCACACACCCAGTTCACCTCCAGGTCTCCCTGAAGACAATGTAGTCCTTAAACAATCACTGTAAAATTCCACCCTCCTGGTGAGGTGCCCCTCTCTTGTCAGGGCACAAAGTGCAGGTCTGCATCAAGGACCTCGCTTGCTGGAATTGAGGTACTGTAGGTAGACAGTAGAGGGTGCTGTGACTCTGACAGAATTCAATAGGAAGCCTCCAGAAGGAAGTAGGCCACAGGGAGGGCTCCACTGGGTTGTTGCTTTTGCACTTTCTAAACGTAAGTCAGTTTTCAGTGCACAGTAAACAGAGTGACAGCCTTACGAGTAATCATGGTTCCCCCAGGATGGACTCAAACAGAACTGAAGGGCTAGAAGCCGCTTGGCCATCAGGCCACTTGGCTTGTGCCCAGAGAGCATGGGGCCATAACTGTTAACGCTTCTCTACTAAAATGGGAAGAAAAAAAAGCCTCCCTCATTTTTAATAACTTTATTCCCCAAACTTCAAAAATGAAATTGCCAAGTTAAGAACTTGCCTTGAAAAAAAATTCTAATTTATTATAAAGAAGGTCCGGGGCTTGGGAATTTTTTAATGCAGATTCCTAATTTTCCAAAGTGAGATTCTCCTGTGCATTTGAATAGATTATGCTCGGTATTGCTAGCCCTCAGCACAACGGGAACATTATTAAAACGACTGCATGGGTCTCAGAGGAAGGGCTCTGCTCCTCGCTTTCTTTTTCATTTTGGGGACTTCATATCAGAGACTGTCCATTTGTTGCCTGTGGAAGAAACTGGGTTTCTGAGGAGGAGATAGCGAGACGTGCTCAGCTGTCCAGGCCTTGAGGAAACAAGTCACACCGAGTCCAAACGTAATGAGATTAGACCTCAAGGGATGAGGAGGGCATGGGCCTCATTTCCTGAGAGCCCCATTTAGGACAGGATTCCCCGGGGTGCCCGACCCATGTTCCTATCAGGCCCCGCTTTCCTAAAGACACGGAGTATCAGAGAGCCGCTGGTTCTCGAGGATAATGAGCATTAGGAGGGAAAGGGAGCAGACAGAAGCTGGGGCCCACCTCTCGGAAGCATAAAGAGAAGAAGGCAGAACGGCCAGCACAAGTGCCCCAGCAGGACACTCCAGTGGTCAGGCACACATACAAGAGCCGTTGCTATGAGGAAGCCACTCCCAGAAGCCCCTAAAGAGTGGGGAGAAAGGTTCCCTAAGCCAGTTGGCCTCAAAGGCCAGCAATCTGTGGAAAGAAGAGCCTTTCCCCCATGAGCCAAAGCCTTTGTCCTGGAGACCTCACCCACCTCCTCCATCCTCCCACTCCGTCCCTGCCCTAACTTCTCTCCCTTGGCCCCCATCCTAATCAGTTTCCTTGGGAACCAGCTCAGCTCAGGGAAGGCCAATGGCAATTTAGCCATAGCCTAGTGGCTTAGCCATGGCCATAAAGACCCCAAGACCTTGGCCTGGTCACTTCACCAATGGACACTGAGGTTTCTTGTAGAAACTTCATTCCTGGATCTCTGGGGTTACAAGTAGATGGCAGCTTCCCCAGGGCAAATTATTCCTTTGCTGTAAATGTGAATATTTTCAATGGTAACTTTCTGGCAAATCCTCAGAGGAGAGCCTTGGGACAGTCCCTGCATCCGGCTTCTGCTCTGAGACCTTAGATAGGGACTTGGAGCCTCCCTTATTCCCCCTAAAAGCTAGAGAATCTCAGTGGTAGCTCCTGGGGGGGTGAGCACCTTCGGGCTGCAGCCCCACCCCCATTGTCTCCGTTGTCACTTGGGATTTATTAATGCAGCCGTATGCTGATAATTAAATTAGGCTCTTGGATCAGCATTCTTGGACAACACAGGCCCTTGCTGCAGCTCTCCTGCTAATCCCCACCCAAGCAAAGCTTCTCCAAGCTGCCCAGGCAGGCAAAACAGGGCAGGGTGGGTGGCAGAGAAGCAGCTGCCACCAGCAGTGCCAATCCTGTGCACTCTGACCTCTCAGCCATGCCCTGGTCTTCCCTAGGGCCTTTAGGTATGGGGGTGTGGGCCTTGGCACCCACCACCTGCTACATACAGGAAGGGTCTCCATCTCTGTTCCCCGCTCCGACTATGGAGCTTGGAGAATAGCGATGCAAAAGAAGTGGAGCAAAAGTTCCTGCCTCTTAATACCCCAGGCCGGGGTCCCCAACAGTGCTGAGCAGGTGAGGGGATGGGTCTGCTTCTATTGAGGAAGGATGATTCTTGTCCCCCATTATGGCCCCTAGGCTCCTCTTCTCTTTTTCACTTTTTCTTGGGGGGCAAAAGATCTCCATCAGTTGAGGGATCCTTCTGAATTTCATCTCTTGGATCTGGGACTATAGAGAGAAGAGCCCTGACATCGTGTTGGACACCTGGAAACTTTCGAATAGAAGAGCTGCATAAATGCCAAGTCCAACTCTGTGGTCATTTGTGGGAAGGTACTGGTGCAGGCAGAGGACGTGCTTAATATGAGGTTAGGCTGGGAGAGATGGGGAAGGAATGTGAGGTGACATGTGGGGGCCAGGCTGTGGAGCAAAGGACATGTGCTTGGAGGTTGGTGAATGACTAGGGCTTTTGGACTTTCGTGGGGAGGGGAGTCAAAGGTGGTCTGCATGCTGGACGCTCTGGAAAGTGGCTCACATCATCTGGTAATTTCACGGGGGGATAACAAGGATGTATGGAACAGCTATTACATGCTCACACCTGGCTGGGGTGTCAGGGCAACAGGACCTAATGTGAGCAAAAGGCTGCCCACCCGGCATCTGAGTCTTAATACCCTTTTCATGCCGCACAGATCTTCTGTGTGGTCCATGAGGACAGCTGCGTCTGAAATGGCAATGAGTGAGGGGTGACGGGGGAGGGCAGAGTGGCTGCTGGAGGAGTGAGAGCCGTCGTCTGGCACCAATGCACAGTGGCACTCACGCACTCGGGTAAACGAGTGAATGGGTATTCTAGCTGGGTGCATTTCATATCACAGATGCTCAATAAATAACTATTGAATGAATATTGACCAGAGAGACCAAGGCAGAGAAACAGGAGTACACGAAGGGAAAGGTCAGAGAGTGGAGCCTCCTGTGAAAGCACAGCCGCGTGACTCAGAGTCTCAGAAGAGCCAAGGGTGGGTGGGAGACGCACGCGGGGAAGCAAAGATGAGAAGGAGTACGGCTTAAGGACTGCGGGAGGGCAGCGGGGCCAGGCTTGCAGGAGAAGAAACAAATGCCGGATAGTGAGATGCACAGGCGCCTGCTGCAGGAGTAGCAACTGGGGGGGGGGTGTCTCAGAAGAACTTGGGGGGCTGCTGTGTCTGAGTTGAGGGCTGGAAGCTGGGGACCAGAGGGAAGGGGTTGGAGGGCATAGAGAAAGAATCCTGGCTTTTTCTACGCAGAAGCCAAGCAGAGTCCGGAAGAGAACAGAGATTCCTCAGACAGGCAGGCATGAGAGGACTGGACACAAGGGCCCAAGTGACCAGCAGATTGGGTGACCTAGTACTAAGGGGCCTCTAAGCAGGAAGTTTCCCAAAACTCAAAGACAGATTCTATTTACACCTTTTACCTGAGTCTCCCCTCTGTGGATTTTTTGCACAAATCACGACAAAGGGGCTGGGCTGTCCTGGACTGGTGTCTGCTGGGTGGGGTGTGGGGACAGGACCGTGACACTACTCTAGGTTGCTGTCCTAGGTGTAGGGTCTGAACCTGGTGTGTGGAATGCACTGGCTCTCCGCAGAGGTCTGTGTTTGCGGGCTCCTCCTCCCCAGACGGGACAGGGGAACAGCCGGAGTGCTGCCAACGTAGGTTGTGAGAGGCCTGGCTCTGCCCTTGACCCTGAATACCCCAGCCCCTCAGCTGGGGTGCTGAAGGCCGCCACACTCCCTCCCCCATGCTTCCTGGACCTGCGAAGCCAGAAGCCGGGCACTCACCTGCGGGCTGTCCTGGTAGGGTGGGGGAGGGACATTCTGCGTGGCCATCATCGTCAGAGCTGGGGCTGGGGAGGCATGTTGCATCATGGGATTGATTCACATCGAGGATCTGTGGGCAGGAGAGAGGGGGCCGCACCGTTAATACCACCGAGCCAGGCCAGCCTCGGGCACCAACCAGCTCCACATTTTTCAGGCTGGGCCACCTGGGCTGACTGGATACAGCAAGGGCTGGAGGCCCTTCAGGGGAACAAATGAGGGCTACGGAGAGAGGCCTGGATAGGGAGGGGCTTGCTGTGCTATTTTGACTTGAAAGAAACAATATTCAAATCGTATGTAAAACAACCTGTACCCCTGCGGTGACGCTTTGTTCAGCATTAGCTCTGGCCTGCTGTGTGTGTGGGAGGGGGAGCGGGCTTGGCTGGTGGCAGCACTGGGGGATTGGAGGCCATTGGGAGGCCCTCCTTCCTGCCGGGGAGGCCCTGAGCCTCACCTCGCCCCGTATAACGAGGGTGCTTCTGGCCCCATCCTTCCCCAGGCTTTCCGGAGCAGCCCCAGCACTCACTGGGCAGGCAGGCCTCAGGCCCCCAGCCCCCCACCCCCCGGCTCCAGGGTCCCCCCAGGCACCAGGCTCACCCCTCCCAGGTGTGCTCGCCACACCCCCTAGTGGTGGCAAGGGACGTGGGGCGCTGGCCCTTCAGACTGCAGCCCAAGGATGACCGATTGGAGGGCCTGGGGAAGGGAAAGAGGCAGGGAACACCAGTCCCCTCCTGGGTTTTTTTAGGTGCATGTTTGTGACTAACTTTCCTTAGCCATGGCTCAATATAGTCACCGGAATGTGGGGCCAGAAGAGGTGTCAGAGTCAAATGGTCTATCAGCCTCTTACAACGGAGAGGTCAAGAGGAGGGATATGTGTGTGCGCGTGCGCGTGCGCGTGTGTCGTGCGGCGGGGCTTGTTAATGAAGCGCGGATGGAACCCAAATCTCTAGAGTCCCCGCTCTGGGTCTGCTCCACTATACCATGCCCCTCTCCTCTCCCCATCACCAGTAAGTGAGCAAGCTACCCCCATGGGGCCTCAAGGTTCCTCTTGAACCAGAATGTGGTGCCGTAGGTGGAGACAGCCTGGCAGTGCCACGCAAGAAAGCAGAATGCCAAGAGAGCTGTCGAGCTACAGATGCCCTGAAATATTTAGATCTGGAAACCACAGGCTAGTTGCTTGGTATAGGGCTGCCCATTTTGGGGTTGCTAAGAACCTCCGTGGAGCGCAGGACCTGTCCTCTGGGCAGAGGGCGCTGAGGAACTAGAAGCCTTCGAGCACAGGACCCAAGCCTCCCCTCCCCCAAGGCGCCCTGGGGCTCCATCAGCTTCCAGGCTGACCCTCCCTAGGGTCTTCCAAAATGTTCACATACCTGAACTTTGTGGGAATTTGGGGATGTTTTAGAGCTGCCGGTAAATAAAGGGGCAGGTGTCCAGGGCTATGCGCGCTCGTGTGTGTATGTTGTTCTTTTGGTTCTTTTTGAAGAAGGGTAGAAAAAAAATCTACTCTGACCTGACCTGAGTCTCTAAAGTAACAGGTATGCTCTGACCTGAAGTGCACATGCAAAAAGCCCTGGAAATTCGTGTTTCGTTCAATAGATTTTTAAAAAATATCAACTCTGTGCAGAGAACTGTGTTGGGGGTGTGGCGGGATGGGTGAATGAGGCTAGGTCTTCTCCCCAGGGAGCCTGCAGGGAGGGTATAGTCCATCCGGGAAGCAGAAGGTGGGGTGGAGGTAGTGGAGAAGCACAGGGTGTGATGGCTGCAGGACAGTTCCCGCGGGCCTCACTGCCTATAGCTCTAGCTCACCTCACCCCGGGCTTGCTTGAAACACAAACCATTAGGATATCCTTGCTGCAAAAGCACACAGGGTCTCGCCCATCTCACACACGCTGGGCACCGAGATCTAGATTTTCTTTTGCAAAGGGGCTCCAAGGGAGATTCTAGGGGAGCCTCTCTCTCAGGCAGGGGAATCGAGGCCTGTCCTCATGGCTGATGTCTGGGTGGTGGTCAGCACCCGAGGAAGGCCAGGGCAGAGTGAGGAGGGTTGCAGAGGGGAAGAGGGGGATGCAGACTCCTTGAGACATCAGAAAAAACTTCCAGAATTAAGACTTTTGAGATATGAAAATGGGTGGCATTTCTCTTTTGGACCCTGAAGGAATAAAGGAAATAGGGATATTTCAGGAACGTATTAGGCACAGGTTTTCCTGGAACTCTGATGGTGAAGGTAACTTTGGATGGGGCCTAAGGTCAGGATGGCAGGTCCTCCTTCCCAGAGCGCCAACAGTACGTGCTCCCTGGCTGGAAAAAGTGAAGGGCCGTAGCACTGCAGTGCCAGCAGCTTCCAGGAGAGGGAGCCTGGGGGCAGAGTCAGGGTGGGAGCTGCGTCCTGGAGGAGGGCTTTCTCCCACCTTAGGGGCAGCGGTTCCCTTTAACCTCAGGCTTGGGTCTTTTGGTTACCTCATTCCATGGATGAGAGAGTCATTGTGAAGGCAAAGCAAAGGAAGCTAATGAGGAGGATTGGGGCCAGAGAAAGGAGTCTGTAATTTGCATTCTTTTGTTCACTGTCCAATGAATGGAAGGTAGGGTCATTTTAGAGGCTCTGTCCCTAGAAATATTTGCAGCAGCAGGAGGGCTGCCCTGTCTGGCGGCAGGGAGGGACAGTTGAGTGGTCTACGCCCAGAGACAACCATCCGTGAGGTTGAGAGGAGATTGTTCAGTCCTGAGCACATGGGGCTGTGGAACAAGGGCCAGAACGGCCTCGGCAGAGGACACAGGAACAATTTTCTGAGGACCCAGATGGCCCTTGCCCCTCCCTCTCTTTGAGGTCACCACAGGCCACTAGGCCACTGCCCCATTGCCCTCTGGGGGCTTCTCCTACAAGAGAACAGGAGGCCTTTTCATCAGGGGCTTAAATTTCCTTCTCTGCTCACTCAGGCGCAGAAGCCTCCGGCAACTTGACACTGGGGGAGCTCAGCTGCGGAAAGCCCCGCGCCCATCGCCGGAAGCTGGCTGCTTGCCTCACACCCCCACCCACACAGGCGCTCCCCGTCCTGCTGGGCACGTTCTGGAGAGGAATTTGGGGATCTGACTCATCTTGTCTGAGGCTTGGCGAGGACTGTGCAGTTGGGGTGTGGGGGACTCCTTGAGCACAGCTGGGGTCCCAGCCCTGTGGGGGAAACCTGCCCTTTCTGCTCGTCCTGTGGGAGGGGGAGGGGAGTAGCAGGCCTGAGCTCCAGCAAACCCAGCCGGAGGCCTCCAAGCTTTTGTCAGGGGCTCTGAGACGCTGCGGGGCCCTGTCCAGAGGCCCCAACACTCCGTTACCAGACACCCGGGCATTCCAGGGAGCGCAGCCAAGTCTGCAAATGGAGGACACAGGAGGAACAACCTGCCATAGCGAAATTTCCCATTGAGGATAGGTTGTTTTTTTGTTTTTGTTTGTTTGTTTTTATGCTGAAAACCTTGATTACATGACAGCTAGGAGGGGAAAAACCTAATGTAACACTCAACCCCACGATGATACCCAAGAAGAAATCATTTGTATCACTGATATCATCATCAAAAGAAGCTAAAAATGCCATTTTACAGCGCTCAGGAGCTGGCGAAGCAGTGTGGGGGGATGAGGGGACATCAGAGGACACCCCTTTAGGAAATAGGAATGGGCCGTGGAGGGCACCCACCTCCCTCTGCTCCTCAGCTCCTGCTTTCCTGCCACCCCGCAGCACGAGGCCCTGGGTCTGGAGCCCAAACTCCAGTGTGTTGACAAACAGGCTTAGAAAAAAACACCAAGCTCATTAGGAAAGAGCTCATTAGGACCTGTTGACATGAAACCCATTAGACTAATTAACATTCCATTAACGGCCTGGGGCACCAAGGGGTTAATGCTGTGGGGCAGTAATTGGGCTGGGGTGTTGGGGGGTTGGGGCTCCGGGCCTTCAGGATGAGAAACAAAGTCTAATTGGAAACTCTCTGGCCAGCTGGCCGGACAGCATTTGTTCCTAGCCCTTGACCCTAGCTGACACAAATTGGATCTGGTGCCGAGGGAGGAGAGGGGGAAGGGCCCAGCTTTCCTTGGGCCCCTCACTGTCCCCCACCAGCTGCCCCAAACTGGAGATCAGGCCAATGGTTGGCACAAGAATGAGGGGGAGAGGATCTTTCCACCCTCCTGGACTCTGACTGCCCTATTTTCTTCCTCGGCGCCATCACCCCCCAACTCCCTTCTGGTCCAGTTTCTTTCTCAACCCCTGGGAAGTGAGTCCCCTCTCCTCTCCAGGGACTAATTTTCTGTGATGTTACCCACTCTCAGAAAAACTCTTTGGAGAAGCTAGAATCCCTGAGGCCTCAGAGCCTAAGTCATTCAGATAGTTCTGTGGTTCAGGGCTGGGTGTCTGCCTGCCTTCCTCCCTCCCTTCCATAGCAGCTAAGAGGCGCTCCTGAGGATCCCCTGGGTGCCCTTCTCGTCTGTGCTCTGACACATCCAAGCAGTATTTGCATGATTTTCCTTCCCTCAGTACAAGCAGAGGCTGCCGAAGTTCCATCCCCTGCCTGGGTCTCAGTTTCCTCATCTATAAACTCTGGGATTGGACAACAGGACTCACGAGGTCGTCCTCAGCTGTCCATTCCCGTGATCAGTGCCTGTGCTTAGGGTCCAAAAGACCAGATTCCACACCCAGAGGAATCTGCTACTCAGCTGCAGCCTGGGGAGTCACTTTCCCTCTTGCATTGCAGAATGAAGGGATTTCCCCAGAATATTCGGAAAGCTTTTGCCCACGGTTAGTGCTCCACACATGCTTGTTGAATTGAATGGAAAGAGTTAGATTGTAGCTTCATTCCAGAGGCCAGCCAGCTCCATCATTAGAGAGTGGGAAGGAGGCCCCTGAGGCCAGCGCACGGGGAACCCTCAATCCCTGCAGCCCAGACGGCCCCAGGTTACCCCTTCACCCCCACCCCCAAGCTGTCCCCTCTGAGCAGCTGGGTTCTGACGTCTAGACAGATTTGCAGGAGGCTGAAATAACACAGTGAACTCAGCAGGAGGGACCAAAAAGCTGCATTAGTAACCTGGCTGGCTGCAGCTTCTCCCTCTGGGGCAGCCGCCTCAACCCTGGCACAATCCCGTTTCTTTTCTCTCAGCCTCAAGCCTTGTCCAAAACCATGGTCTCTAGCCCAGATCCCTTCCCAGAAGTGGCCTGTAGGTGGCGTCACAGGGCCCCACTTTAATTTCATTATATAATATAACCTGTTTACTAAATCATGTAATCAGTCGCCTTAGGATTTACAGCTTCGGATGTGTATGGAGAATTGGACTTTGAGTCAAATTTAAAAACAAATAAAAATGAGAGGCAGCTGTTGCTGATAGTGTGATATTCATCTTTTGGAAACAAATTCACCCCAGTGCTATAAATTATGCCTGGAAAAAAAGTGTCGGTGGTGGGAAGGAGTTGGCTAGGTCTCCTCTGCTGGCAACTTAGAGCGATGAATCTTGAAATAACGGTGTCAACCTGTCACTGATTTCATGTGACTCTGTGGATTTATCTAAAGAAACTCAGGCACGCGGGTGCACACACACAAACACACACACACACACGCACCCAGGTCTCTTCGCAAAACCCAGTAAGGGCTAGAAATGACAAGCTGAAAGCTGAGCGTCTACAGGAACTCCATAGTCCTGCAGCCTGGTGCATGGAGTTGGCACTGAGAACTGGGCAGTGACGAGGATGAGGACAGTTTGGGGGTGGTGGAGGAGGACAAAGAGGAGAGAGAGGGTGCTTTAAAATATGAGCAGGGAGGAATCTGTTACCCCAGATCTGTTGTCTGGTTGAAATGCTCTGAAAAGAGGGAGAAGTGATGCGTCCTTCCGTGAGGTGGGGACTCAGGAATGGTGGGAAGAGGGGCAAGCTCCCCAGGATCTTGTCCCACCTTACAGCACATCTAACGCCACCCTGTTCCTCTCCACCCCAGGTGCTGTGGGAGCCGGGAGGAAGCTCAGGATCTGTGGATTCCGGGGCAGGAATGCTGTAGCCTAGTGAATGCTGCTTCCTGCCTGTCTTTCTGATCTCAGGGTGTTGGGGGCAAATGGATACCTCAGAATGGGGCCTGGGAACTGGGGAGGGTGGCCGTATCTATGTTACCTAAGGAAGGACAAACAGGTGACCAGGAACTGAGCAGCATCTGCACTCAGGTCTGACCCCCTTGTTCGCTCTGTGTCCTCAAGGCTGGCCAGCCAGGAGGTCAAAAATGAGCCACAGCACCACAGTCACCCAGGTCCCAGGGCACACTGCACCTGGCACAGAGCCCAAGCCCTTGCAGAATGTCACAGTCAGAGGCCCACTTCCCTGGTGCCCCTCCAGCTCCTGCTTGAAACACTCAGTGGGAAATAATTCCCTACTGACTTCAGCAAGAAGCAGAGATGACAACCAAGACAACCAGACCCTTCGGCCACCCACCGCTCTCTGTACTAATTGTCATTTGCTACCTTTCTGGGAAGTCGACTTGGGTGGTGGTGCCAGGTCATGCCCTAGTATCATGATGCTGGTCTCCAGGGAACAGAGTGGGGACAGAGTGGAAGCTGGAGTGAGCTTTGGCTAGGACTGCCTGCTTCTGACCCCAGGGAGATGTGCAAATCTCTCTCTCTCTCTCAGTCCTCTTTCAGCCCTTAAATGCCACGTGGTGAATGGGCTTTGGAAGAGGTAAGAGCCTTCTGGGAAACCTAAATCTGGAGACCTCCCCCGCCCCCCGATCCCAAGGAGTGTGGCTTCCCCCAAATGGCCTGTGGTCCTACTTCCCAGGGCCTCCACTGCCTCTCCTTTCTCCACCCCAAGGCCATTTTACTGTTTGTTCTTTATCTGGAATAATTTGTCCCCGGTGTGGCTGGGCTAACAGGTCACTTACACACACTCACTGACCCCAGCCTAGAGACGAGAGACCCAGTTCTGGAGGAGGGGGTGCGATGATCCACCCGGGATCCCTCTGTGTCCACAGTTCAGCGGGGGGGGGGGGGGGGGGGGGGGG
>CM052438.1:100239518-100273746 GCA_028533085.1 Varecia variegata | reverse complement strand
CAGTTTAGCTACTTTTCAACTGGGCTCCACAGCACAGACCAGGGGAGTTATAAGAGCAGGTCTGCTCTGCTCCCGAGCCCTCCTCCTTACCCCTCCTCCCCACCGCGCTCCTGCTTCTCCACACCAGGGCCAGAGAGCAGCAGAAGCCTCGCTTTCCTCCCTGCCTTAGCTGTCACACCTTTTCTGGCTTCAAAAAGCCGCTGATATATTTTACAAACTGAAACAGCAATTTAATTCCCCCTGATAGCAGCAATTGTCCATTAGATCTTCCTACCGAGGAGCTTAACAATAATTCCTTTCATCCAACTGCTTGCTTCTTCTTGATCTGAGAATCAATCCCATAAATAGCAGGCAAGAGTTCTCACATTACTCTCCCCTCCAGCTTTTAGCATTTTGATGAAGATTCTCATCTCCTCTTTAAGCACTTTACAACTTGGCAATTTTTCCCCCTTTGATTCCTTTACACAAAATAAAACAAAACACAGAAAATAAAAAAAAAGCATGCTGTCTGGAAGGGTGAGCACAGCCCTTGCACTCTGTTCAGGGAAAGGTGGCATGCACCTTCTCCTGCCTGGAGGCCGGGGGACGTCCGCAGTGACCTCCAGTGGCTTCTGTCTGCTGAAAAGTGGGTGCTGCTCTGCCCCAGAGGGGCATCCCTAATACGGTCCTAAGCTTCACACCCCCCCACACTGGGGTCCTGCTTCTGCCAGTGATGCTGGACTTAGACTACTTCTCCCTTCCCAAGAGTTTCCTCCCCCGTGGTTGCACCCCACGAATGGAGGTGGGAGACAGGTTGCAGCCAAACAACATGGTGGGAGAAGTGGGGAGGCCCAGGGAAAGGAGAAAGCTTGAGGCCTTTTATTCAATTATTTTTCTTTTCTTTTCAATATCCAGGCAGCTCCAGCGATCAGGGACGGAGGAGAGCCCTCCAGCTCCTCCATGGGTGACAGTGAGGGTGGGTTGCCAGGGCACCTGGGAGCCCCCGAGACACCGTCATGTGCTCTCTTGTCTGCACACACACGGAGAGAAACAAATCTAAAAATGAACCCAGGGACTGAAGTCCCCCTCGACAAACCTGATTCCCAGGTTTATTATTTGTTGAGAGCTGACAGCGGCGGCTGCTCAGGAACTGAGCTGAGAAAACAACACGGGCTGGGCCCCTGAGGCTCACAACTCAACAGAGACAGACAGGGCTCTGAGCTGGGGATCCCAGATGGAAGGAGCCACCCCCACCTGCCCTACCTGCCTCCCTCGCTTTCACAGTCTCTCTCTTCTCCAAGGCAGGCACTAAGGTGGGTGACACTCCCTGGGAACTGGGAAGAGGAGGGAAAGCAGAAGTGGGGGCCACATAAGGTGAGGGGAGGGTTGGGGAGGTGGGCAGCAGGCCTGGCTGGGGGTGGGCACAGGGGCAAGGGACACCGAAGCTTACCTAGTCTATCACCTGCGATGACCTCAGATTCTCCCGGAACCAGAGGAGACGAGGAGGGTCGGCCAGGCCCCTTTTCCCTCTGAGAGGGACTGTACCATATCCTCCAGTTAGAGGGGACCTACCTCCAATATTTTAAACTTGCCTCCAGGACAAAAAAAAAAAGGCAAGAGTCAGGGTTGTGGAAGCAAGTGGCTCCCTGGACTGGACTCAGTTTATCCTCGAAAAGCCACTTGTCCCTGATCTTCCATGTCCAGCCAATGGATGCCCCTCCCCTGGGCCTTTGTGGTGGCCCAGGTGGAGCTCACAAGGAACAGGAGGGGAGACGAGGTAGAGTCCACGACGAGATCAGCTTAAGGAGGAAAGGCTGCCCAGCCGGGCTCCCTCAACCCCCGGTCCTCACTGCCCCTGGAACGAGGGCAGGTACACTGGCTCTGTGTTCCTGACCCACCAGGAGAGGCAGTGAGGAATGGGGGTTGTCATTCCTCCCTGGGGAAGGGAGGATGACAGCCATGATGGGACAGGAAGTGACACGGCGCCCAGACTCACACCCGGGTGCTGAGCAGATACACCTTCCATCGACCCAAAAGGTTTCCTGCACCTTTTGCTGTTTTCTTGTCTGCCAGCAAGGTGTTCTGCATTGCACAACCATGCCCTTCCCTCCATCAACACTTTGCTCCAAACCCTACTCTTTCACGAAGTCACTTTCCACTCCACGACCGCCCTTCCCTTGAGCCTGGCCATCAGGAGTAAGTGGGGCATCACGGTGGGGATTATCACTACTCGTATTTCTATGTTTTGGAAAATCTCCTTCCCACCTGCAGGTCCCGTCTTGCCCATTGACCTCTGTGCTCCCCAGCAGACAAGGTCATGGCTCTGCCTTGCATTTTCCTTGGCCAGGGGAGCCTGTGCAATGCGACCTCGCAAGGTCTGCCTCCTTATGGAGTCTGAATATATATACACAGTTGCAATTTTATTTCTTTGGCTTCCTGTTAAAATGTAAAACAAACAGATCTGAGAAGGATAACCCTTTAAGTCCCAGCAGCCATTTACACCTCAGTGAGAATGAGTTTGTTAATCCCTTTCCCTGGAGCCAAATTTGATAGGGGTGAGATGATAATATAGACTTAAAAATAACTGCTTCTTAGTGCCCCTCCCCATGCCCCAGGCACTATGCTAACAGACATATACAGATCACCTGGCTTGTTTTTCCTAACAAACAGAGGCTGTCGGGGTTATGATTGTTCCTATTTGAGGATGCGAAAACTGAGGCTTAGAGAGGTTGAGAACATTTCCAGATGTTACACACAGTCGGACCCGAGAGTCTGAAAGTTTAACTTCAAAGTCTCAAGGTGAAGGAAGGAAACAGCGAAGAAGGAATGAGACCCATCAGCACTGGAGAAGAAAAGGAGAGGCCAACTGGGAAAACAAGCTGCCCACTCTGAGTTGGCCCATCCAATATGGACCTCCTTTGGCATTTGTATGCCCTGATTTTCTGAGCATTATGTTATACTGACACCGCTAAATGTTTCCTGTGTGCCTAGTTTGGGCTTTTGTACATCAGTCAATGAACTCGTGCTCTGTGCCTTCCTGTGTGGGGGCTGCTTACACAGCTCCAGTTCATTCTGTCAGTCCTGGCATCCTGGGACGGCCGTGTGTGTACACATTTATTTAAATATTTCATTGCATTTCGCTCTTGTTATCTTATAAAAATGAGTGGGAGATAGGAAAAAGAAATGCTGATCCCAGCGATAAGAAGCAGGGGTCTCAGGAACATAACGCAACCGAGACAGAGATGGAAAACGTCAAGCAAAGTGGCAAATCTTGAGTCTTCATCCTGGACTCACTGGACTGTGTGTTCAATTAGGAAGGGAAAGAACAAAATTAAAGAAAGAACACAACAAAATGATGGAAATATATGGTTGAAGATTGCATCTCAAAGGCGATGTATAATTGGAATCTGATAATGTGTTGTAGCTGTCTGGGAGCAGAACTCCAGGAACGCATGCTGTGCATACGAAAGCCGGGCTGCCTGTCCCTGACCCTGCGCTCAGCGGCTCCAGGGCCTGGGCTCTGACTCACATTCACTGGGATATGGTCAGTGTTTCCTTCTTGTCAGCCTGGACCGAGAGGCCTTGCCGGGGCCCAGGTGGGGTAGGGTGGAGTGGGGTGGAAGGGAGCGCGCAGTCAGCCTGCTCTCTGTGACTGTCTCCGCTTGCTCTTCTTTCCCCATCCACCCATGGCTTTCTAGGGCCCACCCACAGCTGCAAAGAAGTCCCTGTTCTGGAATGAAATCTGTCCATGACACGCACAGACTAGGAGGCACCTGGCTCTATCTTTGGAAAGCCTGCCCAATTGAGCAGTCCTATTACATGGGTTTTTCAAGTCAGGGCACCCCAGCTCTAGGGGGCACCCCCTACCTTGTCATCTCTCCCTGAGTCCAAG
Source organism: Varecia variegata (assembly GCA_028533085.1). Taxonomy (NCBI): domain Eukaryota; kingdom Metazoa; phylum Chordata; class Mammalia; order Primates; family Lemuridae; genus Varecia; species Varecia variegata. The sequence goes on along the minus strand of CM052438.1, from coordinate 100,269,875 downwards.
CTTTACCCTCTTGCAGAAGTGCCTTCCTGCTCACCATCCTTTCGGGGTCTTCCTCTTCTGTCAGCCCAGAGGGAGTTCAGGCAGCAATCTGAACAGGGGGCCAGTGGAGACATCCTTGCAAGCCAGCAGGGGGGTCATTACCCACAGCCTCCCAAGCAGACAGCAATTAGGCAGAACTATGGAGGACAGAGGTGTCTTCTACCTCTCACTGGCTCTGTCTGTCCCCTGCCAGGCCCTGTCCCCTTCAACCTCTAGCATTGGAAAAGGGGTTGTAGTTCTCTGGCTCCTAAGAGGGAAACCTTTAGTCATGGGCTGGCCCTGTGGCTGCACTCAGACACAGAGGAGAAGTGTTTCATGCTAGCAGCAGAATCTTTGAATACTAGCAACTTGTCTGAAAATTATAATTTGCATTGAGCCTTAATCCTTTGCAATGACAACTCATTTCTTATCATTGTGATCTGAGTGGAAAGACAGAGTCCTACCGTCAGCATAGCATCTTCGTAGACCTGAAGTTCAAGACTGTGCCTTTACTTTCCCCCTCCCTTCTCCAGTAAGATGGACCCCACTTCCCATGCGTGGGGAAGGACCAGGGGTGGGAGAAGAGGAGGAGAAGACAATTTGGCAATGTGGACTCTGGCCCTCAGGAACCAATTAGGATGCTTTGACTTAGAACAGTTACTAACCTTCTGGGATCTGAGCCCTTGTTAATCTGTATCTTCCAGGGTCAGGCCTGCCCAGGGAAAAGGAACAAAGCACCTTCGCTTCCAGATTGTGAGGTTCTGTCTGGAACAGTTCGATCTGAGCAGGCAGGGGAGCTGCATGTGAGATGTCTGCTCCCAGAGCTGGTCTCCAGGGTGGGAAGGAGGAAAAACGGGGATCCTCGTCCAAGATGACTCCCCAAAGGCACAAGTTTGCCTAAGGCTGAGGCAGATGCCTGCTGTCTGCAGGCTCCTCGGAGCTTTCTTTTCTTTTTAGGGCCTGGCAGTCTCTGGTCAGCGCCTGTGCTTTGTGGCATTGGGAAGGGCAGTCTGCTGTCTCTTTGCTCTGGAGTTCATGACAGTGAGAAAAGGATCTCTCTTAAGGAGACACTTGCTATGGTCAGGGGTTAATTCACTAATCCCTGTAAGTGCTCGTGAGCTGAGAAAGAGTGGGGAGTAGGGGAGGTGGGCTGAGGGAGATGAAGAAGTAAGGAAGCCCATTTCCAAACATGATCGGGAAGGTCAAGCAGAGGGGTCCCCAAGGGGACAGACAGCGGAAGCTGGAGCACTGGAGGGTTCATGGGAACCGCCCACAGTGAGAAGCTGGCAGCTACAGCCGCCTTGAGGCTCAACCTCAGCTTTTACTTCACTCCTCGGGAAACAAACTGCTTCTTCCTTAATTCCAGAAGCAGTGGGGACTGCAGGGTCTGAGCAGACTGGCAGAGGACCAGCAGAGGTGGAAGGGTCCTGAACAGTCATGAGGTCTTGCTTCTTCCCTGGACGAACAAGCAAAGTTGCCCAAGTTTGTGCAGGAAGTTGGAGATAGGGTCCTAACAAGAACCCAGGACCCAAGTAGCAAATTCAATAATCATTTACTGAGTACCTGCTGTCTGCCAGGCACTGTGCTAGGCAGCAAAAGTTCCAGAAGGAGGAAACAGAGTTGACCTGAAGGGAATGAATAAAGATATAACAAAATGAAATTTTCCCTGGGCTGAAGCAAGGCAGGTGACTTTAGGTTCAAAAGATCCCAAGGGCTGGGTAAGAGTAATGAAGAGAAAGGAGAAGACAGAGCAGAGTTGAAGCCCCAACTTAGTGGGGAAATTTCAGATATTTAATGGGAAAAGGAAAGAAAACCAATAGTCCCCACAGATCCTCACTGCAAGATTGGAAATAAGAAGACAGTAGAGAAACGTCCTCAAGTCCTAAGAGAAAGGTTTTGAGGTGGGATTCTGCGCTCAGTCAGGTTGTCAGTCAAGCGTGAAGACAAAATAGTCGGTGTGGGACGCATGGGAACTCAGAGTTTACTGCCCACTCGTCAATATGAAAAATAACCAGAGGTAGTATTCCAAAAACAAAGAAATCCAAGGACACCACATACGCAAGAAACAGCAGCAGCTGGGGTGACTCGATGGAAGGGAAGGAGGTGGAGGGAGGTGGGGGCGGCCAGTTGTTACGCGATGGTGGCCGAAGCTTCCGCTGGGGCAGCCGAGACCTTTTCCACCGTCCAACCGCATGGCTGAGTCCTGTGGTCGAATAACCTTTCCATACCCCTAGTGGGTTTCATGCTTTTAAATATATTTCCATCTTACAATCAACCTGTAGAATGCAGAGGTAACTGCAGCAATAAAATAGAATATAAATCTTCTAAATCTTCACAATGTAAAATAGTAGATAATATGCTATTATTGTGCTAAATATAATATACAGTATTATATACAGCATAAATAACTGTTATAGTATACTGTATATCTACATAATATAGTATATAGCATATAATATATAAAATGCTATATTATAGTTCATAGTATACTATATATTAATACTATTATATATAGTATATTATATAATGTGTATTATCTACTATATATTACATGATATATATTCTATATAACACACTATTATATAATTTTAAAATGTTGTATATTATATACTATATTGCCATATAGTATATATCATATAGTATATAATATATATAGTATATAATGCTATATGCTATATTATATATAGAATATACTATACACTGTTATATGGTATATAGTACTATATATAATATATAGTGCTATACTCTATATAATATATAATATTATATATAAAGTATATATTATTTAGTATATTATCTATTTTTATATTGTTTAGATTTATACTTACATTAGTATATATTATACATAATATAATATAATAGTATTATATATAATTTATATGTTATATAATATAAATTATACATAATGCTATATGCTAAAAATAGATAATATCAAATAAGTCTGATACAAATTTATCAAACTAATAAAAGTTGGGAGGGAGAAATGTGTGCTAATTTCCTCAATTTTCATATCAGGGAGTTAATAGACAAAGAAATAAATTTAGAAAAAAGGCCTAAAGTATATTATTAATACAATAAATGTTGATCACCAAATAACTAAAACCAGAAACTATTCATTGTGGTTGACTTTGGATCATGAGTCTTGTGGGTAGAGGTGAGGGAAAGAAGGGAGACCTTTTATTTTATATTTTTTATTCTGTTTGCTTTTTCCTCTCATACATACTTTACTTCTAATTTAAAACATAACAAAAATAAATAGATAATCAAACATCTGTATAATAGAAAACTAATCAGCAGTTGAAAATAATGGAGTAGATCTACTTATTTTGACTTGGGAAGCTATTGATCATGTAACCTAGGTTAAAAAAGCAAGCTTTTAGAACAACATTTGAAGCATAATATTTAGATGTGTTAGAATAAACACCAAAACCAGTAATATGTAGTCCCTGCCTTCAAGGAATTCCCTGACCACAGGCCCCTCTCTATGTCCTCTGACCCAAGCCTTGTGGCCTGCTTCTGGAACCTTGTCTCTATTCTAGATCTCTGTAAGAGGCACACCTCTTTTTGCAATAGGTTAGAGCTATTTTGTGCATGTTTCAAGTAACAAGAAGTCATGCTCTTGACTAACCTGGTCAGTCTGAAGATTGGCCTGGATGAAGCTGTGCAAGAGGTGAGCAGCTTCCTGCACAGATACTAGGTGGTGGGAAGCAGAGAGGGGCTGAGAATCTGAGGACTACAGGGTGTCAGGCCTCAAAGGCTCCTCAGAGAGCTCCTTGTCCAGCTCCCTCATTCATGGATAAGGAACACACGTGGGGCCCAGAGATGGGCAGTGGCCAATAAAAGTTGGCCAGAGTTGAATTAGTGTCCAGAAAAGAGAACCGGGCTTGTTAAGGGCAGAGTCGGGCAGAGAGCAGACAGGCTGAAAGCTAGACTGGAAGCCGGATGCCACGGCCCACAGGGAGTCCTGCAGCTGCTCCCGACTTTGAGGGGAGACCTGGAGACATCAGACCAGATCGTCCTTCCTTAGAGTCCACAGTGGCTGGAAGGAAGCAGTTTTACTTAAAAAAAATTTTCTCACTATATATATTTTTTCAACTGCTCTAACTCACAGAAAGACACAGTTTTAATATGGGCAGGAGGAAGCACCCTGGGGCTACCAGGGAGGGGCTTGGAAAGGAACTGGCATTTTCTGAGCATCGCCGATACACCAGACATTGTAGAAGGTGCTTCCTCGTATGTCATTTCATTTAATCCCCACAGAAGCCCTATGAGGTAAATATGACTGCCACAATTACATAAAGACAATGATAGTTAGAAAACTTAAGTTGTATAACTTGCCCCAAATCCCACAGCCAGCAAATGGCAGAGCTATTATAGAATTTGAGTCTGGGTTGATCTCGTTCCAAAGCCCGAGCTTACTCAAAGAATAAGAGGGCTCCAATAAATGTGTTACCTAATGGAGAAGAGGAGAAATGTCTTTCCCAAACAGGGATACAAAAATTGCCGTTCCCTTCCCAAACCCTGGGTATCAAATCAGCCCTGTACCCAAGCCATGAATTGACCGTGGCTGGCTGGCAGGGACTAGGATTCACGTTTGCCCAACAGGACTTTGAAAACCCCTGCTTCAGAGGATGTTAGCAGCTGGGGCTCCCTTCCCCCCCACTCAGAGCACTGATGGTGCCTGCTGAGGACACAGAGACCCGAGGAGCCAGGCTTGGAAGAAGATGGGCTAGCCTGGGCATGAGGGCAGGCACTAGGAGGGGCTGGAGTCCAGGATTCTTGGTTTCTTCTCTCAACCTCAAAGGTATGTTAACTTCTCTTGCTGCCCCTCCGATGCTGGCCCCCAGCCTCCTCCTACGTCTCCCCAGGTACCTCTGCCTCCACAGAGCCTCTGACTTCCGGGGGAGGCAGACAGGCCCAGGAGAGGATGTATGTCAGTTAGGGTTTGTCATTTACACGTGGAGATCATTAACGAGACTTATTTTTAAATTGTAATTGCAAAATGTAAATGCTCCCTAAACCGATGTGTAATTGCTACCCCCTCCACCCCAGCCCTTCCCCTCTGGTGCCAGCTTTGCGAGGAGAGAATTAGAAAATAAAAAGGGGGTGGATTATGTAAGCAAAACGATTTTAAAAAAGAGCGAGAGAGCTAAGAATTTAAGTGAGACAGCTGGCAGCTTCTCTGATTGCCACACTTCTAGCATTAGCTGCAAAAATTGTCCTTGCCAATTGCACCCATCCAACCAATAGTGTCAACTGTATTTAGTCCCCAGAACAGACCATGCCATCACTCACTTGGCAGGACAGTTCAGTGGTCAGTGTGTGTGTGTGTGCACCCGTGATGGGAGTGGGGAGGCAAAGGTCAGCGGTGGTATTTGAGGTTGCCTCTGGCTCATCCATGAAGCCTTCTATTCTACAGAAAGACACAGTCCACAGCAGGAAGTAGCAGTCGGTCAACCTGTTTGCCCATATTCTACCATGCAGGTGATGGCAGGGCCACCTCCATCCCCTCCATCCCCCCAGGTTGGCCTGTCTGGACTCCAGCATCCACAGCCTCAGGCGGAGAGAAACAGGACTCTACCGGGGTGTTCTCAGTTCTGTTTCCAGTCCCAGAGAAAGTCACTGGACTTGGGCAACCACACACTTCACACTGGGTCAGGTAAGGGACACTTGTCTTTTTTTTTTTTTCACCTTCTACTCATCTTCTTCAAGCCCTCCCCACAGCCACTGTCCACAGTGAACTCCCTTCAACGTCACTGGCACGCGGGCTCTGAATGTGGTTGAAGATTGTCAACCTGTGTTCCCAGTGGCACCATCCAATCTACCCTCGGTGAAGACTAGACGCCCTTCCCTCCGCTTTCACTTCAAGGAGCCGCCCGCCGTCGATAGTCCTAGAACACAGCTCCCCAGACAGGAAGCAGGACAGTCCGTCCTTCTCAGACACGCGGTCCCCTGTGAATACCCACAGCTGTGCCAACCACTCTCTCCCTCTCCCTCTCTCCAGGGAAACCAGCTTTGGTGAGGGATTTGGCAGTGGTTACTGCTCCCAAAGAGGAGGCTGATGAATGTAAGGTCACAGTGGCCCTAAGACATCAGGGAAACTTACAAAATCCTTTGTAAGGGGTCCTTTGGAGTTGGGGCCCAAGCTCACCATAACAGATCCAGCCCTTATCCTGGCATACTGGAAAGAAAAAAGGGTTGTTTGGGATAACTGGATTTCTAATTCCCTGCCTGTGTTGATACTTAGGTCTGGGAAATCATGAAGTTACTTAAGGGGATGAAAAAAACCACTATCTGATACGAGGATTAAATGAGACTCTACTCAAAATGCTTTATACATTCTGAAGAACTATTTCTCAGAGTTCATCAAAAACACCGGGGGTGCACACTCCTGAGTCTTGAGCCTGACTCCCAGGATCAGAATCTCTGGTTGTGGGGCCAGGGAACTGCCTCTCTAATGCCCCGCCCCCAGGTCATTCTCAGATGCTGACACTTGTTCCAGAGAGTTGTGCAAATGTTAGGATCATCGTGGATGTAAGCAATGCCCCATCCATCTGTATCAACAGCAAGTTATTGTTCACGGAATACGCAAACAAAAAGAGAGTTGTACAGGGAAAAGGCCTGGCCCCGTCCTCAAGGACTAAGGAGGTGAACAGACAGACGTGAAAAAAATACAATGTTTTCCTTTCTAAGGTTGTATATGCCCAGTGTCAGCTCATGTTCTGAGCTGGTTCTAGAGGCTTTCAGGGAAAAAGCTAATCTGCCTGGGGGCTTTAACCATTTGTTAAAGGACCGAAAAGCATTTCTTACTGTTCAGGTGATCCTGCGGCCTCTGGGATGGTCCTCAGGAGACCCACTCCCCTCTTCTCACTTCCAGCTGGGCCAGAAATTCTTCCTGTCAGCTAGAGCCAATGCACCTGCAAAACAGGGCAGAGCAGCTCTCAGCAGGGACGGCAGGGGGCTCAGGGGCTGTCGGAGAAGGGGGACTCCCGGGCTCTGTGTACCCCAGGGCTGTAATCTCCGACCCCCTGGGCCGTGGCCTGTGGGGGACTGGGCTGCAGAGCTCCGCCACCCTTTCCCTCCAGTCCATGGAAAAATTGTCTTCCATGAAAGTTAGGAATGGGAGGGCTGGGGGAGTGGGGGGGGGAGGGAGGGGGGTCTCACAGCAGGAGGTGAGCACGCGTGGGCCGCATATTTACGGCCGCTCCCCATCACTCACATCACCGCCTGAGCTCTGCCTCCCGCCCTGTCCGTGGAAAAATGGTCTTCCAGGAAACCGGTCCCTGGTGCCACAAGGTTGGGACTGCGCCCTAGGGTGTGTTCTATTCTGTAAGGGATATATTCTATTTCCCCTGCAGACATCTCTGCCATATCTACCTTTCGACTCTCCTCAGTGTGGTTGCTGAGGCCCACAGAGCCATTGAAGAGCCCAAATCCTCGCGCCCTGTTGTTGCCTGTCTGGCTTCCTGACACCAGCTGTGCCCGCGGCCCTCTCCCCAAGTGCGGGCAGGTGTCTGTGAGTGATTTCTGGTGCTGGGAAGACCATGGCTGACAGCTTGTTTTAAGACCTTAGGCAAATGCAGAGGAAGGGCTAGCGTGGTGGCTTTTTCAGGTGTGCAGATACGTTTCAGATCCACGTGGTGGCAGGCCTTGGCTGGGGGTCTGGAGAGACACTGACAGGGTGGGAGAGGGTGGGGAAGGTGTCTGAGGGCAGGAGGGAGGAAGACTCCGGAGGGGAATGGACTAAAAGCAGCAATTAGCAGTGAAGGATAACTGTGGCTTAAAGATGGCTTTGGATGCACAACTTATTTATTTTTAGACTAAAATGAATTAATTTTGCTTCTCAGTATTTGAAATGGACCAAGGCATCAGCAAATGGAGGTTGGGGGGTCAGCACCATCATAAGGTTTGGCCGGACACTTCTCAAACAGTCCCATCAATTTCTTCGTGAGGATGAGTTGCTAATTTGACTCCCAGGAGGCTGTGCTTGGAGCCAGGACTGCAGGGTCGGGGTAGGGGTCTGCCCAGAGTCCTGGGCTGCACTGTCAGGGCAGCACTGGGAGCACCTCCAGCCCAGAGCGTCAGCCCTGCACCAGAGGCAAATGCGTCTTTAACATTAACAGCTCCATCCTAGTTAACACCATCTTAGTCTCCCTGTAAAAACACATTTGCACCTCAGTAAAGAATGTAATTAACTAGTGACATGACAACAGGAGGAGCTAAACAGTGGCCCAGGCTGGGAGCTGCAGCAGGGAGATGGAAATGTTTCATCTGCCCTAACAACAAGATTTTCCCACCTTCTTTCCAGGGTGTGTGTGCGTGCGCGCACACGTGAGCATGTGTGTGTGCCCACGCATGTGTGTATGCACTGCTGGGAGGTGACAGTGGCAGGGACATAGCATCCGGGATCCTGAGGGAGGTTTGAATTCCTGGTTGCAGGAGAGGGGAAGCCAGGTGTGCTGGGAGGATGGATGAACTGAGAGACGCTCCAAGAGTAGGCAGGGTGGTTCATGAATTTCCATTAACAAAAGCTCTCTGGATTGAAACAAAATCTCCCTCTCTTCTCCACAGCTCAGACTCCTCCCAAGAGGAAATAAAGGCTATGGAGACACCTTCAAAGCAGCAAGAGTCTCAGGCAGCCACTCAGAGGAGCCCAAGGATCCAAACCACTAGGGAGCACCCAAGAGATCTGAACCAACTAGGGAGCATTGAATTACTCCTATCTCACTCCCTGAACCCTGCTCCTCCTCCACGTGACCTTGTCTGTGAGCTCTGTGACCAATCCCAGTTCTCTGGCCAAGTCTGATTCCTCCCTCCTGCAAGCCCCACCTAAGTTTCACTTCTCCATTACTATCCGCTTCTCATCCCTCTCCAGTCAGGGCTGAAGATCATCTTCTCTCCTTTCCATTCCCAGCAGCACAATCTAGAGAGGACCCTTCTCCCTGGCCATGTCCCTCCTCACTGGCAGCCCCCAGCACATCTGTACACTGCTGCTTCCAGACTGAGCTTCCTGTGTAGGTGACTTCATCCACATTCCTCAACGACCTAAGTCTATTCCAGGTACTGCCCTTGTGGGGCTTACAGCTGTGTCATCACCTATTCCAGAATTTTCAATGACTCCTTGCTCATAGAAGACACTCAACAAATGCATGTTGGGTGCATTATACCAAGTACAGCCTACAGAGTGCCTGAACTTGGCCTCCAACTGCATTTCTAGACTCATCTTGCACCCTGCACCAGAGGAGCCTCCATCCACACACAACACTTCCCGTTCTCCAAACCTGTCCCTCACTTCACTCCATGCCCCAACTCTACATTTCTATCTATCAAGACCTTAAGCATTCTTCAATGTTCACTCAAACATTCTGGCTGCTACCTCTACAACCAGAGTAATTTTTCTTCCTCTGTGCTTCCGAGTAGCATGCTATTTGTCATTCTCTGAAAGCTCTTGTCACATTCTGTCTCATGCTATGGTTATCTTGGGTATCTGTCACCTCTTTCCAAACTGTAAGCTCCTCTTGCACACAAACTCTATCTTATATCTGTATAATTTTTCAGTTTACAAAGTACTTTCATATGTAATATCTTCTTTAAATCTTAAAGTAACCTTTAGGAGTATGTATTTTAATATAATAATTTAGTTACCTTTACAAAATAACAAATGCTTATTGTAGAAAATAGATAAATTTAAGAGGAAAACAGTTAAGTTGTAATCCTACAATATAAAGATAACCACAGTTAATATTTGGAGTAAAACGCTTTGTTCTAAAAACAGTATCATACTATGCATTTACTATTCAGTAAACAGCTTTTTATATTTAACAACATATCATAAACACCTCTGCATATAGAGGAAATATATATTACAGTTTTAATGACTATATGGCATTCCATTTATGGATATACTATAATTACTAAGATAAATTTTTAACATTTGTTGTTTAGATTATTTCCAGTTTTTGCTATTATAAACAAATAGTGACTATTCTTCCAGGGAACTTTTGCTGCAGACTTGATCATATTCTTAGGATAATTTTCTAGATGAAGAATTGCCAAGTTCAAAGATACGTTCATGTTAAGGAATTTTTACAAATTACTTGCAGGAAGGTCACACCATTTACATCCTATCAGCAGCATATGAGAGAGGCCTTTTTCCTTGCCAGGTAGTCATTCTCTTTTTATAGATGTGGATAACGAGGCTTGGGGAAGACAAGCACAGGGCTTGCCTAAGAAAACAGCCAGCAAGTGGTATGTCTTCTGATTCCAGACATTTTGTTCTTCCAAGCTCCCCGCTTCTCTTTGCTCTTGTATTTCTTACCGATCCAAAGAGAAGGCTTGCGGTAGTAAGTGGTAAATCAATGTTGGACTCCCCGAAGGAGAAGGCAGTGGTAGGTGTACCCTGACTGGGGGTGTGGGCCATTCCTGGGAGTTTTGCTAACATCAGTCTGAGCAGACTTGGCAGATAAGTGATCTGTTCTTGGGTAGCTTTTTAAGACTCCTTCCTCCCTCTTCTGGGCAGGTGCAAATTGCTTTAATTTATCCCCCCATGTATTAAGAATCTACCATGTTCTGGGCCTGAGCATCAAAGCATCGAAGATGAATCAAACTCTCTCTCTCTCACCCCCTCCCTCCCTGTCTTCAAGGTGCTCACAGTCTAGTGGGGAAGACAGGAGGTAAAGAAATAATTATAACCCGCAATGTGTATATGATGCTGCTTCTGGCTGCAGCCTCAGGGTCCCCTCCTCTGCCAAAGCCCACAGTGACAGGAGCAGGGGACAGGGCTTGGGTCAGTGTTGAGAAAGGCAGGAAGCCCTGGCTACCTGGTGTGTCCTTCACCCTCTGCCTGTCTCATCGTGTCCTTCTGGCCCTGAGGGGCCCGGGCTCCCTCTGACGTCCCTCTGCTTCCGCATGCTGCTTGTCTTGCTGCTCTAGCTGAGTCTCTGCCCGCCCCGGCTCCAAGACAGCATTGAGGAGCTGGAATTCCTCAGAGGGGAATCACAGCAGTATTAGGGAAGAGAAGCTGACCCCGCTCCCCACTCAGGGATTAATAAAATACACTTTTGGGGGAGGAAGGATAGAGGTGACACCAGCATGCCCCACACAGGGCCGCTTCAGGGCTGCGATATACATGGACTTCTCCTTTCCCAGAACTGACAACTACCTAGTTCCACTTGTTTCTCAACAGCCTGGAGAAAGCTCTAAGGCAGAAACACAGCCTGTAATCTCTTTTTTGTCACTGCCAGCTATTCCACCGAGCATAAGGGGGGCCACTCACATGACAGAAAGCTGGGCTGGCAGGGAGGAAGAGACCCCCGATGGCTGAGGCTGTCCCCCCAGCCCCAGCCCACCTCTGCGAGCCACTGGGCCCCCACACTCTTGCCACACACACCTCTCTAGATCTCGGGTAGAGAGACCCCACCACATACAGAGACCTTCCCCTTTGAAAGGCTAGGGGAAGGGCCAGGCCACGGAGGCAGACAGACACACAGAGAGCTGGATGGATGGAAAGACATGGGCCTGTGTGACTTGATGGCCCAGATTTGTCAGGGGACAAGGAAGGGAGCCCTTCCTTGCCTATCCAGGTTCATTCTACCAGGGCCCCACTGACGGGGTTGGGCAGTCTTCCCCATGGAGCACTTCTGCCTGTTTTGCCCACTCGCACTTGGGCTTTTTGCAGATGAGTAGGATAATGATGAAGACTGAGCCTCTGGATCTCTGGCCAGAGGCTCAAACCAAATGCCTGTCCCCTGTCCACTTTGGGGAAGTCACCCTACTCTGGTAACTATCCCAGGAGCAAAACCACCAAGGTCTTTGTTCTGATTGGTCCAAGAGCCTCGAAAGAGTCTATTCTCCCTCTGGAGAGAGCCACCAGTAGCCCGTTCTTCCATAAGTGCTGTGACGAAGTGTAGTTTGCCTACGAGGACCCTCCAGCAGTTCCCCAACAGTGGGCGTCTGTGAGCCTTTAGGCTCCTGCCACCTCCCTGCTGGGGCGGGTGAGCTGAGGAGGCCAGGCCACCAGTACCAGCTCTGCCACAGCCTGGCTCTGCGCTGGTGGATGAAATCTACCACCAACTGATCTTCATCATTGTCGTCTATAAACAAGATTGCTGGACCTGACAGTGTGACATTGTCTCATTGCCTTCTCTGACAACTCTTGATCGGCTATTGAACACAATTGTCATCCCAGGGAAAGCCTCAAATTTCACCAAAGCAATGAGGCTAATCCCAAAGAGACCAGATTTCAATCCTCTAGGAAGACAGGGGCTCTTGGGAAGCTAGAATAATTTACAGACTTGTTTATGCTGTTTCTCCCCTGCTCAAAAGTCTATAACGGCTTGCCAGGGCCTAAGAAGACAAAATCCAGATCTCTCAGCCTCCAATCTTGTCCTTCATAATCAGCCTGACCCTCTCTTCCTTAATCCCCTGCTACTTTCAAATCTGAACCTTTTCTCCAGCTAGGCCAGGCTGCCAGTGTCTCACAACCAAGCACACACCATGTCTGAGCTCTCTGTCCCTCCTTGCTCAGGCTACCATGCTTCTCTTCCTTTCTGCTATCCAGGTCCAATCCCACCTGCAAAGACCAGCTCAAATCAGCCTCTTGCACCCTGAACCCTAGGACTGGCCCTTAATCTTACTCTATTTTGGGAACCTCTGCTTTTTGTGTTCATCTCAACCTCCCCAATGGCATCATAAACTTTTGTAGGCAAGACATGTGTCTTACATTTCTCTTCTTCCTTCCATACACACCCAGGGTAGGACTGTGCCTATGTAGATAATCAAAAGTATTGTTCCTGTCATGGGAAGAGGAGCTGCTACTAGGAAATATCAAATCAGATCAATGCTGAAGCAGTTCAGTTGAGAGTTTGCCTATTTAGTTATTATTATTCATTGCCAAAGGCATTACAATTCTCTATATTTTGATGTGTCTTGGAATTGAGAGCTTTTGACTAAACTGTGTGTTGTTTCACATGCTTCCTGCACTAGTATTAAGTGAACGTGGGAGAGATAATACAGTGGAGTGGAAAAGACTTTGAAGTCAGACAAATTTGGATTCATATCTTAGATTTCCCTCTTCCTAGTTGTGTGACCTGTATAAGTCTCAGATTTCCTATTTCTATAAAATGGGGCCAATAATACCTACCTCACAGATGCTCCTTAGGAATTTACGGTGTTGTGTCACACACACTATGTGCTTAGCAGATAATGCAAGGCTGAGCAATAACAGAGACTAAGCCTTTAATAAATGGCGACTATTGTCACTAATGATAATGATAGTAATAATAGCTTGTTCAGATCTTATTTAGCAAAATTCTACTCATCCTTGAAGACAGCTCTGGAAGGTTTTCTCTCAAGGCCAGCCTGTCCCTAAAGGGTTAGTCATTCCCTCCTTTCTACCCCCCTAATAACTGGGACCATATCTCTAAGATGAAGCCCGAAGCTCTTAGCTGTCAACTCCAGGTGTTATCACTGGATCACTATTATCTACTCCTACTTGTGTCCCTCCCACTAAGCTCTGAGCTTCCAGAGAGCAGGGACTCTGCATTCCTCACTTGGTGCTTCCCGCTCTGGCCTGGCATCAGGCAGCGTGTGTTTATCACACGAGGAAACAGTGGACAAGCAGGGATGCCAAAAGCAGTCAAGGACCTGGGCAGAGTTTGACCAGGCGCACATCTTCTGTCTGGAGAAATGGGCTTGGGGGAGAGACTGGTGATTGGGAGTCCATAATGGAAAGCAAACGTCCACTTTAACTCACTAAGACCAGCCCATGGCTTTAAAGAAGTCCCTTAACTTGCCCAGATGGGTTTTCTTTCTTGGGGAAACCACCAGCCCCAGCAGAAGACTTTGACACTGAAAATCTCTGCAAGGCCCTGCCTGTCTCTACCCCTCCTTACCGAGCTCGGCTCAGTCCCCTTCTCACACTCCTCCCCTCCCACCCTTTCCCCGGTGGTCAGACCACGGGGCCTCTGAGCACCTCCTCCCTCCCCCAGCCAGGCTACTTGTGACCCTGGTTCCCAGGCAGCCTTCCCAGCACCAAGAGCTCTCTCCATAAGCAGGCGCAGGTAAGTGCATCTTGGTACAACCTAACCTTTTATTTTGCCCCCACCCCAGGTGCAGTGAGCTCTGTTTCCCTCCTCTCCACCTCCACCACCACACCTCAGCTCAGCGGAGCCTCCTGGTGTGGCCTGCTCCATCCTCCACGGGCTGCCGCGAGGACTGTCCCAGCAGCTCAGGGCATCCCATGCACGGTTCTCTTCACACTCATCCTGCCAAATTGGGATTGTCTGTGTACCAGTCTGTCTACCCCACAGATTACATAATCCTAAATGGAATCTCAAGCCTGTAGAGCTCCCCAAAGCCTACTATATATTTGTATTTTGTGCATATTAGATGCTCAACAAATACTAGTTGGAAGAAGGAGTGAATAAATGTATATATTCCACAGAGGATACCACAACACATGCCTATCTCCTTTACAAAGAACTATTAAATATATTGTCCAAATTATTATTTAAACTTTGCAAGAACCCTGTAAAGTAGGCATTATTAGTCCCATTTCTAAAAAGGGAAAGCTGAGGTTATAAAAGTTAAGTGACTTGCCCGAAGACACAAAGCTAGTTAAGGGGTGAAGTGAAAGAGCAGAGTCCAAGGGTGTTATTGTGGCCTCCCCAGCACAACTCCTCGGCACCTGCCTGCCTGCCCACCTGCCCACCTCCCCACCTGCCCACCTAGCCAGGGAAAAGGTGTGAAGAGGCCGAGCTGCTTCTGTTCTGCCTCTCTTGGGAAATAAACAAGAAGAATTCTCCTTCTCATCATTTGGTGAGTTGGTGACATTTCATTTGACAAAGAATCTAGGAAAAGCCTCTCCTGGGACTAGTTTTGGGACCAGGCTCTGATAATATTGCTTTATTGAAAAGGGATGCTAGGAACTGAGCTCCGGATGGCCTTTTACATGGAGTGATTTATGCAGGAAATGAGAAATATATATTTTTAAAGAAACACACATTGCTCTACACATAGTCACAGAGAAGCAGTGACAGTATACACACACGCACAATCCCAGAAACACTATCACGGGCACACAAAGGCACAGATTCTGGTTCATGGCCACAGTCACAGCCACACACAAAATAAGAAGCCAAAAAATTCCAAGTCAGATGGCTATGGAGCCCGATGGACACACCCACTTGCAGAACAGTCTGATAGCTCTGACTGCCCCTTCTGTGCCTTCCAGGAGAAATTGTGACTTTACTCACACATGTAAATTTCAGTCATTAAGGAACGCACAGAAAGCATGACATTGAAGAAATTAATCTCTCTGTGCCTCCCTGTCCTTCTCGGGGCCCTGTTTCCCCCTGTGATGACCACGCTTCATATGGAGATGGTGCCAGTATGATGACCTGGCCCCCAAGGCGCAGTTCTCACTCAGGGAAGATTTACACCTCGTGCCTCACCGAGATTTTGGTTATAACCTGCTCCTGGAGGACAGCACAGGAAGGGTAACAATGAAGAGAAATGAGATGTCTGTAAAATCCTCGTTCAGATGCCACTGCGAAATGAATCTCAAAATGGAAGGGATGGTAAAAGGATTTTATTTAAAGTGCTTCCCTCTCTAGGCTGTTTGGCAAGGGTTAGGATTCCCAAGGATATCTGAAAGTCAGAGATTCCCCTCCAGCCACGGTGATATTTGACCTGGGCTCAAAGAGGAGTCTAGGATCCTGTTCTTACAGAATTGGCGCCTGAGAAACTCAACGAGGCCAGAGACCGCACTGAAAGCCCAGATACCTGGCTACTATCCCAAACTCTCCTGTGCTAGCCCCTCACCACTCTGGCCTCAGTTTCTCTCTCTGTAAAACAAAGTCAAGACCAGATGACCACTTCCACCATGGTCTGTATCAGGGGCCTCCTTGCCCTGCCTTGGCCTGGTGTTAATGAGACTTTACATACCTCTGTACCTGCAAGGTGATTTATACATCCCAAAGCGTATGCAACCACATCCATTAGCCTTTTGTTTGAGCTTCACAGCAACTTTGTGAGGTTGGTGGTGCTGGAATCAATATACCCATTTTACAGACAGAATAATCAAAGCTGAGACTTAGCTGTCTTGCTAAGGTCACAAAAAGAATCAGTATTGATTCAATTACATGGAATTCACACTTTCCCCTGGACATCACTCCCTATTTAAAGGGGGAAAAAATATATAACGTATCTTGAAAATCCTAGAATTTGCTCTGAAAAAATATTTTTGTATTGCCTAGGTCAGGCTTGTTAAATATTAACTGTAATTTCAAAGCTTCTACTGGCTTTTTGCATGGATTGGGGTGGCAGCCCAGAGCAGATGGCCTTTTCATTAAGGAAAAAGGTTTAACCGTCTTTTGGCTATTAAGGAGAGGGCCAGTCTAGGAGGGGAAAGACAAGATAAAAAGGAACTAAATTGTTACTCGTTCAACAAACGTTCATTGAGTACCTGCTATGTGACAGGAATTGTTCACAGCTGTGAACAAAAGAGATAAAAATCCCAGCATTCGTGAGGCTGGCATTCTGGTTGAGGGCGGAAACAGGAGCGGAGGAAAGACAATGACAAGATAAGTAAATAAAATACACAGAGTGTCAGATGACAACAAGGACAAAGGCAAAAAGGTAAATGAAGGGGAGTGGAGCACTAGGAATTTAAAGGTCCCCGCTGACTTCCCAGGGAAAATAGTCCAGGTCCTCGAAGATGGAGGGCCATAAACTTCAGAGCAGAAAGGAGAGAAAAGAAGGTATTGGCTGGAAAACAGGCCCCAGGACAAGGTGCACAGAAGAAATTCCTTCCACTGGAGACAGGAGGGAAGTTTTAAGAAGTGCCCTCCTATGTGGACTTTGACTTGTTCCCACTCTGTGCCATGCCTCCCTTTGGCATCTCCCAGGAGCTGGGACTAGGGTGAGCTGAGAAAGGCACTCGCCTTGGGCACAAAGTTTAAGGGGCACCAAAAAGCTTAGGAATGGAGATGACAACAGGATCACTACTGGTGCCCTCCCAAGTCATATTAGAGCCCAAGGCCAAAGGAAAAATCAGAAACATCGACCCTGTCTTCATTTAAAATTTTGATATTTTGCTTATCATGCATTTTTGTCATTAGTTTTGGTTTTTAAAAAATATTGCACTAAAATATTATTTCTCTTGATTACTGAGTTTTGGGGTGTCCCCTTAAATTTTGTGCCTGAGGTGAGTGAGTCAGCAAACGCTGCTTCACATCTTCAGTAAACATGCACACATGCAACAGCTTTGTGCTGGGAACGGAAGAGGAGGGAGCATACCCAGGGCTGAGGAGAGCTGTGCAGGAGTGAGGAAGGCCCTGAAAGCAAGACAGAGAGGAGCAGGACCTTGCTGGAGGCCAGATCTGACCAGGAAAATCTCGACACTCTTCCTCTCTCGGAATCTTGGAAGCTGGGCTTTCTACAGTATGGGAGGACATCTCAAGTTGATCTATTGGGATATTCAACGGAAAGGTGACCCGCACACTCCAGAGGGCGTGAGGGACACGTGGGTGGCGGCAGATGGCTAACTGCTGCCCCTTCCAGCTCTGCAGCCAGGCACAGACTGCAGTGATTAAGCCATGCAGGCGCCGGAGTCCATGGGGAACTCTGGGAGTGAAGCTGCTGAGGAGCTGTTGGGCCCTGTGGGAATTAAACCTCCATGACCAGTGGAGCTGCCCCGCACAGGGTGTGGGGAAGGGGCCATTCATTGTCTTCCCTCCATGGGAAGCAGAGGACAGCACCCTGTCACTGTGTCTGCAAGGGAGGGTGAGGCCCCTCAGCACCCTCAGAATGATGAAGAGAATAGGGAATGGGAGGGGATCACAGAACAAAAGGAAAGGTTCTGGAAGGACAGATACCAGCACTCCGATATGCGTCCCAAAGCCAGTCCTCTTTCCTCACTGTTGCTCCCTGCTTTCCTCCAGTATCCTCTGAACCTTGATAAGAAACCCTAGGACCTCAGCTGATCCATTTCTATGCTTGAAAACCTTATTATTTTAAAAACTAAGGTACATCTTTAGCGCAGGCATTTGAGACCTTTCATGACATGGCTTCTACCTAACTTGCCAGGCTTATCTCTTACGACTCTCCTGCACAAAGCTAGCAGTCCAGGTCAGGGGCCGGCAAAGTACACAGCTGTGGTCTGAATGTGTCCTTCCAAAACTTGGGCTGAACCCTAATCCCCACTGTGGTGGTATTGAGAGATGGGGCCTTTTGGGCAGTGGTTAATTTATGAGGGCTCTGCTCTCCTGAATGGCATTAGTGCCCTTATAAAAGAGCCTCGTGTGCGCTCCCTTTGCCCTTCTGCCATGCGAGGACACAGAGGAGGCGCCATCTATGAGAAATGAACCCTCACCAGACACTGAATCTGCCGACACCTTGATCTTGCACTTCCCAATCTCCAGAACTGTAAGCAATAAACTTCTGCTTTTTATAAATTACCCAGTCTAAGGTATTTTGTGATAACAGCCTGAAAAGACTAAGATACACCCCATGGGCCAAATCCTGAGGCTGTCTGTCTGTTTTTGTAATTAAAGTTTTATTGGCACACAGCCACGCCCACTTGTTTGCTATTGTCTGTGGCTGCTTTCCACTGCAGTGGCAGACCTGAGTAGGTGCTACAATGGCAGAGTTGGCCTTCCCCTTCTGTGGGGTTCGCATCCATGGATTCAACCAACCATGGATGGAAAATATTTGAAAAAAATTGTGTCTGTATTGAACAAGAACAGATTTTTTTCCTTGTCATTATTCCCTAAACAATACAACTATTTACATAGTGTTTACATTGTATTAGGTATCATAAGTAATCAACAGATGATTGAAAGCATATGGGAGGATGTGTATAGGTTATATGCAAATACTACGCCATTTCATACCAGGAACTTGAGCATCTGCAGATTTTGGTATGGGAAGGAGGTCCTGGAACCAATCTGCCCTGGACACTGAGGGATAACTGTAGTTACAACCCAAAACCCTGAAATATTTACTGTCTGAACTTTTATAGAAAAAGTTTGTTGATCTCTGGTCTAGGTTATAGTTAAACTAGACTCATCTTCCCCTATACAGACTCTGCTCCTTGCTTGTGCCAAGACCCGCACGCTCTCTTTCCATACTCAAAGAGCTACAATACCACTCAGTCCTCAAGGACCCAGCTCAAAATACTAGTTATTCTGTGATGCCTCCTGACTTCCTACAAAGGATTGTTCATACCTCTTACAGCCAAGGCACATTGTTAGGGTGACCCCAGTTTTGTCATGCAAACTGGGATGACTTTGAGAGTGTCTCTTAGCACAATTACTAATTACACAGCATTTACAGGTTTCAACAGAGACCATCCCAGGCAAAGCAGGTCATATGGTCGCCCCACACTTAGTGCTTATTTCATTCCACCTTCTTAGGGTTATCTGTTTACATATCTGGCTCCCCCCAGGAGGGAGTGTGCTTAAAGGCAGGGACAGTATGGGGATTTTTTTGACCCCCAGAGTATCTTTATACAGAGAACATGATCAATTAATATTTGTTGAAATGATAGAAGGAAGGGCTCTGGCCGTAAGCTAGACACAAGCAGTTGCTTTAAGAGTAGCGAGCTGGAATAACAAAGCACAGAGGAGCCCCTGGCTCAATGGCGAGGGGGTGCTTGCAGCCCACGGAGGCTGCACACTGTGTCTGTGTCATGGGGCCTGCACACCCAGCTCGATAGGCCATTGCAGCCTGGGACACAAGGGTCACCATCTTTCTGTGTCTCTGGCTCCCCTGCAGCCCATGTACTTGTTCCAACCAGCCCACCCATCCATCCTCTCGGCTGCTTGTTTTCCCTCCTGACATCTGGTCTCATGAGCCTGGAGCACATATCTTATGCTACAGGGTCCCATGTATGTCCAAATCCTGGGCCTGTGATGGTCAAGGTGGCCATGACTGCCGGAGTCTCTGCTGTGTCAGGAAAGGAGGGTGCCGATTCAAGGACAATAGCTTATTTCTGTGGGTTCTTAGCTGAGGCTGAATACTGGGTAGCCAGAATTTAGATATGCATCTCCCTTCATAAAACACCAGCACATTCTATAGGCTTCAGTCACTAAAGTGGGAGATAGGAAACAGCAAGGGACTATGATGGTCATTTAACATTCTTGACACTTTCCATCTGTTCTCCCGCTAAGCAGCCAGAGAGATCTTTTTGAAGTGCAAATCTCATTCTACCACAGCCCCATACCTCCCTTGTTTCAAACACATCCCTGATTTCCCATTCCTCTTGAGATCAACATCAAAATCCTCACCAGGGCCTAGAAGGTCAGTCTGGCCCTGCCCATCTCTCCAGCCTCATCTAGCTTGTTCTTTGCCCTCCAGCCACCCAGGCCTTTGTTCCCTCAAACAGGCTGTACTTCTTCCCATCACAGGGCCTTTGCACAAGCTATCCCGTCTTCCTGGAAGATGCTCTTTCCTCACTCACTCTCCACTAGTAACATCCTGCTTTGCTTTCACATCTCAGCTCAAGGGTCACTTCCTCAGGGGAGTGACACTGACCTCTCAGACCAGGTAAGGTGTCTTTGTTATATTGCATTTCTTAATTTGGTTTGAGGACTTAATTAACTGGGCAATTATACATTTTTTGTGATTATTTGAGTAAGGCCTAGTTTCTCCACTGAGTTTTCTCTAAACTCCACATGGGCAAGGGCCCGGGCTTGTTTGCTCACTTTCGATCCCTAGCACCTGGTAGCATTCAAAAATATTACAGACACACCTCATTTTACTGTGTCTCAATTCATTGTGCCTCGCAGACATTATGTTTTTTTACAAATTGAAGGTTTGTGGCAACCCTGTGTTGAGCAAGTCTGTTGGTGCTGTTTTTCTGACAGTATGTGCTCACTTCATGTCTCTGCCACATTTTGGTGATTCTCACAAGATTTCAAATTTTTTCATTATTATTATATCTATTTTGGTGATCTGTGATCAGTGACCTTTGATGTTATTATTGTAATTTTTTGGGGGTGCCACGAACTGTGCCCCTATAAGACAGCAAACTCAATCAATACATGTGTGTGTTCTGACTGTTTCACCAACTGGCTATTCCCTGTCTCTCTCCCTTTCCCTGGGCCTCCCTATTCCCTGAGACACAACAATATTGAAATTAGGCCAATTAATAACCCCGCAAGGGTCTCTAAGTGTCCAAATGAAAGAGTCACATATGTCTCACTTTATATCAAAAGCTAGAAATGATTAGGCTTAGTGAGGAAGGCCTATAGAAAGCTGAGATAGGACAAAAGCTAGGCCTTTCATGCCAAACAATTAGCCAAGTTGTGAATGCAAAGGAAAAGTTCTTGAAGGAAATGAAAAGTGCTACTCTAGTGAACACACAAATGATAAGAAAGTGAAACAAATATTGTTGATATGGAGACAGTCTGAATGGTCTGGATAGAAGATCAAACCAGCTACAACATTTTCTTAAGCCAAAGCCTCATCCAGGCCCTAACTCTCTTCAATTCTATGAAGGCTAAGAGAGGTGAGGAAACTGCAAAAGACAAGTTTGAAGCTAGCAGAGGTTAGCTCATGAGGTTCAAGGAAAGAAGCCGTCTCTATGACATAAAAGTACAAGGTGAAGCGGCAAGTGCTGATGGAAAAGTTGCAACAAGTTATTCAGAAGATCTAGCTAAGATCATTGATGAAAGTGGCTACACTGAACAACAGATTTTCGATGTAGACAAAACAGCCTTCTACTGGAGTCCCAGCCATATGGGACTTTCACAGCTCGAGAGGAGAAGTCAATGCCTGGCTTCAAAGCTTCAAAGTACAGGCTGACTCTCTTGTTAGGGGCTAATGCAGCTGGTGACTTTCAGTTGAAGACATTGCTCATTTATTATTCAAAAAATCCTAGGACCCTTAAGAATAATGCTAAATCTACTTTGCTGTGTTCTATAAATGGAACAACAAAGCCTGAATAATAGCACATCTGTTTATAGCATAGTTTACTGAGTATTTTAAGCCCACTGTTAAGACCTACTGCTAAACAACAGCAACAACAAAACCTATGGCTCAGAAAAAAAAGATTTATTTCAAAATATTACTGCTCACTGACAATGCACCTAGTCACCCAAGAGCTCTGATGGATATGCACAAGGAGAAGAATGTTGTGTTCACGCCTGCTAACACAACATCCATTCTATAGCCCATGGACTATAGACAGCCAACTTTCACATCTTATTTTTTAAGAAATATGTTTTGTATTTGCTATTGTAGACAGTGATTCCTCTGATGGATCTGGGCAAAGTAAATTGAAAACCTTCTGGAAAGAATTCACCACTCTAGATGTCATTAAGAACACTTGTGATTCATGGGAGGAGGTCGAAATATCACCATTAACATGAGTTTGGAAGAAGTTGATTCCAACTCTCATGGATGACGTTGAGGAGTTCAAGATTTCAGTGGAGGAGGCAATTGTAGATGTGGTGGAAAAAGCAAGAGAACTAGAATTAGAAGTGGAGTCTTAAGATGTGACTACATTGCTACAATCTCATGATCAAACATGAGCAGATGAGCGGTTGCTTCTCATGGACGATCAAAGAAAGTGGTTTCTTGAGCTTTCTACTCCTGGTAAAGATGCTGTGAAATTGTTGAAATGACAACAAAGGATTTACAATATTACATAAACTCAGTTGATAAGGCAGCGGCAGGGTTTGAGAGAATTCACTCCAATCTTGAAAATTGTTCTGCTGTGGATAAAATGCTGTCAAACAACATAGCAGGCGACAGAGAAATCCTTCATGAAAGGAAGAGTCAATTGATGTGGCAAACTTCATTGTTGTCTTTTTTTTTAAGAAATGGCCACAGCCACCCCAACCTCCAGCACCACCACCCTGATTGGTCGGCAGCCATCAATACCGGGGCATGACCCTCCACCATCGAAAAGATTACAACTCGCTGAAGGCTTAGATGATCATTAGCATTTTTTAGCAATAAAAAAATTTTAAATTAAGGTATGTACTTTTTTTAGACACAGTGCTAAATGCAGTTATATTATACACTGAATAGACTACAATATAGCATAAACATAGCTTTTATATGCACTGGGAAACCAAAAGATTCATGTGACTTGCTTCATTGTGATATTCACTTTATTGTGGTGGTCTGGAACTGAACCTGCAATATTTTCAAAGTATGCTTGTAGCTGATCATCCTCACCAACTTAAGCCAAAGACTGAGGAAAGTAACCTTTGGCCTTTCTCAATGCAGTAAATTAAGGTGATTGGAAATAAGAGCCAGGGATTAAATTCCTCTTTCTTTTCACCCACCACCTTCAGCTCCTTCTCCTTGCAAAGCTGTGTTTAGGGGCCTGCTGCACAGAAGGCTGCATAATGGAGTGTACACAGGCCCAGGCACTGGGTGTGGGTTCACAGGCAACAGATGTGGACAGATCCACATTGGGGCAGATGGACACCCAATGAAGAAGCCTGAGCCAGTTCAGACCAATTGGGAATAAGCAATTCGCAGCAGGTCTTGCTTCCTCCATGCTGCTCTCCCACACCATCTCAGGCCCCATGAGAACCCAGAGGAGCCTTCTCCACTCCTTAGGTCCCTCTCTCCATCCCTCCCTGCTTCCTTCCCCTCCTGCACTTGCTGTTGTATTAGTGTCCTTTATGTATGGACATCTTTGCCCCCACTACCATGCAATCTCCTTGGGGATAGTGGCTGTGCCTTACACGTTTGAATCCCCACAGCTCCTAGTACAAGGTCAGGCACACGATGAATATTTGTGGATTCCTGCTCTTATGCAGAGGATGTAGAATATCAGGGTGCCTGCCTGGGTGTAGAGCCAGAGAACAGCTTTAATCCCTGGGTGGGGGTGGCACTGGGGAAGCCACAGGGGCACTGTGGCCCCAGGTGTGCAGAAACTGTCAGCTCTTGGGCCAAACACTAAGGCCTTCCTGGCCTAGCCCAGCCCACCAAGGGACTGAGAAGCTGCTGTCCCCTGGCTGGCTCATCAGAAGCATGGTGCAGGTCACCACACCCTCTCAGATCTGGAGAGAGACACACCCGCAGCCGCCAATCACTCTGCCCACCCCACCCCACATGGCAGCCTGGCAGCTGCACCCTGGGGTGGGGCTGAGCAAAAGCCCCCCACAGGCCAGGCCAGGGAGAAAACAAAACAGCTGCTTCTGTGCTGGCACCAAGCCCACTCCCTGTGAGGAGGCCTCTCTGCACTGGGCCAATAAATAATAGAAAGTCCAAGGTAGCAGACTCCGTGGGCTGGCCTCGGCAGGATGGCAGAGCTGGCCCACCAGGTCCAGAGCACTGGGATTAATAACACATCAATTTCAATGCAGGGAGAGGTTTTTTTCCAGCTTCACAAACAGCAAAGTGAATGTTTGAGCATCCCGGCAGGGGGTTAATGAGGACTCTGATTAGTTATTCGGATTTCTCCACACCCTCCTCAATCCATCCTACTAGCCAGGAGAAAAGGAAGGGGGTGGGGAGGGGGCGGGAGAGGGCTGCAGAGCGGCTGGGCTGAGATGAACCTCCTGTCTCCCAGCAGGTTTCAGCCGGAGGAAACCTGCAGCCCACCCTGCACAAGCTGTGGCAGGACCAAGAGCTGGAGGGAGCGTAAGATATGACCTAGTCCAGCTCCTAGTTTGGAATACCGGAGGGACATGACTGGCAGGCCACACGGAGGAGCAGTGAGAGTCTCTGGCCAGAACCCATCCTGCCTGTGGCTTTCGGCTATAGTTTGGAATACCGGAGGGACATGACTGGCAGGCCACACGGAGGAGCAGTGAGAGTCTCTGGACAGAACCCATCCTGCCTGTGGCTTTCGGCTACACCCAAATTCCCTTCCTGCACTCTCTCTTTCCCAACCCAAAGTGGATATTCTCTCTTTCCCCTAAAGAGGCTGCTGACCAGGGATAATCCAGTGTCCAGCCAGGGCTGCCCCAGGGGTGGGGGACCAAGGGGCATCCTCATGGGAAATCTCTGCCTTCTGGCCCAGGCTTGTTGCCCGGCTCAGGGCGGGGCAGGGCTGGGAAGTGTGGGCAGGTGAGGCTTTCTGTGATGGCCTCTGAGGAGGGGGAGCCTCTCAGCCAGAGCTGGAGGCTGCTCCGCTGCCTCGGCTCCCAGCTGTGGGCATCTAGCCCAGCTCTCGGGGAACTGAAGCACGAAGCCATGGGTGCCCTCCGGCAGGGCCTCCTGGAAGCAGCCCTTGTCCCCTCCCTGCTGACTCCAGGTCAGCAATGGATCCTGGTCCTCTGGCCCCTGACGTGCATGGAACAGCGAGGAGAAAAGCATGCGAGGAAGCGGTGTGCTCCCAGGAAGAGAAATTGCCGGGCCATCTGGACATGTGCTCTGAGTCTTCCCTGCCATCACAGTGCAGACGACCTCCCCTGCCCGCCCCCAGCTCCCAACCCATCTGCTGCAGCCCAGGACCCAGAGCAGATGCAGACCGGCCACGGCAACATGGCGAGTAAGTGATGTCTCGGCGAGGGCACCACCCCACAGGTGTTCTGAGATCACCTCGGTGTCGCTGAGGTCCCCAAGATGCCTCTCTGGAGATTCCTGAGGAGCTGCCCATTACATCAACCCCAGACTCTCAAACTGCAAGGCGGGGCCCTTTCATCAACTGTCCCCAAGGTCAGGGCCCATCTCCTGACACCCACAGGGCTCCGTGACCCTATGTCCCCAGGGGGATTCTCACATGATGCTGCAGCAGTCTAGGGCCTCTGCTAACTCATTCAGAATGATAAGGGCCAGTGTTTATTGAGGGTTTCCTGTGTGCCAGCCACTGTGCCTCACGGGGCCCTGTCAGGTAAGTTCCAATACATCTCTGCATTTTAGCCATGCTGTCCACGAAAAACGTCCTCCATCTGCACTTTCCCATACCATGGATGCCATGTGGCTATTGAGCACTCAAATTGTACCTGGTGTGACCCAGTAACTCAATTTTTAATTTAATTTAATTTTTATTTAATTAGACACATGTGGCTGGTGGCTACTGTGTGAGATAGCACTGATTTCGTGGGGGCAAACGCCGTGCTTGGTAATCACGTGGTCAGGAAAGAGCATAACCAGGATTCAAACCTGGGGTGTCTGCCTCTGGGGTGCATGTGCTTCTCTGAGATGCTGTCCTTTGAGGCTTTCTCATCAAGGGCAAAGAAAGCCAAGGCAAAGAAACGGAGTGTCATCAGCAAGTCTATGAAGTGTTCGTGTCTAGCTTGAAGTCTGTGGGGATTCGAAGAAGCCTTGTGGGGACAAAGAGGAGTCACACTCACCCTCTGCTCTCAAGGTGCTACCAATTCCGTTGAAAGAAAAACAGAAATTCTACTTGGGACAAGAATGTTCAGTTGCAAAACCGAATGAGCAAGGTATCACCCGGATACCCCACAGCAACCCCCAAACCTCAACCGTGCCTAGCCACGAGCTCCATGCCCTCCTGCCTGCCTGCTCTCCCTGTGTTTGCTTCTCCCGTGGTCCTCACTGGGGATGACAGCCACCACCATCACTGCAGACTCTCAAGAAGGAAGACTTCTTCCTGGAGACTCCCTCACCTTCTCTTTTCCCTTTCTCCCTTCTCTCACCTTGTACTTTTGATGACATGCTGATCGCTCTTCTTAAATGCACCTTAAATAACCCGTCCTTCCCATTCCCTGTCTGAGCCCGAGTTGCCCTGCGGGTAGTAGACAGCGGATAGCAGGACACACAGGACCTCCAACAGCCCGGCCTCCTCTGCTGCCTCTTCCCTGCCTCTCACAGTGCCCCGGAGCACGAGGCGCTTTCTGATGCCGCTGTGCTTTTGCATCTGCTGTTCTCTTTCTGGAACACCCTTCCTGCCTCACCTACTTGGACCACCACACATTCCTCATGCCTCAGCTCAGGTTCTTCCCCTGGAAGCCTTGTCTGAGCATCCTTGCTTCCCCCTAGCAGAGAGTGACCTCCACCTCCGCAATTCCAAAACCCCGAGCACGCCTTTATTATGCCGCTTACACTACCGATTGTAATTATCGGCATGTGCCTCTCCCTTATCCCACGGAGTTCTTTGCCGCCAGAGAAGGTGGCTTTGTCTTCTTTGTGCTCACAGGGCCTGTGGTGTGTGTGACGCGTGGCGGGAGGCAGGAAGAGGGCTGTGTGTCTGGGCCTGCAGGCATCTATCCACACAGCCACAGCACCCTCGGCCCCTGCCCTCCTCACCAGGTACACATACCGCCTTTCTCTGCAGGAGCAGGTGTGCAGGGAGGACCTGCTGCTCAGAGTGAACTCAGCCGGCTTTGAAGAGTCTCCAAAACAGCCTGCGGCAGCCCCAACCAAAACGGGCTTGGGTCTGTGACCTCCAGGCTCTCCCTTTGCCCCTGGCCTTCCTGATCCTCGCCCCACCGGGCATTTCACTGACGCCAGCGTCCGGCGCTGCACACAGGAAACCTCGGCTTCATCGTAAGGAAGTTACCACGTGGTGCACAGATCTAGGGACCAGATCATGTCAACATCAGTCTTATCTCCACACAGGAGATAAGCCTGTCTCCATCTCTAAATTGGTGCCTTTGGCACGTTCTCATGTCATCCAGGTGACTGTCCTGTGTGAGGAGGGAAGTCAAGCGCCGTTCTCCTCATTTTACAGATGAGAAGTAGAGGCTCAGAGAAATTAAGGAACTTGCCCAATCTAAAGTGCTGGATCTTAGATTCAAATTCAGACATTTTGAGTCTAAGCTCCGTGTTCAATTTACTGGGAGGATAATGATATAAAAACATTTAATAACTGTACAAAAAGAACAAAAAAAGAATATTTTTTTAAAATTTCAAAAAAGGATTACAGAGGAAGAATATGTTTGAAGGAGGTGCTGGTGAGTTTATCTGAGGCTGCGTCATGCTCAAGGGTGTGATGGGACACTGGGTAGGGCAGAAAGCTTGAAATGCGTGTCTGGGGCTCTGTCCTACCCCAGTCCGCCACGTGATCTAGCTGCACAAAGTTATGAGCTGTTCACCGTCTTGCGTCTTTACCTCTGCGCCCTCCATAAGGAATTTACAGCCTTCTCTGCATCTCTGACTTCTGATATTCTACCCAGCCTTCCATGACTAGTTCAAATGCTACCTCCTCATGACTCCTTCCTGGATCTTCCCAGGCAGACGTGGTCTCTCCTTGCTTTGGGTTCTTGCAGCACTTTGCATATACCAGTATTCTAACCTTTGTCTCATTCTCCCTAGGGCTACAGCAATTTGTGTGTCTACCCCTCCGTGGTGTCTAAGGTAGGGACAACTCTTGTTCCCTTTTGTATCACCCACAGTATCTAGTACTGTGCCTTGGGCATAAGAGGTGATTAAAAACTATTGGTTGAGTTGAATTTCATTGTTAACTCTGTTGCTAAGGAGGGCTGGTAAAAGAGGGTGAGGTTTAACCCACGTCTTTCTAATGGTGAATATGAAATGCAACGGACACCACACCTTTGTCCACATTTTCAAACCTGAGCTCCATGATGATTTCAAATGACATGCACAAAATATGGGAAAAGGGGCTTATATATGAGAAGGGATACAAAAGCGTAGCTGGAACCTGGTAGAAGTGTGCTAGGAAGGGCAAAGGCCAGAATGAACTGGAGTCTGAAAACACCTCCTCCCATTCCCACACTCCCTTCTCTCTTTCTTAAAAAGCAGTACTTTAAACAAAATGGAAAGGAAGAAAAATAAGGGATTGAGGCAGCTACAGTCTGAGCAGACATATGAGGTTACCAGATGACAGAAGAAAGCAAATAATTTAACTCCCACTTGGCTTTCTTTTTTTTAAAGGACAATAATCGTCAAACCAGAAAAATGAGTTAAAAAGGGTTCAAGTTTGAAATAGGTGAGGAGACGGCACACTAGCATCTCATAGCTTTAAAGAAGCCCAAGGCTGTGGAAAACAGCAAATTCCACCTTAGAGGATGGAAAGAACTTAAAGACAGGCTTGCAGAAGAACCACTGTTGGCTGTTTGTGGACTGATGAGAACAAACATCTTTTAGAGATGGAAATAGGCAAAAAGTCATCCCTATTTTCATAAAGTGGCAAACATAAAATTCTGGAAGCTATTAAGATGTGACACTGAGTTTGACACTGCTTGCTAACAAAGATTCTAAATTGTGTTATTCACCAAAGAAAGAAGGCATGACCAAGAACCAAAATGGCTTCATTGAAAAACAGTCACGTCAATCTAATTTTTACTGCCCTTTTTAAAAAAAGCCACAGAATTCCTAGGTTGGTGGATAAGGAAAATTCTGAGGAGTATCTTGATTTCAGCAAGAAATATGACAAAGTGCTCCATATCCTGGATAGGATGAGGAAGAGTAAGTTGGATGGGAGAACAGGTGGTGAAGTTTTGGCGAGACGAGTGATTGTCACCAGTCAGTATTGATGAATAGATTTCGGTCTGGAATAAGATCTTTCACGTCAAACTAACCAGCTCTGTACTGTTGAGCATTTTTACCAATGATTTACATGACATTGTAGAAGGTGTGCTTATCAGTCCACATACAGGAAGGGATAGTTAATGTTTTTAAAGTGAAAATTAAGATCGAGAAAGAGCTTGTGAGGCAGGAATTACAGGCTGAAAGCAAGGAGACGATGTTGAATAGAGAGAAATATAAATTTATACTGTTACAGTAAAATGCAGACTGTACAAGTGAGGGAGATGGAACTTAAAAGCATTTTATGTGGGGAAAAAAGGGGAAGTTGGACTGAAAATTCAATAGGTATCAGTGTTGTGATGTACTGAGAAAGAAAAAGAAAGAAAGAAAGAGAGAAAAGGAAGGAAAGAGGAAGGAAGGAAAGAAGGAAGGAGGGAAGGAAGAGGGGAAGGGTAACTGCGACCTTAGCAGCAGGACTACAAGGCCAGTGTGCAGATGAAGGGGGCGACAGTTCACCCCACCCTGGAGAAGCATGTGTACTTCGTAAGCGGTGAAGAGCGTGGATGGATTTGGAGTGCCTCTGTGAGGAAGGCTGGCATGCTGAAGAAAAGTACACACCTGTAGAACAGAAGACCTGGGGAGGGGCGTGACTGTTGTCTTTTTTTGTTGTTGTTTGAGACAGAGTCTCACTCTGTTACCCGGGCTAGAGTGAGTGCCCTGGCATCAGCCTAGCTCACAGCAACCTCAAACTCCTGGGCTTAAGCGATCCTACTGCCTCAGCCTCCCGAGTAGCTGGGACTACAGGCATGTGCCACCATGCCCGGCTAATTTTTTCTATATATATTTTTAGTTGGCCAGATAATTTGTTTCTATTTTTTAGTAGAGACGGGGTCTCGCTCTTGCTCAGGCTGGTCTCGAACTCCTGACCTTGAGCGATCCACCCGCCTCGGCCTCCCAGAGTGCTAGGATTACAGGCGT